>JANHMN010000008.1:11927373-11943995 GCA_030674055.1 Rhabdomys pumilio | reverse complement strand
CCTAACGTGAGGAGAGCAAGTATGACAATGTACCCATCACTCCCATCGCTAACGTAAGGAGAGCAAGTATGACAACATACCCATCACTCCCATCGCTGACGTGAGGAGAGCAAGTATGACAACGTACCTATCACTTCCATCCCTAACACTTCTTTAACCACATTACACACACAGTTTTGTTCCAGCTAAAACAGGTTAAAGGATGATAAAATAACCATGCTAAATAGTTAATCATAAAAGTAGTTTTACAAGCCCTCAGAGATAAGATATAATTGTGTGCCCTTACAGTGACATTTCTCTGAGAGAGCCCAGCATGCTATTTTTCTCGTTCCAATAATGTTTTCTCAGATCACAGAAAAGTTTCTTAAATTTCCATCAAATTGAAAAAGTTTCAGTGGGTCTATTTCAAAGTGAGAAATTTGTAGCTTGGCCTTTTCCACCTCTTCTTTTTTTTTTCAACAACTATTTTGTCTTCTTGTAATAATCACAAATCTTTACTTCCTGGAGGAACATCCGCAATCATGGTTATTTTTGTGCCCCTTTGTCAAAACATATGCTGCTAATTTTTAAATAGTCTTGTCTATTCTTTATTCAATTACATTAGTTACTTTTTCATTGCTGTAATAAAATACCTATACAAGTCAGCAGAAGACATAAGAGTTTAATATAGCTCACAGTTTCACATGATACAGTTCACTGTGGCAAAGATGACATGGTGCAGGATCAAGAGGAGACTAGTTATACTGTAATCACAATCAGGAATGGGGGAAAGAAGCTTGTGGGGGCAGAAATGACTCCTGCCTAGCTGGGTTGCCTTTTTCCTTTCTCCTTATTATTCAGTCCAAGAATCCAGAAGATGGGATGGTCCACCAACACTCAAGTCCAGTTTCATTCTCCAATTCATCCTCTCCTTAAACACTCTCCAAGACATACCTAGAGATGTAAATCCTGGGCAATGATAAATATTGTTGATAACCAAATTTTACCTACACAATAATATGCTGATTTATGTATGTTGTTTAATACATTGTTTATCATTGTCAATGCTAAACAGTTTATTAATTATTTAGCAAGCAATGTCATACCTTGAGCTAAAAAGACAAAGAAATCAGAGTATTGTTAAAGGAAGATACTAGAGTTTATCATTTCTGTTCTTTATAGATTGATTCTTTATTAAAGTATTTACCTGAATTTTAGCTAAGAAATTTTGTTTCTTATTTTCCAAGTGGAATTTTAAGACATTATTATTTACAATGACATTGTCCTAAGCATTTTTTAAAACTTTCACTTTTAATAGAGTGATTTGTATAAACTAGACACTTGAAGGTGTATAAAAAATATTCCTAGCCTCTAGAAATTTATTATTCAGTAGCAAAAGGAGCAATCCTATCAGCTCAATGCAGACTGCTACACAGGATTTTGAGATTAAGAGCCCATGTTCCGTGTCTGAATAGGATTTTTCAAAACAAGGTTACTTGGGTCTATAGATTGATGACTTTGAATGAATAGGGAGCAAATAGTTTTCCTCAGTTCACAAGTTCTTTTCATGTTCAAAGAAGAGAGTCTATTCAATTATTCCCCTTCTGTCAGATTGCCAAGTTTCGTACTGTTGATTAAAGTCAATGTTTGGAAATTATAAAAAATATTTTAACAAAAAGGGCCTAACTCATAGATCATAAGTGATTTACATTCTAACGAATTTCTTCTCTTTTTGTGGGACTTTTTTTTTTTTACATAAGGTTCCTTTTGAACCTTTGTGAATATTACCAGGAGTTTTCAAGCAATGTTTCTTGTATTAACCTTGGCTTTCTTATTAATTTTCAGATGGACTTTGTCAGAACATTTCCCACAGATGCATCCTGAGAGACAAAGATCTATGCTGTTATTTTCTCAGATATGTTTTTGAAATGTTTGCTACAATCTCAAGACTTGCAGCCTGCTAAAAAAATAATAAGGCTACCTTTTCTGTGCCCTTTCTTTGATCAGCTCCACACCATGCACTCTATCAAAAACCTTTGTCTTCTAACTGCTCTCCACTCTCCAATGTCTACCAATCAATGCCAGCTAGTGCTTCTGCATCACTTTGAAGAGGCCAAGTCACAGAAGCCTCAGCAAAGAAATAGGATGAAATTATTTTCACCATCTCTTTTAAGATATTGTATGGAGAAAAGTCAATTTACAAGATGTACATATTTTTTATAAGAATGGGTGTAAGAAAATTTTGACCCTGTCATTTCAACAGTGACTGTGTAAAATGACAGAAGAGGCAAAAATATGTGTCCTAGAGTGTCTTAAATTAGATTTGCAATTGACAGAAGTTAGAAAGCTGAGCAGAAAAGAAAGCTATAGTCCACCAGATATTAGATAAAATATCAGGAGTCTTCAAGATCAGAGGAAAGACATTTTCTTATTGAAAATAATTGTGTGAGTTAACAAGCATGGAGTGCATATGTTATTTTGTGTGTGATAGGCATCACCATCAAACAAAATATAGACTATGTAAAGCAAACAAATATGGTGCTCTCTCACAAACAGATATAAAATAAATAATCACTGATAACCAATAACAATACTGACGGTATGCCAAATGTTGCAAGGGTGCTAAGGATGAAGAAAGTAAAAATGAAAGGAAATAATGGGTAAAAAAAGAAAATAGAGGCAGCCATGAGCTTGGAGTGCTTGCCAGACATCAAAGCATGTAATTGTTCTCACATATTTTGGAATTTACTCTAATTACAACAGGAAATCTTTGGGGGCTATATATAACAATAATTTGATTACATTTGTGTAACGTTGAAGATGAAAATTAAACACTGAATTTTGATTACAACACCCCCCCACACACACACACACTCCTTTGCCATTAGCTGTATTACTATGGTTCATGCGGTCATTTGCAAATTGGCATGATGTTATGTAGGTCAGGAGAGGACAGGCGTTAAGGAGAATGATGAAATGTCATTTATTGTGCACTCATGAGTACAAGAGACTACTCTCTTTCATTAATTCTTGTATCATTAGGTAGTAAGATCATGCTTATATCATCATAAACCTCTTTAAATTGAGTAGTATAAGCACATTCACATACTTACACACCTATAAAATAAGCAGTCTCCAAGGGCTCCGAACATTTCCCTCCTCCAATGTATTTGGAAAGGTGGAACTGTATGTTATAGCCTTCTTAGTACATTCACTAATGGCAGATTACCACTGTTAGAAACATAACCCATCATTGTTTGTTTGGGCTATGTAAAATCATTGTTTGGGCTATGTACCATCTTTTGTACTTCTGAATGAACTTCAGGGTGTTTGGAATTTTTTTTTTTAAATTTCTGGGAGATTTTTATTGACGTCGCATCAATTCTATATACTTAAGGTCATTTCCCCATGATTAACGCTTCAAATCCACGAGCAGAGAAAGTTTTTCCATTTCTAAGATCACCTTTTCGGTTAAGTTTATTCCAAGATACCTTATTCTAAACCCATATAGCTTCTAAGGGTATTTTTAACACTTGATTTTATACCTATAGATAAGCGTATCTCTCAACCCTCACCAAAGAAGCTGACTAAAGAGATCCACTAGGACGAAATACAAAGAACGACTGTGGGGTGGTCCGCTCCAGTCTCATCTTTGCTAGGCAACTACAACATAACTCCTACATAAAAGATTCATGAAACGTCTTGGAGGAGAGGGCCTGAGAAAGTGTAAGATCCAGAGGAACAGGATGTCTTCCGTGAGAGTGCCTTTTTGTCGTGGCAGGATAAAATGAAATAAAGTCACATTTCCCCCCAGGATTCTCACTATAAATCTTTGTTTTTTATTTACTCACTTTACATCCCAATCACCGGCCCCCTCCTGGTGGCCCCTTCACACAGTCCCTCTCTCCACTCCACTCCCCCTCTTATCTGAGAGAGTAGAGAACCCCCTGCGTATCCACACCAAGTCTCTTCAAGGATAGGCACATTCTCTTCCACTGAGGCCACATTAGACAGCCCAGTTAGAGGAACAGAATCTACAGACAGACAACAGCCTTAGGGATAACCCCTGCTCCAGTTGCTAGGAAACCCGCATGAAGACAGAGCTGCACATCTGCAACATATCTGCCAGAATCCTAGGTCCTGCCCACATATGCTCCTTGATTGGTGGTTCAGTCTCTGAGAGCCCCCAAGGGTTCAGGTTCGTTGTCTCTGTTGGTCTTCCTGTGGAGTTCCGTTTCCCAATGGGGGCACTCAATCCTTTTCCCACCTCTTCCACAAGACTCCCTAAGCTCTGTCCAGTGTTTGGCTATGGGTCTCTACATCTGCCTCAGCTCAGTCAGCTTCTGGGTAGAACCTCTCAAAGGGCAGTTATGTTAGGCTCCTGTCTACAAGCATACAGTGTATCATTAATAGTGTCAGATACTGGTGCTTGCCCAAGGCATGGGTCTCAATTTGGCTTGGTGATTGGTTGGCAATTTCCTCAGTCTATGCTTGGCTTTTTCCTTACATCTCTTGTAGTCAGGACAAATTTTGGGTCAATAGTCTTGTGGATAGATTTGTGGTCTTATCCCTCCACTAGTGGGGAATGTCTGGCTACTGGAGGTGTCTACCTCAGGTTCTATAACCCCACTGCTATGAGTCTCAGCTAAGGTCACCCCTATAGACTCTTGGAAGACTCATCCATCCCAGGTCCCATTCTGGAAATCAATCTGTCAACTTCTCAGAAATTGGGAATAGTTCTACCTGAAGACCCAGCTATACTGCTTCTTGGTTTATACTCAAAAGATGCTCCACCATACCACAAGGACATATGCTCCACTATGTTCATAGCAGCTTTATTTATAATAGCCAGAAACTAGAAACAACCCAGATGCTTCTCAACTGAAGAATGAATACAGGAAATGTGGTTCATTTACACAGTGGAATACTACTCAGCCATTAAAAATAAGAACATCATGAATTTTGCAACCCAATGAATGAAACTAGAAAATATTATCCTGAATAAGGTAAGCCATACCCAAAAGAACATGCATGATATGTACTCATAAGTAAATATTAGCCATAAAGTAGAGGATAACCACACTATACTCCATAGACACAAAGAAGTTAAACAAGAAGGAAGGCCCAAGTGAGAATACCTGAATCACACTTAGAAGGGGGAATAAAGTAGTCATAAGAGACAGATAGAGGGAAAGAACTGGGTAGGAGAGGGGATGATGAGGGGAGTGGGGGTGGTTCAGAGTCAGGTGTGGGGAGAGTTAGGAGAGAGGGCCAGAAAGCCAGGAGAATGACTGGAAATCTGTAACTGGAAGAGGTGGAGAGTTGGGAGATCTCTAAATAGTAACAACTTTAAAGTGTTCAAAGAACTAAATATGGAGAGGTAGCTCAGTCTACAATCTTCCCTTGCAAGCATGAGTACCTGAGTTCAATTCCAATAACTTACATTTAAAACACAAATGAAGTCAGCAGTGGTGGAAAAGTCTTGTAATCTCAGTACTAAAGTTACAGAAACAGATAAGCCCCTTGGAATCACTGGCCAGTCAGTTTAGCCTATTTTGCAAGATCTGAGTGAATGAAAAATTCTGTTTCAAAAACAAAATAAATTTTTTTAATTATGAAATAAAATAAACAAATAAAACAATACAACATGGTGGATGGATCTTTAGGAAATACACTCAAAGTTGTGCTTTTGCTTTCATGTGTACCTGCAAGCATGTGCATCCCACAACATGTGAACATGCACACACATACACATGCATATTTCCCAAAAGTTCAAGAAACTCCAGAAGGGTGTAGAAAATCAAGTACATGATATCTACAACACTTAAAATTATGAATCTGAAAAGTGCAGTTGTCAAAAATTTAGGATGAAATAGAATGAGAGAGCCATGCAGTCTGAAGAAAGCATTAGCAAATATTAAGATCTAACAATAAAACTTACTGTGCATAAAGAAGAGGAAAACACTGCAGATGTGGGAACAGAGCCTGGGATTCATCAGACACTTTAAAGCAGAGCAATATTCTGTAGGACTGTAAAGGAGAGAAGAAGGAGTCTATGTATCAGACAGAAACGTTGAAGAAATAATGCTAAAACAGATGAGAGATATTCTTATAAACATCCAAAATTATGAATGGATGCCACCAAATGGAACACACACAAAAAGTACCCAAATTGAGACACAGTGTCACTAAACTTTCCAACAACAAAGAGGGATAAAAGCAACAAGAGAAAGGATGTCTTTCAAATACAGGATGTCTTAGTTCACTTTCCTGGTGCTCAGATAAAATACTCTGACAAAAGCAACTTAAGGAAGAGAGTACTTAATGCTGACCACCCATGCCATTAGCCATCATGGTTGAGGAATCATGGCAACAGGAACTTCAAACAGCTAAATTCAGGCATGTAGAGCTCATCCTACTCTCTCCTGCACAAGTAAAGACCTCCTTCCTCGGGATTTGTCTAACCCATAATGAAGATACATCATCCTACATCAGTTAAGGTAACCAAGAGAACAGCCCACAAGAATGTTCGCATGACCTTCCATCAGATGGTCCTTAATTCTATCATTTTAACAAGTAACTCCGCCTACCTCTTGCTTGCTTTATATTTAAGCACATCATTTTTAAGTCACAGACTTTCTGGAAGGCTCACGCTTGTCTTATAATATGAAACTCTATAAACTCTAAACTTTGACATATTTTTAATGCCATCATATTAATAACCAAAAAAATCTCTTCACTTTGGTCTCCAGAAAAAAAAATAATTTGTGTTTCTAAGATACAATGGCTCAGGGTAAGAATTTTTATTCCAAAGGGAAAGACTGTGATAAAACCAGGAATAATCAAAACAAATGGAAGATAAAACCCAGCAGAACAAGCTTCAAACCCTGCAGCTCTATGTCTAGTTTTTAGGCAGGGTACACACAAGTTCTCTCCTTGGCCATATCCATCTCTGAAGGTCTTTTTGGTGAGCATTCCATAGTTTTAGCATCTCCAATATCATAGAGTCTCAATGGAAGATGAAGCTTCATCTTCACCACATTATACAATGTTCTTCCAGGCCCTGTCTGCAAGGACTTCAACCTTGTACACAGCAAATGATCTCACCTGCTCTCAGCTATGCTCTCAAACTGCCACTCTCCTTGACTTCCCAAGTAGTGAATGACATTGCCAAGTCCAACTGTCAACTCAAGGTGTAGCCTGACCCCTTTGAACCACAGCAGACCACAGACAGCCCTATCAGCTTCTGTGTGCTGACCCTGGTAAATATTTTCCTGGAAAGTTTCTTTTGAGGAGCAGGGAACCCCTTCAGCCTAGGCTTTCTTTCTTTAAATGATTTTAGATCTGCAAAAGATGTAGCCTCCAGTAAGTAGTAGGGTTTTGTCATTTGAATACCTTTCCCATCCTTCCAGTGCACCACAGGAAGCCTCTCTTGAGTAACACTGATTCCTCTTTAAGGAATGCAGCTGTTTCTCAGCACCAAAACTGATGCTTTCCTACCAAAGTGACTCAATCCATTGGCTTGAAATGGAGCTTCCCTCAAGATTTCAGGGCACAAGAAAGATGAAGCCAGACTCTTAGCTAATGCAGCATATGAATAGCCCCTGTTTCAGATCCTAAGAGAGCCCTTGTCGCTCCCCACCTCCATGATACTGTATAGGCTTGCCCTCCTCCACTGTCCACACTTCTCACAGCACTCCTGTGTTCCAAGCTTCCACCAAAATGCCCCATTAAGATCTATATCTATCACTCAAGGGGTTCTCTAACCCAATATTCTAGTAACCTAAGAACCACATAGGTTTATCACAGCAACTGCCCAACTTTGTGTTACCAATTTGTTTTGTTTTCTCGTGCCATGACAACATATTCTGACAATAGCATCCAAGGAGAAAAGTAATTAAAAGGTTCACTTTAACTCACAGGTCAAGGGATTGGCCATCATTACTAGGAAGTTTGGGAACTAGAGGCTTGAAGTATCTGGTCACTTTACTTGCCCAGTCAGATGAAGGGAGAAATGAAGTGGTGCTCTGTTCACTCTTTCCATTTTATACACACCAGGATCTCTTGCCCAGGGAATGATGAATTGGTTTTCCCATACCACTTAATTAATGCAATAAAGAGAATCCCCAACACATATGCACAGATGACCAGCTCAGAAGTTTCTACAGTCAGTCAAGTCAACAACTAACACTATCATAAAATAGATCTGACATGACAGATTTTTCCTCAAAAGCTTCAGGAATCTGAAAGTCATGGCCCAATAATTTTGAATACATTCAAATTGTTAAAAGGAAGACAGGAAATACTATAAATATAGACTTCTATAAAGGACAATAACCCAGTCAATATAGAGTTTTTCATCTGAAAATGCTGCTTATCAAAAGTCAAACAAGTTAAGTTCTTCCCAGGTAAACAAAAAGTAAAATTTGTTACCAAGAGACCAGCTTATCAGAAGTCCTGATGGGAGTTGAAGGTGAGCTAAAAGAACAGTAAACAATCATTTGAAACTGTACTGAAGCATAAATATCCACCAAAAGATCAAAGGATGGAAATAGCAAAATCTAAAGTGTTTATAAGAATTTATATTTTTCTATATTACTTATGATATTAGTATATGTTATTATTGAATCAGTTACTGTAAAGGCTAAAGGATTGGAAATTTACTTGTGGTTTTATTTTTTCAAAATAATTTAGGAACTAAAACACTGATAAAGGAAATGACATCATGCTTTAGAGGAAACTCAACTTAAATATGCAATTTTGTATCTTCAATGAACAAAAAAGAGTGAGGCTGGATCTGTTCAAAGACAAGGGGTTACTGCAGCTATGCTGTTATTAATTCAAATTCTTGTATTCTTTTGTTATTTTAGGACAGGAATTTTTAAATATTAGGTGCATAGAACCCACTGGTAGCCACTTGTAGATTCATTTTTGAGAATTATCTTAAAACTTCATTTAATGAGGAACATAGAACCTCATAGAATCCCCCCAAAAATTGTATTAAAATTCTACTATAAAAGTATTTCAATGTTCTTGGGTTTATAAAAATAAATTCTTATTTAACTTCTTAAATTAATTATCCCATGTGAACTTAACAATTACTGTAGGTATGAGCTTGCGATGTTTACAAAGCACGGTTCAGTATATGCAGTGGGATATAAAAATATGTATCATTTCTATTGGAGACAGAGTCATAGATACTGTAAGAAAGGCACTTAATTGACATGTTTGTGTGGGTACATTTTATATCCTCAGAGGCAACTTTTACAAATGACTGTGGTATTTTGAGTACTCTGAGTTAGAATTAATTCAAATTCTAATGTTATACTTTAAAGATATTAACTAAAATCTCCATATAAAAATGAAGAATGAAGATTGAGAACAGAATTTAACTTTTGTTACAAAGGTCGAATATGGGGTTGAGAAAACGATTCAGTATCTAAGAGACTTGCTGTTCTTCCAGCAGACCCAGGTTCAAGTCCCAGCAGTATTAACTGTCTCTAACTCCAGTTCCAGGAGAACTGACACTCGCATATGTTCACCATGAATACTGCAAGCATTTGCTGCACATAAATTAGTATAAGGACATATATGCATAAAAAATAAAATATAAATTAATATGTATACTCATGCATAAAATTATGTATAGTACGTATTTTATGATACAGATAATTAATTGTATGATTCCTTATACTCTTTTCAGAAATTGCTTCTTTTATTTAACCTCTTGCCTCCTTCCTCTGTATTATCTCCCCCTTCCTCCCTAATTAGAGACCAACCTCTTTTCCCCATTGCCCCAGTCAATTTATTTATATCCTGCTATGCCTTCTCTCTAATGCTTGCACAAACTCCACCCCAGCAAGGATATATTTTTAGTTTCTAGGACTTTGAAGTTTCTTACAGAATATATACTCATGTTTGAATATTTGGAGTTTTCACATCTGAGCAGACAATGTTGTATCCAAGAGTCAAAGATCATTTTACAGAATTCTCAACCAGGAATGAAAAATCCTCTTTGGAATTGTTGGTCAGTATTGTACAGACGATTCCTCGAATATCCCAGACTATTATTCTTGCCCTTATTTGCTCTCCAAAGATGGAACTTAAGTTCCTGTTGTTGAAGAAACCGTGCACTTCAGAACTGGAAACCACAAGCCTCTGTGCTGAAATTGACCTGATTGCCTCCTCCATGGGAAGCATTTTTCATGGTAGCAGAAGATATCTTGAAAGCTTCCAAAAGAAGGGAGCAATCAACATTCCTTCCAAGCTATAACACGTACAAACCATAATAATAACCAGCATGGCATGACAGTTCTATGAGTGTAACACTAGCACAGGTACTTCGATGGTGATCAACAGCCTTCTAACCTGACTGAAGACCTTCTCAACAAGAGTAAAGTCAAGCCTGGTTACCTGAAAACTAGGCAAGCACCTAAGGCTAGTGAAGTCATGAATTTTAAAGAAAAACTACAACTACTGCTTTACTAAACCAGCATAAACCTAACTATATTCTAAATGGGTATTTTTTCTCTTATGCCCACAGACAAGTGTAGTTTTCACCTTCATCAAAGAAAATTTTCTTTTCAGCAGAAGGAAAATATTATATAAAACCACTATCAGCTACAAATTTGTGGAGTCTAATTCCAATCAATACATCTATAAAACAACTTCTGAATCTAAAGATCGGGGAACACTGTGGAAGCATGGCTTAGAAGATTGCATGAACCAGGGGATCCAGGGCTTGCTGAGAGATTGTGTCTGTCCTCAGAAGGTCAAAGCCTATGCCATAAAGTTTTGTGAACATGATGTCAAAACATGAGCTGAACAAGAGCAACAATAGACTCACCAAAGTGATTGAGTGGAAGACCACAAGGCCTCTACTCTAAACAAGAAACTAAAGGCAACTAAGAAATCCTCAGATTGGAAAAAATATACTTTCCCAGGAAAGAGTTCATCAGTTTGTTATCCAATACCAGATGATCAGCTCTAAAAATATATAATTAACAAGAATGATATAATTAACACAGAATGAGCATGTTATATTTAGAAAAATATATGTATACATATTTATATTTAGAAAAATATATGTATGTAACAACAATTAATAAAAATAGATGATGGGAATTTGAAGGAGTGTGAAGTGTATATAAGACGGCTTTGAGAGAGGAAAGGAAAGGAGTAAATAATAGAATTAGATTATAAACTCAAATTTAAAATATTAAAATTATATAATATTAAAACAAAAAAATTATATAATAAAAAGCAAATAGGCAGAGGAAATTCTACCGTCAAGTCTGAAGAACTATATCCTATTTTATCAATAGTCATTTTAACTATAAATGGATTAACATCTATTGTAGAAAAGTTAGAGATTGCCAGATAAAATTATATACATAGAAAAGATAGAGATTGTAGATAAAATGTTACAATCTATCAACATACTGTCTACAGCAATCTCACATCAAATAAAAATATTATAAAAACAAATTGAAAACCCAAATTAGAAGTGTACATCTTGTGTAAATAATCAATGAATAAGGATCATAAATAAAACAAAAGGGACAAAAGTTTCATGTGAAAATAAAGTCCTTAAATTACTAGTGTTGACATATCTTATCACAGATAACCAAAGTAAATGAAACAAAAGCTGTCAAAACTGAAGAAATGAACATATGGGCTATTATAGTTTGAGACTTCAGTACCCAACTCTCAATAATTGATAGGCAATTATTATAGGCAATCAGATAGGCAACAAGAATGTGAAACAAAATAATGGGCAAACTACATCAAACAGCCATGGTCAGGGCACTAGATCCAAAAACAGAATTGGATAAGATGACTACTCACTGCAAAATCTTGGATCTAGGAAGACCTGGCCTGTTTATATCATGACCTCAAGTATGCCAACTGAATATCAAAATAAAAAGTAAAATGCTAAACAGAATAAAAACATGAAATATCTGAACTACAAGTCTGACAAGTAGCATATAAGAAATAATACATCATTTTGGCCTTTTGTGATTGATTAAAAAAATCAAATTTTCTAAAGCTCTTTTGAGCAGTGTCTTTCTTATACAATAGAATAAACTGAATTAGTTCTCTAAGTCTCAAGCCTGATTTAAAGGGTAAATTCATCCAACTACTTAAGATTTCATCAGTTTTAGATGCATGATATTACATGATATTAGGATCTTGGTGAAACTTTGGTTTTTTGGTTCAGTCCACTGTGTCAGAAAATGAAGGCATCAGGAGCTTGCATACCTCATCACCTTACATCCTCAAGCACAAAGCAGACAGTAGTGTATGCTGATGCTCAACTCTCCTCTCCTCTTCACTCAGTCTAGAGACCAAGGCCATAGAATGGTGTTACCCATATTGTTATATGGTAACACAATATATTGTTATATGGTTAACACAACAGAATGTGTTACCCATATGGTGTTACTTAATTGAGTAAACCCATAGTTTACTCAATTAAACTAATCTAGAAACTACTTCAGAGCTATATAGTCAGAGATTTGTGTCCCTCTTGATTCTAAATTCTATCAAGTTGAAAATTGAGATTAACTATCATTATATGATGATTGACTCATGAATTATACTAAATGGGAAGTAGCATAAAGTCCTCAATTTGGAGTCCTCGAGGTACTTTTAAATTATATTGATTATTCTTAATGTATCTTTGAAGTAATTTTGGTTCATAAAACACCACCCTATGAAGCAGTCTTCCTATTCTTCAGGAGCAATACTTGTAGATATATGGAACTTGTGGAGGAGACAGAACTACACATAGCATGGAAAGGGAATTTGTTGCAAGAGGCAGCCAAAGCCAGAAAGATTACCTGCTGTTACAGAGGAGGTTACCCTATGCAAACCCACTGACATATGAAATACGGAATATTTGCTGGAGTTTTATAATACATGCCCCTGAAGCTGTGGTGCATTTTATCTAAAATCAGCTGAGAGTTTCCACTTCAAAATATAAGAAATAGACATTTTCCCCTTTCTAAACTGAGGGCTTAGAAGGAAACCTGGGGAAATGAAGATGTCCAGGCGATTTGTGCTTCAGACTGCAGGGTGACTAGATTAAGCCGCTGACACTGACCCTCGTCTGTCAGCAGGACTCTCAATGGGAGGATGGCACACTGTAGGGTAGGACTGGTCTCTCAATGGGAGGATGGCACACTGTAGGGTAGGACTGGTGTATTTCATGCATATGATCAATAGCAGAACTAACATCCTTCTCCCTACTGAAGAATAGGCAATAAGAAAACAGACAGAAGACTGTAGATGGAGTACCATTTCCTCCCAATATACTCCAGTACTAAACACACATAGCTGCTAACATACTGATCACCTAACTGCATGCATTTTATTCTATGCAGAAAGCCCTTCATTGAAAAATCAAGGCAATAGAACACAATGTCACTCTTTTCAACTAACTTAAGCCTCTTGGACTAACAATTGAAATCAAATACTACCATTTTCTATATTTGTCATTAGTCCTCAACATGCAAGGCATTACTTGTCACTGCAAAGTTAAATCTATGGTTTAATCTTTGCACTGTTAGAAGCCCATAATTCAATCACCCTCAGGTACTTGGAAGCAAAATCATCTGCTATTTGTGTGTCTGTCTACCAGGCTAAGGAGTGTGGAACAAAGTGTGTCTCTCCATTTCTAATGAACAATGAAGGCATTAGAAATCGTAATAATTTAGCTGTTTGCACTAGAAAAATACAAGTTCCTACAAAACCAAACTGTAAACAACATGATTGGGTCATTCACTTTAAGAATACTAGTTTGGTTTTTTATTGCTCACTTCATACTCACATGTTGTGCCAACTATGTCAAAGCCCTTTAAGAAAAGGGATAATTCAAAGTCTGCTGAATAGCAGTGTCTACTGGAATCTGCAATTTTCAACTTTAAAGAATCTTTAAAAGGTGGGTTTGTCCATTGCTTGTACAAATGACCCTATTCAAACCGTAATACTACAAGCCTTTGTTCTCTTGTTTCAAGTTTTGTTACCATGCGAGGATTCTGCTATGGGAATTTTATTAGTTACTACACTAAAAATAATAAATTTAGTTTTGACTTTATGGTTTTGACCTTTTCTGCTTCTTGTTGTTCCTCTTTTTTCAATCTGAGGAATAACCCATTGAATATAGCTGGTAAACCCTTTCTTTCTCCATGCCTTTGGTAATTTGATATGTGAATCCAGGGATAAACAAGATGTGGCCTGTCCTGCACAGTATGGTATGTAAGATTGATTTTGAATATTTTCAAAGCTTCCATATAGATTAACCAAACTCAAACTGGTGAATAGCATCAACTCTTGACTGCCTGTCTCTACTGTGAGGGCTATGGATTCAGAGAAAAGATTAAGACTTAATGACATTACCTCATCATGAAGATCTATGACAGTGCACCTGGCCAGGTATCTTCCTGGACCCCTAATATAGTTGCCCTGTCTGACATCCTCTGAAATTACCTTCTTTCAGCTACCCAGAGGAATATGCTTCTATTCTAATAGATTTCTAAACATCGGGCTTGAGTTGAACATGTGAATGTTAACATGAAATTGTATATTTTAAACAATCCTAACTATCATTGTTCATAAATAAAATTATATTCTCATTATTCATCCTTTACGGCCACCAAATCAGTCACAGCTTTAAAATGGAAATGGATAGGTTTAGATATTTATGATTGATTTGTTGTTCTTCCATTGCCAAATATAATTCCCAAGACTTGGTAGAATATTTTAAGATTTTAAGTCATATTGGTATGAGAGATGAAATACACAAAGCAGCAGTAGCTAGATTTTAAGTAACAATAGAGACCTGACCTGTAACCTTAGTAACAACCAACGCTATAAATTAAGATCACAACCTCTGAAACCAATGATCAGGAAGTATTGAACATAAGTTTTCATAATTTTCCTTATGGTTTTAACATAAGACCAACCAGAGAATTAGACAATCAGATAAGTTTCTAAGTGTGTCAGTTAGAACACCTAATTTCTAGTTAGACCACCTATTTGTGCCACTCAGTCACACTGTAGCCTTCCCCTTCTCTGATCTGAAGATTCTCCCCAGCCTGCTTGCCTTGAGTCACCATCATCTGACTCCAAACGAAGGTGACTAACTCCTTTGCTGTAGCAAGTACTACACAAATACAAGAATGCTGGTCCCATTTGTATAGCTATCCTTTTATTTTTCTTGATAATTTATTTATTCAACTTTAGTCCTAACTGTATCCCCTCCACATCCTCTCCTCCCAATCCTTCCCTTTAAAATACCTCCCCTATTACTCCCTTGAGGAGAAGGGATAGCTCCCCACATTGGGTACCACCCCACTCTAGGGCATCAAGTCACAGCAGGAATTGCAGTGAAGGGAAGGAGATATCAATTCACCACAAAACCTTCAACCCAAAATTTGTCCTGCCTGCAAGATGGCTCTTCTTTAATGCCATCATATTTTAAAGGGAAAACTAAACAAACTTGATTGACATGATTTCTCTCCTTTGCTTGTGGTTCTTATGATGAAAGAATCAGTGTAACACATATCTCCATGGAGGTATTTCTCTTTGTGTGTGTGTGTGTGTGTGTGTGTGTATGTGTGTGTGTGTGTATACAAGTTGACCACGCTGTGAATGATTTTGGATATCTTTAACTCATTTACAGTGAAAACTATTAAGTGAAGCTTCTGGTACCAGCAGATCCTGGGCAGGTAGGGACTGCCAACATGTGAGAAGACATTGTCTCTTTTGTTCTGTAATGTTGTAGCTTTCTCTACCATGTCCTGTTGAAAGTTTTATTTGTGTGTGTTTACATTTTTATATTTTTATTTTTTCCATGATTGGAAATCTGTGTCCAGTACCAGAATAATATATTTGAAATCTGAAGGATGGATGTTGATCACAGACACTGAATCATAGCTTAGACAGAATTACAGTCATAAAGCAGAAGTCAACTGCTAGGTTCTAGAGGCATGTGATGTGGTTCATACTCAAAGCTTTGGATGCCTTTGAATGCTATGAACCATGACATAAAATACTGATTTTTCTCAGAGTATTAAAGTAGAGTGGTAACAAAGGCTACACAAACAGATTATAGATGCTGACACCATAACAAAATATCTCACAGCTTTTGCCTAAAGTGAATACTTCACAGAGACTCAACCTTCAATTAGCTCTCCTAACATGCAATAGCAGCTGCATGACAGTTACTATCCACAGAATGATGCAGACGTTGATACTATACAAAAGGTAAGAATAAATATGCCCTTTATTTATACTCCTTAAAAACACTTATTACCTTATTGTCGATTTTTATCCAACCGAGAATATATACATTACTATCTAATGTAATATACACATTCCTATCTAATATTACAAACTAATATTTTAGTTTACACAAAATAATGATTTTATGGTACATTTATACTTGTGTATCATTGTAGTTTTCTCACATCAACTCCTTCCAGTACCCTAATTTTCTCCTCTGCCATTCTGCTAATCCCTTCCCACCCCTTATATAGTTCTCTTACACAAATACACATGCACACATACAGAGAGAGAGACAGAGACACAGAGAGAGGGAGAGAGAGAGAGAAGAGAGAGAGGTAGAAGAGAAAAGGAGA
>JANHMN010000008.1:11894651-11927363 GCA_030674055.1 Rhabdomys pumilio | reverse complement strand
CTCCTCAAAATCCTCTCTTTTTCTCTTTTATGCTAGATTCCTCTCTGATTCTAACAAACCAAGATATATATGCTAAAGTCTCTGACAAAATATTCTTGCAAACCCTGGAAAAAAGAAAGGTCTCATATATAGGCCTCAGTGTTTCACCCACAGAAACTGTGACTTGTGGACTGATATTTAGCTCTAATTGTATTATCAGTCTTCACTTATTTGTACAAGTATCGTCACACACATTCTAATTACAATTTATATTTTCCTTTTACTACCATGATATTTAACCAGAATTATATGGAGTAGAATATACTAGATCAAATGCATGCAAAACAGCCTGGAGAGACAATGGATGGTGAGGAAGAAAACTTTGCTGTTAGAAAGAGATAGTTTGGCTTTCTTCCCCAAAACATATTTTATTCCTAAAAGACTATACTAAAACTTTAATGTTTCTTACTATTGAAAAGTGGTATTTAATATTATAGATAACTCAGAAATAAGAAAATACAACAAATTTTAAAACACCATTACCCTTAATCCCCTGACTACTGAGGATTTAATGAAGAAGTGTTGGGATGGCAGATTAATATGAAGCTTTTACGTGAATTCATCACCTTGTTTCAAGACATAAAAGCAACTTACCTTAGTTGTTATATTACACACATCTGCATTTCATAGCTAAAAAATAAAATACCCCAAGCCTGGGAAGAGGACCTTAGATACTAAGACTGTCTTCACACTGGATTACTATACTAGGTGTTGAGTTAACACATACATCAGATCACCTGAATGGCAAAGTCAGAGTCACTCCTCACTCTGGGTCTGATGTCCCATCTTACTGAGCATATGGAAAATAGTGAATATGATCTAGGTTTCTATCTTCATCAAACTGTCACTACAAAAGAATAAGGACATTGGTAGAACTGGGATCAGAACGTAGCCTGAATATAATTTTGAAAATATCAATGTTTTTTCAACAAACTACAGTCAATGTGCTTTCCTCCCACCATGCTTCCAACCTACAGATTGTCCTAGAGTACACTGAAATATTGAACAAAGAGTGTGTGTGTGTGTGTGTGTGTATGTATATATGTATGTATGTATGTATATATGTATGTATGTATACTCTGATAAACCAAGGCTCTGTTCATTAGGCCACTATGCCCTCCATTCCCGTTATATAGAATGAATTCTGTCATTCTTATGACAGGCAAGAGTTGGCTGCATATTAGTGAGTTTGTACTAAAAAACACATGCTCTGAGGACCAGAACCTTCGTGTACTCCTCTCTTGCTTCCTGATTTGGAAATTTACTGCCAACTCAGTGCAAACATGGAGATTTCACTTTTACAAGCTAACAAAAATGCCTAAGTGTTGTATGCTGGGTTCCTCCATCTTCAAATGAAATTGATAATAGTTGTTAGTTGAAGCTAATTCCAAATTTGGAATTATTGTCTTCAATATGTATTTGAGGACAAGGTTTTCAACATTACTGAGAAAGAAATAATGGAACATCCAAGTTAGAAGAGCTTTGGTCACCTATCACAAAGCAACTAGTTTTTATTTAATTGCAAATAAGAGATGACTTTTGAATCCTAAGTAAGATATACAAATGTTCACAATTCTGGCCCAGTGATGTAGCTCCAGAGGTAAAGGTGCTTGCTGCCAAGTGTGAGGACTGGAGTTCCATCCCTAAGACCTACATGATGGGAGGAATAAACCATGTGCAGCATCTTGTCCTCTGATGGCCAAATGCAAGCACATGCGTATTTGCTCACATGAAGATATATACTAGATAGATGATTGATAGATGATAGATAGATAGATAGATAGATAGATAGATAGATAGATAGACAGATAGATGGTAGATTTAAAAATTGTTTTGTCTCTGACCACAACTTTCTTTTCAGTTATAAGTGTGATTGTATTATGGTCTTATTTATTTGAAAATTTGAAAATTTCTTTGGAAGAAAAATTTTTCTTTCATCCTCTTTATTCTTTGACTGACTTTGTGTTAAAAGCTGCATTTCTCTAGCTTTATTTCTGTTATTGAATCTTGGTTAAATTTGATTAATTTTCCAAAAATGTACAATGATTTTCTTTGTTTTTAATTAAAAATTATTACATTCATTTATTCTTTGTGTTTATGTGAATGTTCCCCAAAATGTGTATGGAAGTCAAGGGACCACTTTCAGGAGTCAGTTCTCTTCATCCATCATGAGGGACTCATTGACTGGACTCAGTTCATTGAGCTGGGCCAGCAGGTCCCTCATTCCATCTCACTGACCCTATAATTTTACTTCTTAAATGTTAATTCAAATTTGTGTATTAGCCTAAAACATTGTTTATTCCGGGGGAAAAATATCTTTACAATCATTTGTATTATGGTTTTAGACTTTATCTCTTGTGTTTGTCATAAATATTATTGGAATTTCCATGTTTATGCCTCATTAGTGCTATTAAAATTTCTACTTAGCATATCAGTTCTGTCTATACAAAACACCCTGACACAACATACACTCACACACTCACACATACAGAGAGAGAGGGGGAAGACAGAGACAGAGATAGAGACAAAGACATAGAAAGGCAGAAACACAGAGAGACAGAGACAGGGACAGAAAGACAAAGAGAGACAGAGAGTCAGAGACAGACATAGAGACAGAGAGAAACAAGGTAAATACTATGTGATTTCATTTATTTAATGTTAACAAATAGGTATCTTTAAATCACAAGTTACCCTCTTAGAAAATACTTAAACACATTCTGTTAATAAAAACGTTGAAAAAAATAGACCCTCTTCAAATGATCTGGTTTCAAAATAATCTAAAGAGATTTAACACCCAAAATCTAAGTGCCAGATGGAAGAAATAAGAATACTTCATAGTGAGATTATTAAGCATTTTATCTGATCTTCCTAATATAATGTTTCACCTACCCTTATTAAAATCAGATCTAATATAAAAAATCAAATTTTATCTTTCATAGTGTTGAAGGATTGCCTACACTACATTTCTTTCACGTATCCTAAGTCCTTCTCATGACATCTGTGAGACCCAAGGGCAGAGACAAATGAGAGGTATGAACACATTCAATTTATGTTCTAGGAGCCTATGGAGGGAGCAGTGTTCAGCTGTGTGGGTGTTGAAGAGGTCCCTGCAATAGACTTCAGCGACTGTTACCAATGGCAACAGGCTCAAGTGAATACTCTCCGATAGGAAGCAAACCTGCAACAGGATACACGGAAAGATCAAACAAAAATGTTTTATTTAGAAATAGAATAGGCCTCCGGGGGCACTTCATGTTCTTTGCAGTTGGTTTATTTTATTCTCTCCTTGCTTTGCAAATTCACCTGCTGCCTATGCTGCTCCTCTTCCCCCCATCCCTGCACCGTTGTACTGTAATTTATTACACAAAGTCCAGTTTTTCTCTTTAGGTTTTTTAAAGCAGATGTTACATTAGAACAAGTAGACAAATAATCACCTTGTAAACATCCTTCAGGAATGCTCACATTCATCATCTGGGACGCCTGGAGTGAGGGAGCTGGGAACTCCATCTACTGAGCTTGTTACTGCTGAGCACGATGATTTCACAAATGCCTTTAATGATTATGGTGGTCTGGTAAGAAAAGAAAAATGTGGCATCCTGCTTGCTGAATTCTGTTTTCCATGGCTCCCAGGGAATAAACTGGACTGGCACCAAAGGTGCATAAGAAATCTTCAAGGGGAAGGACTCAGCTGAGACCCAGGAGGGGGGGTTACATAGTCTAAGAACAAAAGGGTTCAGACTTCCACTGGGTGGCCAGTTGCCAGCAGGACCAAATTACCTTTCTCTATACTCTATACCCACAATCAATCACAAATACCTCTCTCTTTCTCTCTCTCTCTCTCTCTCTCTCTCTCTCTCTCTCTCTCTCTAAAATTTTCTGAGGAAATAAGTCTTAAATTTCATACAAGTGCTTTAAAAGATCTAAACACATCACTATCCATGTGTGACATGTATATTAATAAGTGAGTCTGTGAAATAGAGATACATGAATAGAGTGG
Source organism: Rhabdomys pumilio (assembly GCA_030674055.1). Lineage (NCBI taxonomy): Eukaryota > Metazoa > Chordata > Mammalia > Rodentia > Muridae > Rhabdomys > Rhabdomys pumilio. Next base: position 11,923,327 of record JANHMN010000008.1, on the reverse strand, counting down.
GCACCCTAGTAGACTAAGACACACTCTTTTCTTTTTCCAAATAAAGCTTTTCCCAATTGTATAAGAATGCTAGACTCCCACAGTTAAAAAGAAAAAGCTATTCCCTAGGCCTTGGTAGACCCTTTGCAAATGTGAAGTTTTTCTTGACAAGGGGGGCATTAAGCCATTTGTATTTTTGTGTCTGGGAGATGGAATTGCTAATCAGCTTATTCCTAAAGATAAAATCTGATATGAAGGATTAAAGAGAAATGTTCAAAGTATTCACAGGCTTTTGAAGACTTCTCAAGTGGAAGTCTCTGACACAGGGAAAGAAACTACACAAAGAAGGTTTGCTGCAGATATCAAGTAGAAATTTCAGACCCTAAGAAACAATCAAATCACTATAAAATGTACCTCAGAAGGGGGGGAAAAAACCTAAATCCCTAAATAATCAGAATAATAATGAGAAGAAAAAAAAACAAACCAATGTTGTCTGGAAACTTCATTCTTTCTGACTTTCAACTACATTATGGCTAAATCAGCCAAAATAATTTTGATATAAAACTAACAAACAGCCAAATAATTTTCAACAATCTCTTCATGAAAGTGCATGAAGAAAATCATAATCTCTAGTGTGTACACTGTTAGTGAACTGTAAAAATTAACTCAGACCCTTATCCCACGGGATGAATAAAACTCCAGCCAAAACTGGTGAGCAGCCTGAGCAGAAGACCAGAAACTATAAATATATTAGAAGAAAACATGGGAATGAGGCTGTCTGCCATTGATCCTCAAGGCTTTTGAGATATGGATCCCAAGCCTCAGAAAATAAAAGCAGAAACAGAGAAACAAAACCACGTCAAAGTAAAACAGCTTCTGGGTAGTAGGAAAAATGATAAACAAACAGGGAGGCAACTTAAAGCTGAGGAAGCTATAAAACAAAACTTGTCAAACATTTGTCTTTTTGGAGGAGTAATAGCCAAATGAAAGGAATTCACACAGACTAGAGCAATGAGAACAAGAAACCTCATACTCAAACCCAGGAGGCTTGTGCGAGGGCACAGCAGCTTGACTCTCACATTTCTCAACTTGTGGGTCATGACCTCGGTGGGTCCCATATCAGACATTCTCCATATCAGATATTTACATGAGAACTCATAACAGTAGTGCCGAATTAGAAAGGTTGACAACTACTGACCTAAAGGCACTCACTACTGACCCTATAGAAGAGCCTTCTAACCCTGGGACCCACACAATAAAAATAAAAAATGAATATATACACACAAACAAACAAACAAATAAATGAATAAATACTTCAGAAAAAGTAAAATAAACCAAAAAAAAAAAATATTCCTTCAAAGAAGGCATACAAATGACTAACAAAAGCATAAATAAATTCCCCAGATTACTAATCATCATAAATCAGAATCACAAAGAATACCACTTCACACTGTTGATATGTCAGTCATTAAGAGATACCAAGTTTTGGTAATGATGCAGAAGGAAATAAATTCTCCAACTCTTGGTAGAAATGAAAATAGTCATAACTATTCTAGAAAAAAAGTGGAGGTTCCATAAAATGTAAACATTCAACTACCATATCAGCCAATAAATCTCTTTTCAGGACATATACTAAAATAATACAAGATCATCAATAGGGAAAAATAGAGATGTCTCAATGATGAAGAGCTTGCACTACTCCTTCAGAGGACAAGTGGTTCCCAGTAACTACATGAGGTGTCTTGATCCAGGCCAGTGCCTCTATACATCTTTATACATTATAGAAGATAACAACAACAAAAAAAGAATCTTTATTTTAAAAGATCAGTATTTACAGAGGTATTTGAACTCTCAAGTTTACCACAGAATTAGTCACTATAATGGAAGAGATATAGAAACAATTTCAGTGCCTGCTGATGGATAAGGAAGTTAATAGCATGCACACACACAAAGAAATGCAGGTTGACTTCAAAAATGAGATCTTAGCTTTTGTGAAGGCATGAATGACCTTAGATGACATTATGTTAAGTGAAATAAGCTAGCCAAAGAAAGAAAAGTACTGGTTGATTTCAAAGAACTCTAGAAAGTAACATTTATTATGAATTATTTGGTTGATTGACTTATGGTTTTTATTTGTAGTCCAGACTAATCTCAAACTTGGAATTCTCTTGCCTTAGCCTCCTAAACTCCAGAATTGAAGGTGTGAACCAATACATTCATTTTTTTTTCAACTTAAAAAATGTCTGTTTCCTTACATTCAGCACTCTATAGATTCTAAAATAAACAGATTAACCATTCTTTAAAATACTTTGTAATGACATCTTTTGATGACAATGTTTAGAACATTTGCATTTATGTATATCTACAGGGATTCAAATTTGCATTTTTATCTTATTTTTTAGTTTGTTCTGTGTTTTGCCATTTTTAGATTTTTCCTTCTTGTGAGTTCCTTGATCACATTTAAAATTCCATCTTCATTTATTAAATAGTGTAGCAGTATTAAATCTACACAGCATTTTAAAGGACTGGTTAGCTACTCATTAGTATACATAACTTATCCAACATTATTTCATCACTTTGACTAATTAAGTAAAGTTAGAAAAAAAACTGTATTATGGGAAGGGTTCTTGTCACAAGGCCTGACAACCTGGGACCCATGTCCTCCAAAGAATCAGGTAGAGCATCTCCACTCTCTTTTTCATCCTTCCATTCCAAATGCACAGGCTTATTCTCAGCTTTGCACCAGATCACCTACTGAGCCTTTCCCTTTTCTCTACTCACATTTAGAGGGGACTAAAATGATCTTCTCTCTCCCACAGCCTTCCTTGTTCACTGCATCTCTCAGTTTCAGTCATCAATACCTGCTTTCTCCCTGGCAACCTGCTGGCCATGTAGACCAGGGAATCAGGTCGGTTATTTCACTGTTCTTTCTGTCCTCCAGTCCCAATTCTGCAGTCTCATCCCAAGCATTTATCTGAGCACATAGAGGGACTTGTTTTTCACCTGTTTCCATTACCTGTGGACTCTAATCCTCCTGGCAATTTTCTTCCATCCCGTGAATCCTTTCAGCATGCTATCCTTCTAGCCCATTCAGTTCCTGCATGTCAGTAACTAAAACTGAAGAACATGGTTGACCCAGGACCCCAGTAATGACATCAGGCAGGGACTGAGATTCTCTATACCTCCTCCAAAACAGTCCATACCCACCACATGCTAAGTGAAATAAGCTAGTCAAAGAAAGAAAAGTACTGGTTGATTTCAAAGAACTCTAGAAAGTAACATTTATTATGAATTCTTAGGATCTTAGCTCCTAAGATCCAGAGAGGCTAAAAGAAAGCAGGGACGAAAAACCCACCAACAAACAAGACCAGATATCAGCACCTAGAATCATATCCATCCCAAATCTAGATGCCTAGATGCGAGCATGAAAACAAATCAGTAATAGTCGGGATAATATGTCTCCACTAGAGCCTAACAACCATACTACAATAATCACAGAGAAATGAAATATAACTGAAGCAATAGACAAGAACTTCAAAATAGCTATTATGAATATGCTCCAGGATATTAAAGAGAATATGAGCAAATCCAGTAATGAAAACACAAACAAACAATATAATGAAAATACAAAAACTTCTCAAAGCATTAAGTGGGAAAAAATTGAGTGAAAAAAAAAGGAATTTAGAAACCTGAATATGAATCTCAGAGGCAAGTCTCACTTAAGAAATACAAGATATAGGAAAAAATCTCAGGCATTGAAGACAAAATAGAAGAAACGAATACATTGGTCAAAGAAAACATTAAATCTACAAAATTCTAGGCATAAAAAGTCCAGGAAATCTGAGATACAGTGAAAAGACCAAATGTATAAGAATTGAAAATGATAAGAATTGAAAAAAATGGTAGAAACTCATGTCCAAGGCACAGAAAATATTTTCAATAAATCATAGAAAAAAATTTTCCAAACTGGTAAAAGAGGTTTCCATCAATGTGCAAGATGCATACAGTATATCAAACAGACTAGACAGGAAAAGAAATTCCCCACAATACAGGCTAATCAAAACACTAAGCATATAGAACAAAAAGGAAATATTAAAAGTTGTAAAGTAAAAAAATAAATAACATATAAGACTTATTAGAATAATACATAACGTTCCAATAGAAACTCTAAAAGTTTGAAGGACCTGGACAGATATTCTACAAATTCGAAGAGACTGCAGATGCCAGGCCAGCCCACTATACCCAGAAAAACTTTCAATAACAACAAATAGAGAAAGAAACACATTCCATGAAAATACTTATTTAAGCAATATTTGCAAATTCAGCCCTGCATAAACTAATAGAAGTAAGACTTCAACCTGAAGAGGTTAACCACATATGCCTAAATAATATAAGAAATAAATATCAGACCAGAAAATCCAAAGAAGGGAAACCCACCCCACCACAACAAAATAAATGGGAATCAACGAACAGAGCTCATCGATGACTTTCACTGACAGCAGTATTAAGTAACCCAATAAAAAGACACAAACTAAAATATTGGATTGTAAAACAGGATGTATCATTCTGCTGCAACCAAATAACACACTATAAGATTAAGGATAGACAACGGTGCATCAGTGTCAAAGGGTATAAAAAGATATTCCAAGCAAGTGGACCCAAGAAACAAACCAATGTAGGCATTTTAGTACCTGACAAAATAGACCTCAAATGAAAAATCAATCCAACACCTCTTCATGATAAAAGTTCTGGAAACATTAAAAGTACATCAATTTAAATGGAGTGAAATTCAAAGCATTTTTACTAACATTGGAAGTAAGACAACGTTGTCCACTCTCTCCTTACTTACTCAACATAGCATTTGAAGTCTCAGCTAGAGTAATAAAACAACTGAAGGAAATCAAGGGAATGTAAATTGGAAAAGAAGAAGTCATAGTATCTTTAGGCATATAATATGTATGATTGTACACATAAGAGACTCTAAAAGTTCTAACAGAAACTCCTACAGCTGATAAACACTTTCAGAAAAGTATCAGGATACAAAGTAAATACACAAAAATGAATAACCTTTCTATATGCAAATAATGAAATGACTAAGAAAGAAATCAGAGAAACATTGCATTTCATAATAGCCAGGAAAAATAAAAAAAAAACATACAATATCTTGAGTTTACTATAACCAAGCAAGTGAAAGACTTGTATGATATATATATATATAAAAAAAAACTTCAGTAAGTTGGAGAAACTGAAAAAGTTATCAGGAGATAGAAGTATCTCCCATGCTCATTGATTAAAAGATTGATATAGTAAAAATGTCTATACTGGCAAAAACAATCCTCATCAAAATCCAACCAATCTTAGTTTAATATTTATTTTATTTTTTCGTACACCTGTTTGTTTTCTTATTGGAGAGAGCAAGTAAGGCTGTGACATTGGTGGGACAAAAGGATGATCTTGTAGGAACTGCTGGGGTAGAGATCATAACTAAATTATATTGTTTGAAAACTATGTTCAATTTTAAAAAATTAGAAAAATGATAAAAATGCACTGTATAATTATGAAAACTTCAAAGAGTAAATAAAACTTCGTGGTAATAAATTAATGCTACATAACAGACAGTTAAGATAGCTTTTATATTCAGTACATGCAGTCTATATACATACTCTTATGCCAAGCTTTACCACTGTAAAAGATGGTCTTAGTCCCCATCAAAGATCTGAAATTTGCTGTGGATCATTGAAAATTAAGACCAGACTTCTCAGTATTGAGGAGTGTTCTGAGCACTCAGGTTGTACATAGAGTAAATGAATTCTGAGTTTCCATCCTGTACTAGACAAAGCATCAACTACTAAAATTCTTGCACCTGCTTGAATAGCAAAGTTCTCTCATAAACTGTAAATAGAAGTTAGAAGGAAGAGTCTTTCTGTTTTATGACCTATAAACCTCATTTTTCCCACTACACAAGGACAAATTTCATGACATTAAAATCACATGCAGAAAGCTGGGGGAGAAATGGTTATTATCCAACATATAGACTAGAGCTTTAGAATCTGATATCTTGGGATAGAAATTCACTTCCTAAGCTTTCTCTTCAAAGCTAGTCTGTGTACATTGTGATTTGAAATCAGTTGTGAGCTAAGCAATACCACCTAGCCTTGAAGTCTCTCAGACTGATTGAGTACAGGCTTCTTTCTATATACCACAGGTTTCCTATAGGAAAGCATGCCTAGTATCAAATTAGTTCAATAATTGATTTTCAAATCAGGCCTTGGGTCTCTCTGCTCTCAACAGGAATCTCATAACAAATAATAGAACAAGGAGGAATCTATGGAAATGAAGCAGTTCAAAACAGCAAGCCACTTGATGGTGGGTAATGGCGAACAGGCGAGATATAGTGTACTGTTACTGTGACTAATAGTAGGTATTTGATGGAGGCCAGACAAAGAAATTGGCAGCTGAAGAAGCTACAGCTAGCACTTCCTGATGTGCCTAATTGCATCTGGGGAAGAACTTAGGGCCAGGGGTGACACCAGTTCAGAATTAATTTTACGCTGGAATTGCATTTTCTTCCTAGAAGATCATTCGGTATTTCACAAGCCTGAAATTTCCCAGTGGGCAGTAATTCTTACAAAATCTCTTCTCCACAGGTTGGCAGCAAGAATGCCAGAACCAGAACAAAAAATTGTCTTCCCCTTCCAATGGTGAGTATGCATACTTGAGAATCAGGAAAAAAGTTACACCCACAGAATAAGCATGAGTTATGGTGCTATTTTTGCATCAAAGCCATTGATGTATTTGACATGTATATACTGAGTCTTTTGTTTCTTTGTAATATTGTCCCTTTTCCCTCCTGTTTGTGGCTCTGTGACTAGAGATTGGACTTCAGAATATACAAAGAAAAATAGTATAGGAAATAAAGAACTCGTTAAATAAATGGGCTAAAGATTGAAACCAAGAATTCTCAATAGAAAATAAAATGACTAAGAAATACCTCAAAAAGTGTTCACCATCCTTAGTAACAAAACAACTCTGAGAAACCATCCAACCTCTGTCAGAGTGGCTAAGACCCACAAAACAACTGACAACAAATTCTGGTGAGGTTACAGGGAAAGGGGAGCCCTCATTCACAGTGGGAGAGAATGCTAATTAGTATAGCCACTCTGGAAATAAGTATGAAAAATCCTCAAGAGATTATGATTAAATCTACCATATGACTCACCTATACTACTCCTTAGGATGTGCAATAAAGGACCCAATATCCTACTGCATACTTGTTAACAGTGTTCATTGTTGTTCTTATCATAATAGCTAGGAAATGCAAACAACCTAAGTGTCCTATAACCAACAAATGAATGCTGAAAATGTGTTATATACACACAATGGAATACTATTTAGGTCTAAAGAAAAACTAAATTCCTAGATAAATGGATGGACCCAGAAAAGATTATAGTGAATCAGTTAACATAAATCCAGAAAGACAAATGCTACATGTTGTCTCTCTTCTGTGGCTCATTGCTCCAAATACTTAGATGCAGAGTATACAATGTAGGGGTTATATTTAGAAAACAGCACCAAGTTCAGCTTGTTCTCGGGCAGCCACCATATTCCCGCTGTTTCTCAGCTCTGACCTGGGCTCCAGCTAACTAGATGCACAGGCCCTGGTACCCACAAGATGCCAGCATGGGGTATAGCTCTGCCAATCCACCACGCTGTATCCACAAAGCTAGGCTGAACCCCAGACAACATCTGCCATCCTTGAAGTACCCAGTAGAAATGAGATTCTTAAAGCTTAATGATTATCTAATAGATTTATATGTTTAGAAATGCTCAACCAACAAGATGCCCACACAGTTACAGTTATTACCCAATATCTAACCTTTTGATAGAAGTTGCTACCCAGGACAACTTTTGACCCATCTATGGTTCTCCATGTTGATAGCCTCCTTCTTCTCTTCCCCTTCCTCTATTTCTCCCCTCCCTTTCCGCTATTTCTCCCCTCCCCTTCCTCTTTTTCTCCCCTCCCCTTCCTTTTTTTTTCTCTCCCAGATCCACCTCCTCTTCTACTGCCTTATCACTGAACTCCACTGTGAATACAATGTAGCAAATAAGTATCCTGTTACATACAATGCAGAATAAATGTATATTTTGTTAGGGGAAAAAGAACCTTGCATTCTTCTACATGCAGATATCCAGTTAGACCAGCATTAATTGTTGAAGAAGCTTTCTTTTTTCCATTTTATGGTTTTGGCTTCTTTTTCAAAGATCAAGTGTCCATATGTGTGTGGATTTATTTCTGGGTGTTAAGTTCAATTTCACTGATCAATCTGTCATCTTCTGTACCAATACTATGCAATTTTTATCACTATTTTTTTGTAGAACAGGTTGAGGTCAAGTATGGTGATTCCCTTACCATGTTCATAGCAGCCTTATTTGTAACAGCCAAAAACTGGAAACAACACAGGTGTCCCCCAGCTGAAGAATGGATACAGAAAATGTGGTTCATTTACATAATGGAATACTATTCAACTATTAAAAATAAGGACATCAAGAATTTTGCAGACAAATGAATAGAACTAGAAACTATCATCTTGAGTGAGGAACTACAGACCCCAAATAATATGCATTGTATGTACTCCCTGATAAGTGGATATTAGCCATAATATTCACTTATACAACAAAACCCATTATACAACCCACAATCCCAAAGAAGTTAAACAAGAAGGAAGACCCAAGTGAGGATGCTTGAATCACTTAGCAGAAGGAAGAAAATAGTCCTAGGAGGCAAAGGAATGGAGGGACCTGTGTAGAAGAGAGGAGGGGAAGGGGAATAGGGACAGGATGAGGTGTAGGAAGAAACAGGAGAGAGACCCAGAGGGCCAGGAAAATAAATGGAAATCTGTAGCTGACAGGGGTGGAGGGTGGGGGGAATCTTTAGGCAGTTCCTGAAACCTGGGATGGAGGAGGCTCCCAGAAATGAATCCAGGTGACCTAAGCCAAAATGTCTAAAAGTGGAAACATGGAACCTGAAAAAGCCATTTCCTGTAGCCAGGCAGGACTCCCAGTAGAGGGATAAGGACACCAACTCACTCATAAAACTTTTGACCCAAAATTTATCCAGTCTACAAAAAATTCCTGGATAATGATGGAGCAGAGTATGAAGGAATGGCCAACCAATAATAGACCCAACTTGAAACCCACCCCATGGGCAAACACTAATCTCTGACACTATTAATGATACTCTGTTATGCTTGCAGACAGGAGCCTAAAGTAACTGTCCTCTGAGAGGCTCTACCCAGCAGCAAACTGAAACAGATGCAGATACTCACAGCCAAACATTGGTCAGAGGTCAGGACCCTTATGAAAGAGTTGGGGGAAGGGTTGAACGTCCTGAAAAGGATAGGAACTAACCTGGACCTCTATAAGCTTAAAGAGACTGAGCTACCAACCAAAGAGAAGGGTTGGACTGAGGCCCCTGACACATATGTAGCAGAGGGCTACCTTGTCCCACCCCAGTGGGATAAGGTATGCCTAATTGTGCAGAGAGTTGATGGTGGAAGGCTACCCAGAGAGCCCTGCCCTCTGAATTGAAGGGACATGGTTGGGGAGGGACTCTGTGATGGGGAACTGGGTGGGGGCAGTATTTGGGATGTAAATAAATAAATTAGTTTATTAAAAAAGATTTATAGAAATGTGTGATTTTTGAGAATGAGGGGGAGAAAAAAGGAAGACCTGGGCTGTGCCTTTGGAAACCCAGGATAGTTCTTTCTGGCAACTTCACTTACATTATTTAATTTGATTCTAACAATAAAGCAGGTAAAATTAATGGTTTTCATCTCTTCTAAATCATTGTAAGTGAAGCTATTATCAAAATGGCTGCTGAAGTTAAATAATAATTAAGTGAGGAAAGAAGAGATGGCTCAGCAATTAAGAGTACTTGCTAGTTTTGCAGAAAAATCAGGTTCAGGTGTTAACACCCTTATAGAGACAACTATTTGTAACTGCAATTCCTGAGGACCTGGCACTCTCTTCTGGCTTTCTTGGATACAAAACCCACATGTAATGCACACACATATATACAGACAAAACACTCATATGCATAAAATAAACAAATTGAAAAGCAATTGTCTCAAAAATTCTGATAAAATTCATAGTATCACCAATAAGTGTTATTGAACTTATTGGGGCTTACTATTGTCAGTGACAAGAGTCAGTGTAGTATCCACTGAGATGTGTAAGGTAAAGGTGCATGCTTTCAGCTGGGCAGCCTAAAATCGATTCCCAGAACCTGTAGGGTAGAAGAATAGAAGCCACTCCTGTGGGTTGCCATCTGACTTCCACATGAGCACCATGATGAGCTTGTGTGCATCCCCATACATACTCACTAATTAATAATTTATTAAAACTCAGTATGGAATAATGACATTTTTATTTCCTTCTAAGCTAAATTTTTAGAAACATTTCAATATCATTTGGCCACTTCATCAAAAGGATTAATAAAATTCTAAAAATATCCAAATCAGAGTGATAAGTTTGAAACCAATTATACAGGCTTTTCCCAAAAGTACTCTTGATATTCCTGAGCCCACACTCACCTCACGGCTACAAAATCTGATTCTATAGGGGTATAGGGAAAAGGAGAAAAAGTTGGCAAGAATCCCAGTGCCACAGTATAATATCCTCTCTGATGTGAAAGGGGATTGGGAATAAGGATGGGTACTTTCTTCCCACATCAAGGCCCTAGGGGGAAAGTTTCTTGGGACACTTGACCTTGAGTAAGAACCTCAAGAAGCTTCAAAACAGGAGGAAAATGTGAAAAGCTATTATGGGCTTCCTGTGTGAATAGCAATACAAAAATAAAACATCATGCAAGCAAGTATCCACATTTCTAGGTCATTAGAGAAAAGGGTAGAAAAGATGTAAACCAATTACAGAAAAGAAAAACTGAAAACAAGCTAAGGGTTTCAGAAAGGAGCAGCTGGAATGAGCCACAGAGAATGTAGCAGTCAAAGTTCAGTAAAAAACCCAAGTGGAGATACAAAGATGCCTCAGTGGTTAAGAGCACAGGCTCATCTTGCAGAAGACCAAGTTCAATTTCCAGCACCTACATAATTGCTTACAAGCACCCGGAACTCTAGTCTCAGGAGATATGATGCCTTCTTCTGGTCTCAGCAGATACCAGGTGTTTATATTATGTAGAGACATGATGTCAGATAAAACACATGCATAGAAAATAAATAAATCTTTAAAATTAAAAACTGCAATTTTTAAAATTGAGACAAGTTTTTTTCCAATACATCTAAAGAGATTCTCACGCAGATACACACACACACACACACACACACACACACACACACAAACACAAACACACACCACTGCATATACATGAATACACAAAAACCATGTTCACCTGATTTGCTGCACAGTCTCCATGTAAAAATCTCTGGAGGGAGTTGAAAGCAAGGGCAAACTACACTCTTCAGCAGAGGTGCTTTCATTAGCAGGTCCTTTCCTCAGGCACCTTAGGGGCAGAATAGAGAGGAACCCCTCAGTCCACTGTTGGCAGTCAATGCTAATTAAGATTTTTGTCTTTTACTGTGTATCGTAATGCTATGTGTAGGTCTCAAGAACTGGAGTCTGTACATAGCCCCTATGGTCTGGCCCCCAGGCCCCTGCTAATTGTGATTAGTAAATAAAGATGCCACAGCCAACAGTTGGGCAGAAGAGATATCGGTGGAGTTGAGGTTTTGAGGGTTTGGAGAGAGAGGACCAGGAGGAGGGAAATAGTAGGAGGAAGTGCCATGGAATAGAAGAAGAACAGAGAATATGAAGGAGAGGAGAAAGGAAAGCCACCATGAATTATCTGAGCCATAATAAACATGGCCATGTGAGCTGGCCAATTGGAACTAAAGGCAGTCAAGATGAAACATAGTAAGTAATAGCTTGGGTTATCGATAAGAAAGTAGATTCTAACAGCATAGAGGGTGGGCAGCTGCCCAGCTATTATGATGCCTAAGGCATATTAAAAATATAAAGGCTGTGTGTGTCTTTCATCTGGGAACATAAATGGTCTAAGGCGAGAAAGAAGCCCCAGGCCGGGATTTTTAATATTTTTTACTACAAATGCTTTTCTACCAGCCCCAGGTGAACTGACCTATAAATGAAATGGGATTATCAATTAAAGAAGCTGACTGAGGCTAAATCAAAGCAAGGCTTTTCAAAGTCCAAAGTTTTTTTCAGTCCTTGCTCTTGTATGTTACATGGAAGACTTTTATACCCATCCTCCTCAACCACCAATAGAGAGTTTGACTGATGGCCATTTGTTCACAATAAATAGCTCAATAAAATGTAAATAGTAATCATACTCCTTTTAAAACATAAAGTAGCCATTTTCTTTTAGGTAAAAATTAATCATCAATGGTGAGCAATTTTATAGGGTTTGAATACAGCTATTTTCTGATCAGTAGAAAGACTGACCCTAACTCCAAGACTCAAAGAAAAGAACAGTCTTACTGATCAAGGAGAAATTTTATTTTGAAATAATAGCAAAATGTTCTCAATGAACATAAAAATAAGTACTGAAAGTCAATACAGAAAGGACAGAAGGTCAAGTCAGACAGAAAGAGTCTGTGTAAGAGTTAAGCTATGGATGGGCTGACATGGAAACGAGCATCAGAATTCAGTGGCTACAGTCACATTTGAAGATGTGAAAATTTATTTTATTTGTTTATTTTGAGTCAGGGTCTCAAGTAGTCCCACCTAACTTTGAATTCAATATGTAATCAAAGATAACTTTAAATTTTTGTTTCTTCTGTTTTTACCATCCAAGTACTGGGATTACACACACATCAGCGTACCCAGGATATGATCTGCTTGGATTGAACCCAAAGCTTTGTGCACCCTAGCCCAGCACCCTACCAACTGAGCTACAAGCCCAGCACAGACAAGATTTTTAAGCAGATGAAAGTATGTAAACCTCACTGCCCATGGAAAAAGCATAGAATTTGAGAAGTAGCTGTCCATGGACAATGCTGCAGCTGAAATCAAGGAGATTAATGAAACATCACTGCAGACACCTGGATTTCAAATCTTACTCCTTTTCTGTATCTGTGCAAACAGAGGCTGCAGAATCCTAATGGATCTTATTTAGTTACTTCATATTCTAAGGAAAAGTGTCAATAGACTAGTTTTTTCCCCATAACATTTGCTTCTCACTCTACTACACAGTCCCTAGCAAAATATGCAACTGATCTTGACATCTTCTGTGTCTTCATCATGATATCTGATAGCAGGTTCCAGACAAGCCCATTGTTCTATATTTACAAATTGCTACTTGTGGGGCTTAAAGAGACTGCTAGAGGAATTAGAGAAAACCCTGCACAAACCGATAAAAATGATTACAGCAAATCAGATTGTTCACATATTTAAATCTAAAGACAGGTTTCAGCTATTGTCCCTATCTTAGTCAGGGTTTGTATTCCTGCAAAAACTTCATGAACAAGAAGTAGGGGAGGAAAGGGTTTATTCAGCTTACACTTCCACATTGCTGTTCACCAAAGGAAGTCAGGACAGGAAATCATACAGGGCAGGAACTTGGATCAGAAACCAAACAACTCACACAGACAGCCACCCGATAACTCACAAGACACCGAGCTTGATGCAATCAGCAAGAGGTATATTTCGATCATCATGCTCAGGTCAAGACCCATGACCCATGCAAGGACAGTGGAGTCTGACCCTGGGCTTTGGAAGCAGAGAAAATTTAAAAGCAACCACAAGGAAAAAGTCACAACCTAGGGGGGAACCACAACCCAGGGGGAGTGAAGGAGGATTATTGGAGAGCACCTGTGGAAAGTCCCAGCCCGTTATTCAGTTTGTGACAGGGTACAACAAACAGTCATGGGTAACATTTTGTATAGGCTATTCTCAAGAGCCTATTCATATTTAACCATCTATCTTGTGGTCAGGCAAATTCCTGAAACACAGAGCTCATGACCAAGCTGACCTGCACTCTTGGTTCTGCTCAGCCTGAAAGGAGTTTCTGAAAATTTTTAACCCTTTCAATGCTGAGACTAAAACTAGTGTTCTCTGCAAGATACATAATATTCATAACTCTGAGCCATCACTCCAAGCTATGTTGAATGGGACATTTAAGAGTATGTGTGAACATATGTCCTTGTTATATGTTAAAGCATCTTCTGGGTATATTCCCCGGAGTGGTATAGCTGGGTACTCAGGTAATGCTATATCCAGTTTTCTGAGAAACTGCCAAACTGATTTCCAGAGTGGTTGCACCATCTTGCAATCCCACCAACAATGGAGGAGTGTTCCTCTTTCTCCACATCCTTTCCAGCATCTACTATCACCTGAGTTTTTGATCTTAGCCATTCTGACTGGTGTGAGGTGGAATCTCAAGGTTGTTTTGATTTGCATTTCCCTGATGACTAAGGATGTTGAACATTTCTTTAGGTGCTTCTCAGGCATTCAAGTTTCATAGCAGCCTTATTTATAATAGCCAGAAGCTGGAAAGAACTCAGATGTTCTTCAACAGAGGAATGGATATAAAAAATGTGGTACATTTACACAATGGAATATTACTCAGCTCTTAAAAATAATGAATTCGAGAAATTCTTAGGTAAGTGGATGGAACTAGAAAATATCATCCTGAGTGAAGTAACCCAATCACAAAAGAACACACATGGTACTCACTCTCTGATAATTGGATATTAGCCCAGAAGCTAGAAATAGATTCAACTCACAGACCACATGAAGATCAGGGGAAAAAAAAGACCATGTGTGGGTGCTTCGGTCCTTCTTAGTAGGAGTAACAAAATACTCAAGGGAGCAAATATGGAGACAAAGTGTGGGACAGAAACTGAAGGAGGAGTCATCTGGAGACCATTCCACCTGAGTGTCCATCCCATGTGCAGTCACCAAAGGTAGTCGCTGACATGGATGTCAGGAAGTGCATGCTGACAGAAGCCTGATATAGATGTCTCCTTAGAGGTCTGCAAGACTGACAAATTGAGGCAGATGCTCACAGCTAACCATTGAACTGATCAAGGGTTTCCCAATGGAGAAGTTAGAGAGAAGACTGAAGGAGCTGAAAGGGTTTGTGGCCCCATGAGGAGAGCAACAATACCAACCAACCAGAGCTCCCCAGGGTCCAAACCACCAGCCTG
Organism: Rhabdomys pumilio; assembly: GCA_030674055.1. Taxonomy (NCBI): domain Eukaryota; kingdom Metazoa; phylum Chordata; class Mammalia; order Rodentia; family Muridae; genus Rhabdomys; species Rhabdomys pumilio. The sequence goes on along the minus strand of JANHMN010000008.1, from coordinate 11,908,169 downwards.
GGAGCACATAGGGAGGGACCCATGGCTCCAGCTGTATATCTAGGAGAGGATGGCCTTGTTGGGCATAGGTGGGATAGGGGATCCTTGGTCCTGTGAAGGCTGGACACCGAGTGTGGGGGAATTCGAGGGTGGGGAGGTGGGACTGGGGGGGTAAGTGGGGGCACATTCTCATAGAAGCAGGAGGAGGGGTGATGGGATAGGGGGTTCCTGGGAGGGAGTGGGGGGAGAAATGGAGTAAGGGGACAGCATCTGAAATGTAAATAAAATATCCAATAAAAATTAAAAAAATGAAAGAGTGTGCACGAGAGGACCATCAAATATCACGGTATCTCATAAAGCAAAGTGTTCAGGACGTGATCTCACTGAAGAGGTGCACTCACTGATGTTAAGAACATCTTATTTATTCAGTCATTTTATGTTCATCAGAGCCATGTGTTACAGAAAGAAGAAGAAATTTCAAACTTTAAGATTAAAATTTTGTGAGGGAAGCAATCCATCTAATCAAGAGCCTAAGGATACTTCGAAGGCTTTGGATACATTGCTTTCATTGTTAAAATGGTTCAGTTATGAGGCATCTATCCACACGGTTACAAAGAAAAGCAGTTTCTCTTCAGATTAAATAAGAGAACTGATTCTTACTATGCACAGAAATCATTTCTTATGTTGTTCACACATTGGCTATTCCACTGGGAGAAACTTCAGGCTATGTAATTTTAACAAGGTGGATGAATTAAATCTGGCCAGAGAATTTCCAGTTCTGCTATGGTCATAGAAGTAGCATTTGTATGATTCTGCTTATGTTTTCTTTGGTCAGGGATTTTTCTTTGTGTTATATTCATGACAAAGACATCGGAGATGGAAAAATTTTAAGCTAATTCATTTCCAAGAATAGTGGTGTTAATAGTGAGTTAGCCAATTTACAAGAAATGCAGGCATGAGGGAAGGAGCAGAGACTGAGGGAATGACCAACCAGTAAGTGGTCCTCCAGCTTGAGACCCATCCCATGAGCAAGCACCAATCCCTGACACTATTCATGATGCCGTTATGCTTTTAGACAAGAGTCTAGCATGGTTATCCTCTGAGATGCTGCACCCAGCAGCTGAATCAGACAGATGCAGACATCCACAGCCAAACGGTGAATGGAGTTTAGGGACTCTTAGGGAAGAATAAGAGAAACAATTCTGAGACCTGAAGGAAATAGGAACTTCACAGGAAGACCAACAGACCTGGACCCTTGAGGCTCTCAGAGACTAAACCACCAACCAAAGAACATATATGGGCTGGACTTAGGCCTCCCTGCATATATGTAGCTAATGTGCAGCTTGATCTTCATGTGGGTCTCAAACAACTGGAACGGGAGCTATCACAAAAGCTATTGTCAGTCCGTGAAATATGGTCTTCTACCTTGGCTGCCTTGTCTGGTCTCAGTGGGAGAGGAAATGCTTGACCTCTCAGAGACCTGAAGTGCCCAGGGTGAGGGATACTCAAAGGGTTGCAGCTCAGAGGAGAAGGGGAGAAGGGTTGTGGGAGGGTGTGACTGAGAGGAGCCCAGTGAGCGGGATGTAAAATGAATAAATAAAATAAATAAAAATAAAATTTAAAAAATAGTGGGTCACAAAGAACTTTGAAACTATTCTGACATGTTGGAAGGGAAGGAGCAACTCAAATTTCATAACTCTCTAGACATTGCGTCAGGTATAACACCTTATCACGTCAGATATGGCTGCAGCCGGATTTTTGTAAGACCACAATAACACATAAGCAGAAAAACAGAATACACATCTGGATACACACACCGCTCACAGAAATGTTCATTCCAAGACTGACCAATTAGCCTACAGACAATGCAGTAATTAACATCCTCACAGCTGGAAAAAGGGACGAGTTCAAATAAAATTCTGTCTAAAGCACTTGAGAGATAATTATGCATGAAATATAAAATCAGTCACTGCAGAGTTCACAATTACAATCAGCAAGACATTTGAGGCTTTCTTTCCCCCAAAGACAGAACAAGCAAGAAACAAATGTAACAGGTGATTAATATCAAAGCAGGCAGCAGAGCTTTGTGAAAGCAACCCACCACTCTCTAATTAAACATCCAAATCCAAATTTTGGCCTACGACTAAGTCACTGGTTAGATTCTTGTTATTTTCAACAAGTCTTATTATTGCCCATGGACATTAACCTCTTCAAGGTGCAAGGCAAATAAATGTACTGCTGATTTTAGCTCAAGCAGCTGCTTGCTGTTGCATAATAAATACAACCCCAAGCAACAACCTGTGAGACATACCTACATTTCACCATGACAGATGATACTCTTAGATTTTCTCCCAACTTTCAACCTGCATAATTTATTCATAATAAAATATGATTGGACTTTTCAGTTCTATATGGCTGTGGGTTTTTAATTAACAGTGAAATGTATTTTTATGGTATTGCCATCAGTTATTCCCCCCCCCCTTAGAACACAGACCACATACAGATTAAGCAAATTTCAACTTGTAGATCACACTTCAGCATTAATTTTTAAATGTGACTAGCATGGGACTTTGTTTTTCATTAATTAAAAAAAAAAAATCTACAAAGCACTTCCACATTTTAGGTTTAGGGAACAGTCCAGAAAGGGGAGAGAAAAGATTGTAAGAGCCAGAAGTTCAGGAAGTTTTCTGTAGGATTGTATCACCTAGGAATGTTAGACATTATATCCATAAAGATTCTCCAACATGAGCTGAACATAATGACACCCAACAAACATGACAAAGTAGGTGGGGAAAGAATCCCAGGAGGCCTCAACTCTATACCAAGAACTAAAGGGCACTGGGGAAAGCTAAGAGTGGGAGAGGTGGCCTTGCTCAGGAAAGAGCAAGCCAGTTGTTTGTTCAGTGACTGAAAACAAAGAAGTAATATTATATGAACTGAGCAGATTATATTTAGGTGTGTGTGTATGTGTGTGTGTGTGTGTGTGTGTGTGTGTGTGTGAGAGAGAGAGAGAGAGAGAGAGAGAGAGAGAGAGAGAGAGCATGCACATGCATGCACGCGTGTACATGCATGTGAGTGTGTGTATAATAAAAATGAATGAAAAAAGAGGCCATAAATTTGTAGAATAGAAGCCAGTGCTATATAGTGTAGAGTGAAAAATTATAAAGACCATTTTATAAAATATATACAGGCTCATTAGTTCCAGGAAGGCGGAACTGAATGTAGGATTTCGGGCCTTCACTGCCCCATACATTCCTCAAGCCTCAGGGAAGAAAATCCACCTGTGGGTGGGGTAGGCCCAAAGCAGGAAGACACATTCCTGGCCACAAAGAAAAGTAAAAAGGCATGCCCAGACAAGTCCTAACTAGCCATCCTGCCGCCTCTGCAAGTTGCTGATATTTGAAATAACCTATCATGTGTAACCGCGCCAAACTTTCCCGCCTTTCCCTACCCCTACCCATATATAGCTCCCGCCCCTGGGGAGGTCGAAATCCCTTGTCTCCTGCTTGGGTCAGGTTTCAACCCAAGGGCCCTTGTTATTAAACTACCTTATGCAAATGCATCAAGGAGGTCTCTCGTGTGTCCGTGGGTGAGCGCCGGTCCAGACTTGAGATAGGGTCCCCTCGGGGGTCTTTCAATAGGAGGGTTATAAGGGAGGAAATACTGTAAAATATTTTTAAATATCTTACAGCTTGTAAATAAATTACCTGGTGACGCTTGGGCAATGAGTGACTTATTCTACAGTTTCTTCTGCAAGCAGCCATGTAACCTTGATTTTTAAGAAAATATTCTGACCATTGTAGCTGTACCTAACATGGCTAAAATAATATGAATATGTTTTATATGTCACTCTTTTTTTTAATTTTAATGACAAAATTGTCCAAGGCTACAGTTCTTGTGTAAGTTCTCTAGCTTATTGATATGAAAAATTCCCAAATAAATTCAAGACAATATGTTTACCTATGACCTGGTTCTATTCTTAACTCTGTTGCCCACCACCTATTGAAATTCTAGTAATTTTTATAACCTCTCTGAGTGTGTAAATCTGTTTTTGAGTTAGATAAGAATATCCAAAGGAGATCAAACATTGTATCAGAGAATACCAATTGGTAAGCAGAAATTTAACTGTTTCTGATATTCTTGACTCTTTTTCTTTTTAATTATTTTTATTCACTTTATATCCTGATCCTTACCCCCACTCCTGGTCACCCCCTCTTGTGCCCTTCCCCCAGGCCTGAGCAGGCCTGCAAGTCATTGACCACAGCAAGACCAAACAACAATAGGACCTAGAAGGAGGCATTGCCTTGCCAGTCTTGGCACCCTGAGGTCTGCTACAGAGCTAAGAAGAATGGACTGCCTGCTGAGCTAGCCTTGACACCTTCCAGACTACTATCTCCTCACCTAGCCCCTGGGTGGTACCGAGAAGAGACTCTGGGGGGTGGGGCTTCCCCTTTATATGTGAAAGCAAATTATTAAACTTGGGGCCTTGATCAGAATACTTTGTCTTGGCCCCACGTTTCTCTCGCCCTCCTTCCCGTTAATCCCTAGGCTTCGTCTCAGGAGAACCTGGTGATCGTGGCTGCAGGCAGCTACACCCTCTCATAATCTCTGCCCTTCTTCCCTCCCCTTCTCCTCTGAGAGGGTCAAGCACACACCCCCCACACACATATCTTACCACTCTGGCACATCAAGTCTCTGTAGGGCTCTCCTACTGAGGCCAAACAAGGCAGCCAGCTAGAAGAACATATCCCATGGACAGGAAACAGTTTTGGGGATAGGCTCCTGCTCCATTTCTTCAGGAACTACATGAAGACCAAGTTTCACATCTGCTACATATGTGCGGGGGAGCCTAGGTACAGTCAGTGAATGCCTTTTGGTTGCTGATTCAGTCTCTGAAAGCCCAAAGGTCCAGGTTAGTTGACTCTGTTGGTCTTCCTGTGATGTTTCTATCCCTTTCAGGTCAGCAATCCTTCCCCTAACTCTTCCATAAGAGTCCCCAAGCTCTATCCAATTTTTGGCTGAGGGTCTCTGCATCTGTCTCAGAGGAGAGCCCTGCTAGACTCCTGTTTGCAGGCCTAACAGAGTATAATTAATAGTGTCAGGGATTGGTGCCCATGGGATGGTTCTATTTGGACTGGTTATTGAGCCATTCCCTTAGTCTCTGCTCTCAGCCCAGTTCCTGGATTTCTTGTAGACAGGATAGATTTTGAGTCAAAAATGTTGTGGGTGGTTTGGTGTCCCTATTGCTCCATTGGGGTCCCTGACTGGCTACACATGGTGGCCTCTTCAGGTTCCATATCCCCTTAGGAGAAAGGGGGAGGGACTGAGGGAAGAATTAACCAAGAGTGGGGGCAAGAATCAGGATATAAAGTGAATAAAAAATTAATATTAAAATTAAATAAAAAATTAAAAAGAAAAGGAGACAAGCGCATCAGAAATACTTAAGTGCCTCCCTTATCTAAAGTCCCTGTCATGTCCTTAAGATGACCCCTTCCTTTCTACCCTAGCCAGTTGCAGATTTCTAGTCATTTTCATGGTCATCTGGCCATCTCTCCTGTCTTTCCACATACCTGATCCTGAACCATGCCCCCCATGTCACTTCCAGTTTCCTCTTGCATCCAGTTCCCTTTTAGATACTTCATGAGGATATACACAAACCATCTCAATCAAAACAACTTGGGCTCTTCCAGGCCTGATGTTTTGTCATGGCTGATTGTATCTATCAAGTTCATCAGAATAAGATGTGCCTAGGAGAATAGGGGGCATACTTCTGGGTATGTAATGTTTCCAGGCACAATTAACTATAGATATGATGATGGAATAATAGATGACAATGGAAATGGCTGTGAAGCTCAGTCTCTCTCTCTTTCTCTCTCCTCTCTCATCTATCTCTCTCTCTTCACACACACACACACATCACCATCATCATCATTGTCATCATCATCATTCCTCTCAACTGTTTTCCTCTCTTATTCTCTGTCTCCCCATTTCTTATTTCTGCATACAACATGTGACATGTTCTATTCCAATGCAACCCTAAATCTGTGATTGGAACCTTTTAAAATTTAAAATTAAAATTTAAAATTCCACATTTTAAACTGTTCTGTCAAGTATGTTGGCACTGTAATAAAAACTAATACACTTACTCGATTATAACTGATTTCTCAGAAATTACACCTGATGGTATCTTTAAAAAAATTTTGAGATTCTTCACCCTCTATTAAATGAAGAATCATGAAAAATATAAAGAGAAATTTCTGGATGTTTCTCCTTATTCTATTTACCAGATGCTTTACTTATACTCATAGATATAACAAGTAATCTAAATTCAAAGCTTTATTGTGTATTCAACTGATTGACGATGGTCTATGATAGTGTTTTACTTATCTTAATATTTTGTGTAAAAAATATATATACAGCTCCTACTAGTCTTCATTTTTTATTACTTACATGCTTCTCTGTACTTCTTTCCTGACTGGAGGACTTCAAGATATCAATATGTACGTGAGCATCCACATGGAATCAGTTTATGCCCTACCCCATTTGAAAACTGCCTTGTTTGAGGTCAAATTCATTACTAAGACAACATGCTCAGTGGTCTGGGAGAAGGCCTATGAATATGATATGGTTTTTTTTTCAAAATCTGATTTACCAGACTGTGCCAGGATAAGCAAACTTAAGTAGGAAACCAACTAAATATTAACATTGAAAGTATTTGAATTTTCGTTTCACTAATTATGAGAAAGATGTGTAGCTTATAATCTTTTATGTGTTTTAATCTAGAAGAGGCACTGCTTTAGGTATCAGCTTCAGTTAATTCCTGCAATCCATCCTCAGTCTTAATAGTCAGGTGTGATAACCTTCCTGAATTTATAGGTAAGAAAACTGAGGCCCAGTGACATGAAATACCCTGCCAATATAGTACAATGAATAACTAGGAAAAGTTGATATTTGTGTAAACAACCTGTGACTAAGGTTATCACTGATGCTGTAAACAGAGTCTATATTCTAATGATGGATGTGGGGAGCGCACATACACATCCCAATGAGAACACTACTTCACACTCTGTAGTTTAGCAAATGTTAGTGTTTACTGATGATTATGCATGGAATTGGGGCAAAATGGAAAATTCTAAGTTTTATTGGTCAAAGTGATAATAGTATAACAGTAATTTTGGAAATCAAGTTGGCAAAATGTAGGAAATTTTATGATGAAAATGCAATTCAAGAAATTACCATAAACTCCAAATATCCTAGGCAAGTGTCAATAACAGCTCTTTCAGATACATCCTGAAACTCCATCAGGAGAGGAATAGATACATCATTGTTTAATCATACAATGATCAGCACAAGAATAAAATCTAAATACAGTGTAGTAAGTGGCATTCAACAGCTTCATCATGTCAAACTTGGCTGCAATACAGTAATTGAATAAAAGAAATGACTCTATCATATTCTCTATGGTATTAAATAAAAAAATAGAAAGTGGCTAACAAAAAAGTTTCTCAGATTAACTGAGGAAGACACAGATCATGTTATTATCCTTAGAACTTGCATAAATTTTCTTAAATCTTTCCCTTAAACTGAAGAATTATCGTTGGGGGAAGGAACAATAGTTCACTGGATAAAGGCACTTGCCACCAAGCCTGATGACCTAAGTTCAGCTCCCAGGATGCACATAGAAAAGACCTGATTCCTACCTGCTGTCTTCTGACCCCCCACCCGCTTCATGCACACTATTCCAGGTGTACATGCAAATTCATTCATTCATTCATTCATTCATTCATTCATTCTCTCTCACTCTCTCTTTCCATCCATCCTGCCCTTCCTCCCTCTCACTTCCCTCCTTTTCCCTCTCTCCCCCTTTACCCTATTGCTTTACCTCCCTCTCCTTCACCCTCTCTCTCTCACAGACACATAAACAAAATAAATTTTAAAGAAATAGAAAAGATTTTTTTAATGTTTTAAGCTATAAGAGGCATTGTTTCTGATTTCTAGTTTTATGACACTATAGCTGTTGCTATATATAAGACTTCTACTCTATTGCGCTTCTAAATATTTATTTATTTTCCTATCATGTATTCATCTTTTAGAGTTGCTTCTTTCACTCAAACGAAAGATATCCAGTATTATTTTTATTTCTTATACACAGCGATAGAACATTTGGTCACATATAAGCATATTTATTCACTTGTAATCATATCTATCTTAAATGATAATATACATAAACATGTCTACATAAATCAATCTCCCTCTCTTTAATTCTTTAATCATTTGTTTTCTTTTTTTATCCCCTTTCCAAGTTTCCCCTTCAGAACTCTCTTTCTCATCCCTCCTCCCCCTGCTTCTATGAGGACGCTTCTCCTCCCACACACCTACTCCCACCTCACCACCCTGGCATTCCCCTACACTGGGGCATTGAGCCTTCACAGGACCAAGGGCTTCTCCTATTATTCCCCACAAGGCCATCATCTGCTACACAAGTGGCTGGAGCCATGGATTGCTCCATGTGTACTCTTTGTTGGTGGTTTAGTTCCTGAGAGCACTAGGGCGTCTGGTTGGTTAATATTGTTGTTCTTCCTATGGTGTTGCAAACCCCTTCAACGTTTCTCTAATTCCTCCATTGAGGACCTCGTGCTAAGTCAATGGTTGGCTGTGAACATCTGCCTTTGTATTTGTCAGGGTTTGGTTGAGCATCTCGGGAGACAGCTATAACAGGCTCCTGTCAGCAAGCACTTCTTGACATCCTCAGGTGTCTGGGTATGGTATCTGTACGTGTATCTGAACACAATTATATTCTCAATCATTTGTATATAATCTGAAACATTAACTACAGATTCATATATAATAAATAATGCCCTGATTCACTATGCACATTTTCTTCTCTGTATAATTGCCTGGCATCAAAAGGAATATGACAGTCCTTTTTATATTATGCTTTCTTCCATGTCTTCTCCGGTTACCTATAGGTTTGCTAGGTCTGATTTGTGAGTGAGCCACTGTTGATTGGGTGCTTAGATGGTCATAATATTGTAGCTTGTGACCTTTATCACTATGTTAGTTACTTGTTTGTTCCAGTTATAAAATGCTTGATAGAAATCAATTTAGAGGAGAAAAAGAAAGTGCTATTGCACTCACAGTTCTGGGGATGAAGTCATAGAGTCCACCATGGTAGAAGAAGCATGGCAGCAGGAGTTCGAGGCTAACCTCAATCACATGGCATCCACATAGATAGCACAGACTGTGAGTAGGAATGGGGTCAGTTTGTGAATTCTCAGATACCATTTCTAATGATGTACTTTCTCTAGGTAAGAATCTACCTTCTAAAGAATATACAACCTTCCCAAATGGTGCATAGGGACCAAGTGCTCAAATTCATGAGTCTATGGAGAGTATCTAGTATTCAAGCCAGAAACACGTATAAGAAGAATCCTATGCATTATAAATGTGTTCCTTTAAAACTCTGTCCGGTCTGGAGCCAGGTCTCAGCAAGACAATAGTCTCTACACTTAATATCACTAATCTATTTATATCTTTGTTTTGAATTTTGAAACTAATATGCAATTTAATTTTTAAAGTAAATTTATTAAATATAAAATCAATAATATTTTTGTTGTACATGTAAACTATATAACTATATTCAAAGAATTATGTTGCAGATCTATTTTGATGAGATTTTGTTAGATTTTGAAGAATGAGAATTTCCCAGTGTTAAGGGTCTAATAAGCATGTAAAATCTTGTTCATAGAAAATACAGTATAACACTCTTTACTCAATTTCAGTTGCCCAATTGAGTTATCTGAAGTAATTCTACCAGGTCTTTTATTCATTTAATTTTCATAGCATTTGAGTCTCTTGAATTACAGATATGTAATTTTTTATTGCTGTTGGAGTGACCTAACCTGTGAATTAATCCTTTCTCTCCAGTGAGCAAGCCTTCTAGTCATAGACTCTATTGGAGGCATCTGTTCCAATAAGCAATCCCCAAAAGCCCTCCCAAGGACAAATAATTAATTTGGATAAATTATGAGTATAACAGAGAGCGTCGGTAGGGAAGAGATTCAGTTGACTGAGGGACTGTGACATTATTTTGTAAAAAGTCCATTCATTTGTCTGATGTCTAGGAAAACATGTCTCTTTTCTCATACACCAATTGTACAAAATAATGAGGTTCACTGACATTGTCATCTTTGCATGTATTATAATTCCCTATTAGCCCTCTTTAGTGTCCCTTCCTGACTTCTCCCTCTTTCATCCTACAGTCTAGTAATCTACTTCTACCTGATTTTTTTTATATAAGAGAAAACTTGATACTTGGATTCATAAGACTAATTTATTCCATTCAACAGGATATGGAACAATTTATGAATATGTAATTTTTTCTACTACAGAAGCCATGCTGATCTCAGCATCATTTCCATTTTAACATATATGCTGTCAAAATGAGCATCGGGCAAACACGTTTTAACAAAGACTGTGAGCAAATGCACAAAGATGAGGGAACTGTGACAGAACATCATAATGGATGTAATGTGAAGAGGAAACACACAGATAGGCATGGCAGGTGTTTTTGCCCAAATTGAGTACAGTCATGTATGCCCTGCAACAGGGTGAGAATGTTATTCAACTCCCACTAGAGCTGATCATTAAATGTGCTTACTGAGGGCAATGCCATGATTGTGATTATCTTGAGAAAATTTATTGCCAACATTTCAAGAAATAAATCTTATGAAGTAAAGGACAGAAGATTGGAATAGAACCTACCATACATGGCTGGAAGTCATACTGAACCACTGAATGAAAATAGGGTGCATAGAAATTGGTAACTGAGGGCTGACTTGTTTCCATCCTTATACTCCATTTTCTTTTACAGACAAGGCCACGGCAGTGAGTGACATTTTTATCTCTAGTATTTCTCTTCCCCTACCATTTTTGCTTTATTTTTGCAGAGACGGTTAATAGGCATATTAATACTCTATGCCATACTGTCTAAGGAAATAAAATAACTCAGAAATATCAGGATCCCAAGTGAGCACTATGTATGGGACAGAAGCAGGTAATGAATGGTTTCAGTAAATAAATAGCCAGTATTCATAAGCAGATTTCATCTCCCAAGGTGGAGATTCTGCTAGAAAATATGGTTAAAATACTCTTAAGCCATTAAATTACCTTGTCTCTGCAAGCCTGATGCCCTGGGCACTCCCAGACCATATGGCAGAAAAATATCTTGTCAAGAATTTCATAGCTGGCATCAATCTGTGCAATGAGAGGCACAGCTGCCTCACTGGATAGAGTCCAGGATGTCTCAGGACTGCTTGTTCTTCCAGAGATGGATGGAAAGGTTGAGGCCTGGGCACACAGCTTCGTTTGTGTCTCTCTACAAGGGGCAGAGATCATAGCTCATAGCATGGTGCCCTGCTGCTGCAGCCCTTCTGCTCTGTCTTCCTCATAAAAATAACAGAATTGTTAGCCAGGGCCATCGAATTCAGGGAACTTTTGTAGAGAATTCAAGCTTCTTGGTTATAATGTTGATTTTTATGAAGGAGTTAAAAGGGAGCCAGGTAATAAATAAACTGACTATAGCTTCTCTCTCTCTCTCTCTCTCTCTCTCTCTCTCTCTCTCTCTCTCTTTCTCTCTCTCTCTCTCTTTCTCTCTCTCTGTCTTTCTCTCTCTTCTCAATCTTCCTGAGAAAAGTTTTCTAGTTTCCTGATAGCTGGCTGGCTGGCCTAGAACTCACTTTGTAGATCACACTAGCCTTAAACTAGCTGAAATCTTCCTGCCTCTACCTTGCAAATGCTGAATTTATAAGTACATGCCACCAAATCAGGATGGAAAGTAGAATGATTTTATTTGTTTCAACATTATTAATACTAGATTGGGTCTAGTAACATTTTTTCCTAGAAGACATAGAGTCTCAAGTAAAATTTGGAGATTGTCATTAAATTAAGTAATTTTACAGTGTCATGTGTGTATATACAATGTATTACTCACATTCATCTCCTGTCTCATTTCATGTTCTCCTCAACCCATTCTTCCAAACCAGATACCATTTTGCCCTAAGCCCCATATTTCTAAGTGTCCAGTGACTTATCGAGTTTCAGTAAGGCTGCTTGCTTGAGCATGACTGAGGGGGTTATCTACCAGAGCACTCAGCTAGTCAGTGGCCACAACACTGAAGAAGATGTGATACACTCTCCCTCAGTAGATCTGAAGAACCTTAGCAAGCAGTAGAGTCTTCCTTATGAGATTCATCTCATGCATGATGGAAGGTGGTCGACCCCTTTGCATGCTTTATGGATAACCACAGCTGCTCTGAGTATGTAAATACAACTGCCAAGAGCACTCTTAATAACAGACCAAAACAAGCAGTTATCTAAAATCATATGCTCTGCCAGGCAACTCATTTGCACCTTCTGATAAATATTCTGCTATTTTACCCATAAGGGTTGCCTGACAGTGAAGCTATTAGCTTAATTATTATTAGAAAATATGAAATCATCTCATTAAGCCACTGTTAAAAGGAAAATACTCCCTTTTATAGGAACATTTTTGGTGATGTGTTTGATGTATTTTTTTTATTTTGTTATTGTTTATATGTTTAGATTTTTAGAGGGAAAGATAGGGCTGTGTGTGAGAGCATGTGTGTATGTCTATGTGTGTGTGGTAGGAGCACTATAAACATGCATTGATGTGAATGGTTGCACATGCATATGGGAGTGTGTGCATGTGAAGAACAGAGGTCAATTTCAAGTGTCTTCGTCTATAAAGTTCTTCAGCTCATTTCCTGAGATGGGCATCTCATTGAACCTACAGATCACTGATTTGACAAGACTAGCAGGCCAACAAGCTCCAGAGATCCTTCTGTTTCCTCCTCAGCTCTGAATTTATAGGTATTCATGACCCACACAGTTTGTAGATCGGTATTGGATTAGATGAGCTTGGATTCTCATGCTTGCCCAGTAGGCACTTTATCCACTGAGCCAATCATAACCTTCCTTCATTATTGAGTTTAGCCTTCTATGGATTGTCCACAAAAGCTACATATTAGAAATACGACATCAACCAGTCTTGGTATTAGAAGTCATCAGACAAGCAAGACAATGAAATAATAGACATTTGGGCCTTCATATTTTATTATGGTAATCAGGGAAAAGGCAGATTGAAAGGTTTGAGGGCCAGAGCATTAACCTGGAAATAGACCATCTTAGAATGAAGTTATAGGTAAATCAAGGGTGCCATGGAAACACACAATGAATGAAGAATTTTCCTCAGACTCCTGAGTGTCTGTCAGAGAGATAGGCCCTAAATGAGTCAATCAAATTTAATCTCAAAAGATGATGTCCTTTGTCTACTAAATTAAGCCTGTTCTGCATATTAGAATGTTATAACTAGGTGACATTATGACCGCCCATCTAGTTTGGGAGAAGACTCCTACAGTTTGTGTGTGTGTGGGGGGGGGGGGCGGTGTGTTGGTGTGTGTGCATGCCTGTAGTAAAGAATACATGAATTTCTAAATAACTTTCTACCATTATGCTGTT
>JANHMN010000008.1:11830144-11881399 GCA_030674055.1 Rhabdomys pumilio | reverse complement strand
TATATATATATATATATATATATATATATATATATATATATATATATATTCTTTTATGGAATGTTCTCCTTGGAGTAATGCTACAAGTGCCTACAATTATGACCCTTAGAAGTTTTCATTAAATGTCCCAGGGGGCTTTTGGTCCAGTAGTATTGTGAGCCAAGCTTTAAAAAGTCAACCCTGTTCACAGTCCTATATTCTGCAGAGATACTACACATGTCTACTCACCCAGGATATGGACTCTGGGACAAAGTAAATATCGAAGTTCAACTTGGTGATCAGTGAGTTTTATTGACATCACTTACAGGAATATGGGTAAGCGGTTAATATGGGTAAGTGGTTAATATGGGTAAGTGGTTAATTGTAAAAGCAGAGACAACTCAAAGACAGTGGCATCACCTAAGCCCACCCCAATATGTGTGACTATAAAAGCTGGGAACCTGGAACACACTGAAAAGCATGCAAACAATTGGCTGGAGCATGTCCTTTCCAAGTGGCTCAGTTTGTCTAAACTATTTCCAGGTCTTCATTAAAACTTGGCTTATGAGACTGTGAGACACGAGAATTAATGGGAACTGTATGAGTGTTGTGGAGGTATAAGATCTGATTGATACAACTAAGCATTTTTCCTCAAGGCAAAGGTTTCAGAACATGCAACAGTAGGAGAGAAATTAGTCCCTTATCAGAGCCATCAGAATCAATTGGTTAATCCCATCTGAAATCCCTATAAATGTCTGTGAAGGAAAAACAATAGAGGAAGGTCAAGTCCTATTGAGCTATAAGAGAATCTGTGTTTGAACCCAAACTTACCAGGTCAAATAAAGTTACATTTAATGAGAAGTTAAAGAAAAGATTGATCCAGTGGGAACATCGAGAATGGGATGAAGCTCTTTAGTTTCCTGAACCCTTTGGTGGGGTAAAATCTTTGTAAAGTAGGAAAGGCTTTGGCAGATCTCAGTGACTTAGGCCACCATGAAAAGTGAGTTAACAAAGTGAGAATGCCCACCCATAGGAGATTCAAAAATCATGGTAAGCAGTTTATACAAAGAGTTGAATAGAAATGGTCCCCATAGGCTCACAAATTTGAATGCTTAGTCATCAGAGAGAACGGGACTACTTGAGAAGGATTAGGGGTGTGGCTTTCTTGCAGCGGATGGGACCTTGTTAGAGGAAGTGTGTCACTAGGGGTGAGCATTGAGGTTTTAAAAGCCCAGTCAAGCCAAGTGTCTATCTCTTCCTGCTGCCTGAAGATCTAGATGTAGAAATCTTAGCTTCTTCTCCAACACCATGTCTGCCTGCATACCACCATGTTCCCTGCTATGATGACAATATACTAAAACTCTGAAACTGTAAGACAGCCTCCACTAAAATATTTTCTTTTCTAAGAATTGCCTTGGTCATTATGAATAGAACACTATTCATAGAACATTATGAATAGAACAATAGAACACTGACCAAAACATTACCTCTACCTGTCTTACAATCCTACTGGGGCTGTACTAATTAAAAACAAAATCCAAAATGTATATTACACTGATAGACTAGGGCATTACCTGAGGTCATAAGGTTATTTGAATGAAAACTTGTGAATTGTTTGCCCAAGGAGCCACTGATACCCCATAAACCATGAAGGCCATTAATTACTGCTGATGTTGATAATATATCACAACTAGATGGTAAGACAATGGTACAAACCAGATTGCTGTAGACAATTCTTTGATTGTAGGACATAGAGAAATTAAGCTGGAACTGAACTAGAAACTTCCACCCTGCTGGCTGGCTTTTGTAGTGCCTGAAGGGACCATACAGGCTGGTGGTAGAGAACTGTCACCAACATCCCTGCTTGGCTATGGAGTCTGGATGCTAAAATACTGACATGCCAGGCAGAATGTATTCACTTGTGCATTGGTGAATCAGTCATCATGGGTAAAACCAACAGCCTTTCTATTAGACTTAAGAAAGAATTTACATATATAAGCCAGGACAAAAACTTTTGGCTGGGGAGATCATAGGTCTCAATAGAAAAGCAACTTCCATTGTTTTATTAGATGGGTGTGATGTGTGTGTGTCTGTCAAACTATCTTCTAATATTACACCTATAGTTCACCGTTGCTGTCAGCCACAAATCATAACCCCTGATGAGGTCCCTGTTAACAAGAAACTGTTGCTACAGCACATGGCATAATTGGAGCCATAAGTGGACATCTATAGTCACCCCCTCCAAGGTTCAGGGATCATTGCTAAACAAAGGGCTGAAAGAATAGAGGAGCTGGAGGAAGGACTAGGGTGCTGCATACCAGCTTTTGTGAGCTATCATCCATGCTGGGATTGGCTTTAGTGATACAGCTGTCTCTGAGTAATTTCTGCTCCTATAAGTAACGTTAATAAAACTCATTGGTTTATCAAGTTGGATTTTGGTGGTATCTATACCTTGGTTTGTCCTGGGCTCCTTATAATAGATATGTGTGTAGCATCTCCTCAGGAAGCCTTGTCATACAATAAGGAAGCCACCAGGGAGATCAGAAACATAGTTACACAAGAAGAAACACTGTATTGTTTTCTCTACCTTTACAAGAACATGTCACAAATATAAGCTGTTTTATCATAGCCACTGATGGTCTGCAGGTGGAGGGGAGATAAAATAAAAACTTTCAGATCCCCCAGGATATTCAATGAATGCAGCAATGTTCATTTTAAACTAAACATCCAAATGGGTATTGTAAGCTTTCGTCACGGTTCTACAGTTCTGACATAATTAATTATGATATTTTGAGCAGTTCATCGTTTTCTTTTATAGGGGATAAGCCCTAAAAGTTATTCTTACTCTAAGCTCTTGATTTGATTATTTTGAGTCTTTTTAATTTTATATTTATTTTCCTGAATGCATGTCTGTGCACCACATACAGACAGTGCCCGCAAAGGCAGAAGAGAGTGATGGATCCCTGGAACTAGAGTTATAGGAAAGTTGTAAGATACCCTCTCTCAGTGCAGGGTATTGAACACCCAAGTCCTTTGAAAGGACTCCCAGTGTTCTTAAGTGCTATACCATCTCTCCAGAACCTATGATCTGATACTTTTAATTAATAGTTCTCTTTTTAGTGACATTTTCCCAACACGGTAAAGGTTTATTGCAAACTGCCTCATTACGTACAAATCAAATAAATAGAAGACATAATTCCTTCCTCAACTTAGCTAGCACCTTAATCCTATCTGCAACAATGCTTTTCTAGAGAAAAGCAAACAAATAAAACAACAGCACCCAAACAAAGACACACAAGATAACAACAACAACAAAACAATAGCTGTTGTTGAGTGCCTTGAAGACCTTCTTGACCATTTAGATGTAACTTGACTTTTTTTTTTAAATTCACATTTGTGACATATATTTTCTTTTTTTCATTAAATATTTTTATTACTTAAATACATTTTATGCATCAAACATCTTAATAATATTGAATATTTTGAGAATCAAATAATACATTAAAAATTTTGGTCAACTTTTATATTCGTATCATTTTGTACCCTAAAATATCATTAATGCATATTTTAGTGAGTATAAACTATAAGAATACAATTGATTTTTATTAATAATTTTATTTTGAGAATTTATACATGAACACTGCATCTATATATCACTCCTGGCTTCCCTCT
The DNA here is from genome assembly GCA_030674055.1 of Rhabdomys pumilio. NCBI lineage: Eukaryota > Metazoa > Chordata > Mammalia > Rodentia > Muridae > Rhabdomys > Rhabdomys pumilio. The sequence continues at coordinate 11,877,748 of JANHMN010000008.1, read as the reverse complement.
TGCTTCAACTCCGGAGTTTCCCTCAGAAATTTATGAATTAATTGATTTTAAAGTAGTTAGTGAGTTTCTGTATGTGTTTGTGCATGCACATACGATGTATTTGTTTAGATGTACATGCCATAGTGTGTGTATGTGTACAGAAATCAGAGGACAACTTTGCAGAATCAGGTCTGGGTACTGTGCAGGCAGTGCCTTTACCCAGCAGGCCATCTCATGGGCCCTAAACTAAGGGAGTTTTGATTGAAATTTTTTTAAGGCAAGCCTCACCAACTACCCATAAAACAACAAAATTAATGACCTAAATAAGCATCTGGGTAGATAGGAAGTCTAGCTATTGGGAGTATGAACACAGATCTCTTTTGCAATATCAAAGACATCAATTTCTAGTTTAATTACGTGAAGTAAATGATCTAATTTTATGACTTCACATCTTCCTGTCTTTGAAATAATTATAACATTTATATAGTTCTCTGAGCCAGGCACCGATTTAACTGTTTTACATATATTAACTTACTTAAACTTCACATCAATCCAAATAGTGAACCAAAACATGAACAAGACAAATGCTGTTAATAAACACCTTGACTATGCGCCCCTCCACTTTCTCTGGAGAGGCTGTCGGCCACCAGCCTGAGCAGAGAGAGGGAGCAGAGGTGAACAGCAGGGTTCAAACAGCTGTGCATATGGAGAAAACAACCTATGGAGACTGCTGCAGCTAGACAAATCTACTTTAATTTTTCAGGGATAGAATGTATCAGGGCTTTTTTAGGGTTATGGGTGGAAAGGGCTAATTGGTTCTAACATAATACCTAATTATCATGCAGGTGGGAAGGGTTGATTGGTCACGATACAGTACCCAATTATCATTCGGGTAGGAAGCCAGAGAGAAATGTGTGGGCTGAGTTATGCAGCCTTGAAGAGAGCTCTGTACAAGGTCACTTTCCAGACAAGGCCAATCACCTGTGTTCAGGGACACTCTTTAAACAAAGACCACAGAGACAGGGAAGCCCTGCTGAGAAATGAGAAATGGATCCCTCATTTTGCACCAGGCTCAAGAAGCCATCCATTCATGGATGACTTCTACTTTAATAGGAAAGTTCCCCAACATTTGGTCGTGGCTATGAAGTTAATGATAAAGGCAAAACTGAACCTAAAATAGTAGTAACATCCTCTGCACTCTGTAATAGCTATTTTTACAGGATGATATGCGTCTTTCAAAAACTTATTTTCAGAGGACTGCCTCATTTGGCATCAGTGGGAAGGGAGGCACTTGGTCCTGTGGAGGCTTGATGCCCCAGACAAGGGAGATGCTGGTAGGGTGAGGCAGGAGTGGGTGAGGGAGTGGGGGAGCACCCTCTTAGAAGCAAAGGGAGGGGAATGAGGTGAGGGTTCATGGAGGGGAGACCAGAAAGGGAAATAACATTTGAAATATGAAAAATACAATAATTAATAAAGTTAAAAAATTATTTTTGTTTTTAGTTACATATAGAAACATGTGCTTACAAAGTCCAGAAGACCAAGTTGCGTACGCAAGACCTATAGTTGTTGGGTGTTCTGAGCTTTCTGACCTGGGTGCTTGGAACTAAACTTCTACCCTCTGCAAGACAAGTGAGTTCTCATTACAGGTAAGCCCTGATATTCATCATTTAGAATTATTTTGAGGATTATATAATGTGTGGCAAGCACAAAAAGGAAAATACATTGTGTTTCAGAGCATAAGCTCTTAGATTGCATAATAATAAATATCCAGTGTCCAGTGAGTCCCCTCCAACCCATGGTGACTTCACAGAATAGATCTGTTAGTAGATCAAGTACTGATAAGAAACAAAACAAACAAACAAAACAAAACCAAACAAAAAAAACTTTGTTTTCTATAACATCAAAATACTAGATATTGTAGTTTTGCTGTCGTATTGCCTCTAACTACTGAACTTAGGCTTGTATAAAGAATGTAAATAGTATTCTTACATAGTAGTAGTTAAAACTGAAATATATTTATCAGCAATGATAACACAAATTCAGTTGAGTCATCACAAAGCTATACTGGGAAAAGGAAAGCATTCCTTGTTGTAACTAGAACCTAAAAAAACACTAGAAGGGCAGGTAAGAAACCAATTATTTATATACATACATACACATGTGTGTGTGTGTGTGTGTGTGTGTGTGTGTATATGTATATATATAGACATATGTGTATATATACATATATGTTATATGTGTATATGTACATATGCATATATACATATATAGCATATATATGTATATAATATAATTATATATGTATACATATATACATATATGTATATAATTTTTTATATATAATACAATTATATATACATATATAATTATAATATAATCCTATTAATTATTATTATATAACCTATGAATATATTTTGTCCTGTTTGTTTCTGTTAAAGTCTTTCCATGATGTATTATGAGAAGTAATACTTAGAGTGATATAAATATTTTAGAGGGTTAGAAACTTTAAACGCCACATTGTACTACAGATTATACCACAGAAAGTAGAAGGTAAGAAGGAGAGAGAGAGAGAGAGAGAGAGAGAGAGAGAGAGAGATGTAGCAGTAATTAAAGAATAACAAAATTAATTTGAAAATTTTAAGTACAAGGTGAACTATGTCAAAACTATATTAAATTGAATGGGTGGAACAATTCAGCCACAAAGCAAACATTTCCAAAAGGGATTTCAAAATAGTGCCCCAACTATATATTATTTCATGAAATGAGCTTTACACTCAAATACAAAAAAGGGGGAATAAAATGTTATCAATCAGATGAGCTCCCAAAGAAAGTTTTGGTGTATATATTAGTATCAGGCTAAAATAGTCATTAAACAAAACTAGTACTCCAGGTGTAAGCTAACCTCTCGGGAAGGTGGATCCCGGATACACATGATAAATGCATGTTCATCTAGCAGCAGATGAGAAGCACAAGAAGCCAAGAGAATGGAAGGAAGTGAGCATGAACCATTCAGTGAGAATAGTTAGCAAACCCAAGGTCTTCTTTATATTCTATTATTTTATTTTATGAATATGGATGCTTTGCCCACATGTATGTTATTGAATGCCTGGTGCTCATGGGGACAGAAAAAGCTATCAAATCCCTGGGAACTGGAGTTACTGATAGTTGTGAGCCGCCATGTAGGTTCTGGGACTCAAACCCAGATTCTCCACAGTAACTACCAGTGTTTTTAATGACTGAATGGATGGAATAGGTGAAGCAAGAATTCCACAAAAAACCATAAGACAGTACAAAGAGGACACCATATATATTCTTTTCAAGTACAGCAGGAAGCTTCCTAAGAATAGACAGTTGTACTAAGCTGCAAACATGCATCAGTGTATTAGATATAATATCAATACAAATCAAACGAACGTTTGACAACAAATATCTAATACTCTTTCACAATAATAGCTTGCTTGTGTTACTACAGATAGGCCCCATAGGCTCATGTGTTTGAAGCTTTGTCCTGAGTTAGAATTAGTAGGTGCAGCCTTGTTGAGGAAGTATGTCACTGGGAATAGGCTTTGAGGTTTCAAAAGTCTTTGTCAGGGTGCCCTCACCCACCCAACCCTCTCACCTACTGCTAAGTGCCATTCTTGCTTCCTTACCATAACAATCATGATCATGGACTAACCCTCTAAAACTTTAAGCTAACCCCTAATTAAACGCTTCCTTTTATCAGGCTAGTCTTGGTGATGGTGTCTTTTACACAGCAATGAAACAGAAAATTAAGGCTAATGGTAAACAGAGCTAAGTATTACTGACAGGTTGGGCCATGCTGTCTGTTAGAGGAATATAGAAGACTGCGGGACTTTGGACTTGAAAAACAGTTGAACAATGTAAGTGGAGCGTAATGGGCCATTTTAGTGGGAGCGTGGAAGGCTGTATTGCTGAGGGAAATGTGAACTGTGGGGATCCAGGTCAAAAGACTTCAAAGGGAGGAATATTAGCAGCCAATATAAAGACCATTCTTGTAATAGTTTGGCTAGGAATGTAGCTGCAATTTGCCCTTATCCTAAAAATCTGCCTGAAGCTAAATTGAAGAGTTTTAGAGTACTGTTATTAGCAAAGGAGATTTTAAGACAATTTAATTTTGACTTTGTCACTGAAACAAAGAGGAGCAAGCAGGGCAAAGGAAATACAAAACGTACAATCTGAGAAGAGAAGAACAATGGGATAGTGGAGCCAAGTCCTGTGCTTAAACAGATGAGAAGCTTAAAGAAGGGTCTGGTGTTAAATGGAATAAAGGAAATACTGCCCTCAGGTAACCAGATAACCCTGCAACCTATGAAAGGAAAAGGCATGAGGGAGTTCCTAGACCAAAACAATGGAAAGCTTTTATACAAATATAGTTTAAGGAGGCAGCCCACTTATAGCCACCTTTGCAGTAGAAGAACTTGGCAGCTTTGGTTATAGCTTTGGAGTCAAGAAGGAAACAGGAAAGATTTTATAGAATCTTCCTCAATAGTTAAGGAAAGCTTCTGAAACCAGGCATTCATTCGGCAAGGGAATCCCTGCATGGAGGCCCAGATTGGTCATTGCTTGAAGCTGAGAAGGTAAAGCCTTGATTGCATTGTAGACCCCAAGATGATAGAGGTTTCAGAAAAACAGAATACCTGTCAAGCAGAGCTGCAGACTGAATACAGAACCAGCCTAGGAGAGAGAGTTGAGTCGTAGACATCAGAGCTGGAAAGATCTGGAGTGCTTTGACATCACATAAGAAGACACAGAATTTGGAGTTTTCCTCGGTGTTTTTGTTTGTCTTGCCTTGGTCTGTTGTTCCCTAACTACTACTCCCTTTGTTTTCCCCTTTGGGATGGTAATACATATTTTGTGCCATTGCATTTGGAAGTATATAATTTGCCTTTTGATTTTACAGGAGAATATAGTTAAGAGATCACCTTGAGTTTCAGAAGAGATTTTGGGCTTTAACACAGTGTTAGACTGTGAAAGATTATAGGAACCTTTAACATTAAGATGGAATTGTTTGTCTTGTGTAGTCACTTAAAAAAATACGTCTTTGGCTAATCATTTCATTAAATAAGAAAAGAGCCACTGTTAGTCATAATGAATCATCACATGAGTCACTCCTGGGGAGATGAAGAACTGGATTGCTAATGCTGACGGAACTGCATCCCAGCTTTTGTGGTTCACAGAGGGAGAGAGGCAGGAATAGAGATGAAAAATGGGAGGCACCAACAACAGAAATCCAGGAATGTCCCACTCTGCCCCCAACACAAGAGTGAAAGAACAGGTTACCTGCCTTGCGTCAGGTGAGCAGCATTTGATTCAGGAAGGAACATGGACACTTTTATAAATAGCCACATAGGAGCTCCTATCTTCTCTCAGGTAACTCTTCTGCTTCAGCTGTCTCAGAATCCGATGCAACAATGTTCATAGGGAAAAAAATAACCTTCAAAATAATCTTATGGTGTTCAGAGCACTGGATCTGGAATCAGACATAGCACACATGCACACGCATCCTGACCCTGTTGCTTATGCACTTACCTCTTGGGTAGATCATTAATTCTTTTGAAAGAAATAGTGTCATTCGTTAATTCATGTGGAAAAAATAGCTTCATTCATAAAATATATAATAATGTATAATTTAAATTGATAGTGTGAACATTGACCTAGATTGCTTATTTTGAGTTCTTCCTATAATATCTGCTCTTGGCAAAACAAAAAACAAAAGGCAACAAAAAATGAATATTAGTGACTCCTATTACAGTACAAAGAAACATTGGGTCCAAGGTGGGGAGAAGCTGCAGTTCAGCTTGATCACAAGAAGCTCGAGATTACCTTCAGTGATGATAATAACTAGGCTCACTCTACAGACTCCTTTAAGTGCAGCCTGGGAGCCTCAGCATCCATCACTTACCAGCAACCGCACACTCTGACAGCTCCATCTCCACCTGGCCTGGTGATTTTGTTATAGGCATTTCTACCTAAAAGATGTTTTCATTTTATTTATTTATTTATTTATTTATTTATTTATTTATTTATTTATTGCAGCTTTGTGTTTTAAAATTTTCAGCTTATTTAAACAGAAATAACTAAACATGAATGCCATTCAGGTTTAGCAAGCAACTTAGATGGAAATGTCATTATTACTTGCCTGCATATGTCAGGAAGATGTAGGTGACTAACAATGTAAAACGGTCTTAAGTGCTGAGTATGGCGTGAAAGGTTTCAGTGGAACACAGTTGCCTCTGCTCATGCACTTGTGTGCGAATTGCTGTGCTATAAAAGAAAACAAAATTCTGTGTTTACATAAATAAAGACCTTAAATGAGGCCAATAATTTCCATTCCTAACATGGCTGTGAGATCCGATTGTGGTCCTAACATGGCTGTGAGATCTGATTGTGGTCCTAACATGGCTGTGAGATCCGATTGTGGTTTGCAGTGTAGATGAAAGGGAAGTTGACGCAGACAATGCTGACTGCCACGATCTGAGCAGTGATTCCCAACCTTAGCAAATGCACATTTGGGAGTTGTTTTATTTTTGTTCTATAAGTTTTGCTATGCATTGTAAGGGGTTAACAATATATCTAGATAGCACTTACACAGTAACAGTTGTGACCCTCCTAAAATAAGACACTCAAAAGGTCTTCAAATATTTCCCTTGGTCCCCCTCTGGCAGGGATATTACTTGTGCTTTAGGAGGACTAATGTAAAGAGAGGTGACCCGAGGCAAAGACTCCTGTCACTTGATTTTGATTTATATTTAAATTACACCTTGGCTATTCCCTAATGTATAACAACCATTTCCATGCCACACTTAAACTCATTAAAATTGTTGTTCCAATTTAGCACTGCCTCTACATTTCATTTTACTAAAAACTGTGACACAATTTTTTTTGGTTCAGTTGCACACCTGACGTATGAAATTAATCCTAAATGTTCTCTTTCATACAATTAAATGTTTGCTTTCATTAGCACTAACTTTTTTATGTGACACGAATGGTCTGTTCCAAAATGTATAAGGTTTATTTGAATTTTCAGAGCTATTCATATAGTACCCTCTTTCTAGCTCAATGCTTGTTTTTTTCTCTTTTGCTTTATATGTTGGTGCTCCATGGAAACACAAAATTGCTTCAATCCAATATAAGATGGTTTTAATCCAATATAAGAGACTCCTGAAAAATATTAAAAGTACAAGCAAAAATCGCAAGCTTCATTTTGCCTGTCTTCCTTGAGTAATATAAGCCAGGCTGCTTTTCTACACTAATGTCACAAAAGAGTACCTTGAATGTCACTTATATTATCATGACTTATGTTTAGTAGACAATAATAGAGGTAGAGATATAAAAATACTTTAATTAAAATATAGTTACATCACTTTGCCCTTCCTTTCTTTTTTCCAATTATTCCCTTCCCATGCCCTCATTCAACTTCATGGCCTATCATCACCACTATCACCACCACCATCACCACCACCAACACCACCACCACCACCATCACCATCACCATCACCATCATCCATGTTTTGGTGTGTTCATGCATGTGCAAGATAAGTCCTTTTATGTTGTTTATGTGCATGTGAATTCAGGGCATATTGCTTTGTATAGAATAACTAACTAGGGGCTTCATCCCCAGGAGGACCTAATTTCATTCTTTTGGCAGTCATTCATTGGCTCTGTTCTTTGTCCAGATTTTTCAAGTGTATTAAAATAATTCAGCAGACATTTATTGAACCTACTTCAATTTCCTGCTGTTTTTGTGGTCTTAAAGGCCCATTTAAGCTTAGAAGTCAGTCTCTATCCAAACTAATCCAGAGATCTTCTGCAAATGATAACTAAGATCAATGATGATGACTTAGGGTTCTCCCAACCTCCCCAATGAAACGCATAAAATGTGGTTGGAACGGAAAACACATGAAGTTTCTAAAAAGGGTCCCAAGGAGTTACAACTGTGAATGAAAACCCCTGACAAGAAGCCATGCCTGCCAAGCCTGACAGATTAGAATTTCAGTGCTGTGAAGAGACTGGACTACTGCAGGTCCAAAGACTTGTTACCTTATCTTGGGCTAGTTCTAGCACTTTAGAAAAAACACCCTTGCCCACTTCTGTGTCAGAACTACCATCTTGTAGCTAATAGATAAAAAGCTTTTGCAATCTATGAACTTAGACTATTAGCTTCCTCTAACCCCAAAGCTCAAAAAGCAACATATACCTATACAAAAGCTTCCTCCATCTCCCTCTACCTGCCTCTCTGATGTACCCACTGATGTGTTTTATTTTATTTTGATAAATAAAAATTGTTTATTCTTTTTTCTCCATTAATTATTTTTCCATTATTCACTTTACATCCTGATTGCAGCACCCCTCTCATACCCTTTTGTACTACTTCTCCCCCAACCCCTCCCCTTTTCCTCTCCTTTTCTTCCAAGAAGGAGTGGCTCCCTGGGTACCAACCCATTCTGGCACATCAAGTCACTGCAAGACCGGGCACATCTTTTCCCATTGATGCCAAATAAGACAGACTAGTTAGGGTAACAGGATCCACAAGCAGGCAACAGAGTGAAAGACAGGCCTTGCTCAAGTTGTTGGGAAACCCACATGAAGACCAAGCTGCACATCTGTTCTGTATGTGCAGGAGAGCCATGAACGTATTTTTTTCTTTGATATTTTATTTATTTACATTTCAAATGTTATCCTCTTTCTCCATTTCTCCCATATCCCTCCCCCCATAAATCACCTATCCCATCTCTCCTCCTTTTTTTGCTTTTATACAGTTTAAATTACATAGAAGTATTAAGATAAGAACTAGGTTGAGGAACTAGAAATACAATAAATGAAAATAATCAAGGAAAAAGCAAGACAATAAACCCAGATAGTCAAAGAACATGCAGGACAATAAACAGAGTCCTGTGATCACTCCTGTCCTGTGATCACTATTTCTAAGGGCTTATCAGGATGACCAAAATATCTGAGCCTACTTCCCAGTTCTAGCCCAAAAGTCATTTTCATGCCTGAAGCCTACTTCTTTGTTCTAGCTTAAGTTTTAGGTTTCTGCTTGTAATTACTTCTTTGTTCTAGCCTAGGATTTATATTTCTGCTTGAAGTTACTTCTTTGTTCTAGCCTAATGTCAGATTCCTTCCAAGCCGCCCATTTCCTTGTCCTTGGCCAGTGTTAGATTCCTGCAAAGCAGCCCTGAAAGCTCTCCACATCTCCCCCTTTTTTATTGCACAAATCAGACTGAACCTGCCTTAGGTTGTTCTGACAAGAATGCCTTCCTTACCCATTGTGGAATATGTATTATCAAAAGCAAGACACTTTTGTCTTAGGTTGTAAGGCTCTGTGTAGAATCTTATCCATCCTTGGCTTCCCAACCTGTTAACTTAATAACTCTGCCTGGGGGTCCATTTTCAGTTTCAAGCCATGTACTTTGACAGCCAACTGTTGATATAGTTAGAGATAAGCTTTAACATGATGGGCAGGAATAAAAGTATTACCAGGACAAGAAAAGCTAGCTTAATCAAGCTATATATGCCATTCCTGAGGTTTGACCAAAATGGAAATACTGACCTCAAGCCATGGATGATTTCATCAGCATTATCTGCAGCATGAAAGCTCAACAGAGCAGCTTTCTTTAAATTCATAATCTCACTATGCAAAGTTAACACATCCAGAGAGATGTTAGAATTATGCCAAATACCCTACAGGTGTCTTTAAACGTTTTTCTAATTATAATGATTATCCTTGTAAAATTTAGAAGTAACACAACTCTAATGGTATTTGTCATGACACTAGAGATGGCTCCTAACTCTTAAGCCCTGAACCTCCTTCTGATAATTTGAATAGAATATAGAGCATCAATCTGTTGTTCCAAACAACTATATAAATTCTCTTGTATACTCAACACATTAGTAACAATTTTTTTGCTAGATGATTAACAAAAGTAGCTGTCTTAACTTCTTGTGTCAAAGCTATTGCAGAAGCAGTGGTGCTAGCAATTAATGAAATTAAAGCTATTATACCAGCAATAATCAAGCCCGCTACCCTCTTGCTTCTGCTTAAAGCCTGACTCACTTCTGCCAGCACTTTCAAGCTTTTTTCAGAGAATCAAGGTTTTCTAATACTCAGGGCAGTAAGACAAAAGCTGGTTGATAGACCCGCATAACAGTCATGCCAGGTTTCAACACATTAACACAATTAGAAAGTATACAGTCAGTGCAACTACTATAGAAGAGACTAAATCAATTTTAGCTTGACAATTATAAGAGCCTTAACACGTGCACTAATGCTTGTTTAAAATCCAGATTCTGACCCAACTTTTTCTCTTGCTATCATAGAGAACTGCAGCTAACTTCCAAATATGTTTCTGAAAATGTCCAGATCCCACCTTCCAAATGAAGACTATTATTTCCAATATTGGATTGATTTCTATACTAGTCTCAGCGTCCAACTGTCTCTAATTCTGTTATCCTGAGTTTCTGGGTATAAGAGCTCCTGGGAGTCCAGCCATCTCTGGGTTTTGTGAGATTGGGTGCAGAGCTGGCTCTCAAAATCTGCTCAGTGCTCAGACACAGACCTGAAGGAACTGGTTTCCCTGACCAGGAGTGAGTTCCTGGGTCCCAGTGAATCCCAGTTACATCCTGTTTGAGGAACATGTTGCTGCCTGCTTACCTAAGATCCTACAAATTTAGAGCTCCTGGGAGACCCCATGATCAGTTCAATGGTTAGCTGCAAGCATCTGCCTCTGCATATGTCAGACTCTGGCAGAGCCTCTCAGGAGACAGGTATATCAGGCTCCTGTCAGCATGTACTTCCTGGTATCCACAATAGTGTCTGCCTTTGGTGACTGCAAATAGGATGGATACCCAGGTGGGGCAGTCTCTGGATGGCCTCTCCTTCAGTTTCTGTCCCACACTTTGTCTCTATATTTGCTCCCATGAGTTTTTGCTACTCCTTCTAAGACGAACCAAAGTACCCACACTTTGGTATTTCTTCTTCATGAGTTTCATGTGGTCTGTGAGTTGTATCTTGGGTATTGCAAGCTTTTGGGCTAATATCCTTTTATCAGTGAACGCATACCATGTGTGTTCTATTGTGATTGGGTTACCTCACTCAGGATGATATTTTCTAGTTCCATCCATTTGCCTAAGAATTTCATGAATTCATTGGTTTTAATAGCTCAGTAATACTCCATTGTGTAAATGTACCACATTTTCTGTATCCATTCCTCTGTTGAAAGACATCTGAGTTCTTCTCAGCTTCTAGCTATTATAAATAAAGCTGCTATGAACATAGTGGAGCATGTGTCCTTGTTATATGTTGGAATGTCCTTTGGGTATATGCCCAGGAGTGGTACAACTAGATCCTCAGGTCCCTCAAAGCTGGATGCTCCAGTGTGGGGAAATTTGATGACTGAGAGGTAGGAGTGGGTAGGTGTGTGGGGGCACATCCTCATAGAAGCAGGAGGAGGGGGGATGGAATAAGGGGGTTCTGGGGGGGAATAGGGAGAGGGGATAACATCTGAAATGTAAATAAAATATCCAATAAAATTAATCTAAAAAGGAAAGTATGCTTCAAAAATAAAAACAGACATTTTAAGGCCATTAAATATATTTTTAAAAAAAAAAAACAGTGTGGAACAGATAGAAGCATAGCTTTTTAGAGCAGTGGAAAAGCAGAATATGTGAAAAGACACTACATCTCTACAGAGTTTTGACAATCCCAAAACAACCAATAGCTAAAGGATACTCTCTTTTTAAAAAAGGGTGTTAGGATAGTCAAAAACTTATCATCATTGATCCTATCATTTGCAGTGGACCTCTTGGACTAGTTTGGAATTGAGACTGACTTGTAAGCTAAAGCATACCTTTCTAACCACAAAAACTGTAGGAAATTGAAGTAGGTTCAATGTCTTTTGAATTATTTTAATATACTTAAAATAATCTGGACGAAGAACACAGAAAACTAATGACTGCCAAAAGAAAGGGTCCAGTATCATTTGCAAACTTCATTGAAAAATAAGAGCTGAAAGTCAGGAACTTTCAGAGAAATTATAGTTAAGTCCCCACACCTGGATATAAAAACGGATTTTTTTAATGTGACAGTAGAAGCTCAGGCTGAGAAAGGAAGGCAATGTATCTGAGGTACTTCATATCTGTTTTTACCTATCAAGAGGATGGAAGAAAATATTTGCAACTGCTAGTCTTAGTTTATATAATGTATAGAAAACTGCAGTACTCCACAACAGACACAACACCATTTTTAATAGAGGATAGAATGTATTTTTTCACTAGTATACAATGGCTACAAATGTAAGAAATGTGACACCATCAGTCATCAAGGAAATGTAGGTCAAAAGCATGTGTTCTGTCACTTTACAGCTATGAGGAGGCCCTGGTAATAACTTCAAAGGAAATAAATCAAATATTTTAGTTAGATGTAAAACCATTTACACGTTAAAAACAGGTAATATCCTTCTATTAAAACAGATGAACACCAAATCACCATACAAACCAAGCATTTATTACTGAGTGGAAGGAATAGGATCTTATACCCACATACAACTTGAACCTGTGCATCCATCTTCACAGTATCACAATTCAGAAAATCCCCAAAGGATTCGCTTGCATGCCTATCATGTGCACTGATGCACAAACGAACAGCATTGTGCACATTTCCGCCATGGATGAGGAATTAAGTACCATACATATTACAACACCCACTCAACCCCAGAAAGCAGTGTGCTAAACAAAACAAACTAACAGCAAGCATTAACACATCATATCAGTGTGTTTTCTGAAATACACAGGGTAAACATTTGAAGAATCAGAAAACATAGCAGATGCCTGGATGAGGAGACAAGGAATGAGGAATTATAATATGGTAGAGCTTCTCGATGTTTTAAAAATAAGTCTCTAGAGCAATCGTACCACTGGTATCTTTGTCTCAAAACACTTTTATTATGAAATGGACACTATTGTGTGAATTTTATCTTGATTGATTTTATGTGAACTTTATTAATTTTCTTCTTTTACAATGTCAGGAATACATGTAATACATTCTGGTTCCTCTTACTCACCCTTTCCTGTCTCCTATCCACCCTGCCACCTTCCCTGCATTTTACTCTCTTTCACACAGTTACTTCTTGTGCTTTGTCTTGTGTCCCGCTGCCTTTTAACAGTGCAGTCTGGATGACCTTGGGTTCTTAATTATCCACTGGAGACTGGTGGGCTCATCCATGGGTACAAACATGAAGATGATGATAATACCCTCTCCTGAATAATACACCAGTAGCCAATAGTTTATCAGGATAGAGTATGGTCCAGTAAGTCCCTCTGTCTGACAATATACACATTGTTGTGTGTACTGTGTTCAGGCAATCAATCATATGTGCTATGAAATGTTGGTTATAAAAGTTGCATCTTGCCTATAACATAGCAAGAATATAGATACGAAAAGCAAATAAAAGCTTGTTTAAAGCTAGAAAATGAAAATGAAAACTACAGCCTAGGTTTTCTCATAAAATATGAATAAACTTTATGAAAGGATGTTTGCAAATCCTTGTGAATGTGATATGGGGGCAGGGGAAGCAGGATGAAAATCTAACTGTGCTTTTGCTCTGATTCCTGTGTGTGGTTATCTAATTGCCAGCCATTCAAAGAGCCTATCTCTTCACCTTTGATGATTCTTGCCAATGTAGATTAACTGTTCTCAAGAAAAACTTTTTCTTGACTCAGGCATTGTGTGCTTCCTAAAAAAGAATTATGTTTATTTCAGTGTCTTGGATTTAATACGACTGATCAACCTGTCTGTGCCAATAGCATGCAGTTTTTACTACTATTGCTCTGTAGTATATACAGTTGGAGGTCAGAGATGGTGATACTTGCAGAACTTCTTTTATTGTATAGGATTATTTTAGCTATCCTGTTTTTGTTGGTTTATTTTTGTGGTTGTTTTTTTTTTTTCCTTATGAAGTTGAGAATTGCTCTTTCAAGAATTGTGAAAATTGTCTGTAAAGAATTGTGTTGGAATTTTGATGGGAATTTTATTGAATCTGTAGATTGCTTTAGGTAAAAATGAGCATTTTCACTATGTTAATTCAACTTACCCAAGACCTTCCCATCTTCTGATATCTTCCTCAACTTCTTTCTTCAGTGACTTGAAGTTCTTGTCATGCAGATTGTTCGTTCACTTGCTTGGTTAGAGTTACACTAAGACATTTTATATTATTCATGGCTATTGTAAAGGGTATTGTTTTACTAATTTCCTTCTTTGTCCTTTTATCATTTGTATAAAGGATGGCTACTGGGTTTTTTTGTTTGTTTGTTTTGTTTTGTTTTTGTTTTTTTGTAATTTTGTATGCACTCACTTTGCTGAAGGTATTTCTCAGCTGTGGAAGTTATCTGGCAGAATTTTTGGGTCACTTATGTATACTGTCATATCAATGGTGATCAGGTGTGGGGAGAAGGAAGTAAGGGAGGCCTGGGAGTGAGAATGGCAATGAGAGGCATCTCTGGTGACTAGCTAGAGACCTGGAATGGGTAAGAATACGGGGAGTCTATAGGCTGACTTTAGCTAAGACTTCTACCAGAGGAGGATATTAGAGACTAAAATGAGAACCTCTTGTAGGCAGGTAGGATTTCCAGAGGAGGAAGGAGGTCATCAATCCACCCAAAAAAAAAAGAACCCTTCAGCTCAAAATTTGTCTTGCCTACAAGATGTGCAGCGATAAAGATGAAGCAGAGACTGAGGGAACAACCAACCAATGACTGCCTCAACTAGAGACCCATCCTGTGTAAGAAAACCAACACCTGACATTATTAATGACACTCTGCTATATTTGCAGACAGGAACCTATCACAATAAAACATCAGGCAGAGCCCGATGAGTCTTGTGCAAGAAGTGAGCAAGTCAGAAGAATCAAGGACACCACAAGAAGACTCACAAAGTCAATTAAGCAAGGACCATGGGCACTCACCGAGTCTGTGCCACCAACCAGGGAGCATGCAGAAGCTGGACCTAGACCCCTTACACATCTGTAGCAAATGTGCAGCTTGATGTTCCTGTGGTTTCCCAACCTAGTGGAACTGGGACTGCCTCAGTCTTTGTTCCATGATATTGGATCCCTCCTCCCTCTAACTGGACTGCCTGGTAGAGCCTCTATGGAGAAGACTAGATGCCCCATAGTAGAGTGATACCCAAGGGTAGGGGATCCCATTCTCTGAAGAAATGTGTTTGATGTGCTGTCAAATTTTGAAAATTCAGATGCTGCAGATAGGTGGAACTCCGTCAGATTTGTAAGTCGGAAATCCTCACTATTAGGGACCATGCCTTAGAGATAAAGTCCAAGTAGTCAGTTATGATGGTTCCCTATTGCTATATCTACAGACTACCTCTTACTGGTAGAGATGACTTAGTGAAGCCGAAGGTGTACAGTAAGAATAGATTTTTACAGTCACGGTACCCCATCTGTACCAATATTACTAAGAACTGGTGAGGCTACCCAAGTCATGTAAATCCCTGCAACTGTCAAAACTGGAAATGGTCATCCTCTTTAAAATTCACCCTCTAACATTTTCTTGCATTTACCCAATGTGATACGATCCTCTTCACCAATGTTCGCATGCTCTCCCCCCCAAACCCTCCATCAAATGCCCCTTTCAACTTTATTTCCTCTTATGTTTCACATCTCCGTGCATTCAATTAGTGCAATCAGTGTGTGTGCATGCCATCATCCAGTAGCTCATGGGAATCCTACCTATGCCTTTATCTCCAAAGAAAATGTCTATTCACTCCAGCCACAACTATCAAGAGCTTCTCAGCTAGTGATAGAAACTTGCAACTTTCTGGACTATTGACTGGCTTGGTGTCATACAGCTGTTGTGAGCTCACAAGTGCAGCAGCCATCATGGCATGTCCAGAAGACACCACTAAACAGCACTTGTCACCTCACTCCAGCTCTTACATTCTACCCAGTCTTTCTACCACAGTGCCCTGGGCTTTAGGAATGGGGTTTGACATAGATGCTCTCTTAAGGGCTGAACTCTGAGATTACTTCTGAACAAGGCTCTTCACAATCCCCACAGTAACGAGAGCAAAATAAATCACAATTGCATCACCCAGCACCTCTGTTATGTCCATCTTCTTTAACCTTGAGCCTTATACCATCACTAAATTATCCAAAAATCTCCACTGAGCAATTTACATAACCACTGCTAGTGCCTGAGCTCTCCCATCTTTGACTGAAATTCTGGGATGCAGAGATCAACACTGTAGCTCTTGTCCCAGTTATCTGTTTTCCATTCACTACCCAGTGCTACCTCTATCCCCAAGTCATCTTTTCAACATCACTCACATCCCCTCCCTGCCCCTTTTAAGTTTCCATCAGAGACCTGAACAACTTGTTTTACTTAACACATTTGAAAATACTGTGACTTTGGTCTTGTATGCCAACCAAATAGAGTGACCTGTATTCATCAAGAATTAGTAAGAATTTTCTCAGTGATTCATACACATATTTATTTTATCATCAGAGCTTGAACAAAAAAGTCATGTTTGACAAATAAATACAGACTTATTCAGTTATCAGAAAAAAGCAATTTGCCCTCTTTTATACGTTCAGATTTTATTAGCCATTGTAGTTTTAGCTGAATAGTATAATCACCATAGGAAACTCTATACTTCAAGTGTATTTTCTCTCTAATTAGAATGTTTCTTCATTCTAGCCCATGACATAAATGTCATAGTTTTATATTTAATACCTCTATTTATTTTCTATGCATGCACATACATAATCTCAATAATAAATTTGATGTATGCTACAAAGTGTATTTCTAATTAGTTTGATCAAAGATCTTGTAGTCAGTGCTGAGTAATGGAAATTGTGCCAATAAAAACTCTATAGCTCCTGACAGGGGGAAAAACGACCATACATTGATTCTGCTCTCCCAGCCTTCCAGAGAAACATATACTTGCGGCATATTTATAACAGCACCTAAAAGTATATATAGTCACCACTTATAATACCCCTAGAGGCTCTGCAGCAGTAAGCAGCAGGACATCAAGCTATTTCTGCTGATTTTTAAATTGTTCCTGCCATCTTTCAATCTGGTCTATTGTGACTTTTAACACTTGCACTCTCTGGGAAGTCCACAAGGGCAAACAAAGAAGTGGTGAGATCCCAAATGGCCCTTCTGTGCCACCCTTGCATCCAGAGGGTGTTTGATGTGTGACTGAAAATAGATCACCCTTCCTGAAATACTGACTCACAACAGTGAATATCTCTTGGAGAGAAGTAAACTAAAGAAGCTGTGGGGAAATCAGTGGGAAATGAGTCAAATCCATATGTCTAGGGATAGATAAGGCCATAACTGATTTCTTCAGAGAACCAGAGATTAGAAATAAAAGGCTTTATAGAGAAGTTCATAGGGTCAGAGTCAAGAGAGATACAGCATAGTTACTACTGTTTTCCCTTAGGGACCCATGCTTTAAGAGACTTCAAAGAAACTTGTATTGGAGAAAACTAAGCCTCCCATAGCCATACAGCCAAATAGGATTGCAAGTCTTTCTTTTATGAAGCATATGAGTTCAATTAAGATTATATTTTTGTCAAATCTTACTTTTTGTCATCTAGAAAATATGTCAAAACCAAGTTTCTAAGCATAGGAGATATGATCCGTAAATGAACATATCCTTCTTGTGTTTACTCATTGTACATCCAATGAGAAGGAATAAGGACTTGGGTATTAACATATCCAAAGTTGTCCAATCTTAACAGGTTGTTTATGGCCTTATAAGAAAGCTAAGGGATGGGGGCTAATAGGAAGATGGCTTAGCAGTTAAGAGCATTGGCTGATCTTGTTCCAGGTTTGATTCCAAGCACCCAGATGCCAGTTGAACTCCAGATCAAGGGGACCTGATGACTGCTTCTTGCCTCAACAAGCATCAGGCATAACAGGATTACACACAGGCAAAATACCCACACTCATAAAAATAATAAAAATACTTTAAGTATCAAAGTTATAAAGTAATTTTTCTCACATTTCTCATTAAAGAAAAAATTGAGAGTGGTATACAAGGAATCATTCTGGGATTTTACTGAAGATATTTTTATAGAAGTGACATTTAAGATGAAATAAGATGCATAAATAATATGAAGAAAGAGATAAATGTTCCAGAGGTAAAGGAAGTGTCTGTGGGAAAGCCCAGAATTCTAATGGGGTTGGCAGATCTTAGGAATATGAGAAAGGTCAGGGTGAGGGGCATAGGCAGTAAGCAAGCTGTGCTGCTAGGTTTTGCATATCATGCATGATTGTATCATCACATATAAATTAGCTTTTACCCTAAGCAGAGTCGGAAGAATCTAAAGTAAAATCATAGAGAACTGGCACAGCCGTGCTTTTATTTAAAGCAGATTATTCTGCAAATCTTGTAAATAGTTATAAAAGTACAAATGAGGATATAGGGAAATTGTGAGGTAAAACTTGATGACAACTTGAAACAGGAGGTAGAGCTAAATATTTCCATAAGAAACATGCAGGTAGTTGTGTCTAATTATGTATTGGGCTTGACATTGGGAAGAAATGGAAAGAGCAGCAATAGAGAAATTTCACAGATTTTACTATGCTGGAATTTAACAAATGGGTCGCACTAAGCAGGAAAGCACAGTTCTATATGTGTTTTCTGAGGTGCAAGTCTTGAGGCATGGCCACAGGCTGGTGGAAACAAAAGTATAGGCATCAGAAGCAAGATAGAAAGGACTAACTTACAAAGAGACAAGTTAATCCACAACATTTACAAATCAGACAGAAGGAATGGCATTCTAAGCACAAGACAGAGTTCCCATTTATAAAAAAGAGAGAGTCAGGTAGGAAGGACAGAGAGAGGAGGAGACAGGACATTCAGTGGAATGGAGATAAATAAGGATTTGAAGTGGTAAGACATAAGAGACAGTATGGCTGAGCAAAAGAAGACAGAAAAATGAGCATATGCCTGAGACCAATGACATTTCCTGGCAATACCAAGCAATTGCTTCATCACGCTTTTTTGGATATAAATTTAAGCTGAGACCATTTTCTACAAGTTCAATTTATATGGAACTTTTCAAATACATTTCTCCAATGGGATTAATGATGATTACAATTAGACAGCTATTGTGGTGGACCATGGATTCTAATTTCTGAAGAATTGAATGAAAGCATGAAGGGAATAATAGAATAAAGAGTCTAGAAACTAATCTAGCTAAATAATTCAATGAAAACATGAAGGAATAATAGGGTTTAAACAACTAGAATCTCAATATAATCAAGAAAATTATACAATGGAAGATACATGCACAGCTATACGCTGTGAAATTGGGAGAAAATGGTCAGAGTTCAGAAACTGGATTAGTTGGAGATGGTATAGTGAAAAAGTGTGATTATGAGACTAGAGTAGAGAAAATAGTGTTCAGATAGTAATATTGTGTAATTGTATGGATAGGACACAAAGAATCATAAAATATAGTTCATGGAAGAACACTGAAAACCAGATGCTTTTACAGTCGATAAGAAAGACATCAATTTTAAGTAAGTCTGTGGGGAAAGGCATAGTTATTTCAAGTAGCATGGAAAATATATGACCTGAAGTATAAGACATTTGACTACTGTTTCATTACTTAAACTGATGGAAGCAAAAGAAATATACAAATTGCATGTGGTCTAATTGCTTCTTTGAAACAAAGTACATCAGTATACTTACAAGTTTTTCAAAATTTATTCTTGTCCAAAGTAAACACAGGAACAAAAAAAATGGAACAGAGACTGAAGGAAAGGCCATCCAGAGACCTCTCCATCTAGGGATCCGTCCCATCAGCAGACACCAAAGCCCCACACTATTACTGATGCCAAGAAGCACTTGCTGACAGGAGCCAGATGTGAGGTTCTATCAGCGCCTGACCAAAACAGATGCAAATAGTCACAGCCAACCATAGGAATGAGGCCAGGGATCCCAATGGAAGAGCTAAGGGGAAAAACTGGAGGAGATGAAGAAGATTGCAACCCCATAGGAAGAACAATATCAACTAACTGGACCACCCAAAGCTCCCATTGACTAAACCACCAACAAAAAAGTATACACAGAAAGAACCAGGACGCCAGATACATTCATAGCAGAGGATGGACTTATCTGATGTCAATGGGAGGGGAGGGAGGCTTGATGTCCCAGCATAGGAGGATGCTAGAGGGGTGAGGCAAGAATGAGTGAGTGGGTGGAAGAGCACCCTCATAGAGGCAAAGAGGAGGGGAGAAGCTATGGGGGGGGTTGTGGAGGAGTAACTGGGAATGGAAATGAATAAGTGATTGATAAAAATTGCATGTTCATATAAAAAAGAAATTGATCCCCAATGAAATAAAGTGTTTCTCAATGTTTCCTCATGAATTTATAAAAATTTTAGGCTTAAAATTTAGTTTAGTTTTCTTTCTATGCCATCAAATTCAGGTGGCATTTTCCAGTTCTACAGTGTAAATGTAGGAATTTCAAAGGAGACCAATAAGTAATGTCGATAAGTAATGTCGTCTTTCTTTCTTCCTTTCTTTCTTTCTTTCTTTCTTTCTTTTTTCCTTCTTTTTTTCTTTCTTTCTTCTTTTTTCTCTTGTATAGGTGTGTGTGGTATGTCTGTGTGTTCATATAAATGCTACATTGCATATATCTCTCTCTCCTTTCTCTCTATCTCTCTGTCCCTCTGTCTCTGTGTATATGTGTTCATGTGGTATATGGGTGTGTGTGCGTGTGCGTGTGTGTGTGTGTGTGTGTGTGTGTGTGTGTGTGTGTGTGTGTATAATGAATGTAGATGCCAGTGGCTGATGTCAGGTATTGTCCTCAATTACTCTTCACCTTATTCACTGAGGCAAGGTCTCTCACTTGAAATCAGGGCTCCTTGATTTGCCTAGCCTTGCTAGCTAGCCTCCAGTCTACTGAGATAATACATAGTCCACAAGGCCTGCTGACATTTAACATGAATGGTGGAAATCCAGTCTCTGGTCTTCACTCCTGAACAGTAACTTCTTTACTCACCTATACACTTCTGCAGTCCCCCTACTCCAGTTAGGAGTAAGTTACAGACAGGAAAATCAGTCAGCATATTACTTAAATAACCTTTGTTGGGCATATACCCAGAATATGCTCCACCATACCACAAGGACAGATGGTCCACTATGTTCATAGCAGCCTTAATTGTAATAGCCACAAGTCAGAATGTCCCTCAACCAAAAATAATAGATACAGAAAATGTGGTTCATTTAAACAATGAAATACTATTCAGCCATTAAATTAGGGCATCACGAATTTTGCATAAAAAAGAATGGAACTAGAAAATATCATCCTGACAGAGGTAACCCAGACCCCAAAAGACATGCATGGTATGTACTCACTGATAAGTGGATATCAACCAAAAAGTGCAGAATACCCCAATACAAACAACAAATCATAAGAAGCTTAACAAGAAAGAAGGCCCAAATGAGATGCTTCAATCCCACTTAGAAGGGTAAACAAAATAATGGGAGGCAGAGGGAAGCAGGAACCTGAGTGTGGGAGGGGAGGGGGATGGGAAAAGGAGGCAGTATCAGGTATAGGGGGGAAATTGGAGAAAAGCCAGAGCCAAGAGAATTAATGGAAATATGCAGCTATGGGAAGTGGGGGCGGGGAGCTCTAGAAAGTCCCAAAGACCTGGGATGGGAGAGGATCCCAGGACTCAATGGGATGACTTTAGCCAAACTGCCCAACAGTAGAGAAATAGAACCTTAAGAGACAACCTCCAGTAGATAACAGGGATCCCAGTGAGGAATGGGGTCACCAACCTACCTTCAAAATTTTTGGTCCAGAATTCTTCCTGTCTATAGAAATGCAGGGATAGAAATGGAGCAGAGATTGAAGAAAAGGCCATCAAGTGACAGGCCCAACTTGGGATCCATCCCATGGGCAGGCTCCAAACCCTGACACTGTTACTGATGGCATGTTGTGCTTGCAGACATGAGCCTAGCATGGCTGTCCTGAGATGCTCTACCAGCAGCTGACTGAGACAGGTGCAGATACTTACAGCCAACCATGAAACTATGGTCGAGGACTCATATGAAAGAGTAAGTGGAAGGATTGAAGGAACTGAAGGGGATGGCAACTCCATAAGAAAAACAACAGTATCAACTAATCCAGACCCTTGGGAGCTCCCAGAGACTAAGTCACCAACCAAAGAACCTTGTCTGGCCTCAAGTGGGGAAGGATGTGCCTAATTTTGTAGAGACTTAATGTCCTAAGGAAGGGGTATGCAAGGTACAGTGTGAGGCGGGGGGTTTGGGTTGGGGAATGGGGTGGGTGGGGGAGCATCTATTAGAGGCAAACTGCAGTGAGGAGGAGGTGAAGAGCTCTTGGAACGGAGACTGGGAAGGGGGCGGAAACATTTGGATATAAATAAATAAAACAATTTTTTAAAATAAAGTAAAAACATGTAACAGAAGAAAGAGGAGGAGAAGGAAGAAGAGAAAGAGGAGGAGGAGGAGCTCAGTCCTAAAACACATGAACAGAAGAGAAGGCAGAAAAATTATTAGAGCCAAAGGACCAAAAGAATTGCTAAGATTATGTCTTCTCAAAATGATAAGGAAATTTCATCCATTATACCTCAACAATATGGCTGCCTACACATGATCTGAACAAGGACAATACAAATAGGCACACTACGGTAGAAAGAGAAAGTTTCATGTAGCCCTACCCTTAGATAAAGAACCATAGGCAACAGAGGAAGATTAAAAGTGGGAGACAATTTTACTCATAGATGAGCCCCCTAACTGTAATTGGTTATCTAATGCTAAGTAATTAAACCTGAAATCATATACACACAAGCAACACAATGTATACTCAGCAGATTATAGTTAAATGCTTATGTGGGTGCATACACACACACACACATATGTACACATAGGGAGGCCATAAATTTGAGATGAACAAAAGGGTAGAAGAGAAGGACATGAGTGGGGTTGGAAGGAAGATTGAGAGAAAACATATGTAATTATATTTTAATTATAAAAATAAAATTTAAAATATACCCAGACTTACTCTATTTGTCCAAGACTTCCCAATTGATAAATCAATCTACTCATCTGAAAAGAAATGTTGATAAAACAAAAATAAAATAAAAATTAAAAACAGGAGCCTTAAACTTATCAATATATTGACATATAAAAAACTATCAGGAGCTAAGAGATAACTTCTCCCAAATAACAAAGAAATCATCTTAGCTCTTCCTCCTACTCCCATTCCTCCTCAACACTGGCTTATATGGAAAGCACAAACCAACGTAATGAAAGCTTGATCAGACTCCTGCAGAAAATTAAGATATAGGGATTATGGGGACCTTACTTGTTTTTATTCCATCTCCCAACTTCTCAACCAGAACAGGCCACTATGGGGCTCATTTGACATCTTGGCCTCTTTATCTGATTATCTTTCTTTCTTCAGTGTCTTTTTTCTTTGACTTCTGAAATTAAAGCAGTACATGTATCTTGAGAGAAAATACAAATTTTCAGACATGTGTGAAGTATTGTCAAATTCCCATTTTGTGCAGCCACAGCGAAAGAAATGAAACACTCAAATCCTCGGTCTTGTAAAGACACATAAAAGTTACATCGTTTGCCAGATATAGTCTTCATATTTCACTTCAAATTAAGTTTAAACTTAGTTTCATCTATAGATGAATACCAGCCATAAGCTAATTGTCAAAGTAGTAATGAAGGCAGAAAATGAAACTATGTCTGTGTTGCATTTTTTAATGGTAACATGTTTGAGAATGATTAAGTTTTCAAAGTGTGTATTTATTTTTCAAGCTTTCCTCCCAGCAGAATATCTATAATTTGAAAGGAGTGTTAATTTGATCAGAACCTATGGCTTGGCTTGGGATATTCCTCAATGATCTCTGAGAGGTGGGATTTGATGGAGACATCCCATTTAGAACTGTGTGTTCCAAGGTATATACATACATATACATATACACATACACATGTATATGCGTATATATACATATAAGAACAAAATTTATTTTAAATAAAGAAATTGACGTGGAAAGTAGTAGTAATACTTTTGACATCTCATGGACTTTCCCCAAACAATGACATGCATTATTTGAGCATTTGAGCATTTATTAATCCATGGAACATTTAAGAATATAGGACTGTGAAAGGACAGCATGCTCTCTGGTCAAGCACCAGCTAGAAATCACCTGAGACCCCAGGTGATCCTAAGGGACAGCATGCATTTTGCTAAGTTCTCAGACTCCAGGCTCCTGACATGAGGCCAAAGACCTCCATAGAGTGGGGTCCTACAGTCACATAGAACAGCACCCACTAGCCCCTCTGCAAGTAGAGGGCGTGACTACAGGTCACAGAGCCTTAAGACAGATCTCCACATTAATGAGATACCTAGAGGCCAGAGGGGCGTAGCCAATTAAACATTCCTCACCATACCCTCCTCCTTACACATACACATACACATACACATACACATACACATACACATACACATACACATACACATACACATACACACACACACACACACACACACTACACACACACACACACACACTACACACACACACACTACACACACACACACACACTACACACACACACACACACTACACACTACACATACACATACACATACACATACACATACACATGTACAGTTTGTCTGTGAGACTCGCTGTGCCTGCTTTCATCTGCTGAAGGAGGAAGATTCTCTGATGATGGTTGAACAAGGCCCTGACTTACAAATACAGCAGAATATCAATCATTAGGAATCATTTCATCACTATTTGATTTTTTAAGACTAGTAGTATTTGGTTCCTGTGCCTTCCCTTGGAACTCTTTTCTTTCTGTTGATTTGACTTGTTCAGCTTCAGTGTAATGTTTTGTGTTTTACTTTAGTATGTTTTACTTTGTTATGATATGTTGTTATCTCTAAGAAGACTGTTCTTTTCTAATGAAAAACAGGAAAAAGAACTGGACCAAGATGGGGGAGGGGAGATGGGGAAGATCTTGGAGGAGTAGAAGTAGAAGAAAGTATAATCAGGATATACTGTATGAAAAACAGAATTTATTTTCAATGCAATAGAAAAATGGTGATCAATTAGACTAGGGTAAGAAGGGATGTAAAAACAGTTTTAATTTGCATGTCCATGGTGGTTAAAAACTGAATACTTTTTCAGACATTTATGGCTTTTCTTATAGTTTACTCTAAGAACTCTCTCATTGCATGGATGATTTGGGATTGTTTCATTTTAGTTTCTGCAGTTCTTCGTATATTCTAGTTATTAATGCTGTGCCTAATGTACACTTGACAGATTTTTTCTCCCACTATTTAAGCTCTTTGCTCTGGTGACCGCTTCATTTGCTGTACAGAAGCTTTTTAATTTCGTGCCTGTTGTAGCAGGTGTCAATTCATGAGGTATTTTCTGTTTTGGGTGTCATTTTTATAGTCATGGAAGAAAATGAACAGAACTGGAAATCATGTTTTTAAATAAAAAGAGGCAAGACTCAGAAAGATAAATGCTTCATTTTTTCATATGCAGAATCTAGATTTGTGTGTATACATATGTGTAGTAAAATTAGAATAATGAAAAACCAAAAAGGGTTCATAATTGAGGAAAATGGATTCAGAAAACAGAGTAATATATATGCTATATGAAAACAGATCAGGGTAGTATGTAGAGAATGAAGAGGACCAGCAAGAGGGGAGATGGCTTTGGACGATGACCAATAAGTATTGTGTATATTGAATATGTATAAAAACATCATAATGAAATCCATCATTTTGTATACTACTTTAAAAAACACAAAAAGAAAAGAGGACTTTAGAAAAAGACACTAGTTGCTATCTAGATGGGTGAGCATCTGGAATCTATGCATAGAATGCCAAGCAGAATTGGGTGGCATGAAACATCTGACGGTCTGCAGGTGCTTAGGATGAGGCAAATAAGGATGCCCCATTTACCCTTGCCTTGTAATGGATTGTGTCCTCCAGCAATGCACCACAGCCATCTCAGGTGCCATGTAGCCAAGTGGAAAACAGTAGTAAGGATTTATGGTTTAAATAAATTACTTCCAGAAGTGATGTTTCCAAGCTATTAGTGTGGAACAAATAGTCTGAAAGATCTGGAGAGAGAAGACAGATTTCTGTAAGAGAGTCAGCAGAATGAGCAGCAGTCACAGCTTCACCCCTTCAAATCACATTCATGCATCTGTTCTATAACACGATTAAAAATAGCATGCTCAATGCGACCAGCAATTAGATTAATAAACATGCTCTGGCAAAACTAAGTTATCTAGCACCTTAGTTTCTATATTTCTTATTTAAATAATTTACTAGTAAAAAAAAATGTTTAGATAGAATTGAGGGCAATAAAAATAGCCTGCAGTTTTCTGAATCAAATTACATCTCTTTTAAAACTAACACTGAAGTACTCCTAAAAAGCTAATCAAAGTGTTTATGAAGGAAATAATTCTTTCATAGATCATTACATCAGAAGAGACTAAGACTCCAGTCCTTCAAAGGTCCCAAAGCCCACAACTCCAAATGTTTAGTAACAATATAGCAAGCACTCAAAGCTCTCTTGCTTTACATGTTCAGTAAGGTATATCCAAGGACTGCATTAAATGTTTTAGAAACATTTGAGGCTAACAATATATGACTAAGCTATGACACCATTAGTTTATTATATACTATCTGGATTATAATCAGAGGGAAAAAGCATGGGATACCAAATGTCCACATTTAGAAATACACTCACCATTTCTCATACTTGCTAAATAATAAGTAGCTCGTCCAGGCATCAGTACTTTTGAGGGAGTACAAGTTTCATGAACCCAGAGGTAAATGAGAATCATATACAAATAAACCATACTTGTAAAGGCTATATCACCATTTAATGTTTAGGTCATTCTATATCAGATGTAATCTCAACTCTTCCTCCAAGAGAGTATCATCAGTGTCCAGCACATGCCGTTAATGCAAGAGAATGTTTACAACAGGATCAAATTCTTCTTCAGAGAATGAGAAACTAGAAAACAAACTCACTGTATCCAATAAACGCAGTATACATGGGCAGAAACAGAAAAAGATAAGAACAATAAATGTTCACTTCACTTCAGAATGATGAATGGGAAGCATAAAAATAATCACTGGTTCATACTCGCTCTGAAATTCCATTGAGCAGATGCTGTCAAAGCTGCTTCATTAGAAGAGAAGTCTCCTTGCCTTTCCTATCTCCTCAGCTACTTTCTTACTCTCTATAGCAAGAGCTTCTTGGGCTGGATAAATTTTATCTTTTCATATTGTAGTGACAATTACACTGGGAAGCATGGGTCACACGAATGGTGTGAGATGAGAACAGAAGCCGTAAATGTTGTCAGATATTCCCCCATGGAATTGGCTTTGCCAATAGAAAATAGGAAAAAGGAAAAAATGTGTATCCTCTCCCAAAAATATAATGCCAAGGTGTGTTTTCCCATCACTATCTTTTCTAAGTAATACTTGTGGAACAGTTTGTGAAAGAAAAAAATAGGTGGATTGCTCATAACCATCTATCTTCTTTCTCTCTATTGACCAACTTCTCTATAAAATAATGAGACCAAAAAAGGCAAAGCTTGTCCATCAAATGCCTTAGACAGAAACACTTTTCTCTCCTACTCACATTATAGGTGCAGAATAAGTAATGGATAGACATGATTTCAATGGGGAAAAAAATAGTATTCCAAATACCTGGAAGAATTGAAGGCCCTGAAGGGAATGGGAATGCTACAGGAAGAACAACTTATCAACTAACCTGGACCCCTAGGAAATCTCAGAAACTGAGCCACCAGCCAAAGAGCATACAGGGGCTCTTTATATCAGAGGACTGTTTTGGCCTGCCTTAGCAGGAGAGGGTGAGCCTTATCTTTTAGAAACTTGATGTGCCAGGGTGGGGTGATATTCAAGGGGAACATCCCTCAGAGGGGAAGTAAAGGGGGTGTGGGGGAGGAACTTGATGAGGGAGGATCCAGGAGGGGAGACAGCATTTGGCAAATAAATAAATACATACATTTTTAAGAGAAAATAAATTTTCTGTCTACCTCAGACTACCTCTATGCTCAGGTTTCCCAGGAGAGTGTTCCATCTCCTTCTTTTCATGGGGGGAGGGGTTCTGAGCACAAAGACCAAATTCTTCCTCTTGGCATCCCCCTAAGCTGCTACTCAGCATTCAGGAAATATTCCCTCATCTTCTGGCTGCAATCCATCATAATGTCCTTACATGTAGCTTAGGCACTCTTCAGACACTGATGTCATTCCTAAAAATATTTAAAATCCAGTGGTAGAGAATCTTTATCCTTCTGGATCTTCTATTGTATGTCTTCTCTTATTTAATACAAAATTTATTTTGAAATTATTTATTAGGCTGTTATTTCCTTGAGTTCTTAATTTTAAACATGGACCCTTAGCTTCTTTTATTTTCACTGAGGGTTTAAACTTACTCTCTTTCTAAAGTATCTATCTTCATAGTTATGTCAGTTTCTAAAATTGAACCAATGATAAGAGTTTTGCATTATTCAAACTATTATCACCTAGTTAAATATTCTGTTTTTACAGTTACTCTCTATCTCTTTATTTACTTGGTTTTATACATTTGCATTACATCTGAAGTGTTCCATTATAATCAGCCATATGACAATGATTTTCTCAACAGCTCAAATAAGATAAAATACCAAGGTTTTCCCCATCACCACTTTTTCTCATCTACTATCGCATCACCCTACCACAATTTTCTGAGTCATCTGCCAAGTATTTTATCATCCACTGTTTAAATGGATATATTTTTATCTTCTATCTTAGCAAACTGTGAAATATTTTAAGTTTACATCACTAAATGATATTTCTTTCTTTATTCTCTATCTTTCATTTTGTAGAATAATTTATAATGGCAGTCACTCTTAACTCTACAGTCATACTTGGAAGCCTAATTAGAAGTCCTGGGTCCCTAGGAAGCCCTTATGAATCCTAAGTTTTCCCTATTAAGAGAATAGTTCAAGCAATGAATTCTGATTTTCTTATATACAATTGCCATTTTCTACACATGCTCCTACTTGAAGAAGCGTCGTCAGTCCTGAAGAATCACAAAAACAAGCCAGAAAATGTGAATGGGATGCCCAGCACTAAACAAAGCTTTACATCGGACTCCAGTTTTTAGTGATATAGCTCATCCTTCAATTTCTGTTGTGCTTCATGCACCAAATACTTCACAGTTTTGGATTTCATTTCTCCATAGAATATGGTCAGGCCTTCCATAAGTCAGGAAGTCAGATGTTGACTACGGATGGACCTGTCAAATAATCCCTTTTAGTCATTTCTTTCAGGCATACTGTGTGCAGACTAGAAGAACCACAATTCTGGGTGTTAGCTGGATCCTTGTTGGTCTCCTATCCTATCCTATCCTAAATCCCTGTTTATTCTTTCCTTGATATTATACAACTGGCATCTCTTGATTATTTTTTACTGACTTCCTAGTATTCACAATTTGTCATGTATAAATTAATTTCCTATTTTTTCAGATTCCCAAAAGTATGATTTTATTTTTAATTCTTTTCTAGCCTAACACAACAGAAAGCAATTTTAGCCATCAAAGCAACATACTTAGATAGATTTCCAAATAAAGAAAAATGAAAAGAAAATTATCACTGATAGGAGAAGAGCACAAAGACTGGATCTTCTGTCAAGACTTTGTGTACTGAAGTGATGATCTATATGAAAAGTCCATGTGTGTCTTTTCTGATTAAATCATAAGCAAGTACAAGGTATTATTGGCTGTTTCTTGTGGGAAAAAATGCCTTCCCTATATCAGACTTAAGGCATAACTAATGCTTTAAGTTTCCATGTAAAGTTACAACTACTGACTCAACCCTCACTCACAGATAATAAATACAGCTACATTCCTTGACCATAATTCTTCACCACTTTGTACAAAGACTTGACTGAGTTTTGCAGAATGCCTTTGCTGAGGCCTCATGAGAGACACTCATTACAGAGAATACTTCTCCACCAATCTGACTCAGGAGTAAGAATATTCCCATTCCAAGTTCATCCCATGTACCTTCCATGTGTGTCCCAAAGCCCATAAAATTATAGGAATTTTTGTTCTGAGTTTAAGTTGATGAAGTTAAGTTGATAACTTTCTGATTTCAACTACTATGTGGTTCCCTTGGGGAAGAAAAGATGAAACACTGGAGAGCTACTACTTTGTTTAGTCTACCCTATTGAATTCAATTACAGTCTTCTGTTTCTCATATTGTATCATTAACTAGCACATACAACCCTGAAAAGCACAAAGATTCAAGGCTTTGTAAAAATTATATAATCCTTTTCATTTGATAGCTTATCTCAAAAATAGCAAAGGTAAAATATCCCAGAGATGGTTTGTGTAAGGATCCTCAAATAGTCTCAGTCACATAGTAAATAGGAAATCACTAACAGTGATAATTTTGAACATTATTTTATCATGATGGTGGTTTAGACTACATCGACATCAGCTCTTTCTATATCCTACACATTTTTATACACACTTTTGACTCATGTTTAATTCATTTCCCCTCACTAAAAAATTAAACACCAATATTTAAATAATAATGAGCAGGGGGTTTCAGAAGGATAAATAGATTGAGCCTTGGGTCCTCAATTGAAAATTTTATTTGCATTCTGGCAAAAAGAGATCCATCAGCTCAGATTGCAAATTAAGTCCTCACCCTGAAGGCAGAGCCTAAGGAATCATCATTTCTGTCTATGATCTATTTATTTGTATTCTACAAAATGTTTGCAAGCTTTCCTACTTGAATTATGAGTTTTTGTTAAGGCCTGCAGTGTCCTAAAAATGATCTTTATTTCCCCCTCTGTGCCTACAGCAGTATTTTATAATTCCAACCCCATATCTCTGCATGAAAAGATTAAGATGGAAACATTGGAAAAAGAAAATTCTAACTATTGAAAATCATTCCTTCTTCTGTCTCGGCCTTATAATCCTCTCCTACCCCAGAACACAGAGGCCTGTTAGTACTTTCCACGCATAGATTCATCACAGTACATTATCATGAATACAGTCAAATATTTTCAAGATATAGCTGAATGTTTAGGAATTATAACCAACTAACTCTATAAGCAGAGAAAAATTTAAAACTCTGCAGAGTAGAACGAGAGTCATCCTCATAGGTGGAATTATACTACAGATTTTCTTGGTTTAATGACAGTAAAATTTTATTTCACTTACCAATGTTTATACTGATTAGTTCATCCATCTATCTGTTTGTATAATGGCCCTTGTGTGTGTTCATATACATATAAGGATTTCTGACCCGGATAACTTCATTTCACACCTCTACAGGGGAAAATTTTCAACCTATTTCCAGCCCAGCAAACACAGCTATCTCTTCTCTCAATATTCTTTAACACTATGATCTATCCCATAAAAAAGCCCTAAGTTCACCTTCTCTTTTGTTTGTTTGTTTGTTTTAATGTATTCAATTTACATCCTGCTCACTGCTCCTCCTCCAGATCATTCTTTCCCACAATCCTTCTACCATCCCCACTACCCTTCTCCTCTGAGCAGGTGGGGGCCTCCTGGGTATCCTCTCATACTAGCACTTAAGTCTCTGTGAGGCTAGATACTTCTTTCACTGAGGACAGACAAGGCAGCTCAGCTAGAAGAATATATCCCAAGCACAGGCAACAGCTTTTGAGATAGCTTTAGCTCAGGTTATTCTGAACCCACATGAAGTCCAAGCTTCACGTCTGTTACATATGTGCAGGAAGGACTAGGTGCATCCCATGTATGTTCTTTGGTTGGTAAATTCAGTCTCTGAGAGCCCCAAGAGTCCAGGTTAGTCAACTCTGTTGCTCTTCCTGTACAGTTCCAATTCCCTTTGAGACCCGAAAGCCTTCCTCCTGTTCTTGTATGAGTCTTCAAACTCCATCCACTGTTTGGTTTTGGGTGTCTGCATCTGCTTAAATCAGCTGCTGGGTGAAGCCTCTCAGAGGACAGCCATGCTAGACTCTTGTCCACAAGCATAACAGAGTATCATTAATAGTGTCAGGGATTGGTGCTTGCCCATGCTATCAGTCTTAAGTTGGGCCAGTTATTTTATTAAATGAACTCTTTCTTTGAATGGATATAGAAAATTTCCCATTATGAATATAAAACTTTAATTAAGTAGCTACTACATTTATATTGGTACAGAAAACTGTTAGTGATTTTTGCTATCAGGTAAGACAACAATTTGTCAATTTCTTTGGTTGCCACTAACATGTGAAGGAACTCTTTACTCTCCTTTGATAACATCCCTTTATCAAAGAACTTGAAAAAAAACAAATAATTGGGATCTAGTGAACATGAAGTGGTGCACTTTGACAGATTCAGGGAAATAATCACACATGACCAACATTGGTAATTTCATTTGCTCATTTATTTCATGTTACATGAATATACATGTTCAAGATGGAGGTGTGTCTTAGGCTCTATTAATTTAAATACTCATGCCCAGTCACGTCAACTTACTTGGTGAAGACTGACTAGTATTACAAAGTGTACTAATCAGAATTGTCTCATCATTATGATCAAAATACTTTATGGAGATAACTTACTATTATACTGACGCATGGCTTTGGAAATACTAATTTACCAAGGCAAGAAAGCCAGTGGGAGAAATGGAGTAGTTCAGATGGCAGCACATGGGCACAAGAAGTGGACAAGGCAAGTTAGATTCCAAATGATAATGACCTCAGTGACCTACTTCCTCCAACTGGACCCTACATCAATAATGCCATGTATTCTAACTCAAGGTACTAATGCTTTGAAAAGAGCTCCTGGTATCTATTATACTGTGGAAAAGGCGTAGAAACACTTAAATCGGTATTTCACTGGTGTCCTAAATTGAAAACCCAGTGAAAAGATGAATCAAGATTAAGATTCTTCATTAGAGGAGGGTCTAGAATTTTTCCAGGAAAAAATACAGGACTTGTTAATGTATTTCTTGTCACAACTATTAACATAGTGGAATAAATTGAGATATTTTTAAATCGAAAAGGAAATTAATTAAATCTGTCAACTAGATAATGTGAGGCTTTGGCAGCATCCTAAGCAACTTTAGTAAAATAGAAAATGTAGCTGATTTTATTTCTATTGCTCTATAGAACAGCTGAAAATCAACAGCTTGATATCTGGTGATATCTCCAAAAGTTCTTTTATTGAACAGGATTGTTTTAGCTATCCTGGGTTGTTTTTTCATAGGAAGTCAAGTAATGTTCTCTCAGAGTCTATAAAGGATTGTGCTGGAATTTTTATGGGAATTGTGCTGAATCTGTAGATTATTTTTGGTAGGATGCTCATTTTTACTATGTTAACCCTATTGACCTATGAGCATGGGAGATCTTTCCATCTTCTAATTTCTTCTATTTCTTTCTTTAAAATTTGAACTTTTGCCATACAAGTCTTCCACTTGCTTAGAGTTACACCAAGGTATTTTATATTATTTGTGGCTATTATGAAGGCTATTGTTTCCCTAATCTTTTTTTTCTCAGCACATTTAACATTTGTATATAGGAGCACAATTGATTTTTTTGAGTTAATTTTTTATCCAACCACTTTGCTGAATGTATTTATCAGCTATAAGAGTTCCCTGGTAGACTTTTTGTGATCACTTATGTGTACTACCATGTCATCTGTGAATAGTGACATTTTGAATTCTTCCTTTCCAATTGTATCCATCTTGAGCTCCTTTAGTTTTCCTACTGCTCTAGCTAGATCTTTGAGTACTATATTGAATAGACACAGAAAGAGTGAACAGCCTGGTCATATTCTTAATTTTGGTGAAATTAGTTTAAGTTTCTCCCCATTTAATTTGATGTTGGCTATTGGCTTGCTGTATATTGCCTTTATTGTGTTTAGGTGTGTGCCTTGTATTCCTGATCTCACCAAGACTTTTATCATGAAGGGGTGTTGAATTCTGTCAAAGGCTTTTTCATCATCTATTGAAGTATCACATGGTTTTCTTCTTTCAGTTTGTTTACATGATAGATTACATTGGTGGATTTTTGTATGTTGAACCATCCCTGCATCTATGGGATGAATCTTACTTGATCATTGTGGATTATGTTTTAATGTGTTCATGGATTCAGTTTGTGAGTATTTTATTGGATATTTCTGTATTGTATCAGTGTTCATGTGGGAGACTGATCTGTAACTGTCTTTTTTTACTCTTTGTGGTTTAGGTGTCAAGGCAACTGTGACTTCATAAAATGAATTTGACAGTGTACCTTCTGTTTCTGTTTTGCAGAATAATTTGAGCAATATTGGTATTAGTCCTACTTTGAAGGTCTGGTACAATTCTACACTAACGAAAAACCATCTGTCCCTGGGGTTTTTTGTTGTTATTAGAGTACTTTTAATGACTACAAAAAGTCTATTTTTTTTTTTTTTAGAAATTATAGTTCTATTTAGACTGTTTAGTTGGTCTTAATTTAATTTTGATAAATAGTACGTATCATGAAAATCATCCATTTCATTTAAATTTTTTAAATCTTTTTTTTTTTTTTTTGTAGAGTAATGGTTTTTGAAGTAAAACCTTACGCTTCATTGGTTTTCCTCTATTTCTGTTGTTATGTCCCCTTCCTTTCATTTCTGATTTTATTAATTTGGATATTTTCTGTCTGCCTTTTAGCTAGTTTGGCTAATGGTTTGTCAATCTTGTTGATTTCTTTCTCAAAGAATCAATTCATCATTTCATCGATTCTTTGGGTTGTTCTCTTTGCTTCTCTTTAATTGATTTCAGCCCAGACTTTTATTATTTCCTTGAGTCTACTACTCTTGAGTATATTTGCTTCTTTTTCTTCTAGAGCTTTCAGATATGCAGTTAAATCACTAGTATGGAATCTTACTATTTTCTCTATGAAGGGATTTAGTACTATAAATGTTTCTCTTAGCACAGCTTTCCTTGTGTCCTATAAATTTGGGTATGTTGTGCATGAATTTTCATTGAATTCTAGAAGGTCTTTAATTTTTTTCCTTTATTTCTTTCTTGACCCAGTGGTCTTTGTGTACAATTGAATGAATTTGTAAGACTTATCCATTGTTCCTGTTGTTGTAGTTGAAAGCAGCATGCTACTGGCATAAAAACAGTGAGGTTGATCAATGGAATTGAATTAAAGAACTAGAGGTAAATCCACACACCTATGAACACTTAATTTCTGACAAAGAAGCTCAAACTATACAAGGGTAAAAAACAACAACAACAAACCAAAAAACAAAACAAACAAATAAAACATCACCAACAAATGGGGCTGGTCTAACTGGATATCTGCATGTAGGAGAATGCAAATAGATCCATATTTATCACCCTGCACAAAACTCAAGGTCAAGTGGCTCAAAGATCTCAACAGAAAACTGAATGTACTGAATGTGATAGACGAGGAGGTGGGGACTGACTGCACTGGCACAGGAGACAACTTCCTGAACAGAACTGCAACAGCTCAGATGCAAAAATCAACAATTGATAAATGAGATCTCATGAGATTAAAAAGAAGGCAAAGGACACCTTCAAAAGGACAAAAAAGCACCTTACAGAATGGGAAAAGATTTTCACAAACTCCACATCTGACAGAGGGCTGACATCTAAAATATATAAAAAACTCAAGAAACTAGACATCAACAAACCAAATAACCCAATTGGAATATGAGGTACATGTGTAAATAGAGAATTTGTTACAGGGGAAGTTCTAATAGCCGAGAAGTTTAGATCTCATCTTTTAATAATATCCTGCTATGGTTACAGATGGGGGCCTAACATAGCTGCCATCAGAGAGAGGTCTCACCCAGAAACTGACGAAAACTGATGCAGAAACACAGAGCCAAACACTATGAGTATCTTGGGGAATCCTGTAGAAGATTTGGAAGGAGGGATCAAAGGTAGCCAGATCAAGGACACACACAAAAAACAAAAAAACAAAAAAACAAAAAAAAACAAAAAACAAAAAAACAAACAAAACAAAACAAAACAAAAACAAAAACAAAAACCTATAGAATCAACTACCTGGGCCCACAGGGGCTCATAGACACTGAACTGCCAACCAAAGAGCTAGGGTCAGATCTAGACCCTCTGCACATATGTAACAACTGTTCAGCTTGGGATTCATGTGGGACTCCTAAAGCGGAAATAGGAAATGTCTCTGATTACGTTGCCTGCCTTTGAATCCTTCTCCTCTAACTGCCTTGTCTAACCTCAATAGAAAATCTGACTAATCTTACTGCAACTTGATATGCCAAGGTTGTTTGACCACCATGGGAGAGCTACCCTTTTCTGAGAAGAAGGGGAGAATGGTGGATATAGGTGAAAGGGAAGTACTGGGAGAAGAGAAGGGAGCAGAACCTGTGATCAGGATACAAAATAAATAAATAGCTATATTAATAAAACACGGAGCTGTAACTTAGAAGCTAAGTTTCGCTGAAGGAGTTAGCAGGGGCAATTGAAAAAGATACTAATACTGGAACGTAGACAAAGAATATAAAAAAAAGATTTTTAAAAGATATAAACATACTTGTTTTCTCTAAATGTTTCTAACAGTAAACCATGTCTTTGTACATTAAAGAAAAATGCACTGTAAAATAAAAACTAATACAAATTCTATGCCTAAAATTGGGTCATTTGGGAGCTGCAAAGTTAATTGCAATTCTGGCTTTATTTAAAAGGCTTTGGCAGATGAACTTGGATGGCAGAGTGAAACTCAAAATGTCAGTACAGGATACCAGGTGGACTTCATGAACTAAATGCCTTAACTTTAAACCACACAATCACAAGTCTCTTTTTAAAGATTAGTTCATGACAGGTTAATAGATTAGGGTCACTCAGTGCTAATATCAAACACTCAGACCTCCAGATTGTTTCAAATAGATATTGGACCCTCTTGGTTAGCTATTAAATATAGCCATAAAGTTAGTCTTATGATGAAGCTTTCCACCTGGCAGTGTGAGCACTCTAGGTATATCAGCTATGATGCAGTGGGGAAAAGAAATATGATTAAAAGAAATTTATATTTTAATCAAAGATGCCAAACAATAAGAATGTTTTTCCAACCATATTGATTAAGCTCCTGATATGTATAGCTGAGACAGCAGGAGTGGCTTCACAAATTAGTGTTGCCTTCATTATCAGACCTTACTTGGCTTTTCTGTGTAACTGCTGAACAAATATGCAATACCTGCCTCCTATTACACATGCCAGGTAGATTTAGATGAGGCAAATGTGTTGTTATCCCAAATTTTATAGAGTTCTGTGTGGTAAGAGCTCTGTTATCTCACCCTATCCATTAACTCAGCATCTTAAAATCCTATCCAATGACAAAATAAGGAATTGCTGTTCATGTCGCCCTGTGGTATAAATGTGCCCTGGAATTAATCCTTGTTATTGACTAAACATCTCAAAGCACCTGCTGGTTTCCCCTGCTTCATAGGTAACATCTGTCACCCAAGATCTACCCTTTATCATTTTATAAAGGACTTGCATGGAAAAAATTGACATACATTGTACAAAGCCTCTATGAGCCCCAGGATGGGAGTGTCTGTCCACAGGTGATCACACTAGAGCCAGTCCATAATGGTAGTTAGTAAAACAAAACTCTTTGCAGATGGTCTGTGCCTGAACCCTGCTTTCTTCAATTATACTGCATATGTCCTTTTTTCATGAATACACAAACTCTGGATGTATCTGGTACAATATAGATTTTTATCTTCTTAATATATTTACAGCAATCAGTTTAATTTATAAGCTCTTATTGCTTCTGAAAAAATACAGGTCTGGTTATGGTAAATCTAGCTTCAAATAGTATCTTCCTAAAACCTCTAGTCAGTGCTCAGTAAACAACCACAGAATAATGACTTTATTTGGCTCTTTAAAACTGGGTAAATTTCTACACCCTCATTTTTATCCGTCTTCCTGCTCATTAACCCAACCATCATTAAACTTCCATTCACCGTGTTTCTGTTTGTCATATTTCATCACAAATCAATTGATTTATTTGATGTCGCCAAGATGGGATCAAAGGAAACTGTGTTTTCTAGCAGGGTGATGATAAAGTAGTTAAGATTTTCCAGAGAAAAAAAGCCAACTGGATAGAAAGAAGGAGGATTTGTCATGGATGTTGGTTCACATAGATAAACGGGAAGAGAAATTCCATGATACTCCACCTAATCCCCTAACTAAAGACTCAGGAAAAATAAAATAAAAAACAACAACAACAACAAGAAAAAAAAAAAAAAACAAGTGTTCAATCTCAGTACTGCAGCCTGCAGCCCAGAGAAATCAATAGTCTGACTCTCAGCTTAAGGATAACGCTAGAGAAACAAGGTCAACACTGGTGTAAATTCTTGTGTTCAAAGTCCTGCAGGTCTGCTGGCTGTGAAGGGGGACAGGAGGCATGCCCTGGACCAGAGGCAGAGCTGCTTGTCTCTCCTTGGCTTTTGGTTCTATTCAGATTCTCAATCAATCAGATGCTGACTGATCTCTATTGAGAGCAATTTTTCTTGCTCTGCCTGTTGATTCGAATGTTGATCTCCAGGAACAGTCTTCAAGGCATACCCAGGAATAACGCTTCCCCAGAGACCTTTAACCTAGACAAGCTGACACCTAAATTAACTATGGCATTTCAACTCATACTACCTCAAATATAATGAATAAAATAAGATTTACCTTTATAAGTAGTCAGCAGTCATGAGTTTGTTGAAACTTGCTAACCTATTCCTCAGTGTCTTAAGACTTTTTTTCTCTCCATCAAATTTTAAGGCAGAAAAATCTCTCCTCTCCTTTCTGGTTCCTCCACTGCACCTGCCCAGATGCCTCAACATCAATTTTGCAAGGAAAGCTTAGCACAGTTAGCAGTAGGCTTTTGTTCTAGCTTCAGAGTTAGCCAGTTCTTTTTACCTGATGTAAGCATTTAGAGGAACAAAGGCCTCAGTCACAGCTCCACTGTGTCACCCACAACAAAGTTGAGAGGAAAGGAGAGGAGAGGAGAGGAGAGGAGGGGAGGGGAGGGGAGGGGAGGGGAGGGGAGGGGAGGGGAGGGGAGGAGAAAGCCATAAAACTATGCAAAACTTGGGTGGAACGGATATATGTCCAATACTTTATTGAGTATTGGTCCGAGAAAAAATTCTGTAATATTTGATCAATATAAAAATTTAATATTTTAAAATATATAATACATCTTAACTGGCTTATGATATCATGTCTGAGACCAAAAATTGCATCTGGCCAAGCTTCAGCTCAAACTATCTGAGTGATGATGTCTTCATAATTTTACATATTTTTCAAACAAGACATTCAATTAATGCTTATTATGATGGAGGGGATTCTTGGCAGCTACTCTGCCCTCCCTCTGTTGCCTCCAGCAGTCATAGTTGCCTCTTCCTTCTATCAATTGATGCATACAGATGTTTGTTGCTGAGCCACTGTAACCGTGCTGGATAAATCCACAGGAAAGAAATATGCTGGTCCCAAAAGCACAGGTTACAGATGGCTCTGTCACATGGGTATGGCCAACACATCTTTCAGTAAACCAGAAAAAATACAGGACTAACTGGTGTTTGAAAAGCCCATAGAAGGTTATACTTTTATTTTTTTTTCCGTGATTAAACTTTGTGTCAGTGCTGGGATACACAGAGAACAATCATAATAGATAGATGCTACCCTACTTAATGTTTGCCTTATGTCTGGTGTTGTGCTGTATACAGTTCTTTATATGGCAAATAGTAATGTTGGTGTCAAACTTCCTTGAGCCAATGTTCTAGGAAGAATAAAAAGGGAAAAAAATTAAATGCATCACTGGCCATCTGAATTTGTCATACAGATCCTCAAGTGGAATTCAGACAGGATAGACAGCATTAAACTGCAGTGGACTGTGCACAGCATCATGAGGGCTATTTAGACCCATGGATCAAAACAATATCTAACAAACATACATAAAGAAAAGAGAGGGACCTAGTCTCTGCCCAAAGTACATATTCACTATCATATAACCAAAGTACACTTATCACTTTTGAAAAGCCAATCAAATGAGAGAACATAGAGAAGTAGAAAGTAAGGATTGGGAGATAGAATCCACTCCACCCAGCTCACTTCGGATGCCTCTGACCAGCCATATTGTTGGCAATTCTCATCCTCTTTGGTTTTGCTGAAGATTTCTTCTGTGTGTGACTCTTGCCACACAGACACCTGACTACTGGTGCTAAAAGAGTCTTTAAAAGTATAAACCTGTAAAGCCCTTGAAATGTCATTTGCTAATGGCTAACAGAAATCCAGATAGACTCAGAGCTCGTCTGGAACAGGCTAATACTGTGGTCTTTACTAGCTTTCTCCTTGCCTGACTTCCTTCTTTCCTATCTAGTCACTTTTTTAAAAATTCCTCCTAGGATCATTATGTTAATGTACTTCTATATCACCACTCATGAATACTTATCTTAGCTCTCTCCCTTGGGACCCCCTCTAACCAGATATTTCTATATGTTCTTTATTTTCTTTATTAATGTATGTTTTGCTTGGCATACATGCATTGTGTCCACATTGTTAACCATCAAGGTGAAAAAAAATGACCACTATCTCTGCTGACATTTTTTTGACAAGTGATTAGCTAACACCTAAGTCTTTGGCTCAAACACATGGGCTGAGAAAGATCCCATCATTCTCAAAGACCTACTTCAACAGTGTGTAGCATAGTAAAAATATGCAGTAAATGTATCTAGTATAGAGGAAAGAATGAATGAGCTCAGGCCCATGAGAACCTAGAGCGCATATTTCAAATGCATGGAACTCTCTCTTATTGCCTAGTTAAAGGCATGTGGGAAATTTTCTCCATATTTCTTCTCCTAGTATTTGTCCAAACTCAGGAAAAAAAGCAGGTATCTTCAAGTCTCCTTGCCAAATGTTCACACTACAAAAGAATTTCCAAGGACAGAATTACCAGTGGAAATAACAATGAGTATTTTGAAAAATAATTCATTTCCACTTTTATAGGAATTATTAGATGAAAAAGTCTTTATGAAAAAATACAAGAAAAAATGGCTTTATGTAAAATGATTTATAGCTGAGAAATAGAATGTAAATTCTTAGAAAAATTAAATATTTTAGTGTATATACTTGTATATATCAGTGTGTATAAGGATGTGAGAGTAGTACATGTTTGTGCACAGATGTCTGCATGTTTGTATGTTTGTGTTTGTGTGTGTGTTTGTGTGTGTGTGTGTGTGTGTGTGTGTGTGTGTTTATGTGTAGCTGTATATAGAAGCCAGAGGACAAAGTCCACTGTCGTTCCTCAAGTTTATATCTCATTACCCCAGAACTCACCAAGTTTGATGGAACTTCCCAGGGAAAGCCATATCTAGGGATCCACCTGACTTGTCCTTACCAGGGCTGAGATTACAATCTTCTAAATATAGAGACAGGAGATCAAACTCAGATAATCACTCTTGCAAGACAAACACTTTATCCACTATATCAAATGAGTCATCTCCCAGGCCAAGAAGTATATATTTTAACTACATATTTCATTTTAGACTATAAAATATTTATTTTTCAAATGAATTCCATGGGGATAATTTTCTGATCATACAAGTAATATATATCTGTTGCAGAAATTTTGAAAAGAGAGAATAGAAAACCAAAAACAAAAGTGATTATACAATGAGTAGGCTTTTCTTTAATTTATATAAGTAAAGATGAACTTAACTTGGGATTAAACTACCAATAAAATTCTCTGTAATCATTTTAAACATTTTCTTTATCTTTAAATGCCCACGAGTGCTAGAGTTCTACTAGTCTTCAAGAACATGAGATTAATGATTGCACACTATTTCTCCATAGGTAGCTATACTAGTCATCTATGTTGTATGTCAGGTAACCCCAGAACATAAAACAGCAAGCATCTATGATAGCACACAAATTATCATCACTAGGCACTCATGGCATTAGAAGGGTGTCTCTGCCTCAGGATCCCTTCTGAGACTGCTGGAAAGTTTCATTTGGGGTTAGGTGATATTCTCTGAAACTCACTTACCTAAATATTGATTGGAAGCTTCAGTTTCCCCATAAAGTGGCTCCCCAGAGCCTCTTGAATATGACTCTGATCAGAGATGGCTTCTAACAATGCCCACAGGGACATGGATGGAGAATCATTTTGTGTGTGTGTATGTATAGGAGGATGAAATGATATTGTATATCTCTCCTAGAAATGGTTTCTCAATGGACTATAACTCTTCAACTAGGATAGAGTGGCATCATCTTCACACATCATCATAAGGAAAGTTTTCTATGTGAGTTCTGGGAATAGAATTTAGGTCACATGACTAAGTTACCAGGGTATTGCAATCATATATTTCTGTATAATTCATCCTTCAATTAACTTCCATCCCTCTCATCACATACTTCAGTAGAAGCAAGATTCCAGCCCATGCTCACAGGTTGATATGACAGAAAGATGTGGACCACAGCAAGCAAGAATGTTGAAACAGTCTTGATCTCTGACGGGGTATTTGTCTTAATATTTGTATGACTATATATATATTTTTTGTTTTGTCTTGTATAAAACAGAATATAATTTTCTACTTTAGATATTTAAAACTCTTTTTAT
This sequence comes from Rhabdomys pumilio, assembly GCA_030674055.1. NCBI lineage: Eukaryota > Metazoa > Chordata > Mammalia > Rodentia > Muridae > Rhabdomys > Rhabdomys pumilio. Next base: position 11,835,060 of record JANHMN010000008.1, on the reverse strand, counting down.
TGTTGTTACTTAAAAGTGGTTATTATTTTTTATTTAAATATGTTTACCTTCATTTAATTTACCTTAATTACCTTAAAGGGCGATATATTCAATTAAAACTTGTTTGATGGTACTGAACAAACATGAAATGCCAGTTAAAGGATAATGAAGGGATGTGTGATCTTTTCTCTAGTGGTGTAGACACTAATAATCTACCCATAATGCAGTCACTAACCTCCCACCCTACCAGTATAAGAGCAACTCGATTTAAATTCACTGGAAAAAAAAACTCACTGGAGAAAAAGAGAGTAGATAGATTAATAGGAGATGAAATAAAGTGAACTAAAATTTATTATATGTAGACCTGAAATCATCAAACAATATATAAATATTTTAAGCCATCAGGGTGGGCAAAGTTTTTCTCATTCTTAATCTTCTTATCTCCCACTGTCATTTAGGAATCTTGCCACAAGATCAATCCCATGTAGAATGACCTCCAATTTAGGGTCACTTGACTGACAACCTTAATGTGACCTGAAATCCTAACTCCCTTTTGTGGTTCAAAACAACATTCACAAATTCAATGGGATACGTTCTGCACAATTCCAGGATCATTGCTCCACTTAGCACAATAAGTGTTTATTATAGTCGCCACTAAATAAACATTTATTTTCTAAATGAATTACTGTAACAAGGTGACACAATCATTAAACAATAGTGATATTTTCCAGGATTTTTTAAATTTTGCAAAACAGATAAGAGTAATGGCTATGCAAATTTCTATTAAATTGTTTTCTCTTGACTATAGATTATCAGCATTTACTTGGTACCTCAAACAGTATATTATTACATTGATGTACTGAGTGATTATGCATTCTTTCCTAGTCATGGCACTAGTCTAGTGGATCATTTACTTAAAAATGTAGGTGTTTATTACAGAAATATAATACTGCACTTAATGTCAATGAAATAAATTTGAATAAGTTTATTCATTTAACAGAAAATAATTCTAGTAGCCTTATATAGTAATCTTTTTTTACTTGCTACATAGTAAGGTTAATCATGAATATTGTGAATGTTGCCTAACTGTTCTCTATTTTATACACTCTGTTTATGTAAGACTTTACAATTGGTGCTTACAGTAACTCTACTTTTCAGGCTTCATTATTGCTTTCATTTTGTAGAGGAATAAACTGAATTTTATAAATACCTCATATTTTCCTATTATACCTTTTATAGTGGTGACTGCAGTATACCACATCTGACGTTTGGGAATCATAATCTATACTATTATATCAGAACAATTTCCATTATGCATTTTGTTTTCAACATAAACAACATAGCTTTCTTGCTCTTTCCCTCTTTCTTTTAAGATTTGTTAATTTTATTTTATATGTATGAGTATTTTGTTTATATGGAAGTACATGCAACATATTTGAGTCTGGTGCCACACAGGCTAAAGGAGGGCATCAGATCACATAGAACTGGAGTTACAGGACCTTGTGCGCTCCCATGTGTGTAAATGGGAACAAGACAAAGATCTTCTGAAAAGCCACCAGTGCTCTTCACCTCTGAGATATTGCTCCAGCTTCAGCATTGTCTCTTACAAAGCCTGAACTAAGCTCTTTCTAATATAAAATCTATTGCAGTCTCATCAGTACTGTATCAACCAGGACACTTCTTCCAAATTTTATGTGTTGATTAGTTTGTTAAGTCTTCCAATAAAGTTTTCAAATATATATTTTTTCAAATACATATATATATATATCATATATAAACATATAAACATATGCATATATATATGTATATATATATACATATATATATGCATATGTTTCCTAAGAAATGTAATGGGGTTTGTACTGTCACAATCACCATAGAATTATGTTGGTTATTCATATTTAGATAAAAATAAAATATTTAAGTACTAATTATAACTTTCATATACAAAATCCAAAGGGGGAAATACATGAAACAAAGAGTCAAACTAGTAGATATTTAGAAGGATACTGGTAAGGCAGAGAGGGGACAACAAAGTCTAACAGGAAGTAAGGACAATGAAAGTGCATCGTGGGCACATATAAGCAGATGTCATTATGAGGCTCACTGCTTTGAACCATTGTATACACTACAATTGTAATAGCTGTACCAAAATGGAATTGGATGCAACTGAAAGACTTGTTTAAGTTGTAGACAGATAAGAAAAGTGTGGCTCCTGCCACTTAAAGAGATGCATGTGTAAGGTGACATGGAGAAGGAACAACCCAATGAGAATTAGTCAGCTTTCTTTTCTGGTCTTTGGGATCAAACCCTGATATCTGAAATTTTCTGTAGTTGAAGATATAAGTGTAAATTTATAAGCATTATTCTCCCATTCACGTATCTGTTATCAGAATCTGTCCTGCATACTTTCAACACTCTGACTGTTCTTTTTAAAATGTGTAAATGTTTACCTACAATTTTTTTTTCAGAAATGAAAGGTATACATTATTCTTAGTCCTACTCTTAATAAGTTCAGAGTCAGGGCTTTGTAAATTCTCAGTTATAATGGTAATCTGGACCTGTGAAAATATAATCATTTAGCACCAGCTTTATCTTTCAGCAGGTAAAAGTGCTTGCTGCCAACCATGACCACCTCATTTTAATGCCTATGGTTTACATGGTAGCAGGAGAGAAACAATGCGACAAAAATTTCCTCTTACCTACATGTGTGCACCATGATACATGTGTGTCTCACTACCTCCCCAATACTCAGTAATTGTTTGTTTAAAATAAGAAAATATAAATGATTTAGGAAAACTTCTGTCTTAAAGATTAGATATTATACTTTGCAAGAAACAGTCTATCATATGCCTATGAGCCAAAACACGCACTTCTTGGGGGTTGATCTGGTGCTCCTATATATTCAAATGATAAATATTGACCCTAATATCTGGTTGCCCCATGGATAGATTCTCATGTCCACCAATTGATCCTCTGTAAACTTTGCCCCCCACAATTTGAAACTACTGATTCAACAAAGGTGCCTACAGATAACTACTGAAGAGAATAGAGGTTGACTGAATTTTCAGTTGCCAGAGTGGAGGTCATTGGTAGAGACCACAGATGGAAGAAGTAGAGTGAAGGAGGAAGAAGACAGAGAGAACAGGAGAACTCCATTAGACGTGTTGGACCAGGAGCATGTGTCTGAGTGAAGTCACCACCTAGGACAGACTGCTGGAGCAGAAGTAACCCAGGCAAGATTTAAACAGCAAGTGTTTGGAGTGCATAGCAGGGAATTAACAGTCTAGCATGTAGAACAATAGACTAGGGCTTATTCTTCAGTAATTGTGCAAAATTTGATTAAATAAACCTATAGGACTCTGCTTTAGTTATTGGGGAGCTGGCCGGGTCATACTAAAAGTTGATAAAGATTATTAAAATCAATTTATACACATTGATTCATACTTTGTCTTTAAACACCAGACTTTCACAATGTATCTTTGAGGATTGCATTTTTACAGATAAAGTAACAAAGAGTAAAAGTGTTTAAATACAATCCCATCTGAGTGTGGATAATAAATCAGCCCTTTTCTCTTGTCAAGATTTCTTGTCTTTGTCATTTAATTTTCCCCGAATGGCTATAAAATCTGTCACAGCAAAGCACTTACTCTCTGAGGACAGTTATTGATAAAACTAGCTGGGTCCATCTGAAAGGTGAAACCCATTAACACAGTTTCTAATAGACCTGGATGGTTTTAAAATTCCAGTATTGAAATATTATTGAAAGGCTGATAGTCAATAAAATGAGTCATTGAAAGAAAAATATAGCACATCTATTTATATGGGGAATTAATTAAAAATAGAAGACTACAAAACATCTGTTTTGTCCAAATTGCACAAGATTCTGCTGAAATAAACAAAAACATTAATATTTTATGTGTGCTGTTGCCCAATTTTTGCAAAGGTAAAAAATTTATGTAACCAAAGAGAAAGCAGTTTGTGTATCCAATGTTTGTAACACAAAGAAGCCAGAGGGATTAACCTCAATTTCATGCTGCCTGGACACATACATACACACACACAAACACACACACACACAAACACACACATACAAATTAGAATTAAAGTTAATGAGTTAATACAACATTTATAAGAACATTACAAGAACCTAGTGAAAGGCATGTATACCTCTCACAAGCATCATATCCAAGATCTTAAACGACTTTTCCTTTTATTTTTATTTATGTGTCTGCATATGTGTGTCTGAGTTTGTGTATGTGTTTGCAGGGACCCACAAAGCCAGAAGAAATTGATGCCCTGGAACTTAGAGGCTCCAGATATTGTCCAGCCTTACTTAGATGCTGGGAATAAAACTCTGATTCTCTGCAAGAGCAGCAAGTACTCTTAACATTAGACAAATCTCTCTAGCCCCCATGCCTAGATCTCTATGACTATACTGGCCAACTCCAAAGTAAAAGCTCCTTCACTGAACATATAATATTCTCTTCGGGTTGGACTGAAAGGTTGGGGACAAAAGATCCTAACAATATCTCCTCTAGATCCCTGTGTTACTTCCTAAAGTAACCTAAAAACAGTGACAAGGGTAAAACTAAAAAAACTAAAAACTAGTGACAATAATAAATGTCAATGTATTATGAAGTAATTTGCTTTTCAAAGTAATGCTGAAAACTATTTCATACAATTTACTGAATCTCTAAAACATTATTTTCCTCACTTGCTAGGTATGGATCAATGCTAATTTCATATTAAAGCTTAGAATGGGCCTTTAAAAGTTACAAAGCACAAATGCTGTTAAACCCACAAACATACTCAGGATCGTGATAGTGCTCAACCACCCTGGGGACTGTTCAGATTTTTAGCCTGATGTTAAACTCTTTTATGAAACATACACACACACACACACACACACACACACACACACACACACACACACA
>JANHMN010000008.1:11811803-11823915 GCA_030674055.1 Rhabdomys pumilio | reverse complement strand
GATTATTTTGTTCCTCATTCTATGTAGGATTGAAGCATCCACACTTTGGTCTTTCTTCTTTGCAAGCTCCATATGGTTTGTGGGTTGTATCGTGGGTATTTGGAGCTTTGGGGGTAATATTCACTGAAGGAAAGGCCATCCAGAGACCACCTCACCTAGGGACCCATCCCATCTGCAAACACCAAACCCAAAAGCTATTGCTGATGCCAAGAAGCTCTTTCTGACAGAAGCCTGGTATGGCTGTTCCCTGGGAGGTTCTACCAGTACCTGACCAAAACAGATGCAGATAGAGCAAGCATCAAACTGAGCCTGGGGACCCCAATGGAAGAGTTAAGGGAAGGACTGAAAGGCGCTGAAAGGGATTGCAACCTCATAGGAAGAACAATATCAACTAACCGGACCACCCAGAGCTCCCAGTGACAAAACCACCAACCAAAGAGTATACATAGAGGAAGCCATGGCTCTAGATACATAAGTAGCAGAGGATGGCCTTATCTGACATCAGTGGGAGGTGAGGCTCTTGGTCCTGTGGAGGCTTGATGCCCCAGTTTAGGGGAATGCTAGAGCGGTGAGGCAGGAGTTGCTGAGTGGGTGGAGGAGCAAAGGGGAGGTGGAGAAGGGGGGGTGGGATGAGGGATTGTGAAGGGACAGCCATGAAGGCGGATATCATTTGAAATATAAACAAATAAAATTAATAATAAAAAAATAAAAACAAGAAAGTCTAAAACTTTTTTTTTTAAAGTGATTCAGTGATTAAAACTGCTGGCTGCTCTTGTAGAGAGCCAGAGTTCAGTTTGTAGCACCCACAACAAACAGCTTTTCTGGACTCTGCAGGTGCCTGAGGGTTGAGTGGTGCTTAGTCTGCATGTGACATTAATTCATGATCCGGATACTGAGAAAATTTCTAATACAAGCAAACAATGTATGTATATTAATGCCAGAATAAAAGAAACAATATAGAAAATAAATAGGAAAAACTTCACTTGGAAAATGAGAACAGTAAAAGAATCATTGAAGTTAGGAATGAAAACAAGTTCTAATTTCATGTTCAGTGGCAGATGAGGCATGTAGAGGAAAAGAAAGAGAAGAAGATTAAAAATACTTATTTCGCTTTTTGTGCATATTGACATGGATGGACACACCCCCATATTAATATCCAACTGTCCAAAAGAACAGGAGGCTGGCAGCAGAAACACAAATATAGGCAAGATACAATATTCAAACATAAACCAAAGTATGAGACTGCTCAAAAGAAAATACTTCAGATATTTTTGATCACTAAATAGCACCAGAAGCAAGCTTTTGGAAATCTATCACTAAGCTCTGTATGTTTTCAACATATAGAGCCATCTGTGTACACTATTCTCAAAACTAATGCTCTACTGATCTGGAGTCCACAGAGGACTAATACAGATACAAGGACTCCATTCGTCTTCTATTCTTCTCAAGCATTCATTAAGCTGCCAACTAGATCACAGAATTCCATTATGTCCAATAGTGTGTAATATACACATGTATATGGGTATATGTGTGTATATATACGTATATATAAGTTTATATGTGTGTATATATATTTACATATATTTACATATAATATATACATATTACATATGTATATATGTAAATATATATATATATATATATATGTATGTATACATATATTCTAGTGAAAACCTCACGTATATAATGCTTTTTAACAAGCTCTATTTAAAGTTCTGTTTAAGGTACAATCTGATATTTGCTATGTTAACATGTATGTAAATACTTAGTTATCAGGTTTTATGATGTGACTTTATCTCCATATGGGTTTTTTATTAAGAAAGTTAATTTTAATAAGCTGGCCTCACTTTAGGCTGAATTGGAGAGTCACAACATGATTACCATATGAGCGCACATCTGAAGTAGGATGAGATGCGACAGTGTTTGGTATGATGTGGCCATAGGACATATCTCAGGCCTGTGTTATAAAATAGGAAAAAAAGACACAGAACTAGAGTTGACAAAAAAAATTGCCTGCAAGTTAAAATATAGAAAAGTTTTTAATCTAATCTGAAGAAGACTTGTGTGGAGACACCTTGATCTCTGTTTTCTTGTTAATTCCAGCTTTTTTTTTTTTTTTAAAGACTCACATCTGGCAGATGAGTTACTACCAGGAAAAGTATCAGCTCTAATCAGGGCACTACGATCTTTGATATTTAACACCTGAATCATCAAGCAATGTACAAATCTACTCATTTAGAAATAAAAATAACTCACCAAAATGTAGTTATCTCTCAACTAAATATACATGGCCACACACATCCACACGTGTGCACACATACACACACATCCATGCATGTGCACACACATATACACTCCCATACATTTCCATCCATTGTCTATAATTGGCATTAATACTGCTGTCAGCATTTCAGCTTTGGTAGTAGGAACTGGATCAGGATGCTTTCAAAGATGATAACAAAACACATCAGTAACAGATATTAATTTCATCTCTGTGTGCAAGAAAAAGAAAATGAAATTTAAAATGATTAGGGCATCTATGTCATGCTGATAAGTAAATCTAAGGTTGAGCAGATCTCCATTTCAAAGCCTACAAGCCATTCTGAGAAAAGTGAAACCTTAAGTAATGGCTGATCCCATTCTTTCAGATCAGAGCAGTCAGTCTCCAAATCCTGCTCAGACCAGTCTGTAGACACTCTAAACTATATGTATCAGGATCCTAGCAAGTGTGCTCACAAACTGGATTTTTGAGTTTCCTGAAAGAGCAAAATGTGCAACCTGTTAAGGGCAGTGTGTGGTAGAGGAAGAAAAGAGACTCATGCTTCCACTTGGTGCTCACCACCTTGGTTGTTCTTCAACTGTACTTCTTTATTATGTGTTTCATTACAAAACATGGCCCAATTAGCATAAATGCATCCTCTGGATGATGCAGACACCTGAGAGTGGAAGCTCCCCCAGGACATGGAAACTTGCATGAAATCAAGGGGAAAAGGCAGAAAAGATGTAAGAGCTGAGGGTGAGCATTTTGTGAAATGCTGTCTTCTGAACAGGTCATGGCTGTTGCAATCCAGACTCACAGCAGCTGTGGTTCTCTGCCCAGGACCAACACAGCATCATGGCAGCCAAATTCTCTGATGGGTCTGGTGTTAGTTACCTTTCTGTTACTCTGATAAAACTTCAGGACCAAGGCAACTTATAGAAGAAAAGTTTATTTGTATTATGGTTCTGGAGCTAAAAGAGATTTATAAGAAATCTCAACCTCAGGTGGCAATTATGGCCACAGAAGCTGAACACTGAGAGCTCTCATGGTTTATGGGGAAAAAAGGAGAGAGAAAGAGCTGGTAGAAGAGTAGGGCTATGCTCTCTCAAAGCTCACTTCTAGTGACATACTTCCTCCAGTGAACCCTGACCATCTAAGCACACTGAACAGTTTTACAAACTGAAGAACACATGTTCAAATGCCTGAGCCTATATGGGACATTTCCCACTCAAACCACAGGAGTGGTGGGAATGGTGATTGCTGTACCCCATTGCTTACTGAGGATTTACTGGCCTGGACAGGAAGATGGCTGGTTGGCTGGGTGGTTGGCTGGCTGGCTGACTTGCTTGCTTGCTTGCTTGCTTGCTTGCTTGCTTGCTTGCTTGCTTGCTTGCTTGCTTGCTTGCTTGCTTGCTTGCTTGCATGCTTGCTTTTGGATATGAGTTCCCATTCTCCAGTGGACATCTATGGGTAGCATTACATGGTGGGCTATCCTACAACAAATGAACATGGGATGAAGTTGGGAGGGGAAAGTAGGAGGAGTTAAAGAGGAAAATGGGAGAAATGTGGCCATATTTTATTTAGCACATATATGAAGTTCACAAAGAATAATGAAATAGAAATATTAAGGTTGGCCATGTTTTGAATAGAATTTCAGAAGTCTAGTTCTTACAGCGTCTAGAATTCCTGTGGACTTTGGCTACACAGTATTGAAATGCAGAGAACAGTAGGAACTTTCCTAGATGAGAACAGCATTGCTCGCACTGCCTTTAAAACTTCAGCACTTCCTCTTTGGTAGAGCATTTTATGTGAGCTTCAGTTAATTTCCAGAGTTCTGAAATAATTAATACCAGTCATTTTGTTTAAAGTTATTTTTTTCTCTTTTGTAGAGAGAAGACCACCAATACTGACATTCTGAATTTATATGAGCTGATTCCCCTTTGGTTAATAAATACTTTGTGCATGTATATGTATGGCAACTTATAAGTAATAATGGGGAAACCTGGAAAATACAGCTAAGTCTCACACCGACATTTTGGAATGCTCTTCCACATGTAGAAGAATGAGCAAGTTGAAACAACTAAGTCATATAACTAACAAGAGAGCTCCAAAGATGCATGGATAAAATTCCCTCTCTTTTATTGGTTTTTCAGTTAAATGTCATAAAAAAAAAGAAGAAGAAGAAATGAATAGGTCTTAAAAGGAATAGCGCATACTAATCCCGAGTAAGATTTATCAGTTGGTGGAGCCAGCAGCCTCTTCTGGATCTGAACTTACTTTTCAATTTTACAATTCATAAAATATTCAGCAAAGCATGACACAAGTTTGAGTTCAAGCACACTGCACTTTATGCTGCAAGATCCATTAAAAGCAATAATTTGTAATGTCCTCAATAGGGCTGTGTGCATTTCAAAATCACTTCAAAGAGGGAAGAAGGACCAATTAGTCCAGTTTTATATTAAAGTAATCTCCTTTTCATCCATAGACACTTTTCTCCTGAGATGATTATGGTTGAGAGGTCTATGAGAAGAATGAATGACACCTCTTTCTGTCACGGATTCTCACCCACAGAAAAGACGCATGACCTGGCTTGCTCTTGGAGAGGCAGCAGAAAATCCCACTCACTGTGAAAGGATGAGGAAGCCTCTGATTATGAGCTCATTCTAATCTATATTGCCTTCCTATGTTTCCTTTTCTTAGTTGCTTTAAGAGGGAACTATGAGCATGAGTATTGAATAAGATTTGATTATTTTGTATCATTATCTTCCTGGCCTTTGTCCTTGATAAATCCAGTTCCAACAGAGCCTCAGTGATGGGCCTGAGAAGGAACTAATACTGGAGGTGGTCTTACAGGGCCTTCCTAGCCCCATCCATCTGAACATGGTTATTGCTCTCCCAAGGCCTCACTGTCTCCACATGTGAACTGGAAGCTACTTGTTCCTTTAACATAGTTTGCTTTTTTTTATGTTCACATACATTATTATATATTTTGTATCATTGTTTATTTATTATGCATATGATGCATGTTGTTATTGTTAATATTATTACCTAATTTGCATATATGAGAGCAGCATCCATGTGGCATGGTGCATATGTGAGGTTCAGCCACAGAGGTATGCTGAGATCAAACTTAGGTAGACGGATCAAGTGGCAAGAGCTTTTCCCAGCTGAGACATCTCACTGGCTTCTTTCTCATGGTTTTATAGGGTTAGTAAATAATAAAATACATAGGTGGAAACCCAGCCAAAAACATGCTCAATACAAATATAAAAACTTGCAAGTGCTAATAAAATAATCACAATTCTACTGGAAAAATCATTTTGAAACAGGAGAACAGTCTGTGCACTAATATTGAATGTGCCATACAACACTTGTTCCACACGATAACACTTTCTGTAAGCAATAATCAATCTTTTCTCTCTTACCTGCCATTGCTGCCTCATTTATTTACTATTAGTTTAAGCCATTAAAAGAAAGTTATCCTGAAAGCATCACAGTTCATAGCCTTTAAAATGTGATAATATCCATATGTAAGATTCACAAAGTAAGGAGAGTCTGTTGAAAGGAAAACTGTAAAACTGTGACATTCGACAGAATCCCAAATTTCCCCAATTTATATGGGAGAAGCGACTCGTGAAAATTTAGTATTAGCATAAATAATTTTAATTGATAATTGTTTTTTAGGAAAGCAAAAGAATGTGTATGTGTGTCCTCCTTTACAAGTTTACATGCATCTCAACATGCAGGTTCCCACAAAGGCCAGGATACTTTATTATATCCCTGATTCTGGAAGTATGGATGATTGTGGCCTATCTTGCATAGGTTCTTGGACTGGAACTCAGATATCTGAAAGAGCAGCAACTGCTTAGAATCACTGAGCCATCTGTCTGGCCTCAGGTGTCACTTTTTCTATGAACTTTTATTGATTAGCCAGTATATGAAAATATTGAAATGGTGTGTGTGTGTGCACATGTGCGAGTGCATGTATGTATGTATGTATGTATGTATGTATGTATGTATGTATGTATATATGTATGTGTTTTCAAGACAAGGTTCCTCTGTAACAGAGCACTCGCTGTCTTGGACTTGCTCTGTAGACCAGACTGGCCTTGAACTGAGAGACATCTGTCTGCCTCTGCCCCCTGAATGCTGGAATTAAAGGCATGTGCTACCATGCCTAGCCCTGAAATGTTATATTATTTTTAACGTGTTTTCATTCTCATGAAAAAGCCCTAAATCATAATCTCATACTCAAGGTTGGTATTTAATTCTTCAAATGCAAATGGAGCTTCTGTAAAGTTCTATATGTTCTTCAAGGTGATGATGATACAGTGTTGAGTGAGACAAAAGCCTAGAAGGATTCAATGTTGTGTTAGAAGGAGAAGCTCTCAGCATCATGCCAACTTTCTATCCTACTCTGTTGTCTCCAAACTTGAAACAATCTGGGCTACTTATGCTCCATTCTGGTGAGCTCACCAGGATCTGACGGCTTGTTCCAAACTGGTATTACACAGATGGTTCCAATTAAACTCTCTTGGACACTAAACCAAACCAAACTAGTAAATAGGGAAGAGATTTGTGGAAAAGAGGGTGGGTGCCAGTAGAGTAAGGAAGGAAATGGGAGAAGGCAGTGTGAGAGGGATCCAAATACATAATGTACATGTATAAAATTGTGAATTAAAAAATCATACTATTAAAAAATCTCTAACTGAAAAAATTAAGAGAAGACATATTTGAAATACACTTTCAGAATTTTCAGTGAGCTACAGATACTTTCCAGCTACCCTCATAAGCATACACTTCTCTACTTTCCATACCATGTCCAGTCTTCAACAAGAAGTCACTCACTAGTCCCATCTCTCTCTAGATTTTGTTTTTAATAAAACACCTCTCACTGACTGTACCCTTACCCTTTCCTTTTTGCTACAGTTATTTATGTGTTAGTCTTATCCTCTGTGAATTCTTACAGTCTCCTCGAGGGCAGCATGCATACCTGATTCAGCTCCTGAGACATCTCATATGCACATGATGCATTGCACACCTGCGTAATTTCCCCTCTCTTGGCAGTTGGAACATTGCCTGGACCATAACAGGTGCTCAATAAATATTGAATCCAGTGAATGATTGTAGGTGTCAGGATGACGTGAAGGAAATGCATATATAAATGTATGATGTTCTTGTAAGTGCCCTTGGCAAATTTGGAGATGAGTATAATGACAGGCTTTCAGGTTTGTCCAGATCTCAAGGGAGAGAAAGTTTAAGGCTCTTTGGAATTCTAAATGTAAAGTGAATCTGAAAGAACAATACAAGAACTCAGTACAGAAGTTCTAAAATGTCTGAAAAAGTGACAGATTTACCTAAAGATTAGGTTCATTTGGAAAATATAAATCTATGTGAAAATATAAGTTTCTGTACCTGTCATGTAGATACTGGAGTGAAAATAATAATTAAATAAAATGTTATATACATTTAACAATGAATGACCCAACACCAGCAGTAAAGGGGCAACAAAGATTAACTCAATGTTTTATTACTGACCTCCAAAAAAAAAGAGAAAACCCACCATGTTGGGGAAATAAGTGATGGTAGGAGCTGAAGTGGGTTAGAAATGGTTGGGAGGATATTTGGTTAGCATGTGAGCAAGTATATTACAAGAAATTCTCAAAAAACTCAATACAAATATTTTACAAATACATTTTTTATCCTCTTAGTCGCCAAAGAGCACCCAATCAAATTGAATGCAGTGTTCTCATTTGTCTCACTTGTGGTTACTTTCACAGAGCATGAAAGCCACTTAGCTAAAAAAAAGTTTGATGTTCAGCCCTCCCTTCCCCTTCCTCAGTTCTGGCTCCAAATAACTGAGAGATCCCAAGAAATCAGGTCATTGTTTGGTACTGTGTACTTTGAGTGGCACAAGGCTGTTTACACTGACAAAGAAAGCACCATTTTCATTTGTTTTTTCATTATTAGTAGTAGTAGTACTATTTGTGCATGTATGTTTATGCGGTGTGTGTTTGTGTATGTGTGATTGGGTAAAATAAGCATGTCATATTGCACATGTGATGGACAGAAAACAGCTATGAAGAATTTCTTCTTCTATCTTGGGTTTTGGGAGATCAAACTCAATTATCCAGTTTGCACAGAAAGCCAGCTCACCACCATTCCCACATAAAGTTAATCAAGGCTTCTATAGTAAAGCTTGTAATATTGTAAAAATTTTGTAATATTTTTGTATTATTTTTTTGTATTATTGTAAATTTCATAGTATCAGAAAGCCATTATGTTGATTTATTTTAAATTAATATTTGTCTGCAGTTATGAATCTTTCTCTGTAGCTCCTTAAGAAGTGTGGTGTGTTGTGACGGCTGTTATTAATGTTATCACTATTACTCATTACATGGCATCTTAATGCCTATCATTTTATGTCAAATGTCTACTCTATGTAGCTGCCAATGTAGCTTAAGTGACTGCCATTAACTTTGCATGGAGCCTGCAATCACAAAGCCATCTATATCTGCTCAATTCGTTGTAAATATAATGGAGTTTGGAGGTGTAGTAGGATAAAGATGTCTCATGTGAAAGAATGTCTACTGCAGCATTAGGAGATGGGAGGTACACACTGCAGCCCCAGCAGGCTTAGGACCGAGTATTTGAGTCCAGCCTGTCCTACATGAGAGACCCTAACTTAAAACAATGTGACCGAAGAAGTTGGTGAAATTTCTCAGCAAGGAAGGGCACTTGCTGCCAAACTTGACAACCTGGGTTTGATCCTCAGAGTCCAAGTGGGAGAAGAAGAGAGCCAATGCCTGCAAGTTGTACTTGACCACTGAGTGCACATTTTCACATGAGTCAGTGTGTATGAGTGTAAGTATCACACACACACACACACACACACACACACACACACACACACAAAACTAAATAACTGCAAAATAATATGAAAAATACACAAGCACGGAGAGAATTAGATTAAGTCAGTAATTCTGCATGGTTAGCTGCATCCTAATAGCAATGAGTAGGCGTCTCTACACTCAGCTTTTGTTTTGTAAATGTCAGGCTCTACAAAAAGGGACCTGAGGGCCTTTAGAAAAAGAGATGATTCTAAGTATAGAGCAGGCAAGTATAGCATAAGCCTGAAATATATTTAATGTGTTAGAAAATAAGAAACAATTAAAAACATCCATGCTGACCCTCTAAATGCAATAGGAAAGCATGTACTCATGTTTAATGAAACTAATTGGACATAAGTATTATAAGTAGGATGCAAAGAATGTCTGATCCAAATCACAGATTTAACTTAATGAGCAAGTTAACAGTCAACGTTTTTCTTTTTTTTTTTTTTGTAATTTATGAAGAGAATTATTAAGAGCATGTTTTACTAATAGATTAGCTTTACATATGTAGGGGATTAGGTGTGGTCTTCCGTTAGACTACAGTATGTATTAGCAACTCCACACACTTCTTCTGTCACTACTCTGTCTCATTCCACATGTTCCTCCAACTCTGGTTCTCATCTTTCTAGTTTGAAAGAGTATTTTTAGCTTCTACATGTGAGAGTGAGGGTGAGGTATTGCCTTTCTGTGTCTGGCTTCTTTATGTGGTCTTATCCTTCAGTTTCAATTACTTTTATAAAAAAATGTATTAATCATTTTTTTATCATTGAACATTATCACACCATGCATTTGTTATGCTGTCTTTACTCAGCCATCTGTTGATGGACAGCTAGTGCTGGAGAAGGATACAGGGGGGTTTCTGCAGTAAGCATGGGTACACTGGTATCTCTTGATAAGATGAATCCATTTCCATTAAATGTTTCTTTCTTAAAAGTTTTACAAAATAGGGGCTGGATAGATGACTCAGCACTTAACAACATTGAATCTTCTAGAGGACCTAGGTTCAACTCTCACTCAAACATGACAGCTAACAACCATCTGTATCTCCAGTTCCAGGGAATCCAAGGACCTTTGCTGGCCTCCACAGGAATACATGTGTTACATAAACATCCATACAGTCAAAACATTCAAACACATTCAAAAGCAAAGCTTTATATTAAATAAAATGGTTACATACTTTCAAGAATGTCCCTGTAGGGGCTGGGAGATGACTCAGAGATTAAGAGCACTTGTTCTCTTGCAGAAGACCTGAGTTTGTGTCCTAGTACCCATGTCAGAAGCTCACAACTGCCTGTAACTTGAGCTTAAGCACATCCAACAGATTGTTCTGGCCTCTAGGGATACTTAAATGAGCATGGCATATACTCATACAGACAAATACACATGCACACAAATAAAAGTGAATCTTAAAATCTAGATACACATGGTATGTACTCACTGATAATTGAATATTAGCCCAAAAGCTCACAATATCTAAGATACAACTCACAGACCACATGAAGTTCGTGAACAAGGAAGACCAAAGTGTGCATGCTTTGGTCCTTCTTAGTAGGAGTAACAAAATACTCATGGGAGCAAATATGGAGACAAAGTGTGGGACAGAAACTGAAGGAGGGGCCGTCCAGAGACTGCACCTCCTGGTATCCATCCCTTGTGCAGTTGCCAAAGACAGACACTGATGTGTATGCCAGGAAGTGCATGCTGACAGGAGCCTGATATAGCTGTCTCCTTAGAGGTCTGTCAGAGACTGAAATATACAGAGGCGGATGCTCGCAGCTAACCATTGAACTGATCATGGGGTCCTCAATGGAGGAGTTAGAGAAAGGACTGAAGGAGCTGAAAGTGTTTGTGGCCCCATGGGGAGAGCAGTAATACCAATCAACCAGAGCTCCCCAGAGTCTAAACCACCAGCCTGGGAGCACATAAGGAGTGACCCATGGCTTCAGCTGTACATGTAGGGAGGATGGCCTTGTTGGCCATAGGTGGGAGAGAGGAAGTCCTTGGTCCAGTGAAGGCTGGATGTTCCAGTGTGGGGGAATTTGTGGGTGGGGAGGTGGAAGTAGGTGGGGGCACATCCTCATAGAAGCAGGAGGAGGGGGGATGGGATAGGGCGTTCCTGGGTCGGGGGAAGATGGGGAAAGGGGATCACATCTGAAATGTAAATAAAACATCCAATAAAAAAATAGATAACAATAACAAAAATACTAGTTACAAAATATTCCCACCAAATACTTTGCAGTTGCAAAGAGCAGGGAAGAAACATCAAAACGAAAGTGTCTGAGAGAATCTGGTCATCAAATGATAAAAAGGAAGCATCATCAGCAGTAATGGGAATTGAAATCCTGTAATTCCTAATGGTTGCTATGCAACATGACTTTCGTGATGACCCTGCCAAATCTGCATAACATAACTCTAATCACAAAGAGACATTTCACAGCTCATCTCGAAAGATACGCTGCAAATTAATTGTTAGTAGCTTTGTTAAAAATGTCAAGGTCATAAAAGTCATGGAAATAGAAATTTTTTCCCAGGAATGGATAACAAAAAAAGCATTAAAATTAAATATAACGTACAGTTCCAAAATAGACATTTTTATAAAAATTATACTATCCTGAGGTAATTGTTGGAATGATCTGAGGATTATAAAGAAGCAATGTGTTAATTTTAACTTGCTGATTTGAATGATTGCATGGTAGCCCTGTAAGGAAAACACATCATTTTGTATTTAGGAATCACATACTAACTCAATGGTATCACAACACTGACCAGAAATGTTCTTTTTAGTTATATTTACAGTTATTTTGTAAGTACAGAGTTGCTCTGAAACAAACTGAATGCATTCATTCCTGGAACAATCCCACTACTTGAAATCAGCAGAGAAGCTTCAGAATGCCTATATCTATCTATCTACCTGTGTGTGTGTGTGTGTGTGTGTGTGTGTGTGTGTGTGTGTGTGTGT
>JANHMN010000008.1:11752434-11811793 GCA_030674055.1 Rhabdomys pumilio | reverse complement strand
TGTGTGTGTGTGTGTGTGTGTGTGTGTGTGTGTGTGTGTGTGTGTGTTGACTATGGGCCCAAATGGAGGTATAAGGATAAATAATTACAGTAGGTTCATGTCGTAAAATATATTGATCTGTTAACACAAGCACACAAATTGTTGCTGGTAGAGTGCTGAGTGGAAAAGCATTCAATAGTCAGAAAAAAATACACTATAATTTTCATTTTCAAGCAACACTAGAAGAGCGAAATGAAGTGAGTGTTGTTCAAAAATCCCTGAGATAATTATTCCATGCTATATGTAAGTCACGTGTGCATGTGTGCCTTTGGAGGCTGGGCCATTTTTCTATTTGATTTATCTACATACAATATATCCTTAAATATGTTTGCAATAAAAGTTCTTGGGCAAGAATAATCTCAGGATTAGACCTTTTATATATCTAAACTTGCAAATTAAATAAGCCCTTACATTGCAATCGTCAGGAAAACAACTTAGTCTTCAATTCAGTAAAGGCAATATATTATCCTCCTGACTACAGTCTCAAGAAAAAAAAAAGAATTTTAAATCATCTACCAGTTTCATCCCCAGCTTGCAACTCTTGAGAAATGGATTAATCCCTTGGTTTTGCAGTGCCTGTGTTCTTTTTTACACTGCCTTTTTCTTCATTTTCTCCTTTAAAAAGTCTTTTTGTGAGGAGATACCACAGGAAAAAATGCCGTCGGCATTTCTTTTCTTGGTTTGGAGAATAGTGTGGACACAACTAAGATGTTCTATTAATTCCCAAGCTCAGTACCTTAGCTCAGAATCTGTAAGGTTTTATGGGAGCAAACAGGTCCTTGAATTTTACAGAGGTAGACACTAAGCCTTTTCAAGCTAAGAACATAATCCCTGAACTCAAGAGCTCTAAATTCATATCTTAGACAATTTTGAGTGGAGAATCCAAGAAGCTACTCCTCCTATATGACAGAGTTTCATGCAGCTTGCAAAGTGTTCAGCTGGAAAGTGTTTTTGTCAGGATTTTAAGTTGGTCCTTTAATGAAAAAAGAAATGCTTCTACCTAGTCACTAACTTGTGAGGTTAAATCTAGTATTGATGCCTTGTCCAGACAATGTTAACGTTTACCCTGCTTCCCTTACTTGTTCTTCATAATCTCAAGATCCTTATTCATAAACTAACAGTCACAGAAAGACTTCAAACAGGTAATTCAATCACCAGGACAAAGATTTCCCAGAAAGGGAAGCCACACAATTCACCTTTGATGGACAAGCAAAAAGAAGCCTCACAATGATATACAATAGGACCCAAACTTATTCTCATCACATCTATAATTTTTAACTCTCTTTTTCATTTTGTTCCACTGACAAAACATGTTTATCTCTTTATTCCACACATATACATACACATATTTATATTTATATATGTACATATATGTGTGTATACATATATATGTATGTGTATATGTGTGTACACATGTGTACACATTATATATACATATATTACATAATACATTATATATATATATATATATATATATATATATATATATATATATATATCCAATTACATATACACACATGCATACACACATACACATGCACTAAATGCAAGTGTTCTAATCTAGGGTCTATAACAATCATTTAGTAGTCAAATTGCATTCCATACTCTGTAGTCTACTAGCCTTTATTCTTTAGATAATTTATATGTGTTTATTATGCATGTATGTTCAGGCATAGATGCATATGTGTGTACATGCGTATGAAAACTAGAGGTTGACATTGGGAGTCTCCTTCAAACACATTTACCAGTTGTTTCATTTGAGTTTTAGAGAACAATACTGAGAATTAGGAGATAAAACACATGCATAGTTCTGCATGGGAGTAGAGTGAAGGCTAGAGACAATTCTCTACATCCAAAGCCTGCAGATGTCATGTTTCAACTCATCTGCTTTATTTCCTGATTGATCTCTACCTGTATAACGTTCTTCAGATTTTTCCCTGCCATTTAATATCCATGTACATAAGATGTACATGCATATATATATATATATATATATATATATATATATATATGCTCCTATGTGTATGCTCATACAAATATGCACCAGTGCATTTGCCTGTTGCATGTAGAAGCTGAAGGTTGATGACAGCAATCATCCTCCATTGTCTTCCCACCTTATCACTGAGGCAGAATTTTTCAAACCCAGAATTCATTGATATGGTTAATCTCATCATTTAGCTTGCTCTATGGAGCCCCTATCTCTACCTTTTGAGACTTGACATGCTGGAAGGATTCCACATCTACCTGCATTTGTAAAGGTTCTAGAGATATGATCTTTGATATTTATATCCATGTAGCTAGCCACAGAGAAATCTCCACAGCTCAATCTTCATTAGCATAAAAACTCTATCCCTTCTTCAGTGTCTGGATAAAGATAGTTCTCCATAATAGCTCAATAGACTGTATGATATGATTTATTGCTATGTGACTCTACGTATATATTTCGATAATAAATCATGCTTTTGTCAATACTTCTAAAAGTAAAAATAAGAATAACATCTCTCATATAAAGAATACATCAAACAACCACTCAATCACCATCTTTTATATACCACAAACAGCTCAGTACAATACTCATCTGGGTTAGAAAGAAACAAAGTGAATTGATTGCCCAGGACATGCCAGGGATTGTGATTGAAATGACATTGGCTCCCAGAGGCTCATATGTTTAAACACTTGGTCTCTAGTTAGTGACACTGTTTGACAAAGATTAGGAAGTGTGGTCTTGGAGGAGATGTATCACTGAGTTTGAGGTTTCAAAAGACTCTTGTCATTTTTGAATTTTACTAGAATGAATCTTAATGTAGACTCAGTGTTTTGTGGTTCATATTTTTGAATAAAAATATGAGCTCTAGGTATCTTCTCCAGTGTCATGCGTATCTGTAGCCATCTTCACTACCATGATAAGGATGGACATCTATACGTATATAAATATAAACAACAAATAAAGCCCTCCTTCTGCAACTTGCATTCATCATGCTGTTTTGTTACAGCAATAGAAAAGATACCAGGTAAAATGTTAATGTATAACTCACACACTAGAGAGAAAGTTACTTCACTGAACAACTAGTATATACTGATCAATATTCCAGAAGAGAATCAATCACATATATTTGGAAAGAAATAGGTATGGATTGAGTACCTAGTACATGTCAGATGTTATTCTCATCCAATCATTCCCTTATTCTTACAGATAAGGAAAGGGGTAGCAGTCACTAAGCTTCTATGTTTGCCAAGCACAGTTTTTATGACTACTTCTAAAGAAAAGAGGAATGTTGTGTATGGCACCTATTACATGCCAGCTGGAATCTAGACAACATTTCTCAGACATAAGAGAAGGAAATATTCATGATTTAAAAAGGCATTATCCACCATGGCACGGTTCTTAACCTTGGTTGCCAACTTGACAGAATTCAGACATACAATGGGGACAAATCTCTGAGATCGTCTGAGGGATTTTCTAGTATAGGTTAGTTAGGGTGAGAAAATTCTTAGAGTGAATAGACAGGAGCAAGAAAGCTAAGAAGCAGATGACATCTCTTTGCTTCCTGACTGCAGATGCAGAATAACCAACGACCCTCCATTCTTTCCCACCATGCTTTCTCCATCATGATGGATCATAAAACCCCAAACCATGAGCCAAAATAGACCCTTCCTTCCTTATGTTTCTTCTTGTCAGATATTTTGTCACAGACTGTGAAAAGTACCTGACAAACATAAACTATTCTAAGATGGCATTTCTAACACAGAATGGAAGCTGCATTCATTAAGTATCTAGCAAGCACACTGATTCTACTCCAAAGTAAGTCAAACAGAAGTGGAACTAGTAGTTTGCTCATTGTTAGCCTCCTAAAATAAAATCCATGTATGGAAAACCAAAACAAGCTTGCATTCGTTGTTCAGTAATTGTTAGTTACTATTCCAGCACTTCACTCATAGATGAGCAAAAAAATATGCATTGACTGTCTAGTGTCTTCCTGGTAGCACTCAAGCATATGCCTTAAACATGGTGTGTCTGGTGGGGGAGGGAAGGAAATGTGCCTCAAGAGCTGACAGTATGTTGAGAATTCTAGTCATGCACAACTAACTAAACAAGAAAACACTGATTATCGGGCATTATGTCTGGCTGTTTCTTAAACAAACATTGAATATTAAAAATCATCTAAGTAATCTTCCAGCTCCACCATTTGTATATCAAGAAAATATTATGATGTGTGATCTTAGATAAATGCTGTTACAATCATTTGTTGGTAGAAGGGGAAGAGCGTGCATTCACACATTTTTATTGATAAGGTGTCCAGTAGATAATACTATCCTGATATAGTTGCAGCCACAAAGGAAAAATGTTGAGAATGACAAACCAATGAGTATATACCAGACATCATTATGGTATCGTACGCTTCACCTACAGACACAAAGAAAAGTGTATGGAATGTCTACACTCTAAGTACTTCTATAATGTAACAATATCTACACACATTGGAGAATAAGTATGCTTGTAAGCCCCATGTACTCCAGCTGAGATAGAGGACCAAGATTCCTTACAAGAGATGAAGCACATCTCCACTGCTTGAGCACTGATATCTACTGGGTACACTCCATTCCATGCTTCCTCATGCTTATGGTAAATAACTGACTATGTGTTTGCTTTAGATGTACAAAATCCCTCACAGATATATATGTTTGAGCACTTGGTTCCCAGCTGGTTAATGCTGCCTTTTTTTTTTTTTTTTTGGATGTGAAACATTTAGGAGTTACGGCCAAGATGCTGAAGAGACTGTGCTACTGGGAGGTTGTATTATGGGCTGTAAGCTGGCTCCATCCAGGAGTTACAGCTCCAGTTATTTCTTCTCCCTAACTATTGGTGTGATGTAGCCTGCACGCACCATGGACATGAGCCAGTCCTGCCAGCTACCATGCTTTTCATGCCTTGATGAATCTTATCCCCCCAATCTATGAATCAAAATAAACTTTTCTTTCCTAAATTTGATTCTTGTCATTTTATTTGGTCACCATGATGAGAAAGTGAATAATACAACAAGTTTTGAAGACCTTGTAAGTTCCAAGTAGTGTTTGAATGCAACTTGCAACCACAGTGGAACAAACCTTCACAGATGGTTCAGTTTCTGCTAGACACCATTGTACTATGCGCTCATACATAGTCTTAGGAATCCGAGTGTTATGAAGTATGTGAAATATATCTGCTGTCCTACTGCAGTGGTATTCACACAGCATAAGACAGGGGTGATGTTTATTTAAGCTTTGTATATACTGGAACTTTCCTCTTAAAACATAACAGAAAATGAGTAAATGAAAGCAGGCATATATTACACAGCTGTATATCAGACAGTATTTTACCACCACAATACTCATGTATAGAAGCAGTAGAAGAGTATAAAATTAATTCAGAGTGTGTGCATAAGCAATCTATAAAATAGTACTCTAATGATAGTGATAAAATATGGACATATTAACCTCTGAAGATAATTTTCAAATATACCTCTATAAGTAAGTCCAATAAACTCATTGATTCACCAATTTATACTTTGCTGTAATTGTAATTTTGGTCTGTTGTGAGTGTTGACTGCAGATTATGGACCTGTGTGTGTTGTGTCTTCCCAGGAAAAGCCTCACCCAACAATGACAGATATCATTATAGACTTTTATAGATAAGCACAAACATGGATGCATTGATATTCTGGGACACACACACAAACACACATACCTATGCAATTACAACATAGAATATGCCCAAGTAGAAAGGAACTTAAAAATAAATTCAGGATTAGTTTAGACCAAACATTATTAAAGAGTGGAAATTCTATTCATTGAGAGGAAGAAACAAGAAGACTTTGGGTGCATAGAATATAAGAGGCATGACACTACTGTCACATTAGGAAGGAATGGAGTGAATTAATTGGCTGCCACAGGGAAGGCACTATTTTAGAACCATCCTTTTTCTATATATGGGAATCAAATAGACATGCATATTTCTAGTCTTTCTCAGGAAGAAGTCTCACACAAGTCCCAGGGAAAGGCAGGAAAGAGCTTATATAAGCATACTAGAGCTTATTGATATTTACACATAAAAGGAAGGGAAAGTGCTCCACAAAACACTTGGAGCATGCAAAGTCTTACAAAACTGCCATTGAGGTAAAGAGACTTGACGCACAAAACACATAGCCTACATTAGGATTCATTCTAGTAAAACAAACAAAACAAATCTCACCACAAGGAGAAGGAAACAATCACATGCCGAATGTCTATTTCATGTCGAGTCATTTTCTAGTAAAATTATTCACATCAGAGAAGGAGGCCAGCACTGCACCGAAGATGACTGACAAGTCAGGAGCTGTCTAAGCTGATGTTATGCATATCAACCTGTTTTGATCACCTAATAAACCAGAGATGCCACAGTTCCACATTGTTGCTCAACATAAATGAGCCACTAGTATTCACAAGGTGCTGCTGTGATACAGCTGCATCCTCCCAGGAGGAACTGGGCATGCAAGAACTTTCCATGTTGCCACTAATATAGGAGTATACCACCCACTAGGATTAAAGAGAAAGCATCAAGGATGCATTAGGTGTCTGTTTATGTCACCAATATTTCTGGTATCAGTTTGTTCTAAACAAAGGGTATAAGCATGCATTGAATGCCAAAAAAAAAAACCTCTATTCTAGTATAGGACTATTTATGTAGAGAGGGAAAAAAACAATTCCCAAAGATTGTCTTAAAAACATTAGCTAGAGTCCTCACAATGGAAGAAAAGAATCAACCATCACTATGTGCTTTTTTTTAAAAAAAAATATGGCATGTAGTTTCAAACTCAAATTTACCAACAAAAAGCAGATACAGTCAGGAATGGTAGATGTTGCATAAGCCAGATATTGTAATATGACATATCTTACACAGCAGGAAAAAGTAAGCACATAGCAGATGTTAATATGGAAAAATAATTCTGTAACTTACAGTATCTGTTATAAACTAGGCTGTATTTATCAAAATTTTGCTCACACACAGGGAAGATGAATAAGGGCATCCACTAAGTTCCAGTATATGTCAAGCTGTGTGTGAGCATGTTAGTCTTATATGGGACATGAAATACAAATTATTTTAAAACTAAGTAGACACAATACAATACTCTACTATAAAATAAACTCATGAAAGAGTACCACCATGCTAGGAATGCCTAATATTAAACAGATGATATTCCAGTATAATTATTATTGAGTATAAAGGAAAGAGGCAAGAGTGCCTTAGCACTCTTAGTTGAGCCAACCATCACTCTATTCTAATTTTACTCATGGGCGTAAAAAGGAAGAAATAAACCGTTGAGCAGCTTCTGTATTGAAAATCTAACATTATCACACATAAAGAAAAAGAAACAAGCATATTCCCAGTGCTTTCCACAGACTGTGTGCTATAAGAGTGCACCAGCTCCCAATCAGAAGGCAAGGAAAAGAGCTCACAACAGACACTGAACGTGTGTCAGTACTTCATTCTTCTCACACATGCTTACTTCCTTTCTAACACAATAGTAAGGCTGTACTAGAATCCAGTCTGAAAGGAACCCAAATATCTCTTTCACATGTATCATCCAGGTTGCCCCAGGACAGCATAAACCACCCAGAAGAATGAGAGAAACACGTTTAATTATGTTCTTAATCTAGGTTCTAACACTTATGTCATCATTCACAGATGAATAAAAGGACAAAATCATGAATAAATCATTTAAAATCATCCACTGCCTGTTCTAGTATGTAACTCACATATAAGGGGGAAAATGAACTGGATGGTCTACCTGATGGAAACCGGGAATACTATTGTTCAGACACAGTGAAGGTAAATGATCATGTATCTGGTCCAGCATACATAAGGCATTATTAATTGCAAATTTACTGATACGGAGCAGAATGTTAGGAGCGTGTAATAGGCACCTGGTAAATGTCAGATTCTATTATGCACAAAATTACATACACACAAGCAAAGAAAAATGGATGTATAGAGCAAATAGCATGTTTGAACTGTATTTTCATAAAGCGTAACTAATATGAGGATGGCAGAACAGCAGATGAGCAACTGTAGCAGGCTACCCATGACCTGGATAGGACATATACAATGTAAATCATCAGCAAGAATTAAGCACTTAGCAGGTGACAAATATCATCTAACAAAATATCAGTCTTCTGTAGCTCACGTAAGATAACAAAAAACATGATAGTTGACCTAAAGACTGTCCAAATAAACCCTTACAAATTCATGAGAAAAGGAAGTGAGCATGCATTAAGACTTTAGTATGCTCAAGGTTGTGTTCCACTACAGGCCTATTCAAGCGTGGAGGAAGCAAACAGAAGAAATCCAGAACACAGAAGTTATAATTCTAGCAGAAAGATCATTCATGATCATAGAAAAGTAGGGTTAATATAGTAAAAATAGCCATTCTACCAAAAGCTATCTACAGATTCAATACAATTTCTATCAAAATTTCAACATAAGTAAACACTGATCTAGAAAAAACAAACTTCAGCTTCAGATGGAAACAAACAACAAAACAAAACCACAACAACCAGAACTGCTAAAACAATAAGAGAACTGCAAGAAATATCTCCATCCTCAGAGAGATAAAGAAGGGATACAAAGAGAGACAGCTAAAATGTAAGGTCATTTGAGGGGTAATATGGAATCACAACACAGTAGAAACTTCCTAAAATATACACATATATGATCTAAATGAAACCACCAAAATATTGGTGGAAACGGGATAGCTAAAACAATAAGAGAACTGCAGGAAGCATCTCCATCCACAATTTCAAGTTGTACTACAGAGCTATGGTAATTAAAAAAAATAGGCACATTAATTGATGGAATCAAACTGAAGACTCAGACATAAATCCACATATATATGGACATCATATTTGTTATAAAAAAAAAAAAGAATCCAGAAACACAAATAAAAAAAGACAGACAGACAGACAAGTGGAAGAAAGGAAAGGAAGGAAGGACAAAAGAAAGAGAGAAAGAAAGAAAGAAAGAAAGAAAGAAAGAAAGAAAGAAAGGAGAAAAAGAAAAGAGAAAGAAAGGAAGGAAGGAAGGAAGGAAGGAAGGAAGAAAGGAAGAAATCTTCAACAAATGGATGGTGCTGACCAAACTGAAAAGCCACATGTAGAAGAATCCAAGTAGATCCATACTTATCACCTTACACGTAGCTCAACTCCAAATAGATCAAAGACATCAGTACAAAGCCAGATATAGTAAACCTAATAGAAACACAAGTAAGGAACAGCCTTGAAGTCTTTGGCGCAGGAGACTTTCTAAACAGAATGCCATTAGCAGAGTCACTATTAATAAATGGGACCTAAGAAATATTGAAAACCTTCTCCATGCCAAAGAACAGTGTTTCAGACAAAGTGCAGAATGGGAAAAAAATTTACCAACTGCATGTCTGATAGAAGGCTAATATCCAAAATATAGAAAGAATTCAAAAACTAGAAAATAAATAACTTAGTTATAAAATGGGGTACAGATCTAAACAGAAATCTTTTAAAAAGAAAAAAAAGGAGAAAACTCAAATGGCTGAGAAGCATAAAGAAGAAACGTTCAATATGCTTAGACATCAGAGAAATGCAAATAAAGACTACTTTGAAATTTCATCTTAAAACTGCCAGATTGACTATAAGCAATAAAAGAAGCTACAGCTCGTGCTTCTGGGGTTGGAGAGTCAGGATAACACTCATCCATTGTAGGTGGGAGTGCAAACTCTTACAGTCACCGTGGAAATCAGTGTAGTGGTTCCTTGGGAAAATAGGAATCAATCTACCTCAAGTTCCAGCTATACCACTCTTGGGCATATACCCAAAGGATGCTTCATCTTACCATAGACACACTTACTCACCCATGTTCATGGCTGCTCTATTCATGATAGACAGAAATTAGAAATAACCTAGATGCCCCTCAACAGGAGACCAAATTTAAAAAAAAAAAATGTGGTTCATTTAGACAATGGAGTGAAACAATCAGCCACTTAAAATGTAAAAACTTGACTGTTTTATTTTAAAAAATAAAAAAGATGTCATGAAATTCGCACGTAAATAGATGAAACTAGAAAAAAATTATACTGAGTGAGGTAACCACCCAGATCAAAAAAGACAAATATGGTATATATACCTTCCCTTATATGTGTATATTAAGTCAATGATCATCAATTAGTATAGAATAAGAAATTTGGAGGTGCAGACAGAAAGGAAACTAAAATAGATATTTATGGATGGATAGAAGGATGGACCAGGATATCAAGTGAAGAGGGACAAGGGAAATGAGGGATAAAGAAGGGAATACAAAGAGAGATAGCTAAAATTTAAGGCAGTTTGAAGAGTAGTATGGAACTCTCATAGAGTAGAAGCTTCCTAAAATATACACATATATGATCTAAATGAAACCACCAGAATAATGGTGGAAACAAAGACCCAAATGCCCATCCCCTGTAGCTCAAATAAAACTGTCAATATTGGGATTATGTTACATAATACTAGGTGAGTTGTTGGCCAATGGGTCTTTTGGAAACCCCTAAACAACCCAGGCTGTTGGTCAACAAAAAAGGAATATAAAATCTTTGGAGGTTCTTTGCCTTATAGTGCCATTTCAGGGCTTTTCCCTGTTTTAAAATCTTTTCATTTATTTTATCTTCTCACTTTCTTAATCTATTATTTTTTAATCTATCTATTATGACTTCCAGTTTATTGCTTTTATGAGATTCCTGAGTGTGTAAACAATTGAGTCTACGTTTTTTGTGCCTTCTTTTGGACTCTTATCTTCCTGTTTATTTCTCAAATCCAAAATGTTAGTTTTGTCTTATCATATTTTCTTTGTTATTTTACTTTCTTATTATCCCTTAGAAAATCTGTTTGTTTTCTAATAAGAAGCAGAAATGGAGTGGATCCAGGTGAAAAGAGGTGGGTAGTAACTGGAAGAACTAGAGAAAGGGGAAACCTTAATAAGAATATATACATATATAAATATACATTATATATATATATATATATATATATATATATATATCATATACATACACATATACATACATATACATATAAGAACAAAATTTATTTTAAATGAAGAAATTGAGATGGAAAGTAGTAGTAATACTTTTGACATCTCATGGCCTTTCCCCAAAACAATGACATGCATTATTTGAGCATTTGAGCATTTATTAATCCATGGAACATTTAAGTATATAGGACTGTGAAATGACAGCATGGTCTCTGGTCGAGCACCAGCTAGAAATCACCTGAGACCCCAGGTGATCCTAAGGGACAGCATGCATTTTGCTAAGCTCCCAGACTCCATACTCCAGGCTCCTGACATGAGGCCAAAGACCTCCATAGAATGGGGTCCTCCAGTCACATAGAACAGCACCCACTAGTCCCTCTGCAAGTAGAGGGCATGACTACAGGTCACAGCGCCTCAAGACAGATCTCCACATTAATGAGATACCTAGAGGCCAGAGAGGTGTAGCCAATTAAACATTCTTTCCCAGACCCTCCTCCTTATAAGAGGCCAGCCCTGAAAATATGGAGGAGGTAGGAGGGTATAGTTTTCATCTATTTTCTGCCATAACAATAAACATCTTAAAACCATGGACAATTTCTCTTCTTTGGGATCTGCTGTGGGAAACAGTGGAGCAGGTCTCAGTCCACAAAGTCTCTGCCTAATCTCCCACTGACAACCTCTCTCTCTGTGTGTTCCCAGGCACAGAGGCCACCAGCCACCCAAGCCAAATGAGCAGCCTCCACACAGCCAAGCGAAAACTCTCATCCCTGTCGGTTGTAGCCAGAGCTCATTCCTCCCCCTCTCTTCTTTGGCTGAGGACCAATCTATCCCATATGCCCCTGCTTTGTTCTCAGTCCTTCCATGGGCCCCCAGTGGCACCTGGGCCAGGTCCGAAGAGCCCGAGAACCAGCCAGTTCCCAACTGCCCTTTGACCCTGGGACCCCCAAGCCAAGACCCCCGGTTCCCTATAGGACCTCAGACTGCGCTCCCCACCCCAGAGGCGCTGGTGTGGGGAATGCCTCTCCCTCTCTGAGCAGAGACCCTAGCCCCTTGGGGGCGGGGACATGTGTGTGAGACCCACACATTAACCCAACAACAGGTTCCACGCACACTACAACACAACATAATTATGTATATATTCTTATCCAAAATTTACACTCAGCCCAAAAGCATGAGAGGGAATTTAGTCAGGCCAAATGTAAAATGAAATTCCTAGAAGAAAATCCACACCCCACTTTGAAGATAAAACACATCAACTGGTTGGGATTTATGACTGTGGGATGCTGGGATGTTACAGATCTAGAGTCAGATTTATCTTCAGTTGCTTGATAGGCTTATGCTACTCATCACTTGTTCTGTAACTAAAAATCTTTGTGAAACTACCTCCATATTGAGATATGGGGGGGGGGGGGGCTTTATTTATGGGATGACCGTATTTCTAGGCTATGATCACTCACACTACTCAAGAATAAACCCTCTTATTCCTCCCCCCAAAAATAATCAAGCAAAAACCCTTCTAGCTGTAATGCTACAGGAAATTCTGACACAGGTAGTATACACTTTATATATTATTTGAAACAACATATGAATTCATGCTTAATTCATGAATATCTATTCTAATATAGTATTACTTCTATAAGGAAGAACTAAACAGGCATTCATTGAACGCTCCATATATTCCAGGAAGTATTTTACACACCATTACCCATGCATCAGTGAAGCACATAGGCTTGTTTAAGTGCCCGGCACATAACAGATACGTTTGCAATACTGATCTACTCTGATAGGAGTGGAAAGATTTAGGCAGACCTTAAGCTTCTAACAAGTGCCCACTACTCTTCTGCTGTAGCGTTATTGACTCTAATGAGGAGGAATTGAGCCTATGAGAATACATAGTACATCTTAAGTACTCGCGCATAGAGATGAAAATGAGCTTCAATTGAGTGCACAATGCATGTCAGACACTGTTCCAAAACAGTTACTCAGTCCAACAGTAAGGAAATAAAACTGGATTGAGCATCAGATTTTCTCCCAGACACAATTCCAGCACTGTATGAGCCACTAAGAAGGGAATGGAATCGGCATGTACTACTCATTTATAAGGGGTACTAGTTTAAAATAAAAACAAATCTATAAACATGTAGCAACAAATGCTTCTAAATGCTTTGATCCCTAAGAGAACAAGGCTGTACAGACAGAAAGGAAGGGAACAGCATGGAACAGAATAGAGAAGAAACAAAACTTGACAATTTAGCTTATGCTACACAAACTCGCGTATGTGGGAAGAAAATTAGCATGATAAACTGTTATAGTTAGTGTACACCAGATATTCTTCTGGCATAATTCATGTATAAAAAGAGAAACAAGAAACATGTATGTGTCAAGGAGTTTTTATAGGCTGTGTGCAATGATTGATCTTGATTGTCAACTGATCACATGTAGAATCACTATGGAAGCAAACCTAGAAGTGCCTGTGAGTGAGTTTCTAGATTGGGACAGCTGAGCTAGAAAGACTCACACTGAATGTATGTATCACTATGCCATAAGCTGAAATGAATAAATTAAGTGGAATAAATAAATGAGAAAGTGAGTCAAACAACAGCATCCCTTTCTTTCTGTGGATACAATGTGACAAGACGCCTATTGGTCCTGTGGCAAGCTTTCCCCTACTTAATGAACTATGTTCTCTTATGCCATAAGACAAAATAAACCATTACCTGCTTAATTGTCTCATTATCAGATACTCTGATTGTAACAATAAGAAAAGAAATTAATAGACCATGCATTACTTTTATATCATGACTCAGACATAGTAAAAGATAGCACCCATGCAATAAACCACCAGTGTATTAACAGGTAGATTGTGGTATCAATTTAATCACATGTAAGAGAAGATACCTACATAATAATGAGCTACTGCTATAAGATACATTGTGAATGGGAAAATGTTAAGTGTTTATTTGCAATTGGAAGAGAAAATTAACATGCTTTAGATGCCAAGTGTATCACAAGTACTGTTTCACACAGAGATAAAAGAAATAAAACTGCATGCCTCACCTAGCACAGACCAAGCTGTGTGCTACAACAATTTTATTCACATACAGGGAAACGAAGTCAAGACGTATCAAGCACCTCACATTTGGTAGACACTATTCTAACCCAAGCATAGGCACTCAAAAGTCAATGGGAGGGTACAAGTATTGTATAGGTATAGTAAGTTCCATTCCTAATATGTATCAGCCATGACTTTATTATAATCTATTCATTTATAAGAAAGAATAGGCAAACCTAAAGCATCAGGTGCTATGCACTGCTATTTTAATATAGCATAGCCTACAGTGAGAAGAAAGGAAACAATAACTCATTAAGTACTAGCATATGCCAGGCAATTTTCTAGATCAAACATGCCTTTACATATGATGAATAAATCATGCCTACACACACACACACACACAGAGAGAGAGAGAGAGAGAGAGAGAGAGAGAGAGAGAGAGAGAGAGAGCACCTAATTTAATCCTTTCATTATTTTAGCAGAGCACTACTTACACAAGTATAGAGAGGGGATAGATGTCATCTTTAGCAGATAGAACACAATGGGTTATTATATCTATCCATAAGTAACAGTAAGGAAGCATCCATTAAGACTGTTACATGTTTCTGTGAGATTTTATCTCTAGTAATGTCAGTAGGTGCATGCATAAAGTCTCCACCAACATGACTGCCTAAAAATTAGCTGAACCAAAACAACAATAAACATGTTAAAGTAATCAGGAAAAAGCCCAAGAGGCCTCAACCCTACACAAAGAACTACAGGCAACTAAGGAATGCTGAGACCAGGAGAAATAATTTTCTCCAGGGAAGAGCACACCAATTGGTTATCCAATACCAAGTGGTCAGCCCTAAAAACATATGTAGATGTAGTATTATACAGACTGATATGTTTATACATATACATAATTGTGTGTAAAAGTAACTAATAAAAAAGAAACCATGAATTTGAAAGAAAGCAAGGAGAGACATATAGGAGTTTAGAAGGAGAAAAGGGAAGGGGAAGTGGTGTATCATATTATAATCTCATACCGTCACGTGTGTAGAGTGGAAAAAATGTACATGAATAGCAGTATATATCTGGTAATTCTCTTGAACAGCTTTGCTTATATCTAAGAGAAGAAATAGGCAGCCAGAAGCACACAATATTGCTAGAACCACTAAGAACTTTACATTATTCATAAATAAATAATAAATGCATAAAAAGAAACAAAACTTACTGATATATTTCACAAAAATTATCATCCTTAATTAGTATATCATAATAATATAGCATAATGTCTTAGGACACCCTTTTTCTTGTGAAAAAGGAGGTTATGATCGTGATTGAGTGTTCAGTATAGCTTGGGCATTATTCAATTATAGCTAACCTATACCTGTAGTCTCTGGGTATTGTTAACATCTTTCATTGATCAGAGTTCATTTCCTTCCAAGTGGTACTGTTTTATGGTCAGAAACTCTTTTTCTTAACCTGTACTTGCAGATTCCTCAGTGGCTAAACAATCCAATATGGTCTAATAGCGGAGAATATTCACTTTAGGATTGAGCAGATTGTACTTAAATTACAGTTCTATTGCTTAACATCTGTGTGATCCAGGCAGCTTGTTCAACCTGCCCAACCCTTAGTTTATGCATCTGTAAGAGAGGGTAATTACAGGACCTTCTCATTACGGTGGGTGAAAGGACGAAATGGAGGTCTCTATGGAAGTACTTGGCCCTGCACTGAATAAGAGAACAATAAATGTTAGCTGTTACTACAACTGGACCACAATGACTTTCTCTATATAAACGTTTGCTGATACATGATACAGAACATTCATTCAACTTTCAGGATCACAGTTGTTGTCTTGTTTTAATAGAGAAGCAGATTTAAACAAGTCATGCGATTTACATTGGGTCCCACTACCACAAAAGAGGTCTCTTGAATTTATACCTGTCTCAGCACAATCTAAAACCAGTCTTTACTCTTAAACACTATCATTATAATTTTTTCATCTTCTCTGGGTCTTCTCATTTCTTCTCATTTTATTTACCAAAGATGCAACTTTTCTGAGGTATTGCCTTGCTATGCACCCCAGGTGGTTGCACACCTGCAGCCTTATGCCTCAATCTCCTAGGTCCCGGGATTATGGGTGTTCTTATTCTTATACTTACTAGAGACAGGTGTTAACTTTCTCTTCTCAATATTTCCTAATCCATCCCTAACTTCTGATCTCTGTTCTTTGTGATTTCACTAAAACCTTTCTCTCTTATAAGAAATACTTCACCCCACTGCAACCTAACAGGAGAGAGGGAAATCTAGAGATGGATGTCTCTAAACCCCATGTCACTGCATAGGTTTCCCTTTATTGCCAATTTCCTCCCTCAAACTCTATTTGGAACACAGGAGCATGGCTGAAAACTTCCTCCTTTCTTCATCTGAGGTGATCTGTACTCCCTACCACTTCCTTTCCATGCTGCTCAGATGCTCAGATGGAGATATGGCATCTCTTTAAGGAAAACAACAGAGATAAAAAGAAGGGATGTTACTCTGGGGCCAAGGAGAGAACTCCGTTCATAAAGTGATTGTTTTGTGCCACATGAGGATTAGAGCTAGAGCCCAATGGCCATGTTTAAAATACACAAAATTTGGGTATATTAGCACATACCTGTAATCCCAGCACTGAGTGGAGTGAAGACACACAGATTCTTGGGAGCCCAGCAAGCCATGTCTGTTAATGAGCAGATGTCAAAAAAGGAAGTTGGATAGTCCCTTGGAAACAATGTCTAAAGTTGTCTTCTTGACTGTACATGCATAGACATGATGTGCACGTACACATAACTATTTAAACACACAAACACACACACACACACACACACACACACACACACACACACACACACCAAAAGAAGTGTTGTAAAACTGGACATACAGAGACATATAGTTATCAAGTTTAAATCTACGGGTTTTTTTCTTTCAGTCAACTGGGAACTGAAAATGGTAATTTTAATGTAGACATAATCAGTAAATTAATATGGCAGTTGGTTTTCGTTATCCTAGCTGATTCCCCAATATTGACACAGAAAAACTACTATTTCATTTAAAGCTTTATCACAATACCTGGGCAGTCAATCGATCTACTTTATTCCCTTAACTAATCTGGCTACTTCCCAGACAAAATATACATAAATCTTGCAATTTAGGGCCTTCCATGGCTCTACTGAGCCATTTTTCCTCTTCTCATTTTGGCTTAATCTGTCTTCCCCTCTGTCTCCTTCCCCTCGCTGGTGGAAGTCCCACCCTATTCTCATTTCCACCCAGCCACTGTGTAATCATCTTTTGTCAACAAGGTAGAAAATAAACTGTAAGAGTTGATTTTACAAACTTGAGACAGGAAATTTTTCACATAAGCATCACAATGCTGTGTCCAGATTGAAATGAGATATGAGGATAGAAAAATCAGCATTTGAGTAACACATGGATAACTTTTACACAATGTACAAAACATTATGTCTACAAAGGCAAAGCAATGATACATTCCTTCAACCAACATATTGGTCATCTAATGCATAGGCACTACTAAGGCTGAAAATGTTTTTTTTTTTAAGTCTTCTATATTAGTCTCCACTGTTTTAAACCAATGAATCATCTCTAGAGCTTGGGACACATATCACAAGGTCTTTTGTTAGTTGAGACAGACATATATCAGATAGATCTACTTAGAAACAGTGGAAGCCATAGTATAAGTAATGAGAAAAGATCTTCCAATAAATTAGATCAACATTTAAGATACAAGGCAGTGTGTACCCTTACTTTTCTGAAATGCTTCAGGTGTAATATAATACATATTTATGAAATTAATAGTTTTGTGAGATACTTGCCTATGGTGTGCATAAGAAGGACTATTCTTGATATTCGGAGGTTTCATGACAAGTGCTGTGGTTGAAATAGAAATTAGTGTAATCAATTATACTCACATTAGTAAGATGAAACAGTAACATTGTGAATGACATACAGCCAGTAAGTTTTCCTGTTACATTCATGCAGCATCAGAGGTGCAGTTTCAGTGCCAACTTCATGTCCTCTTGACTCTACTTGTACAGGCGGGCATATGCACATACACTTGCCTAATCTACTGAAAGAGGGGTTAACTATGCACTAACTTACAGGGTGAATTTGTAATGGTTATATTATGAAAATACTTTCTGAAACAAAAAAAAAGGAGGAGTATCTAGTCTAAGAATCCAGAAATTGTCTCTTATTTAACATGCAGATAAATAAATATTTCATGAGGAAAAAAAAAAGGATATGGAAGATAAGAAGAAAAGTTGGGGAGATGACTCAGAGCATAAACTGCTTCTCTGTAAGCATGAGGACTTGAGTTCAGATCCACTGTGCCCACTCAAAAGCTGGATAAAATACACACCTATAATCCCAGAGTTTAGAAACGGAAACAAAAGGATTTCAGGAGCTTACTGACCAGCCAGTCAACTTACAGGTTCTAGGCTCAATGAGAGACCCTGACTCAAAAAAAGTAAAATGTGCTATAATAAAGAAAGATACACAACAATGACCTCTAGACTCTTCATTCCCACACACATTTAAATACCACACACACACACACACACACACACAATCATATTCTTATACATACATTTATACACACAAATAATGAAAGAAAGCTAAAGTATTCTGAAACATAATAAAAGTATGTCTTCTGTGTACCAGAGCTTTGAATTTAGAAACTCACGTTTGATTTTTATGGAAATTGAAGTACGTACTCCAAACCCGGTGTGGTGGCAAATGCAAGAGGAAATATTTCTAAGCTATGAGATTTACAAAGTAAAGTAAATATGCGAAGTGTAACTAACAAGAGGAAACCCTCCACTCTCTACAGTACTTTATAATAAATGAGTTGGAAGGAGATTCTGATGTTAACTAGAGAAATCGCTAAGAGGTTAAAAGCTCTTGCTGCTTTTTTGGGGGACCTGAGTTCAGTTCCCAGGACCCATGTTGACCAGCTCACAGCCATCACAACTACAGTTCAGGAGATCTAACACTCTTGACTTCCATGGGCACATTCACACACATAAACACACAGAGAGACACACACATACACAAAATTAAAAATAAAAATCTCACTTTTATTTTATGTGTATAAGTGTTTTGCTAGCATATGTGTGTGTACACCAAGTGTAGACTTGATGCCCAAGGAGGCTTTTAAGAGATCACTGGATTCCCTAAACCTGGAATTATAGAGGGTTATAAGCTCCCTTGTATCTCCTTTATAAGGGCAGTCAGTGATTCTAACTGCCGAGCTATTTCTCCAGCCTTACAGCATAAATCTGATAACAAAAGAGATACCTCAAGAGAAAACTCACAATACAGTTAAATGAGATTTATGAAGAAATTCTTAGGCTGTGGGGAAAAGTATGTGTTAGACAGGGAATCAAAGAGAAAAAAAACAAAAACAAAAGCAACAACAACAAAAAAAAACCCCGACATACAATAGGCTGTGATGGCAGGAGTTGAGAAAGCAGTGTAGCTCTGCATTTATACTGTCCTGCCCAGCCTACATTTCTGGAAAAATAGCATGCCAATCAGTTCTTGATATCTTCTCCAACTAGACACTAAGAGACATAAATGGCATGTGCCTTTATTTTAGCTCACAAACTGGGGGAAAGTAACATGTGGAATCTGACAGTAGACAAAGCTATAAAAAAAAAAAAAAAAAAAAAAAAAAAAAAAAAAAACTAGAAAGAACGCCAGAAGGTAAATAATAAAAGGACTGACAACAAATTCCTTGCTGTGGCCTGGGCTGAATTGGTCACATGTCTTTTAAAAGCTCACACAAATTAGAAATATTTGCTGTACTCATTTGAGCAGCATTTAGAGTTACCGTAATGGACATAAAGATTTCTTCTACTTCTGAATTAAAAGTAAGGCAGAACCATGCACTTTCTTATGTTCCACTACCTAGAAAAGGAAAGTGATTAAAGAAACATGAATTGAACTGCAGCCTGGACCAGAGAAGTTGACTGAGCAAGCTAATTAGTTCAGGCTACATTACTGTTCTTACCCTTGACAACATGAGTTTTCAAGGCCATTTTTAAAGCAAGCATTGAATTCTGAGTATCAGAGATGCTCAGATACCATCCTTTTCTACAAGAGGTTGAGTTGAATCAATCAAAAAGAATGTGGTCTTGAAAATACAGAGCCTTGATGCTAAGATCCAGCAGTGTCCTGATACCTGAGTGTCCCATAACTCTGCAGCACACGGTGCCCTAACAACTTCATAGCTGTAGCACTTGCCTAAATTAAATCTTACATAATTAGAGTCTTTGCTAGAATAAACGATTTAGTTGATTAACTCAGAAATTAATCAGCTAGTAATAGGCTAGATGTATTAATCACTAATGATATGTCAGACAATGTGCTAAGCACCTTCCCCATCGCCTATCCATCCACTTTAAAAACCCTATTGTATTTCGCCTGTTGTCATTTTTTCTTTAAATGTGAGGGTTGACATTAGTGAAACAAGTAAGTTTTCCAAAGCCCTTCAAGGAGAAAGCCAGATTCTGAATTTGTATGAAGAGTCTAATTCCCAAGCTACGTACTCCTAAGCGATAGATTATATAAGTGGGCCTCTGTTGTCTGACTGATAATTTCATGTTCATTTCAAATGATAGCATTGGTGTAAGACAAAACAGAATTCCCTCGTTTATCAAAACTTCTGGAGTTATCGTCTTTTAAGAAAAGAGTGGGCTTCATGCCTAAGGAGGTATGAACTACAGTAATTACACTTCGCAGTGGACTGAAGCCAACTCTGCTTATCAAATGTTCTAGAAACATTGATCATGATGGCCTTTCACCAGCCAACAATGTAGTGAATTGCAAACCAATTTTATTTACTTTTGTGTATTTTTCTCAAACTCTTATTTGTGTTCCTTCTCTGCTACCTCCTTTTTTTTTAGACCTCTTAATTCTGAGAATTGTCCTAAGGCTTGGAAAGTCAAGCCCTAGGGTCTCTCCATGCCCTCATTTTTGTTCTCTTTCTCTGTTTAGCAAACCTTCTGTTCACATCTGCTCAGAGTCTTTGGTGTTCCTAAGCAAAGCCTCTGGCAGAGAAAGTTTTCCATCCAAACACAGTTAAATATTAAGACAATGCCCTCTGGCATGCTTCCTCTAATTCTGCTTAAGTTCTGTAAAGAACAGAGCAAATTCATGGTTTAGTATTTCAGATGTGACAAAATCTGCAATTGAACATTTTGTACTAATGATGTATTTCTTATTATTTTCTAAACACCAGTTTGGTTGCAGACATCACCCTTCAGTGAATACTGTCTCCTGATGGATGGGTTCATGGCATTTACTGCTTCATAAAATCACAACTAGGATACATCACAAATTGAATGTCTCAGGGCAAGGAATTTACCAGGTGAATAAAATGGGAGTAGGTGTGTGAAAAGTGGCTGCAAAGAGTCTCCACAAATAGATACACTGTGTGGCTTCTGGAGAATAATAAAACCATAACTTAGGTCTGTTCAGTATAGCGTGTTAGAGAAGCTTCCAGATGACACAAAGAAAAAAATTACTTCAAGCATTTCAGTGCCTCTGGTATTAAAAACAGATATTCACTTCTAAATAGTGTACAATTTGTTTTAGGAAAACTTTCCCAGAGATCCTCCTATCACCCCTGCAACCTGTTTGCAGAGATTTAAATCAGAGTCTTAAGCATACTGAACATGTTTTCTACCACTGAGCATCTCTCTCTCTCTCTCTCTCTCTCTCTCTCTCTCTCTCTCTTTCTCTTCCCCTCATTTTATTTTAAGATGAGTTTGGGACCATGCTGCTTCAAACTCTCAACTCCCTAAGGTTACAGTTCTGGGCCACCAAACCCATCTCATCGAAGGTCTTGGGTGACCATCTATATTTCTAGTGAAATTGGCAATTTTGTCTTTAAATAACCTGACCAGAAGTGGAAAGAACAGGACTAAAAGTGGGAAAGAGAACCCAATCATCAAGACCCCCTTGAAATGAGATTTGCTGGTGCCTTTAAGAGAGGTTGAACATCACTTGCTTGGAATTGTTGAGTTCTGCCAAAAATGGTTATAGATCTATTCTATCAGAATAAAAGTCACATAGTGGAAACTTTTTATCATGCTAGTGTTCCACCTACTTATCTACACAATTTCCATGCAGGCCTCAATATTCTACAGCCTGTGTTGCCTACCTGTGGATTCTGTTCCTCTGACTAGACTATCTTGTCTGGCCTCAGTGGGAGAGGATGCACCAAACCCTTCAGAGAATTGATGTGCCAGGGTTGGGGGCGAGGATACCCAGGGGACCCCACCCTCTCAAAACAATATTCTACAGCTTGGCACCAGCTGTGTCTTCCCTTTCTCCTGAGTACTATAATATATGTCCTTGGTATTACATCCCTATTCAGCTTTGAGAACACATCAGAATTCATACTCTTTCTTCTCAACAACAAATATTTGTAGTAGTAACTTTCTGGTTGCTCTGATGAAATACCATGACCAGAGGCAACATATGAAGAGAGAGTTTATTTTGGCTTACAATACCAGAGGGATATGAGGGATATGAGCTCATCATAACAGGGAGGCACAACAACAAATATCAGGATGGCAGCAGGAGCAAGAAGCTACGACCACATGCCAACCACAAGCACAAAGCAGAAAGATGGAACTGAAAGTGGCCCAAGACTTTGAGCCTCAAAACTCATCTCCAAACATACTTCATTCAGCATAGCTGCAACCACCTACATCTCCCCAAACCTTAGCACCAACTGGGTACCAAA
Source organism: Rhabdomys pumilio (assembly GCA_030674055.1). Classification (NCBI taxonomy): domain Eukaryota; kingdom Metazoa; phylum Chordata; class Mammalia; order Rodentia; family Muridae; genus Rhabdomys; species Rhabdomys pumilio. Next base: position 11,788,855 of record JANHMN010000008.1, on the reverse strand, counting down.
CAGTAAGTGTCAGAGACTATGGAGGGCAGTTATGACTTAACAACAGTATACTACATTTATTTACTTGAAAGTGGTCGAATTTTTACTTTCTTCCTCAAAATACTTGCTTAGTTCTAGCTATGTTGTCTAACTTGGCCCCTCAAGTTACTTGCCTCAGTTCCATTAGCATTAGTGACATTTCTGTTGTTGAGCTAACATTCTTTGACAAAAGAAATATCAGGTAGAAAAAACATATTTAGGCTTACTCTTCCAGAGGTGACATAGTATACTGTATGTTTCTCAAGTCAACTAAGTGACCACTATAAATGACGTGCAAATAATTAGGAGAGCATGCAGACTACAGAAAATGTTTTTTTACTTGAGGCACATTAACTATTGTTAACTTATCTTGAATCAGCAAGATCAACAGCAAGAACACTAGTTTGCCAAGCACAGAACAAGGCAAGGAAGATATGATAGTAGGAAAAAGAGACTGGTTGATGACATTATATCTGTTCTCCAGAAACAGAAAGTACAGTAAAAGAGCCCAGGCCTACACCCAGTGACATACATTCTACAGCAAGACTCCTAAAGGTTCCAAAATCTTTCCTAACAGCGCCACCAGCTGGGACCAAGTGTTCAATTATAGGAGCCTACAGGAGACATTTCATATTCAAACTGAATGACCCTGGCTGTCATTTGATTCCAAATTTTAACTTTCTGTTTACTACTCAGCATCCTAAGTTGTAGAATAAAGCTACTGAGGACCTCGATGCTCCACCCAGCAGCTGACTCAGACAGATACAGACACCCATAGTCAAACAGTTGATGGAGCTTAGGGACTCTTATGGAAGAAGAGGAGGAAGGATTGATGGTCCCAAGAGAATAGAAACTCCACAGGAAGACAAACAGAGTCAACTAACCTGAACCCTTGGGGCTCTCAAAGTCTGAACCACCAACCAAAGAACACACATGGGCTAGACCTAGGCCTCCCCACACATATGTAGCAGATGTGCAGCTTGGCCTTCATGTGGGTCCCAAACAACTTGACCAGGGTCTATCCCAAAAGCTGTTGCCTATAAATGAAATATGTTCTACAAGTTGGGCTGCCTTGTCAGGCCTCAGTAGGAGAGGAAGCATCTAGCCTGGCAAAGACTTGAAGTGCCAGAGGAGAAAGAAAGAGGGAATGGGAACAAGATTATGGAGGGGTAACTGGGAAGGGGCAATGAGTAGGATATAAAGCAAATAAGTAAAAACAATTAAATTTTAAAAAAAATTAATAAATGCTGGAGAGATGGCTCAGCAGTATTGTCCCAAGCATCTACATTAGGAAGCTCACAATGACCTGTAACAGTCCCATGGAACCCAACATCTTCTTGTGGTCTCCCCAGTTTATGAATATGCACAAACACACAGGCATGTAAACAGTAAAAAAATGAGAAAAAATCTTTTAAAGTGATGAATTTGAAAGATAGCAAGATGAGTGCATAAAAGATTCTGGAGAGAGAATAGGTAGAGGTAAATAATGTTATTATAACCTCCAAAAACTATTTTTAAATTAATGATTAAACACAGACGCTAGCAAGTATGGAATATCTTAAGTATGACCTAAGGAAATGCAGCATGACCCAGCACCAAGGCTTGGAGAAGACACACGCAGGAAGGTCCAGTATTGCACCACTGTGTGCATTGCTTCTCTGTGCTTGCTCTGTATCTGTCTGAGCTCCTTCACACATCCACCCACACATTCTGCATTTGAGAACTTTTCTATTTCTCAAGCCAATTAAGAGACTGATATGAGTGTTTTGCAAATAGTTAAGAAAGTATGCAGACTACAGAAAATGTTCTTTGCTTGAGGTACAATAATTACTCTTGATTTATCTTGAACCAGCATGATCAACGGCAAGAGCACTAGTGTGCCAAAACAGCTCTCTATGAAGATGCAAACAGAAGGGAAGAGTATTCGGAGAGGACATTTAAGTCACTGGGTGGATTAAGTCTTAGCAGCCCACTGTGAGGAACCAAAGCAACAGAAAGAAAAAAAAACTGTGATAATTCTAATGAGACCCAGGGACTATGCATTTTGTCAGACTGGCATAACAAATGTTTTCAGGACAAAAAAAAAAAAGTCATTTAACTCTGTTAGCCAAAGTGTTTTAAGTTGCTTTGATGACTTGATTTATCTCTTCTCGTTTATGGTCTGACTACATGTATGAAAATCACAAAAATGAGGAGAATGAATAAAAGATATACTGGTCTCTTTCTTGTGTAGAATCTGTAAATTATAATTTTTCTAATTTCTTTTTTATTTTCTTACATGCCATGTTATATAAATAGTTTTCTCCAAGACTCAAACATTCCATTCTGCAGGGAAGTCCCCTAAACAGAAAGGTAAGCAACTCACAAAGCTTCAGGAAGTTCCTGGAACTGACCAGATTTATTAGTCTCCTCCCTGCCAGAGTAAGCAATAAAGTCTGCTGAGAGTCAATCACCCAAGCAAAGCTGCAAAGAAGACTCTTAGACTAGAGCAGCAACCTGGAAAAAGCAGAAACAATCTAAGCTTCCCCAAAGAGGCTTAAACCAACTGAGTCACTGGAAAAGGGGCTCCAACCTATTGAGTTGCCTGCAAGCTGTGCATTGCATGCCAAATTCCCAGCTTTTGTGGACTATCACCCATGCTGGGGTATGCTTTTGTTATGCAGCTGTCTTTGAGTAATTTCTGCTCCTGTAAATAACCATCACCTTGAAAACAACCCAATAACATTTGTCGGTTCACCAAGATGAACTTTGATGGTCTCTGTATTTTGGGCTCCTTATCTGGGGAAGTAGATTTGTATATTGTACCTCCCTAGGAAGAGTCTTCTCATGAAACAGGAATAAAAGAAAATCTTTCTATGGTCTCACATACCTTGGAATAAAACAACCCCAATAACATTTGTTACTTCACCAAGTTGGACTTCGATGGTCTCTGTCCTTTGGGCTCCTTATCTGGGGTAAGTAGATTTGTATGTTGTATCTCCCTAGGAAGAGTCTTCTCATGAAACAGGAATAAAAGAAAATCTTCCTATGGCCTCACAAATTCAGCATACCTTGGGTGTAGTCCAGTCATTTTCTTTGATAACATCATGTCTTGCAGTTATATTAATGAATAATTCGCATTACCAAGAGTGAAACAGTTTTGCTATAAATAATGAGTGTGACATAAAAAAAAAAAGAAAGCTGATGTGTGTGTCTGCTTGAGCTCAAAGGACAGTGTACTGTCCACATCAGCAAGATGCAAGAAAGGTCTTTGAAAGTTCTTAACCACAGAACAATGATAAATATTTGAGGGTATAGAAACGTCTAGCTTAATTCAAAGATGATATAAGGCTGGGGCTGAATTAGTGGGAAACATCTTGCCACAAAAATCATGAGGGCATGAGTTTAAGTCCCCAGAACTCATGTACATAAACAGATGCAATAGAGCAGGTATCTGTAACCCCACAGCTCCTATGACATAATGGTAGATGAAGACAAGAGAATCCCTGGAAGCTCAAGGGACAGCTAGCCAGGATTACACAAAAGTAATAAGACTTTGCCTCAAATGAGGAGAAATATGAAGACAGATATTGGAGACTGTCCTTGGACTACTGCACAAGTCTGTCATGCATGTGCCCACGATTATACAAGTGATCATATACTTAAACATACACTCAAAATAAATAAAAATTACACAAACAATATATTTCTAGAAATATCATATTACTCCACTAATAGGTATAATTATGTTTTTATGTATCAACTAAAATACAAAACACTCCAATAGTGATGACTCAAAAACAGTATTGAAATAAGAACTGCTTTTACGGGTTGGCCAAAGACACTGATTCAAACAATAAAAATGTGATCCTATCACAGAAAGGCACTTTCAGGAAAAATAATATCTTTTAAATATTATTACAAATTTAAATATTTATATTAAAAATTATATATCATTCCCCATACTATTTTCCAAATGACTGAATTCTTACAGAAATTAATTACTATCTGTTGAAAGAAAAAGCTCTGTGCTGATACTGATTTCAGCCTTTGTTTAAAGGAGAAGTACTTTATTTCTCTCACAGTTCCAGGTTATAGCCCATCACTACAGGGAAGTCACATTGGCAAGAAATTTTAGCAGCTGTTCAGATCCACAGCCAACAGCAGAGAATAATGTATACCTAGGTATGACTCAGAGGACTTTCTCTACTCCCATTCAATGTAGTATCTAAGGCCAAAGACTGAAGTTGCCTGTTTTTAGACTGAGTATGTCCAGTAAATATAATTAAGACAATTCTCCACAGACATACTCACAGTCTAGTAATCCTAAAATGAGACTATTTTTTAAATAAAAAAATAAGAAGTACCACATGGATGTGAGCTTTTGGAACACTCTCTGAAACTCAGCATGACTGACAAGTGGGATGGATAAATATTCCCTGTCTGTTCTACCCACAACATTGTAGGACTGCAATTCTTTTACTTACCAGGTAACTCTCACATGCTCAGTCACAATTAGAACAGTAAGAGATGTCTTTAGACATTACTAAATTTCTCCTGAGGGGAAAATTCAAAACCACTTCAAGCTCTGGCTGGAAAGAATAGCCAAGGTGTCATCTGAGTTGGTCTGACACTCTATGGAACAGACATAAATCAAATATAGGATATTGAGGTGGGCATTCAAGAACTAACTAACCAACACAAGAAGTGTGAACAAGAACAGAAAATGGTGGAGCTAGAGACATGGTGCAGCATTTACAAGCACTGGTTCTTCTTGCAGAAAACCTGGATTCAAGTCCAAGCACCCACATGGTAGCTTACAACCATGCAAAGTTCCAATTTCAGGAGATATAATACACTAGCACTCTTTGCATGAGGGCCCGTAGTGCACAAGGAGGCAATTCGTTTACAATCAAAAATTAAATAAAAACTTTTAAATTAAAAAAAAAGAATAGAAAATTGAAATAATTTTCTCATTGTACTTGAACTTCAGTTGTTACCTAAAGAATTAGGGGGAAAATAAATGAAAGTCCTAACTTTGGGGAAGGATAAAACCAAAACATTAATATGTTCAGATGGTTTAATTATACCTTCAAATCTAATATCAACTGGACATTACTATAAGCAAAACCTCAATCTTCCTCCCATACTTTGGTTATTTACAATGTGGCCAACATATTATTATTTTGAGAAGTGCAAATATCTTTTGAAATAATTGACAGAATTACTATAATAACCTCATTCCTAAGAGATTTCCAAAAGGTAGTAAAAAAAAAAATGTAACACACCATCACCCATCAAGAAAACAAAAGTCTTACATTAATTCTTTGGATACTTTGATTAACATGTGTGTTAATAATAGCCAGAATCTCTTAAACAGTTAATTTTCTCAGGTTCTATGTTTTGTTTTACAGGGAATATCTTGCTTACATCTGGGATTGACCCATTTCCAGAAGCAAAATCTGGTTCTTACAGAAAGAGGTAAAAGAACTTGCACATGGTAGGATAACTGGGAGGTGACAAAAACATTCTAAACCTTGGCAACCTGATAAAGGAGGGGCTTTGGTCTAGGACTTGTCTCTAACACCTGCTAATATGTGAGGTTATATAAGTAAGCTCTTTTAGCCTCTATTTCCTCATCTTTAAGTGGAAGATTCTCCTGTTTACCACACAAAATTAAATGAGTGCATGTATTAAAATTCTTATTATTTAATAATGACTTCTCATATAATATGTACTCAAAAATGTTAGGCATTACCCTCATAACTACTACAACCACTACTACATACTCAAATGGAACCATGCCCAAGTTCCTCAAAATAAAGACTCTGAAAGTGACTATTTATTAATAAATGCCTAGGTCATAAGCTAGGGCTTGTTCCCTGAGTAGCTTGTAATGTAATTAGCCTATTTATTCTATTCTATGAGTGCCACGTGACTGGTTGCTTCTCAGTTTCATGTGTCTGTCTCCATCAGTGTTTGGAGAGATTCTCCCATTCCTTATGTTCCACCCTCTAATCCTGCCTCATCTCAGTGGCCAATTAGCTTTTTATGGACAGATGAAACTTCCATACATTGCACACAAGAGATTATTCCTATACTCAAATTAAGCAAAAAAAAAAATTCTTCAATTAGGATATACCTAAGTAAATTACCTAAGTATACAGATTTGAGTTGGATTAGGTTGGGTGAGGTTGGGTTACTTTGGCTTGGTTTAGTTTAGTTTGCTTTATTTTTTTCCCCTGTAAAGGGGAAAAACGTATCCTTTGCAGAAAGAACCACATTTTCTCAAGGTTAAGGTAATAAAAGTACGAGGTGAGTAGCATGTGAGTTAGCACGTCACTCAATCGGGATGGGAAAGGCCTTCCAGGATATCCTCAATACAAAATAAGTTATGACATCTTAGATATGATAATCTCATGGCATGGCTCGTTGAAGGAAAGGGTATGGAAAAGATGACTCCAATACTCTTTCCCCTCGATAAATGACATTAAGAATAAGCACTAATCACTGTGGCACAAAGCAAAGGTAACTTAAATCAGGTATACTTTTAAAGTAAGAACTACAACTAATATCCAAGCTGACAAACTATTCCTTCTTCTCTGCTTTCTGAAACCACGAATCCTCTTTAGTTTGTGTCTAGTGAGAGCAGGGAAGCTTGGCGGGGGTGGGGTGGGGGAGGTGTTAATCTTGTTCCGTTGGCAGTGTTTACTACCTTGCTAGGAAACTGTACTGGGAAATGAAGCACTGACAGTCCACATAGACTCCGTCTTCACCAAAGCTGCACCTTTGGGTCTGGAGAGATAATTCAGCGAATGCCTGTTACTCTTCTAGAAGACGTGGTTTGCATTTGTATCTATGACCCATAGTGGATCAGTCCTTAAGAGTGTTTGACATTAATAACTGTAGGGAGTAGCCTGGTCCTAGTTTTGTTTATCTTTCTATTCTGTACCTACATAAAACAATCTATAAAATGTAGATTTTGTTAAAGAAAACAACTAATATTAATAATAGTTCATATTTTTTAATGCTTCCTATGCTCCAGGAATCATCATTTGATTTGCAGAGCACCACCATGTACTGTGAGTAGTGATCTGGTTTGATAAATATGGAAAATAAGATGTCAAACGGGGCCAGAGAGATAACTCAATAGGTAGAAGTACCTTCTGCCAAGCCTGACTACCTGAGTTAAATCCCTGAGCTGTGCATGGCATCAAGAAAATGTACTCCTGCCAACTGTCCTCCACACTTTTACCATGCATGTGTACACACACACACATACACACACACACACACACACACACACACATACACACATGTAGCAAGAGCCCAAAGAGTATCCCCAAAGTTACATCCGCTAGAAGGAAGCAGGGTCTACTCTAAAGACACGTATCTTTCCTTTACAGTAGCAGTTCTCGGCAAATATTACCTTTTGTCAACATCAGGAGACAATTTTCATCATCACAGTAGAGATGGGACTCCTGCTGGCATCTACAGAGAAAGAGGCAAGGATGCTCAGAAACACCCTATAATGTCCAAGAAAATGTCACAAACTAGAGATTATTTCAAGCCTGTGTTCATTCATGGTACCAAAGGTGAGAATCTCTGCACCACACTCCCATTCCTCAAGTACAGTGGAGTTCCCACAGAAAAGCAGTTTAATCAGTAAGTGAAAACTAGTCATGTTTTTTTCTCTTTAACCAGAGGATTCACAGATTTTCTATCAATAACATGTCGTGGCTTTATTGTGGGTCTAGTGTCTTCCTGTATCTAAAGACAATCTCATGAGTTAAAGTTCACCCAGTGTCCAAAATGGCGAAAGAGCACATTTCTTGGTGGAGAGACAAGCAACACTCCCAGATTGTCCTTAATGGATATGGAGGTCAGCAAACAGAATCCTGGGTAATTAAGCATGAGGTTGCTAAGTTGTTACTAGATCAGATTTCTTTATAATGCCTTATCATTATAATTAAGGAGACTATATTAACCTGCAAACTCCCAAGCCTGGGTGTAATAGGAAGGCTGAGTGGACTTAATTAAAATGCTATCAGATTCCTGTGCTGTAAAATTCCGCTGATAGGTCTTGGTGCATGGAGTGAAAATTGTCTCAGAGCAAAATGAAATAAAGATTTCATCTCTCTCTCTCTCTCTCTCTCTCTCTCTCTCTCTCTCTCTGTCTGTCTCTGTCTCTGTCTCTGTCTCTCTCTGTCTCTCTCTCTCTCTCTCTGTGTGTGTGTGTGTGTGTGTGTGTGTGTGTGTGTGTGTGTGTGTGTGAGATCAGATAAGCTGGGAATTTATTTTCTATAATAAACTAGGTAAAAGCAGGAAGGGACTTTACTGATGGATGGGAGGTTTTAGATAAAAAAAAAAGCAGTTTCATTAAACTAAATATATAGTTCTCTTTTCAGGTAGTATTCAGAAATGATCACACATCTGGATCTGGAATTGTTACCTTTTTACTGGAATTCAAATTAAGATTAAGGAGAATTTCATATCTCTGTTCCATTGCTTCTTTAATTCTCTCTGTCTCTCTCTGTCTCTGTCTCTGTCTCTGTCTCTCTCTCTCCCCCTCTCTCTCTCTCTTTCTCTGTCTTTCTCTTCCTATCTTCTACATCTCTCTCAACTCTCCCATCTTCATCTACTGTTCACTATTCTCTCTTTATCATGCGTCTCAAGTTCCACTGATTCTATTCTCATCTTCCCTATTTTATCAATAGATAGAGAGAGAGAGAGAGAGAGAGAGAGAGAGAGAGAGAGAGAGAGAGATATGTTGGATAGATAGAGATAGGAGTAGAAATAAAGATGGAGATAGATAGAGATTCCTGATAGTCTTTCTCTTCTCAACTGTCTACCTCCTATCTCACCTCTCATCTCTCTTTTTTCTCTTATTTCCTCCCTGTCTTGTCTCATCTTTCTATCTCCTTCTCTTCTCTAGTCTCCCTCTCCTACCCTTCCTTTTCCTCTCCCACCTTTCCTCTTTTTTTCTGTTCCCTTCTATCTCCTCCTCTTGATCTATTATTGATGCCCTATCTGAAGTGAATAAGTAGTTTCCCCACCCTCCCCAGAAAACTTCATGCAACAGTAGAAGAGCTTTAAAGGGGAAAGGGAGTTTAAAATTCAGTCATAACCTTAGTTATCACTGTAGGTTCATCAGACAGATATAAGTGATGTGACGTTGTTTGTGAACATGGCTAGCACTGGAGTCAAGCTTAGCAGCCACTGTGAAGAAAAACACTCAAAGAAGGTGCCAACAGGAGCAGTCACCTTCAAGGTCTTTGTCATTCCTATTGAAATGCCCATCAAGAGACAAAGTTCCTTTAAAAGTAACCATAGCATATTAGGAGAGCTGGCACCACTTCGTGGCTGACTGTGACACACCTGCTTGCTGCTGGAATTCCAGAGGTATTGAATGGCTTACCTTGAGATTTGAGTTATGTTCTTTAAAATATATATATTTTATTTAAGTGAAATCACCTACGTGTTACCTATTTATTTGATGTGACAAATCGTGATTCATTGTAGGAACCAAGGTGTCCTGGCAGCAATTTGTAGGGTGACTAAATACAGGAGCAATCTTAAGTATTACCTTCCCAGACAGAGTGATGGGATCTAAAATAAAAAACTTTTCTGGATAGAGAAAGTGTGACCTTTTCTGCTTTCTGAGTGGAGCTTTTGTGATTAGGCATTCAAAAAGTTGACATCTGTTGCTTTCAGAGACCTCTGTGATATTTGCAAGAAGCTCTAATTTAAAAAAAGTCAGTAACCTCCTTCTCTCTCACACTGTTTTTAAATGCAAGATAGTAGTCTTTGTAGACTAATAAACTGAATGCTTTTCCCTGCCTCCTGCCTCCTGCCTCCTGCCTACCAACTGATCCAGTTTGCAACGTCTTTAGTTTGCAAAATAAGTCACCAGGAGACAGATCATTGATATATGTTGGAGCATCTTCTGGTTATACGCCCAGGAGTGATATAGCTGGGTCTTCAGGTAATTCTATGTCCAATTTTCTGAGGAACCCCCAGATTGATTTACAGAGTGGTTGTATCAGCTTGCAATCCCACCAACAATGGAGGAGTGTTCCTCTTTCTTCACATTCTTGCCAGCATCTGCTGTCACCTGAGTTTTTGATCTTGGCCATTCTGACTGGTGCGAGGTAGAATCTCAGGGTTGTTTTGATTTGAATTTCCCTGATGACTAAGGATATTGAACATTTCTTTAGGTGCTTCTTGGCCATTCAAGTTTCCTCAGTTGAGAATTCTTTGTTTAACTCTGTACCCCATTTTTAGTAGGGTTACTTGGTTTTCTGGAGTCTAATTTCTTCAGTTCTTTGTATATCTTGGATATTAGCCCTCTATCCAATGTAGGATTGGTAAAGATCTTTTCCCAATCTGTTGGTTGCCATTTTGTCTTATTGACAGTGTCCTTTGCCTTACAGAAGTTTTGCAATTTTATGAGGTCCCATTTGTCAATTCTTGATCTTAGAGCATAAGCCATTGGTGTTCTGTTCAGGAACCTTTGTTCATAGCAGCCTTATTTATAATAGCCAGAAGCTGGAAAGAACCCAGATGTCCTTTAACAGAGGAATGGATACAGAAAATGTGGTATATTTATATAATGGAATATTTTTCAACTATTAAAAAAAATGAATTCAAGAAATTCTTAGGTAAATGGATGGAACTAGAAAATATCATCCTGAGTGAGGTAACCCAATCACAAAAAAAAAAAAACCACACATGGTATGTACTCACTGATAATTGGATACTAGTCCAAAAGCTCTCACAGACCACATGAAGCTCATGAACAAGGAAGACCAAAGTGTGGGTGCTTTGGCCCTTCTCAGAAGGGGTAACAAAATACTCATGGGAGCAAATATGAAGACAAAAAGTAGACACTGATATGAATGCCAGGAAGTACATGCTGACAGAAGCCTAATATAGCTGGCTCCTTAGAGGTTTGTCAGAGCCTGAAATATACAGAGGCAGAAGCTCACAGCTAACCATTGAGCTAATCATGGGGTTCCCAATGGAGAAGTGAGAGAGAAGACTGAAGGACCTGAAAGGGGACCCAAGAGGAAAGCAAACCCAGAGCTTCCCATTTTCTAAACCACCAGCCTGGGATCACATAGGGAGGGGCCCATGGCCCCAGCTGTATATGTAGGGAAGATGACATTGTCGGGCATAGGTGGGTGAGGAAGTCCTTGGTCCAGTGAAGGCTGGACGCCCCAGTGTGGGGGAAATCGTGGGTGGGGAGGTGAGAGTGGGAGGGGGGTGAAGGCATATTCTCATATAGGGGTTCCTGGATGGGGGGGAAGGGGATTACATCTGAAATGTAAATAAAATATCCAATAAAAATTTTAAAAATAAAAACACATCATTACTATATTTGAGTGAGACTGTGATCAAGTCTCCAATTAAAGCAAAATGAATTTTGTCATTTGCTCAGTATCATAGAGTTAAAAATTAATAAATGTATTCAAGTATTGTGTGCAAATTGCTTCAAAATATTATCTCATCTAACCCAGAAAAATGAAACCTGTGAATGAAAGTACCCAGAAGAAGCTGTACCTCTCAAAGCCTACTGACTGAATAGAACTTCAGTGATATTAGAGGTTGGAATGGTGCAGATCTAGTGTCAAAATGTCTTTACCCATCTTTAACACCTTTAAAATCCATTTGTTATCAAATTGTAAGTGACCTAACATCCTAAAAATCCCCTGAAATGTATGAACAGAACCCTAACTTTCACCAACCCAAAAGCCAATATCTGAGAATCTAAGACTTATAGAAGGAGTTTCCCTGTGGCTGTGTGAATGAAAATTCCTTTTAAAAATGTGTCTGAAAACAGTCTTTTCAAATGGAGTCTCAATGGGTATGTTAACTGCTTTTCATGGTAGGTTCCACTAAAAATTACAAGTTTACAAAAACCAAAACCAAAACAACAAACAAACAAAAGAATTTCAGTATTGGAGAGAGATTGGAATGTGATAGCTTCCAGTTACAACATAGAAGTAGACAAGAAATGTCTGTTCCAGGGGACTAAGACTAACCCTAGACTAGGTGAATAGCCCCTGTACCTTCAATACTAGAATAGTGACTAACACATAGGGACCTTTTGGAATCTATTAACTTAATGAACTACAAGTATCCAAAACCTAAGAATGTAACTAGAGCATCTTAAGGCTGCAGAAAATCTTCCCCATCTTTCTGTACCTGCCTCTTTGGTGTACCTACCAATCTATTCTAAACTTGCCTTGATCTGTTTGTTATGTAAAACCATGCAACTGCTTCCACTGGAACATAGAATTTGAAGAAATCTAATCTGTGTTCTCAGGCTATGATAACTCAAAATGGTTCCAGAATAAACTATCTCTTATTTCTCTTGAAATTCTTATTCCTGTAATACAAATATTTGATATATAGGATATCTGATGTGCAACCCTAGGGGAAGTGTTACTGCAAAGGTTGAAACCCCGTGCTAAGAGAAACTAACATGAGCCAAGAATCTGAGAGACAAGTTTCTTCAATGTGCTATAGATGCCATGAACTGGCTGCAATTGTAAATGCTTTCTGTGATTTGGGATATGAAGATAAAAGTATTTAAATTCCCATGAATAAGTATTAATATTCCTTTCATCTAAAATAAAAATATCTTCTCATTCTCTAAATTAATGTCTTTCTATTCTCAAAAAAAAAATATAAAGACTATAATCAGCATTCTGACACTTGAAGTGCCATTTGAGGTTAATTTAGTATAGATGAAGCCTGTGTATTTTCAAGTAAAAAGGTACCTGTTTATTGCATTTACCTCTTGATAAATCAGGCAGCACTGTATGTCTTAAAATTGTGGGCTATTTTATTGTACATTGTTAGCTGGCCTATACCTTGATGATTATTGCAGATTTTCTTTCTCTATTTAATTAGGTGATTTGATTTGTTCTTTATATAATTACAGTATTTGTCGCCTCCTTTGTTTGAGACAAAATTATAATCATTAGTTCTGCTATGTGAGGCTGCGAAATGAATATTTACTAAAATAAAAAAATAAGCCACTGAAAGGGTATAATCTTATCTGAACCAGAAAATCTCCCTGCTGTATCCATCAGCTTCATCTCACCATAGCTGCTGAGTTAGAAATAAAGTGGTAAGAACACCCCAAGTGAGGAAGAGAAGGGAGAACATTACACCTTTGTGGGAGACAGGCAGCAAACCCCTCTGGCTTTATAGCCTATGCTTCTCATCTTGGTCAAGTCAAGGTAGGAAGAAAGAGAGCAGTCATGCTAAAGTCAACAAAAAAGGAGAAAGGGAGAAAGGAGAGAAGATGTCTGAGTGACATGTATCATAGTAAAACTCAACTGACAACCATTGCTAAAGGTAGGTGATTTTACTTATTTTTAATTAAATGTTATAGTGTGTGTGTGTGTGTGTGTGTGTGTGTGTGTGTGTGTGTGTGTGATGTATGCCCACTTACAGTAGGTGTGTGTGTATGCCTGTGTGCATTCACAGAAAACTGAGGACAGAGGAAGACACCATGTCCTCTGCCCTGTCACTCTCCATCTTATTTCTTTGAGACAGAGCCTCTCACTGAACCTAGAGCTTTGCTGGGGGCCAGGAAGCCTCAGCAATCTTCCTGTCTCTGCCTCCCATCGCACTGGGGTTTCAGATGGTACATGAAGTCCTTATCCACGGATTCACCCCTCTATCCGCAAACTTTGTTTAGGCTTGTTACCATAATGTAATGACCAACTTCATGAGTCAAATTGTTTCAACTGTGTTGCCCAGGTTCGCAGCCCAAATCACTACTCAAACGATTATGGATGTTTCTATTTTGGATGAGATTAACATTTAAATTAGTGGGGTCTGAGTAAAACAAATCCGTACAGCAAGATTGCTTTATGCAATCAGACAAAGACCTTAGGAGATGGAAAAATGATCTGCTCTGAGCACCAAGGAATTATACCAGCAATTCTCTTTCCTGGGTCTCCTATTTGCTACTTGCCCTGCAGAATTTAAACTTTCCAAGCCTTATAATTGTGAGGTAATTTCTTAAAGTAACTCACTCTAACCCATGGTGTCTACCTAATGCTTCTATAGGTACATCAAGCTGGGAGAGAGAAGAGGCATGGGATGTTGGATGTGGGGGAGTCATAAAGGAGGAAATAGTGAATTTGGTCAAAACACATTGTGTATGTGTATGAAATTCTCAAATAAATGAAAATTATGTTTTAAAACAATTTTTAAAACAAACTTTTTTTGTGAAAATCAAAAACTTAATCTCTATACATGATCAGTCTCTTGTGCTTTTTTGAAAAATCCTGGCTAATGCACCAAGACGTGCGTCACCACCATCATCATCACCACCACCACCACCATCACCATCATCATCATCACCACCAACACCATCATCACCACCATCACCACCATCACCATCATCATTATCACCACCAACACCATCATCACCACCATCACCATCACCACCACCACCACCACCACCACCACCACCACCACCACCACCACCACCACCATCTTCATTACCAACACCACCATCATCTTATTTTGCTATTGTTTTAGGCAAATACAGTTCTCTTATTTTTTTTCTGAGCAAGCAATTAATGTTATATATTCACAGAGAGTTGAAACCTGTAAACTTGTTTTAATTTTTTAAATTAAATTGTAAAATTGGAAAATTTATTCATTGCCAAGCGTCATCTTTTTCTGAAACTTCCATTTCCACATCTGTATTGGGTAAATTGAGCAGCAACTGCAATTTCTCACTACTGTGAATTAAATATGTGTTACTCTAATTTATTTGTTACTTGATCTCTAATATGCTGTTTTTCAGTAATGAATTAAGTAATTCTCACCTATCTTCTCTCAAGATAGCAAGGAATAAAGTTTGTTACTTGTCATATAGGTGATGAGGGACTATTTTCACAGACCAAGAGTTCATTGTGGGATTAGATAATTGTCCTCCATTGGAATTAAAATATTATATTTATTATTTCAGGAACACATTTGTTTCTGCATCAGGAAGAAATATCACCTGTAAAAGTGACATTGTCAATGCTTCAAAAGCTTAAACTTCTCAGTAAGGAATAACGGTGACTTTAGGCATGTTGCAATGGGCATATAGTCAGATGTTTCTATTGAAGTTCCAAGGACTTATTTCCTCTTTCAAAAGAAATAACCAGAGCAGCACTGTAGCTAGCTATATTTTGAGGTGAGTAACCACAGGAAGGTGCTGGAATCCAGAAAGAGAAGTAGAAGCTTGTAGGACTCGGACTTGAAATGGCAACAAAAAGAACATGGTGTGTCAGTATCTGTCTTCCCTCCTCCTCAACTAAACCAGGACTCCTCATCACCAGCAAAGAAGAGAGTTCCAGCAAACTCAACAAACAAAGACACTGGTTACTCATGTCCATAGAAACACTCACAGGCCCCAGAAGCTTGCACAGTTAAGAGGTAATAGAAATCTGAAAAGTGTTTTGCTTAATAAAAGTAATAAAGTAATATACACTGTCACTTCCAGTAAACCCTGGAGTGTAGGCAGCTAAAATCTTAGTCTCATCTTGAGAAGGGAGCCATTACCCAAGTTTATACTGTTACAGGAGCCAGAAATTCTATAGACCCCAACCCCTGAGATCTCAGCAATATCCCATTACCCTTGCATAGGGCACTGTAAACCAATGACCCCACCTTGGTACAGCAGAGCAAATACCACTGGGAAGCCCAAGCTTGTACAGAATTTTGTACTGTAGGTGTTTTACCATGGCAAGGCTTAGCATACACGGAAACTGAGATGTAAAGGTGTGTATACTCTCAGACCTAAAGCACCATGACCCATTGCATAGGATAGAGATGGTTTCACTTCTAGCACTGCCAGCATTAAGCTACAGCAGGCTTTAACCCACACTGACACAATTATGGGTGCTCATGGTATAGTTATCTGATGCCACATCCTACCTCTACAGTCATCTGAATGTAGCTTTTTTAGCACAATCAAGTCTAGGGCTGAGAAAAAAATACACAATCATTGTTCTGTCTTACTACAGCCCACTCACTTGGGTGGCTATACTACCAGCAGATCTGAAAATGAGAGATGGATGCTAGGAAAGCTTGTTTCTACCTACCACATTCTATGCAGCTAATGGGCCTGGACTCCAACCAGGATTGTGAGGTTCCCTGAAAACACAGACAGATTCTATCCAATATCTGTGAGTAAGTAAAGGAATTACCAACCACTGTTTCTCCCTGAATCAAATCACATGCAAGCCCATGTCATATGCCAGCTGAGGGAAAATACTGTAAATATTTTATCACTCCTAGAGCAGTCAAGGCCAGAGGTGCCTGACTTATGTTCACCCAAGATGCAGGTAAAAACATCTTCATAGTTGGGATGACTGTTCCATTCCACCATGGTGTATAACACATGGGCTATTAGAGTGTTCCATCTATTTGTGGCCCCAGGGAGAGGAAAAAGATAAATAAATAAATAAATAAATAAATAAATAGATAGATAGATAAATAAATAAATAACACTGTAGATGGGAAAAGAAGATAATACAATTGATAACATAGAAATAAGAAAGTATCCTTTAAAACTAATAACAATTAACTGTAAAGAAATTGGGAAACCCAGATGAAGTGTACAAGCTTCTGGTCCAATATAATCTATTAAAACTAAACTGTAGAGACACAGAACGTGTAAATAAGTAATGAGAGTAATTCAGTAATATAAATGTAAACTTCAGAACTATATGGCTTGGTCACTAAATTCAACTTGATTCATATGAAAAAGTTAAAACTAGATGCCCGTCAAACTATGTTTTTTTAAAAAAGAATGGCCTTTAGCTATAGCTCCAACTTCCCCCCTTTGGGAAAGGACACTGCCATGCTTGAAGAGCTGTTGACAGCTGATAACTCCTGGGTATGGAGAGTCAGTTTTCTTTAAGAATGTGGCCCCTGGTAGGTTGACCATGCTTCAGTGGATTCCACACCTATACAGGAAGCCAACATTAGGCTCCATGAATTATTTTGTAATAGAAAAGAAAAGAAACAATGTTTGGGGTGATATGATCAAAATACATTATATGGATATATGAAGTTTTCAAATAATTAGAAAAATATTACATTAAAAAAAAACAAAAAGCGGCAAGAAAATAAGCAACTCATCTTTATTTTTAAAAAATAAAGATGTGGGTTTTAGATATAAACAGAAAGTTCTCAAAAGTAGAAAAAATGGCTAAGAAATGCAAAAAAAAAAAAAGTGAATATAACTTTCAAACTTATTCTGCAAAGCCAGGATTATATACATACTAAAACCAACCAATGAAACAACAACAAAAGTTATACTGTTATCTTTAAAGAAGACAGATGCAAAACTCTCAACAAAATATTAGCAGTTATAATTGATCATCATCTCAGATCTTGTGCCTGTACTCACAGTAGATGTGTGTCCTGATTGAGAACATATTAGCACTAAGTGGACTTACTGGTCTTTTAATAAAGAGAGAGAAAGCACATAAACCTTGGAGGGAAAACCGTGGACAGGAGAGAGGGGTATTGAAGAATGGGGGAAGATTTGATCAAACACATTATATGCAAGTGAACAATTACCCATCATGAGCAAGCGAAGCTTATTCCAAGGATACAAATACTGTCCAACAACACAAAAGGAACACAGTCAAGGAAATATAAGTCTGGGATAGAGATAGCTAAGTAATAAGCCCTTGCACAACATTGTGAAACCCTGTGTTCCACTCTTCTTACTGAAAATAAAGTAACAGAACATGTCAAATATATGTAACAGCACATGAACAGGATGGACAAAATCATGATTTTATAATTAATTCAGGAAAGGCAGCCAGTAAGATATAGCATGGCTTTGTAATAAAAACTCTCCTAAGACTTCTCCTTTTTGCACTGATTTTAATACAAGTGAGAAACTAGGTCAGATTTTATTATTTTTCAATGTGAAGTTTCAGGTTTTTTTTTTGAAGTAGTCACCTTTTTCCCAATATGTTTTTTGACTCCTTTGTTAAGAATCAGTTGGCTACCCATGCATATGCTTCTTTCTGGACATTTAACTCTGGTGTGTGTGTGTGTGTGTGTGTGTGTGTGTGTGTGTGTGTGTGTGTCCTAAAATACATAATTCTAAATCCATATGGAATTATAGAAGAATCAAACACTCAAAGCAATCTTAAACAAACAAAACTGGAAGAATCACATTGTCTAATTTCAAAATATATTACAAATCTGTAGTCATCTAAACACAGTCATTTATCTGTGACTGTAAGAATTAGTGTTTAGATTATTGTTAGAGATTATGCTGTTTTAGTAAAATAGTAGCAATAGATTCTCCTCTAAGATCCATGACTCTAAATAAATGTCTAAGTTTCTAGCATCATGCTGAGCATGCCTTAGGTCCAGCTAAAGAGCTTTTGGTTGCTGCTAAGTTATGTATGCCACTATTTGACCTGGGGAGATTTTACCTTTATAGACAGTGTACTGTTTTAGTTTTTAGGTGTTATAACTGGGCAGGGCTGTTGGTGGCCTCCTTCCTATGGAATCTTTCACGGTGATTTCTGGTAATGTGAAGGCTGGTCATCAAGAAAAGGCATTAGGGTCAATTCCGGCTAAACATGAGCTGAACAAGGATGACATGTCAAAGTGGATAAGGGAAATTCCATGTTGTCTCAACCTGACATAAAGATCTACAGGCAACTGAGGACTGCTGAGAATATGAGGAAAATCTTCTCCAGGGAATAACACACAATGCGGTTATCCAATACCAAATAGCCCTGACAACACGCATATGAGTGACATTATACAAACTGAGCAGATTATATTTAGGACCATTTGTATGTGCATAGACATATGTCATAACAATTAATAAAAATCAGAGGCCATGAACTTAAAATAGCACAGAGAGATAGCTAGGAGGTTCTAAAGAGAGAAAAAGGAAGAAAAACATGTTGTAACAACATTATAATCTCAACAAATATAAAACAATAACAAGGGTTTTCTCAAAACAAGAAATTCAAATGACCAACAGATCCATACAAATAAATAAATAAAATAAAGATGTTCAACCTCTTTAGCCCTTGGGGAAGTATAATGTGAACCACAGTGAGATATTTGTTAGAAAGGCCATTACCAAGCTTATAGACATTAAAAACTTGACAAATACAAATGCTGAGAAGTGTATAGAGATGGCCCTAACTGTTGGTACAGACATAAATTAACAGTGCCATTATAGAAATATGGAAAACAAGATTCTCTTAAAAATTCAAAGTGGAAGAACCATAAAAATGAGCTATCCTTCTGTGTATGCACCTCAAGACTATCTCCGAATATCAAAGGTCCATGTGAGCTCACGTTTATATAAATTTTAGTCATGCTGAATTGGACTCAGTGCTTTGGACCTATGGTGGTATATCGGGATAGCACATAGAGTAGAGAAGCCCCACTCACCTCATGTCCTGAAAGCAAAGGACAACAAAAAGGAGCTGAAGGTTCTCTTAAAGACACAACTCCACCTACCTGGAGATTTCCCATTATGTCCTATCTTTTAAAGGTCTGAAAAAGTTCTGTTACACAGATCTTGGAAGAACAGTTTTGGTTCACACCTCAGCTTTCATTTGCAGTAAAATGGAATGAATTGCAGGAACTTATTTTAACTAAAATAAGACAGAAAGATGACTAACTAACACCTATTTTCTTTCATATATAGATATCTTAATGTTAATTAAAATATATAACCAAATTATTAGAGTCTGAGAAGGGAGAGGTGAGATTGCAGGAGGTGAAATTAAATGTACAAAGACACAGCTAGAAGTAACAAGGTCTCATATTATTGTGAAGTGATAATAGTTAACAATCACACACAATGTGGAGCTAACCACAAGGTGATGAATAAAAAAAGGGGAACGTTAATTACTGTGATTTAGTCAGTACATATTAAATCATACCAGGGTAGGTACTATGGTGCATACCTGGAATCCCAGCACTTGGGAGACTGCAGCAGAAGAACCATTAGTTCCAGTTTGGGGCTACACAGAGAACTCCAGACCAGCTAGACTGTAAAGAGTTAGCCTGTCTTCAAACAACTAAAAGAAGTCCACACATATGTAAATACTATAAATAACAAATATAATTAATAAATATATTATATATAAATAATAAAATATATGCATGTCATATATTCATGTGCATGTATTACTGTAGAGCTAATATGTGTCAATCAAAAGATTTTTAACTATTTGTGAGGGAAATGTTATTACTCTGATATAATAATTGACGGCAGTCTAATTGACGTTAAAGACTGGTGAGCCTGGTATCAGTGGGAGAATAAAAAGTAGATTGCTTGGAAAATAGGTTGACAATAAGCATCATAATATTTTTAAATATTCAAAACCCACAATTCACTTTCAGCGACCTTTCACATGAAACGCATATGAAGGTGGCAAATGTGGTGTGGAACTGTGTAATTCCATGTGAACCTTAGAACTATGTGAATTCCATGGAACTTCTCAGTAAGTACTAGAGAAACAAGTGCTAAGTCACAATCCATCCATGTGGTACTAATTAAGTCGCAATTAAAGATAGGCTTAGTGTGGTTTTAGTGATTTAAGGAACATTTCTGTTGCAATGTCAAGTGAGAAAAGGTGTAGATTACCATGATACTTTGTGACTGGTTTCCTCTAGGAGACTCTTTCTGTTCCATGGCCACACAAGTCATATGGGCCACTGTAGTCTGGTGACAACAACATACCTTCTTCTTCATGCAGAGACAAGACAAGTTCAGTGTTGTTGGCTGTTTGAAGGTGATGCTTTGCCAGTGTTTCGGATTCCTTTGCAGGTTATTGTATCGATGTGTGTGAAATGTGGAACCACAGGGGCTTCACCCTCATCTGACCGCAGAGACGGTTTGGCCCTGGGCTCTCTAATCTTACATCTACTCCTTCAATATTCTTAGCTTCAGTGTTTACATCTTCTATGGTGGGTACTCAATAATAAGTTGCTGGATGTGCCAATTATTAGGATCAAATTCAATAATTAATGAAATTGTATCTTAGTACTTGGCATACTCTAAAGGCACTGGATTTGTTGCTTGTTTTCATGCTGGGAAGATTTCCCAGGTGAAATAAACCATATGTATTAATGTATTCCATTAATTAATTAATTAATTAATTAATTAAGACTAAATTAATTAATAGTTAATGGGATTCACTCTCTGTGTGGAACCCTAACTACTTCTTAACATAGTCCAGAATGTTCCTTTTCTGGTAAATTAGCTGTTGTAAAGGCCACTACTCCTAGAATAATAGAGCGGAATAATAGGATGGATGTAAATAATGTATTTAACATACTTAGCATAGCACATATTTAAGAATCAATAAATTGATTACCTTTTTAAATGAAAAAACAATGGGACCTGCTAGGTGGCTTCGAGGATGAATATGATTGCTCCCAAATATAATGACATGAGTTAAGTCCCTGGAAGCTGCATGGTAGAATAAAAAACCTAGTACTCCTACTTGCCCTGCCATCTTTACATACACAATATTGTGTGTGTGAGTGTGTATATACATGTTCATAAACACAAACACATGTGTGCATTCGCACTAAATTCAAGAAGTTTTAAGTATAAACACAAAGGGTCTATTTATGATCTATCTCTTATGCATGATTTTAGTTGAATGGTCCTCCATCAGTAAGCCCACTGAACCTGACTGAATGCTTCTTATGAGTAAAACAATGCAGGTACAGCGTAAATTTGCACACTGAGATCTACAGAAAGTAGCATTGCAGAAGTGTGTGCCACAAAGCAAACAAAGCCCTCCTCTGTGCTTTGTAGGAAATCTTTCTTCTTTAAGTGCACTGTGCTTTAGGTTTTCCGCATTGTTGCTCCAAAGAAAGCATCATTTCTGTCTAAGTGCGAGAAACAGGGTTTTAAAGACTAACACCAGCAGCTTTGGGAGTTTCAAAAGGAAAATGTGACTTGGTAATTTGGTAGTGATTTCTTTTCAAATTTTGGAGAAAAGAGTAACTAAAACAGCAGAGTTTTCTAATTTGTATTTCACTTAAAACGCCACTGGGTGCTTCCTGAAATGCTAACGACAAAATTAACTCAGTGTGATGTGAGAGAGAAACCACTGGAAGGTTTGCACAGGACGGCCCCACCAGTGGAATCCTCCCACTGTACCCTTCAGAACGGAGGAGCCATGCAGGCAATCTTGAAGTAGAAGTGTAATGTAGGGGGCCATCACTGAGAACGGTGGGATTTGCAAAACATTACCATCCACGTGGTCAGATGGAAAAGTTTATTGGGAAGATTTAAAAAGTCTGAATGGAGGACAGTTTGCCACTTAACTGTTGCCAGCCCTGTGTTGATACTCAGAGCACAAGAATATTTTCTTCTGTGTGTACACTCAGAGAGAGTCATAACATACACACAAATACACATAGGCACACAAACACATACACACAAACATATACTCATACATGCTCATATATGTGTGCACACACTCACATAGACACACAATCATACACATACACAAAACCATTGTTGGGTATATTGGATTTGAGATAGAAACTGGAAAGCTTAAAAAGGAAAGCTTTATTTTTCTGAGCACTCAGGGAGACAGTCTGCTCACATTTGAACCCTGTCCCCAAGGGGCAGCCATATTGCATATTTAAAGGGTGAAACTGCATTATGAGGTGGGTTTGGGTGAGCTGCAGGGTAATCCAATTGTATTTTGACATTAAGGGTTAAGCAAAGGAGTATCTGTTGGAGACTAGGCCTTTTTCAGACACTTGGCCTCAAGACCCTTAACTCATTCCCTTAGACTCTCTAGTCAGAATCCAACACCCTTAATTCATTCTCCTAGACATTTAGGCAGGAGCTCAAGATGATAAGGAAACAAAGGAGTGGGTCAGCTGCATGCAGTTAATGAGGGCTTGGCAGGTAACTGGTTATACATTTTTTACTACTCAGGCATCTTAGTCAAGATAACAGCAAGTTCTACATCCGTTTACCAGTTTAACAGACAATTAAGACATTATCTGGAGGGTCAAAGTAAGAACAGGTCTCTGAGCCTGGGAATGTAAACCTAGTTTGACACTGTTATCAAAATGAGAAAGCAAAATGGGAAAATTGCTTTGAAAAAAGTTGGGCACTATGGCTGTCTCCTTACAACACGAACATATACACACATTCACATATACACACTAATATAGAAACAAGCCACATACACACGTGCACATATGAATACAAACACATGTACACACATACATACACAATCACATATATGTGAATATGAGTACTCACAAACACATGCACATGTGCATATTATACATACACACAATCTTATATATATACATATACATATATACATACTATATATATACATATATATATATTATATATACATATACATACATATACATGTATACTCAATGACACAAACATACACATATACACTTACCTATATGTACACATATCTATCTATGCACAGAAAGCTCTCAAGGAAGCTACTGTATAACAGTTTCCCTCCATATTGAAGTATTCTATCCTGCAGGGGAGCTCTTAAAGCTGGAAGGTAAACAACTCAAATGAGCTCCAGGAAGTCCCTGAAATTGACCAGATTCATTATGCCCCTCCTTGCCAGAGTAAGCAATATAAAGCTGTGAGTCTCACTCTCAGAAAAGAAGAAGCAGTCTCCAAAGAACACTCTGAGACCAGACCAGCTGCCTGGAAGAAGCAAAAACTATCTCAGCTGCCACAATGAGGCTTAGACCAACCAAGGCACATAGAAAGGACACTCTCCCTCTTGAGTTGCCTGCAGGCCATGCAGTGTGTTCCAGGTTCCCAGCTTTGTAAGCTCTCTGTCACATATGCTGAGGTAGGATTTGGTGATGCAACTGTCTCTGAGTCATTTCTGCTCCTATAAGTAACTCCTCACCCATATTCTTGTGAATAACCCTAATAAAACTCACCAGTTCACCAAGTTGAAATTTGGTGGTATCCGTAATTTGGTCTTTCATGGGCTCCGTATCTGGGTTAGAATAGACATGTATGTTGAGTCTCCCCCCAAAAGATCAGTTACATGACAGTTGAAGAGTGTGTGTGATGTAACAGAACAGAGGAAAAACACCCTACCACTGGCCTGACCCCAGACTCTCAGACTTGAATATTCCTGCCCTAGCAATTCAGAGTTAAAAGCTAAACATTGTTACAGAGTTAATGGCCAAGCAATACTTCTGGTTGCATTGTACCTTACAAATACCTCACCGTGCATGCTCCAAAGACCCTATCAAACCACGCCCCTGTGTCTACTCTGCTCGATACTCTTCCACCGTGTTCAGAGGCATGTGGTATTCTGTTCTTCCCAATGAATCTTTTGTGTGAGGTTTATTTCATGGTGTGACTTTGTGGCTCCTGATTGCCAAAATACCCTTGTGTGTGTGGTGTGTGCATGACAGGGGCAGGGAGGCTGGAAAGGGGATCCCTTTCAAAGAGTCCCAATGTTTAGTGATCTACATGTCATTAAAATGAAGAAAATGGAAGCTGAGTAGGTCGATGGCTATGAAAAATAATGTTTACAGTTTTCAAAGTGTATTCACAAATTTTATCACATTGCTACTCACTGAGGCTAAGTATGTTAGAAAGAGCGAATGTGCCATTTAACTTAGGAAGCAGAATTACAAGTCTGGTGTGGTTTAAATGCAAAGTACTCCACCCAAGCTCTTGGGCTTCAGTGATGGCACTGTAGTGTCTGCAGTGTTTGCTACACCTTTACAAGGAGTTTTGCTAAAGAAAGTAGATCTAGAAGGAGGGTGAGGGTGGAGGGTAATCTTGCGGCTTCATAGTCCAGTCCCATACACTATTTACTCTGCCTCCTGACTGAATGTACAGTGTGGCCCTGTCTCCTTACTCCTTCCCGGATTTCCTCACCATCATAGTGTGATGCCCTCTGTCTGTGAACCCCCTCCTTGAAGTTGCTTCCTGGGAATCATGTCACAGGAGGCAGAAAAGTAGCCAGCACAGTAAAAGAGAAGACAGGATTAAGAACTCAGCCTGAAAGGGATAAACAGCACATTTCTTTTCTCTATCGACATAAAAATGCACACTATTGTGCCAGCTCTTTCCTTTCCCTAAACCCCAGGAACCATATGCAAATCTTCAGGAAAAACCACATCTGAGGAAGGAAACTCTTAATAAAGCTGTATAGAACTAATCCTTTAGAGGACCATAGAGCCATCCTTTCTGCTTCTCTCAGGCACACTTGGGCAAGGCTAACTTGGCTGTGCATCCTGATTATAAGCATGGGACGGTCACCTTGGGGTATCGTTTTGTCTTAGTGACTTTCTCATTGCTGTGATAAAATAACCTGACCAAAGCAACTTGAAAGAAAAACTTTAAATGGTGGGACAGTCCAGACCCAGAAACAAACAGAAAGCATGGTGGCAGAACCAGGAGACTGATTGACCACACTGTATCCACAAGAAAGGAGCAGAGACTGAGAAGGAATTGGAGCCTGGCTATAAAGCTGCCTCCCAGAGAGTGCACCCCCAAAGGGCTCCATGGTCTTCCCAAACAGCACCACCAGGTGAGGACCAAATAAACAGGACCCTATGGAAGACATTTCACATTCGAACTATGACACACACATCAGTTACTAATAAAACCGCCCCGGAAGTGTTCAGGAACCATCTGCCCTGAGCCCTCAGTGGCTGATATGGAAATAGAGGCATGCTTTCTTAGTGACTAGTGTTCAACAGTGAGCATTCTAGGGGCCCTCAACAATTTTCTCACATTCATTTTATATAACAGAAAACTGAAATTCAAAGGTAGTTCCTCGTAAAATAATCCAGTGTCATTGGCTACTGTTTCTTTCCACAAAATTCCATGTAACAGCTGGACTTCCAGGGATGTCACACCTTGTCTATGAAACCACTCCCAATGGTCTCACTAGCTAGTGGTTGGGGAGAGGTGGAACATGAGAACAATAGTCTCTAGCCCATGTGAGAACTAACACATCTAAATTTTTTCTCCTGCCTAACTCATGAATTTACAAGGATTAAATTGGATTCCTTTTACTGTGATTGTTTTTATATTGTCTGTTCTTTATGTATTTTTGATATTAAACTCTCATCTAATATATAATTTGTATAACCTCTTTCTACTATCTTACAGATTTCTTCTTAAATTCTTGATTATATCTTTAAAAAATGATACTTTATGTTTAATGAAATTTGATTTATTTTTTCATTTTATTGCTTCTACTTTGTTTCTTTTAGAAGAATAAATTTCTCTTTTCGGCATTTTTCTTTTACTTTTCTCTCATATATTACACTTTGACTGCAGTTTCCCTTCCTCTATTCCTCCCAGTTCTTCCCTGCTTTCCTCTCCCCCATATCCCACTCCTCCTTCATTTCCCTTTAAAAAAGGAAGAAGAAGGAGGAAAAGGAAGAGGAGGAGGCAGAAGAGGAGGAGGAAAAGAAGAAGAAGAAGAAGAAGAAGAAGAAGAAGAAGAAGGAGAAGGAGAAGGAGAAGGAGAAAGAAGAAGAAGAAGAGGAAGAAGAAGAGGCTTCACAGGAATACCAACTGAACGTGGCATAACAAGTTATAATAAGAATAGGCACAATCCCTTATATCAAGGCTAGACTATACAACCCAATAGGAGGAAGAGTTCCAAGAACAGGCAAAAACCAGTCAGAGCTATCCCCAACTCTCACAAGGACACTCAGCTGCATAACCATAACAAATATGGAAAGGACACAGCTCAGACCCATATAGGATCCTTGACTGTAGCTTTAGTCTCTTTGAGGCCCTATGAGTTTGGCTTTGTTGACTCTGTGCCATGCTCCTGTGGTGTTCTCGAGCCCTCTGGCTCTGCAGTTCTTCCCATCACTATAAGAATCAATTTCTAAGTTTCTAAGATCACAACAATTTAACCCTTTTGCATTGTTCTTAGAATTTTGTCTTTACTCCATCAAAATACCACCCTAAATGCTTGTAATCCCAAAACTTGGAGGGTTGAGGAGGGGAATAGCAAGTTTTAGTTAACCCTCTAACAATGCAAGACCATGTCTCAGAAAACAAACAGAAAAACAAAACAAAAAACAAAACAAAAAACAAATGCACGCGCGGGCACACACACACACACACACACACACACACACACACAATTTACCTTCTTCAGTTAAAGGTTGTTTTAGATAGCAAGAATAATCTTTTCTTCTTTTATCTATATGTCAATGATTTTTTTCCTACAAAAGACATCACTACAACTTTCTCAAGAGTTTCTTTACCTCTAATCAACTCACAACTTGCCTTTCCCTGAGACACTTCTGTGAGGAAATAGTCACACAAGGAAAAGATTTTTCCCTTGTATTTTGTACTCACAGTTCCTGTGTTCAGTTACTTGAAAGATGGCCTTTTCTTGCATTATCAGTCTTCATGAAATCCTTATGGAAGTGACAGTTGCAACCAAGCATTTAAAAACACTGAAAATGTCAGCCATGGTGCTCAACATCCCATCACTGTCATTAGGACTCCTTTGCCAGCTGCTTCTTGCAATCCTTCTTAACTGTTAAGTGAATGGTTATGTTTTAAGATGAGAGAACAGTGAGTAATAATTCAAGTTCAGCTCTATTTTTCTCTGAGGGTTAAGCAGTAGTGTTCTTACCACAGATTCATAGGCAGTCGCAGTGAGCACAAATATACCTGCCATTTCTAATGAAACACATGCTTATCTTTATACACTGAAGCCTGGCAAGCCTCAGATTAAAAGAAACATTTATCTGAGTTTGTGTTCAAAGAAGGCACTCATCTGGCTTAGTCACACCAAGCACGTTCTTCCTGGGATCCCCTGAACCTTGCAGGATTTAAAGTGCACGTGATGTTTTACAAACACCACTTAGCTCAAAGAGGGTTTGATAGCAGGGCAAAGTGGAATAGCATCCTGCTCAAGATGGACAAGTGACCTTGGCTATAGCAAAAGGACAGACAGAAAGTTTACTGTTCTAAACTGTGACAAAAAGAATAATTTCTGCTAGAGCTATACCACTAATGAGATGCTGAGAAAGCAACAGAAGACAAAGAGACAGAAAGCAGGACTAAATTAAGAATCTGGCTACCACTAAATAAAGCAGGCAAGAAGAGATTGAACTCCACCCCAGCTATAGAGGTCAACAGTCTACTAAGGCTTGAAGTTAAAGATGGGGTGTTGGGAGAGGGTCAGAAATAAAGTCAAGCTGTATGGCAGCCTTGTCTTACAGGCTCAGTTATTTATTCAACAAACAATTTTGAGCATCTGCTAGGTGTCATTACTCTTTTGTAAAAATTATGATTATGGTGTTCGTATGTACACATATACACAAACATGTATAGGTCAGAGAACAACTTATGGTATTTAGTTCTGTCCTTCCACCAAGTGTGTGTTCATGAGACTGAACTCAGATTGTCAGGCTTGGTAGCAAGTGCCTTATTCACTGGACATTCTTGCCAGCCCTAGATGACATCACTCTCCTAAGTATAGCATAAAAAAAAGATGCAAGACAGAAGAGGATTCTTCTTTGTTCATTTCACATTGAGATGGAAGGAAGCAGAGGCAAACTATGTAAATAAAAAAGATATATAATGTTAAGTACTATCTTGAAAAGTAGAATAAAAGAGTGAACTATAATCAAAAGATTGCATAATCTGATTTATATTACATAAAAGAAAAATGTCATAGAGAATATGTTAGAGAGGGACCAATTATGATGACAGTTGAGAGTAGGTGTTGAACTGAGCTATAGTTTATAACTGTAGTATACATGCAGTGTGTGTTTAATACATAGTGTAGAGATGTAACTGTTGTGTATATTGAGAGATAAAAATATACAGAATTTAGTATGATTAACTAAACAAAGGATAAGGAGGAAGGAAGTGATGAGCTTTTTACATTTGTAAGTGGGAAAGGTGGTAGGGTATTTACAAAGATTGAACGACTGGTTAAGTGTATTTCTAGGTTAGTGGTATCTGCTTTTTAAAAAGAGTCGGCCTGTTCCTCACTTGTAAATGTTAAACAGATAAAAGGGAATTCAATAACCATAACCAAGCCCTTTTATTTTATTCCCAGAAGTTAGGAAACTTCCGTAGACTATATCAAATAGTATGGAATGAGTATGTCTAAGACTTGGTTCTCTAAGAAGAGCCTGCATCAGCATCTTAACTTGAAGATAGGCATGGACTGCACAGTTTCTCGTGACCAAGATGAACGATGGGGTTAAGTTCTGCAGTGTATGGGGGGAAGCCAATGATGAAGCTCCTTGCCACTATCTGCCTTCCCGTATGAAGAGGGTCATTATGACCTTGTTACATTATACTCTCCATTTCCTTCCCCCTGACTAATATAATTGCAAATGAAGCCACATTTTCATAGAATTGCTTTAAATTTCTTTTGGTCAAATAAGGCAAGTCTCAGCAACTTAAGTTAGTTTAGCATCCTTGGCAAGTTGTAGAAGCACTTAATGAAAAAAACACGGAGATTTCTTTCCAATTACTGAAGCATCCTTAATGATCTGAAGATTAGCTGTAGATCAGAATCATAATCGAGAGAGAGGGAAAAAAATGAGATTGCATTGGAATTCTCTCAAATTTAACCTGAGATGACTTTTAAAAAAAAAATGCAAGCTCAGGATAATTCACTTTAAGTAGAAAAAAAAGTGCTGCAATTATCAGTTAAAAGCAGACAGAGCAATTATGAGTAAATGACCTGAGGAGAAAATAGAGGGAACTCTCACTAAATATGAGTCAGCAAAACGGGTATCCTGTTGAACCACAGCTCTTAGAAACTGGACTAAGAGAAACTATAGGAACCGAAGAAGTTAATAATGCTGGACCATTTAACTTGAACCCTGGGAATCTGAGGCACAGCACTTTCCAGAGAAAAACAAGGACAAATTTATGTAACAAGTGTTGGACTCTGAAGACATGGGTTGGCCCAGATTCATTCCTAATAAGTGACAGAAACTTGTCAATTTGCTTAGTTTCTTTAAACACTAGATAGTTTGTCTATAAAATGTGTATGATAAAAAAGTTATGTTTGTGGTTCTATTTATATAGATTATATACATTAAATATATAATTTTATAGATATACATATACTTATAAAGAGTATTAAATGTAACATAGCCTTAAAGCTATATATTGGGAGTGTCAGTGAAGATAATTTAAATCGAGGTGTTGTATTAGTGCAATACAATGAGAAAGTCAAAACTGGGATTCCTTCTTTATGTAGCCCCATCAGAATGTTTAAAAAATATTAAAACTTTTAGGATAGCAACAATAAAGCAACAAGCCAAGTATGGGGCTGTGTGACTACAAGTCTAGTGAAATAATGCAGGCTGCATGTTCAGGAAGCTGGTTCTGTGAACAAGGACACTATTCTACATGTTCCCATAGAATGGACTATGCATTGCTGTTCCAGATGTTGACTTAACATATGTAGTGGAAATTCCCCTACTCCTGATTCTCAACTGCAGAGTATCCTTCTAAGCCAGGTTGTTGAGCTGCTGAAACATAAAGAATTCTGACTCCAAGGACTACAGAAGAAAACCATAGAGCAACTGTGAGTGATTTTTGAAAGGTGGAAGTAAAAAAACAAAATTGTTAGGGTCCAAGAATCACTGAAGGAAGACCCCAAATTCCAATAGCATACAACAGCAAAGAGTGTTTATTCTGCAGAAATTATGAGCATGCAGGGGTCAACCACTCATCAAAAATGTGATAACCTGAGGGGCTGATAGGCCCTTTTTATGCAGGGCTAGGGGAAATTTCCAGAAGGGTTAGGTAACCTTTAATATGATTGGTAGGGGCAACTCTGTGACATTAGTACAGTTTTGATTGGCTGCTATGTTAGTTTAGTCTTGTTATATTTGGTGAGACCTTGAAGAATTTTTGAAACCAGCTCAGTTCTGGCCTTATTATCCCCTCCAGCTAGGTGTCTCAGGAACTGTCTCAGCTCCAGACTTATCTTCCCTAAGTTAGGGCCATCGTTGACTAAAGGCCCACTGTCAGTGGCTCCTTCTAAGGAGCCCAATATACTTCCTGTAGAACAAAGAAAAATTTATTACAAAAGTTTTTGGATCTCTCATTCCCTTCTCTGAATTGTAACTGAAAAAAGTCTTTGATTCATGACATTTTGTCCTAGGTCCAAGTCATTGGCTGAGGGATAAATTGGGACCTAAGTCTTACTGCTGAAGTGCAGGCATTTTTTTACTTAGTATTTCAGCCTGTAAAGTGGGTCAACAGATGTTATACTTTTCTTCTGTAACTGCTTCCTGATGGCATTAGGAGCCCAAGAAGGCTGAAGTGCTACCCAGAGGCTGGGCAATGGGGCATGTATCAGAAGCATCTGATTAGGTGATCCAGCTGAAAGACAGGAAGGAAACCTCATATCAACTGGGATGGTTAATCATCAGCTGTCAGCAAGTCCAGAATTTAGCAGCTTGCAGTCTTCAGGTGATACTTGGACAGAGTCTGTCAGCCAGGTGAAAATCTGATGAGACAAACATAGACTAGGGACAGAAGTTAAAATTGTCTAGTAACTGGGGAAGGTAAGAAATCACAAGATCAAAGGGAAAACTCCCATTTTCAAGAACAGGCAGGTATACTGCTCTAAATTCTATTTGATCTGTGCCAGGTGGATCCAAATCTTATGACTTTTTGATTTCCTGAAGCTCATGTGAACTTTATTTACAAAAGGATGTACATTAGTATTAGCATTATGAAATCCATATTTTAGAAAAAGCAGTTCACAGGTATCTGTAGGACAGCAGGAGTAGACTCATGCCTTTGGGATTAGTAAATGCTGTAGGTTTGAGTTAGAAGGCATAGAACACTCTTTCTTCAGTCCAGATGGTTAGGTACACAAATTAAACAGGAATGGTTTTGGCATGCTGATAAGTATCTTTAAGCCTATATTTAGAAGACAACTGAGAGAATTAAAAATCTTGAGCTTGTGACTGAATTGTAAGCAGCCGGTACTCAAGTAGCTTATCAGAATTTCAGTGGTCAATGTTAAAACTTTAAACTTTGGAAATTTTAATATAACAATAGCATGAGTGAAATATGAAACATCTCCCATATATACACATTAAATCACTTCTTATATTTTTATAATTTGTATTTGTAATGCCGTAAAATGTCTCCTTAGACCCTCCAGTCTTTAAAACGTGCAATTATCAACCTTAAAACATCTTTTTAGACTCTCCAAAATTTATAATTTGAATTTACCAACTCTAAAACATCTTCCATCTGAAATTATTTTTATATCCTCTAACATGTATCATCTATACTACCAACCCCACTTAATTTTCTAGACTTTTAAATATTCTTTAGAAGCTTTTATATCCTCAGACCTTACATAAACATTTTTATTTAATTTTTTTTTACCAATGAACACAGGTGGCTGATTATTGAGAGCAGTTATTTAATATGAAGTCTGTGAGCAAGACAAACCTGTTTGTCCTTTTAAATAAGAGACCTAGTAGTTTTATTTAACTAATGAATTTACCAATGAACTAACATCATGGTGGATTACCTTGAGGTAAGGACATAGTTGCCTGTTGTCTAGTTGTTAAGCTATGGTTAGCTTAACTGTCAAAATGATCAGAGATCTGAGAAGGGTAAATCATAATCTAAATAGTCCGAGTCAATTAAAATGACAGACATACCTATTACCCAGATGGCTTGTGATGCTGGCCATTAGGTTCCTGTGATGTTGATGGCTCCATTGGAGATACAGGCTCCACTGATGTCAGGATCAATCTTCAGCTGCCAGGCCTGACAAATCTGAGAGTCTTTCCTGAGAAGGAGAACTTGGGAGAGATGATCTCATTTTGTCTTAAGCAACATGTGACAGTCAATTCTCCATCTGTCCTCTGTTTGTTCATGGTTCAGACCAGGCCCTGGTAGCAGGTGAAAACACTGGGCAGTTAATCTCAGTGGTTAGCGTACGACAATTCGCGTGGTGTCCTTTGTTGTTGTGCCTTTCTCTTCTTGGAAACCTTGGGAAGTCATAACTAGGATTTTTGAGTCTCCATCTATGATAGTAAGTATAAGCCTATTAAATGGCATATTCAGCAGATCTCTGACTGGTTTGAAGGCTAGTACCTATCTAACATATCTGAGTCAAAACAATCTTTGTCTGTTCTTAGTTATCTGTTTCAAATTGTACCTTACAAACATAAAACAGGAGGCTAAATAAAGATTTAATCTTGTGATTAATTGCATCAGTATTTAACATAGCTTCATATATATTTCTCAACATATTAAAGGATTTGTTCATCTTCAAGGTTACTGACTGTCAATTCCTCAACAGACAGAAACATATTCTAACAAAGAGAGATAGCCAATAGTGACTTATCTATAGTCATGTCTGAGTTATGAGAATTGCTTTGGGAATAAAATACTCCTGGTTACAATAAATGGCAGCAGGTAAGGGAGGTCAGAACACGTGATGTCTTGTTAGTGCTCTGTGTGTCTAGCCTTCCTTGAAAGGGGTCATTCTGGGAAGAATATGATGTCTGGAGACGTGAGGAGCAAAGCAAAAGGAAGACTTTCCAGTGCTGCTGGTTAGAGAGGAGAATGGGGATGAAGAAAGAGATGTGTTTCTGAGAGTATCTAAATTAGTACGACAATATGGATTGCTTCAATCTGTTTCTTCGGAATTTTCTCTGGAGCTGAAGAAAAACAGAGCTCGAGCAAACTGTTTAAAAGGAAGCATGACCAAGAACCAGAGGCTAGAGAGCACAGTACCTAGGATAGAAAAAAAGGGGTCGAGGTGGGGGGAACCACGATGCAAAGAGAATGTTTTCCACTGGGAAGACAGTGAAAATGTGTAGTTTCTAGAAGTGTTCTATACTTTGTCCTAGGTGCTGTTCAAACTCTTATACCTATGTACAAAGTAAGAATGTTTATCTGCTATTAATGTATTTTATATGCTGTGGGAAGCCATGGCAAGGCCTTACTCATCCTTGGCTCTCCTACCTACTCTTCTTCTTTCTGCTTACCTTCCATGATTCACTTGTCAGTTCTCAGAACTTCAAACAAGGCCTCATAGCAACCCATCTTAGTAACCTTTCGTCCTGATCTCTAGATTTAGCCAACATCCTGCTAGATAGATGTTTTTAGAACCCCTGGTAATGGAAAGGCTTTGTAAGAATAACTTAGTTACACCCCACAGCTGCAGCTAGCTTCCTCCACCTGCAAAGCCCTCTTTCCTTTCCTATCCCTCCCCATATCCGCTTTCAGAGTATATAACCTGTGTGAACAAGAAAATCTTTGCCAGCTTGATCAGACTTCTTGACTTGCTGTGCCTTTTTATTTTGTCATGCATCTCAGTCCTCTCCACAGGGTCTAAGGGTCCCACTTGATTGTCCAGCTGGCCTGGACAATATACCTTTCATACATTACATTATTTTTTAAATGAAGACATTATCAGATATTAAGAAACAGTGTAGACTCTACATGATCCACACGTTCTCTAGGTGTTTCTTATACACATTAGCAACTAAGAATCATCCAATATGCAACCATGTTAAAGCTCAAAGCAATTAACTTATTTTTTCAATTGTTACTACGCTTGTTAATGAAGCTTTCAAAGAGCAGAGTTTGGGGACATTAAATAATGCAATCTTTTTTATAAGCCTAATAGTGGTCCACTACTAGCGACTGATGCAAGATAGCATCACAAGTTAATAATGCAGGATTAAACCAAAGAGAAGTTGAAAAGGCACATTCACTTCAAAGGAGGACCTTAAAAAGCCAAGTTAAAACTATTCCAATTCATTTTTTGGGGTAACAATCATTGAAGTTTTTTTTTTAATTTATTATTGTTGTTTTAATAGAGAATGAGGTAAAATAAAAACAAGATCCTTGGGGAAAGTAGTTGCGAATCGTAAGTGGATTTTATCTGCAAGAAGCCAGGTTATCAGCAAAAGACAATTCTACATTAGGGCAGTAGTAGTGTGAATTAAAATAAAAAGCAGCAATGATAGTTTAAAAGGAGGAACAGAATTATTTAGTATTGGTTATGATAATAGAAATTCTGGTAACATTTATAAGACATCTACTGTTAGCTATATATAATTATTTAATCATCTGGCTCCATCAACAATTCTATAAAAAGGAGAGTTTCTTCATCACACGTTTTTAAAATGAGAATATTTAAAGCAGAGAGGATATGGCCATGTCAAAGTCTACCAGATAAAAGCAAATCTAGATTTTGAATCAAGTTATGTCTGATTATGATTGTTCCGTTGTTTTCTTTAGAAGAGAGAGACGAGAGGGACTTAAAGACTTCATGGAACTCTAGGTGACAGCTCAGTGTTGTTACTGTTAGATGGAATGAGGGAAGAACAGATTTGATGGCCAACAGGATGACTTCAATTTATTCACCTTGACTCTGAGGGTCATTAATTTTTAATATTTCCCTGCATTAGCATGTGTTGCCATATGACTGAACAAAGGAGAAAGGGACAAAGCAGTGCTTTAGTCTCTCCTATTTTATAACTTACTTTATACGGCTTTTGCAAATAACTAGGTTCATTAAAATGTATCTAGTTTTAAAATTCTACCAGAATGCTAATATGATTTCTACAAAGAAATTACAGGTATTACTATGCCCTCAGAACCTTGGAATGTTTCTATATTTGGAGATATGTTCTTTCTGAAGATAATGTGAAAATGAGGTCATTAGTGTGGCCCTCATCTAATATAATTACTATTCATATGAGATGAGAAGCTTAAGACACAGACAGACACAGAAGGAAGGGCATGGGGAGACCTGCTGCAAGCCAAGGGCAGAATTCTCAGAAATCAACTCTGCCATCATCTTGATTTTATTTTTAGCCTCTACCGCATGAAACCATAAATTTCTGAAGTGTGAAATCACCAGAATAACCATTTGTTGCCACAACCCCAGAAAAATCCAAACATTCTGTATATTTACATTGCTATCTGTGACCCTTGATTACCACTATCCAGTATAATTTGTGAGTCATTGTTGTGAGTCTAGCTTGTGAGGTTGGGATCAGAGATCTTAATCAAAATATTAGAAGCTCTTACTGCTGAATTAACTGTTAGTCATCCTATCATCTGCACTGACATGGCCTTCATCTACAGTATGAACAACTGTGATTCTGGGAACATGATCTAGACACTCCTTAAAACAGACTCTTCGGTTGCATGGTCATCTTATCCGTCCTCTGTATCATAGAGGCAAGGACTTATGCATTCCTCCATACTGAGTCTTCTTAGTTTGACCTTTTATAAATAATCACGGCAAGACAGCCTTTGTGCTCCAGGAAAGTACATTCTAAAAGAGTTAAAGGAAGCATCATGTTTAAGACTAGAATGATGACCGTCAACCCT
>JANHMN010000008.1:11716423-11749924 GCA_030674055.1 Rhabdomys pumilio | reverse complement strand
TCTCTCTCTCTCTCTCTCTCTCTCTCTCTCTCTCTCTCTCTCTCTCTGCCCCTAAAGACTTCACTGCACATATATTACAATAATTTTAGATTGTTCCTTGAACAACTGAGAGGTCCTTCATTTTTTTCAGTCTCTTCTCTCTCTGTTTCAATCTGCATAGTTGTTATCACCCTGATTTCAGAGTGACTAACCTTGTTCTTAGTGCCCAGTCCTGTGTTTCACCAAGTCCTCTTTTTATCATTTAAAATGTTCATTTCAGTCTGAATACTCATAGTTCATACTCATATTTCAATATTTTATAGTTGATATTGATTCATTTAGATTTACTCAACCTATTTTGGCTTTGATTTAAAAAAAAGTCCTCTGAAATAGTCTTCAAAGTGATACAGAGACTTGGATATCCATAGGACTTAGAATTTATCTAATAGGTAAATTAAAATTCTGTTCTATTACACAAGGGCAGCTGTCAGAATAACATTTAAGAAATAAATTACTTTTACTAGCATTTATTTTATTAAAAGTGTTACTAAGGTGAATGGCCTGGAGATGAATCAATGGGTATGTGTACTTACTATACATGATAAAGATTTGAGTTTAATGTATGATGGGCATTGATAAACATACCTGCAACCCCAGGGAGATAGGATGTGGAGACAGGATGATTGCAATAAGTGGCACTTACTGCCTGTTAGCCTTGTTTAAATTCACAGAGACCCTGTCTCCAGGGAATAATCAAGATAATGATAAAATCTGACACTAGACAGTGTCATCTTCACTACACACATATGCTCAGGAGTGAGCACCTACACATAAACATATATGTAACACACACACACAAGCGCTCGCACACACCAGTATTGCATTCCCACAAAAATGTATTGAAATAAAATTCATACAACATAATCTAAAGTGAATAATGTATTAGCATTGTTGGATGCAAAATGCTGTGCAATTCCCATATCTAAGTACTTCCAATATATTTTTCATCACCCTCAAATAACTCATTATCCAATTAGCATTCCTTCCTACCTACCAGAAACTACAAAGCTCTGTGTGTGTGTGTGTGTGTGTGTGTGTGTGTGTGTGTGTGTGTGTAGTGTATGTCTGCATATACTTATCTATTCTGGAAATTTTCTATAAATGTAATTGTACATATGTGAGATTTTTCTGGCTTTTTCACTCAATATAAAGTTTGGAGATTTTGCACATTGTAACATTGGTTTAATTTTATCTATTCTTATGGATAAATAAAATTCCACTAGGTACAATTATCACAATTTACCTATCCATCCTTCTTTGAATAGATGTTTAGAATTTTTCCAGTTTTACACTGTGAACAATAAATCGCTATGATTACATATCTATATGGACAATAAGCCATGTGTCTGTTAAATGTATCATCTCAGTTATTTTGGATATACATATAGATGTTGAATTGCAGGATCATAGCATAACTTTATATTTATTTTTTATTTTTCAGTTACTTTCATACTGCTTTAAATTCCCACAGCACTATGCCAGAATCACTATTTTCCCACATCCTTGCCAACACTAGACATTTCACCTTTTTTATTACTGTTGTCCTAGCATTATTGAACAAGAGCCTCATTTGGTCTTGATTTTCATTTCCATGAAGACTAATCGTCAAACATTCTCATGTGGTTTTGTTGATTTTGTTTTAAGGAGGATCTCATGTAGCTATGGAAGTCCTCAACCTCACTGTAACCAGAGAATGACTTCGAACTTCTGGTTGTCCTACCTCCATCTTCTAAGTGCTGGGATTGAAGGTATACACTGCCACACCCAGTTTATGTAGTGGTGGAGACGGAGCTCAGGATTTCCTGCCCCGCAGGTGTTTGAGCTTCATCTAAGCCCTACCTTTTGCTACTTGCTTTGTCTTTTCATTCATTTACTAAAGTCCTTTGTCCATTTGATCGAGTCACTGGCTCTTTCACTGAGATGTAAGGGTTCATTATAAATTCTGAATTGAAAGCTGTCATGTATTTTAATGAAATAAATTATCCCACTACTTCTTTTGTTCTCCACATTGACAATGTATCAAGTTAGAAAAAAATATATCTGTTATTATATAAAGTCACTAATGTTTAGCTTCATTCTTCTATGTTTTGGATACCCGCTGGTCCCAGCACGGCTTACTAAAAAGCTATCTTCACCAATAGAGTGATCTTGCCCACCCACTGATGATCATTTGGTCACAGGTATGGAGATTTGTTCCTGAATACTTTGTTCTACTTCACTAGCCTCAGATGTCTAGATGTCAATACCACAATTCTATAACTGTAAAATCAAATTCTGAAATTAAAAAGTATGAATCTTCTAAATTTGTCATTTTCAATATTTTTAATATGAATATGCTTTTTTACTTCCACAATGATTTGAGAACCAACTTTTCTATTCCTGTCTGTGAGCAGGGAGTAAAAGGTCCTAAACAGCAGGGAGGAAGGAACAAGGAAGGTAATGAAAGAAGAAGATACAGTGCATATCTTTTCTCATATGTGGACCCTAAATTAAATTTAAACATGCCTAAGTCTGCACATGTATGTAAGCATGTGTGTGTGTGTGTGTGTGCATATAAAACACATACATAAACATGAAGTAAGTGGAATGTGGAAAAAAAGAACAAGCTAATAAGCGTAGGAAGAACGAAAGAGCTAATGGGATCTATATGAACAAAGAATAAGAATGAATTGTATAGAAGTGTCATAGTGAATTCCATCATTTTGCATGTTAACTAAAAGCATTGATCAGAAAAATATTTCCTATTTCTGTAAGCAGGGCTCTCAGAATGCATACAGGGGTTTTTAACAATCTGTATATCACTTATGAATCTGCTCCTTACAAATATGGAATTTTCACGTTCATACATATAAAATGTCTTTTAAATATTTACATATGAGCTTCTTTTGGCAAGCTTATATAGTTTTAATGGAGCGAATCCTTTTTGCCTTATTTAAATTTATTCCCAGAGATTTAATGTTCAACTGATATCATAAGTGGGTTTACTTTCTTAATTTCATCAACAGATTGTTCAGCTCTGGCATATAAAGACAAATGATTGTCACATGTTGCATTTGCATGATGACTTCGTTTAATGTATTTGTGAGTGCTCATAGTTTTCATTGTAAGTGCTTTGATATTTTCCACATAATGGATGATGTCATCTTAAAATAGACCAATAATTTCTTTCCTATCTGAAGATCTTTAGCTTACTTTTTCTGCCTAACTACTCTAAGTAGAATTACCAATACAATAGCTGTGTCATCAGGTGGGGAAAGCAAGCCTCCTTGTCCAGCTGGTGCTCTTAAATGAAATTTCTTTCTCCCTTTCTATCAAGCATGATGTTAGCATCTAACTTTCCACAGATGCCCAGTTGTCTGATTAGGGACTTTTCTGATCCAATTTTTGACAAAACTACTCTGTCTCATACACTGTCACTGAGACGGCTTCTCTTAGCTAGTGTTTGGTGGATACCATAGAAGAGTGGTACTATAATGGCTGTTGAAAGCTCAGCCTCAGTCCTACCTTTCTACCTTACAGACCCAAGGAAGTAACCCAATCATCTCCCGGTAGTTTATTTGGGTCTTTAAACACACTCAGTGTAGGAATAACCAAATCTTTATAAATGCCCCATCATCTACAGGTATATTTCCATGACCTAATTGCCCAAAGAAACTCTCCACATTCCACACTCAATCTCCAGGATGGGTGTGGAATGTGACAATTAAAACATACCAAACCAAGTGGCTACAGGTTGCTCAGTCATTTTATAGTATTTTTGGTAAGTACATCTGAATTTCCTTCCCATACCAAATTCCAAATTTAACAAAGGAAAAGTCCCCTTTGTGTAGGCTTTAGATTTTTTCAAGACCTACTTTGACAATGATTATTAATGCTTTGACTCCCCTTCTAGCCCGCCATTCAAAGGTGAGGGAGAGAAGATGGTAAATAGGATATGGGGATGTGGACCTGTTTAGAAGTCATTCTTTGAGGCAGTTCCATTGTTAGGATACCAGCAGTACAATTCAGTAGTGTCAGGATACCAACAGTCCAGTTCACAAACTCACCAAACACGAATCAGTACCAGCAGCCTGATTCAGCTGAGACATCCAGGCCTCTGCAGAATCAGCCCATGTCAGCAGGAGTGAAAAGAACCATCAGGAATACCAGGAGAAGTTCTCTGCTGTTCCTCTTTCAATAAAGCAAAGATCTGCAAAGGGAGACCAAGGAAGTATTGCAAGGCAAGCTATGCTAGTATGCTGTCCTGGTCTGTGGACTATTACTTATACTCTCTCCAAACATCATGTGTTCTCTCACGGGTCTGCTTCAGCAAAACGTCTCATGGACCTGCATCACATGGCACAGCTGGAAATTTCCACTTCACCTATGTGTTAGTTCTTCAAGTAGTGCTCAGAGAGCTGCGGATAAACAAATACAATTATTTGCTTCTGTGTCGTGTTAAATTCCATGCAAACACCTAATTTAGTAATCCTTTACAGTTAAAGCCAATATCTAACCACTCATACAACTGTACAAGTCACTCTTTTTAAAGTAATTTTTTAAGATTATAATATAATTACAGAATTTTCGTCTTCCCTTTCACCCACCTAAACTCTCCCATACACTGCTGCTTATTCTTTTCTAAATTCATGGCCTCTTTTTCCATTAATTGTTGTTACATGCATATATGTATGTAACACAAACACACACACACACACACACACACACACACAAAACACACAGTGTGTGTCCCTAAATACATATATACAACTTACTTAGTCTGCATAATGTTACTTGTAGGTATGTTTTTAAGGCCAACATTAGTCATTCAATTAAAATCAAGGTTATGAACTGGAGAGATGGATCCTCAGTTGAAAGTTCTTATTGTTTTGGTGGAAAACCTGATTTCAATTCTTAGCACCCACATCTACTGGCTCAGAACCACTGATAACTCCAGTTCCAGGAGCTCCAGTGCTTTCTGGGTGAGTTCACACTTGTGGAGTGCATAAACTCACACAGGCAGGCCCACATAAACATAAACATAATTTAAATAAAAGTAAAATGCAACTTTACTTGGATTTAATGTTTTTGTGTTGAAAATGCTTCTTCCATTTTACACAACCATAAGTCATCAGTCATAACTAACTACATCCTGCAACTGACGACATCCTAGGATCTTATTCTTATTTCTTCCCAAATAAAACAATTTAGTGCATTCTATCTACAATAAAACACTATCATCAATTTATTTTATTTCTACTAAACTATCTAATTTCTACAGTACTTTAAGGAGATAAAAATTCTAGTTTTCAATTAATGAGTCACAATATTTTCTAAGATAAAGAGCATGTGTGATTTATCTCTATGGCTATCCTGAGAAAGCATCTCACTGACTCTGGAGGAAGAAATCCCTAGATCAATATGAGTCTAGATTTGCCACTGGCTCCCTCTCTCCTTTGTCTCAAGTCTGATACATTTTCGAGGATCACACTGAGACATTTTACCTGTTTTATTGTATGTTTATGGCTTTATTTTTTAATGAGCTTAGCCACAGGAGCCTCCCAGAGAATGAAGGTTCATTTAAGGGATAAATTGTTCCTTGCTCTAAGAACTCAAGAAAAACTTCCCTTCTGCTGGATTTCTCCTCACTTCACTTCACCCAATTTGTTCAGCAAAAGCTTATGTACAAATATTAGGTCGGGAGCATCATGGGGGAAGGGTGAGGCCCATCCTGGGAATAAAAGCCAGTGAATGAATCTAATTGTTGCAGTTTTAGCAAGCCCATAAGCACTGAGACCACAGGGTTTAATAGCTACTGTATCCAGTGACCAAGTGATTGAGACTCTAGCCTCATGACCAAGGAAGGAAGCAGCATCAGTTTGTTCCTGTTGCCCCAGAACAGCAAAGAGAAAGGCCAGAGAGTGAGATGAGCAGACTCTCAGCAGGAGAATTCGCTCCACCTAAGATGCATGTTGTACATCAACATGAGGACCCTAAAGGTGATACTGAAGTGGGGAGGGGTGCTCCCATAACATTCTGAAGTCGGTGCTTACTGTCTTTAAAGTTTTATTTCACAGCCTCCCATGGGTCCCATGGATGAAAGGTTAGATAAACAGCAGTGTTACACTTCCCACTGAGTTCCAGTCTACATGTGTAGCTTCTGCTTAGAAGGACATAACCTAAGATATCAGTGTGTAAAATGTTTGAAGTTAGCTACCATGTCTAGACTTCTCTATGTTTTTTCTCTTCTCAAAATAAAATGTCTGGTATTGGGAAGGAAGTTTTCTGTCAGTGTAGAGAGAAAAAACAGTCTTAATACTGTGAAGTGCTGTTTTCCAGTGGGCTTCATAGCAGGCAGTGGAAAGTGAGACTTGAATCCTGTCTTATGCCCAAACTTCAGAAGACAGAGAACCTGCTCATTCATTCTCCCAGCAGCCTGAAATTTTTCCTCAGATGCTCCCTCTTCCTTGCCTTCCTTTAATGGATGTAGTTTATAATAGTTCTAGTGCCTTAGGTAAAAGTCATTTTGATTGAGCTATAAACCTACCTACTTCAGTGAAGAAAGGAGTCAGGCTTTCAAACCCTGTGGAAAGAACTGACCACGGGGCAAGACATTGTAAATAATTTAGAGATGCCCAGTGAGAAGATTACTCCCTAAATATTTAAGACCCTGAAGGAGCAGGTCCTTCCAAGTTATTCGATGTTTTTTTCTCTGGAAGAGCTGCCATCTGGACAGTTGCTGAGTCATCTACAGTTTCTTAAAGTCTTTGAGTCTTGGATCTTGCCTGTCAGGCCTGATCAAAGATGGGAACACAAGGTAGTCGGGTGCTTCACTCCTATCTTGTAGATGGCTGCCTCATCTATAGAATCCCAGATTCTAAAATGTAGATTCCAATATGTAATAAAAGCCATGCAATGAGCCTGAAAACTGCAGAAATACTTGTCAGACAATTTAAGTACTTTCCAGGAAGTTGTCATGCCAAGTATAGCAAGATGCGAGGAACAGAAAGATGGCAGTCACTACTTTAAAGGCATGCGATCAGAGCACTGTGCGAAAAATGCAAAGTAACTTGACTACAGGCTACAGATGTGGCATTTAGGGAAAAAATTAGCATATAAGCTGGGCTTTGAGTGTGTATGAGAGAGAGTTGAAATGAAGAAAAGAAACTGTTCATGGTGGGAAGTGAATGAGGAATTGTCAGCTAGCCTTCTGCTCTCTCAGTCCCGGACAAGTGCAACAGTTTGATGGAAAAAAAAAAAAAACAGTCAATAAGAAATGTTAGTCAAGCCGGGCGGTGGTGATGTTAGTCAAATATGCTGAATACTGATGTTAAAGGGGCTTTCTGTCCTTCTTACTACATTTTTCTTGTTATATATGATTATCAAGGACTAGGTCATTTACACATAGTAAAAACGTATTTGGTTTCTAGTTGGGAAGTCCACAGGTATGAACTACTGTCGTACAAAGCAGCAAAATAAATAAATAAATAATTAATTAATTATAAAAATGTGATGACCAGAAAGAGAGCACATCAAGTTCTCAGGTTCAGGCCCTGTTACAACCAGTGTATCGCATTCATGAGGTTGGAGCCTTCCTACCCTCCTATTATGCACTGCCTCCAAAGCTTACTGTATTGGAGGTTTCTTCAAGATATAAATTGTGGGGTCTCATTTAACCATATCTGTACATTTCATATGAGAGACAGTAAGTGGATCTACCATGTAGATAATTTTTCAGTTTTTGCTCAGTCAGAGTAAGGGATTCTGCCAAGCACCACTTGGGGACCTTCCTAGGACGAAAAACATGAACCATTCTTGTCTAAAGCAGTAACACTGAAAATATAGTCATTCTGCAAGCAAAGTAGCTGTATCTATTAACAAAATACCATGGGTTTTTTTCCCCTATGGAAAAAGGACAGCAAGTCTATGTTGGATTCAGAATTAAACTGGCCACATACCTAATAGTTCTCAATATGTTATGGGATGGAGCTTTTTCTCTCCCTATTCCTCTGTTGTCTTTCCCACCATTAATATTAACTGTGCAAGAGGAAAAGGTTCATAAGAGGTCGGATTTCCATCTCAAAGCTTACATCTTTGCAACTACAATCTTAAAAACTTGATAAGAATTCCATATGGAGTTTAAAGACCTTCCTCCTCAACCTTATGAAACAAGGAAAAGCAGTGTCAGTGCAGAGAGAGAAAGCTTGTCAGCAAAAAAGGAGGTATGTCTGCATAGGGAAGCTTGAACCACCTAAGGGAGTGTGTATGTAATCTCATGTGAGAAGTTTGGAGGGATTGGAGGATTCATTACGCTTCTGCTGAATCCTAGGATCAAAGTCTAATTTTTTTTTGTAACTGCTCTTTCTCTTTGATTATACCTGTGG
Source organism: Rhabdomys pumilio (assembly GCA_030674055.1). Lineage (NCBI taxonomy): Eukaryota > Metazoa > Chordata > Mammalia > Rodentia > Muridae > Rhabdomys > Rhabdomys pumilio. The sequence goes on along the minus strand of JANHMN010000008.1, from coordinate 11,741,522 downwards.
AGGAAATAAATAATACATTTGTTTATTGGTTTAAACACTCTATAGTCATTGTGAAAAGCACTCAGAATATAAGATAAATGAGTTTTGTGGAAAAAAAAATGAAAACCCAAGCTCCTTGTTAAGGAAAATAAAAGCCAGAGGAGAACAGAAAAAAAAAAAAACAGATTACCCTTCTAATCCCCTAAAGTTGATACCATAGAGACATGGCAGGTTTAAAGATAAGCAAATAGGTCAAGCTAGGCACCCCAGGGAAGAAACTCTTGGTCAGAGAAGAGCTAGGAAGGTCTCTAGATCTCTTCAACAAGCCCTGAGACTCGTGTGAACTTATTTAACAGCAGAAGGGGAATAAGCAAAGGAAAGAAATTGCCATACAGAAGGCCATACCTCCTGCTCATCTCAGTTCTCCCTGAGCTCCTAGATAAGGATGGGATTCCCTAATTTATATCTAACTGGCCAAGTTGGTAACTATAAGGCCTTTTGCGAGCAGCCATTGCAGAGCCCCGATACATCCAGGAACCACATGGATTAACCTCATGGTTAATCAAGATGAAAGAATATAATAAGCATCAGAATGAGAGAGTAAGTCACTGATGGAAAGGACATGGGCCTTGACAGTACCAGGAGTGCAGTACACATGTCTTAACAGTTAGATTTTAGCAGCTACTACAAGATGTCTGAACATGTCATGGGACAATAGTCACTTGCCAACAAACCAGGCAGACCCTTCCAGGTAGAACAATATATGTGCATGCACACTAATATCCACTTATCATTATTGAGGAGACATATGGAGTGTCTCTTGTAAGTAGACACCATTGTGGTATATGCAAAGAGCAGAAAGTAATTCCAAGCCCTATGTGTGTGATGAGTTGTCTTATAAAGGTTCATTCTTCACTTTCTATTTTGTGGAATAGTTTGAGGAGTGTTGGAATTAGCTCTTCTTTGAAAGTCTGATAGAATTCTGCAATAAAACCATCTGGCCCTGAGCTTTTTTTGATTGGAAGACTTTTAATGACTGCTTCTATTTCTTTGGGGGTTAAATATTTTACCTGATCTTAATTTAATTTTGGTAAATGGTATCTGTTCATTTTGTTAAGATTTTCCAATTTTGTGGAGTACAGGTTATTGAAGTAAGGCCTAATGATTTTTTGAATTCCATCAGTGTTAGTTGTTATGTCTCCCTTTTCATTGCTGGTTTTGTTTATTTGGAAACTGTCTCTCTGTCTTCTGGTTAGTTTAGCTAAGGGTTTGCTTATCTTGTTTATTTTCTCAAAGAACCAGTTCTTGGTTTCTTTGATTCTTTATATTGTTTTCTTTGTTTCTTTTTCTTTTTGCTTTTACTTTTGTTATTGGATATTTTCTTTATTTTCTTTATTTACATTTAAAATGTTATTACTTTTCCCAGTTGTCCCTCTCCCAACCTCCACCCTATCCCCTCCCCCCTGTTTCTATGAGGGTTTCCCCCCACACACACACACCCACTCCCACCTTCCCACCCTCAAATTTCCCTACACTGGGGCAACAAGCCTTCACAGGACCAAGGGTTGTTTCTAACTTACTGATTTCAGCCCTGATTTTAATTATTTCCTGCCTTCTATTTCTCTTTGGTATGCTTGCTTCTTTTTATCTGGAGCTTTCAGGTGTACTTTTAAATTGCTGTTATGAGAACTTTCTAATTTCTTTATGGAGGCACTTAGTGCTATGAACTTTCCAGTTAGCACTGCTTTCATTATGTCTCATAAATTTGGGTACATTGTACCTTCATTTTAATTGAATTCTAGAAAGTCTTTAGTCTCTTTTTTATTTCTTTCCTGGCCCAGAGATCACTGAGTAGAGAGTTATTCAATTTCCCTGAGTGTGCACACTTTCTAGTGTTTCTATTAAAGTTCACCTTTAATCCATGGTGGTCTGATAAGATACAAGGCATTGCTTCAATCTTCTGACCTCTGTTGAGGCTTACTTTGTGACAAACTATATGACCAACTTTGGAGAAGACTCCATGAGGTGCTGAGAAGAAGGTATATTCTTTTATGTTTAGGTGAGATATTCTATAAATGTTTATTAGATCCATTTGATCCATAATGTCTATTAGTTTCATTATTTCTCTGTTTAGTTTTTGTCTGAATGTCCTGTCAATTTATAATAATAAGGTGGAGACAAGTTACTAAACGGAACACCAATGACTGAGGCTATAAGATCAATATTGATAAATGGGACTTCATGGACCTGAATAGCTTCTGTAAGGCAAAGAACACTATCAATAGGACAAATCAGCAGCCTACAGATTTGGAAAGGATCTTCACTAACCCTACATCTGACAGAGGGTTAATATCCAAAATTAATTTAAAAAAAATTATTAAAAAAAAAACTCAAGAAGTTAGACACTGACAACCCAAATAACTCAAAAATTTGGAGCACAGAACTAAACAGAGAATTCTCAACAGAGGAATCTGGAATGGCTGAGAAGCACTCATCAATATGTTCAAAGTTCTTAGTCATCAGGAAAATGCAAATTAAAACAACTATGTGGTTCCATCTATACACACAGAATAGCTAAGATCAAAAATTCAGAAGATAACACATGCTGGCAAGGTTGTGGAGCAAGGAGAACATGCCTCCTATGCTGGTGGGAGTGCAAACTTGTACAACTACTTTGGAAATCACTTTGACATTTTCTCAGAAAACTGGGAATAGTTCTACCTCAAGACCCAGCTATACTACTCCTGGGCATATACTCAAAAGATGCTCCAACATCTTGCAAAGACACTTACTCAACTATGTTCATAGAAGCTTTATTCTTAACAGCCAGAAACTAGAAAAAAAAACTAGATGTCTGTCAACTGAAGAATGGATAAAGAAAATGTGGCACATCTACACTATGGAATACTATTCAGCTATTAAGACAAAGATATCGTGAATTTTACAGGCAAATGGATAGAACTTGAGAATATCATCCTGAGTGAGATAACTCAGTCCAAAAAGGACATGCATGGTATGTACTCACTTATAGGTGTATATTAGCCATAAAGTACAGATACCATGTTACACAACACAGACCCAAAGAAGCTAACAAAAAAGGAAGACCCAAGTGAGGAAGCTTGAATCTCACTTAGAAGGAAGAATAAAATAGTCATAAGAGGCAGATGGAGGGAAGAAACTGAGGGAGAGGGAGGGGGAGGGAAATGGGGAATTCAGGATCAGGTGTGGGGAAGGAAGGGAGAAACAGCGAGATAACCATGAAAATGAATGGAAATCTGCAGCTGATGAGAGTGAGAACGTGGAGGGTCATCTCATTGGAGATATGGAACCTGAAGAGGCCACCTTCTGTAGCCAGACAGGTACCCTAGTGGAGCAGTAGAGACATCAATGCACCCATAAAACTTTCAACCCAAAAAAATTATCCTGTCTACAAGAAATGCAGGCATCGGGGTTGAAGCAGAGACTGAGGGAATGGTCAACCAAAAACTGGCCCACCCCACTGGCAAGCAGCAATCCATGACACTATTAATGATACTCTGTTGTACATGCAGAGTATGTTGTCCTCTGAGAGGCTCCACCCAACAGCTGCCTCAGACAGATACAGACACCCACAGCCAACCAGTGGATGGAGACTTGGGGACTCTTATGGAAGAATGGAAGAAAGGATTGGAGACTCCAAAGGGGATAGGAACTCCACAGGAAGACCAACAGAGTCAACTAATCTGAACCTTTGGGACTCTCAGTGTCTGAACCACCAACCAAAGAACATACACGAACTGGTCCTAGGTCTCCCTGCTCTTATGTAGCAGAAGTGTAGCTTGGCCTTCATGTGGGTTTTGAACAACTGGAGTGGGGTCTATCCCAAAAGCTGTTGACTGTAAGTGAGATTCTGTTCTACTAGCTGGACTGCCTTGCCTAACCTCTGTAGGAGAAGTGGCTACCCTCAAAGAGACTAGCCAGGTGGGAGGGGCATACCTAGGGTCCCCCACCTGCTCAGAAGAGGATGGGAGATGGAAGGAGGTAAGGATTTTGAGGTGCAGTGACCAGGAGAGGCCAGGGAATGGGATGGAATGTGAATAAGTAAAAAATATTAATTTAATTAAAAAATAGATTCATTCTTCCAAACTGCACTCTCAATGCCTTTGATTGGGAGCTTTTAATCAGTCATAATAGGAGACCTTACATCATGTTCTTTGACCAATGTCACTGAGCAGGATATTTTGCCTTGCAGACAAAGACTATTAAGTTTTACTGGCTTATTACTGGTTCATCTTCATGCCTCTTCCTTGTGTCCATGTAGAATTGGGAAGAAATGGACATGGATATGTCTTCCATTATGTCTTGTTATCATCAGACACAGTGCTCATACTATACTTCTGAAAAAGCCAATTTTAAGGAGAGGGAAGAGAATTATCCTGGAGGACAAAGGCTCAATTTCAGAGGTGTTTAGATGTCAAGTCAAGAATCTGGCTTCCATCTCTTAATTTTAAGTTAACTTGATTGCTTTGTACAGAAGAAGGTACAAATTAATATGGGAGATTAGTTATCCTATAGCCAACTGGGTTAAAACAATCTTTTAGGAATCTCTGATGGCACACTGCTTATTGATCCAAAAATAAAATGATAAAGGAATGAGTAAAGTATGTAGCAAGAGAATAAGACTCGATGTGAGCCTCCCAGAGTGGCTTTAACAGTACATGCTCCTGAGTTCTACTTCCGGCTGACTGAACCAGAATCCTAGATATTGGTTCCAAATCTGTTCTATATGTCAGTCCTGGCCGACTTTTATGCATTATAATTCTAAAGACAACTTTCCCAATTTAATCATTGTATGTCATGCACTTAAAGTATATTTTGATATTCAGTTGAGATTTGCTGGAGCAGGAGGGAACTGTGAGGGATAACTTCATAAGTGCATATGGTTAATGTGAGTTTAAAATATGGGGTTTCACCTTATTAACTTTATTGGTCACAGACTGCGAACTTAATACTGTTCAAGCCTTCCTTCACTTTTTCCACTTTCCAGTTCACAGTCCTCTTCTTTCAGGTCCCAAGCACACAACTCAATATTTTTCTTAATTACCAGAATTATTGTAGTCCTGTGTCTATGCTGACTACATTTGACTGATTCTCTTTCCCATGATAATGTGAGAAAAATGACTCTTTCTTTGGCCCAGAGAAGTAGTTGCTTGACACAGCCACCACCACATACAGAACAAACTGAGTTTTTTAAAGGCTAGGAGAGCAACTGATTTTATACTTCTATATTAGTAATTTTTTAGCCTTAGTAGACTAATGTATTAAATAATTTTTAAATGTCTCTCATAAAACAATAAAAGTGAGGGCTGAGAGATGACTTGGTAGTTAAAGTGCTTGTCACAAAGGTAAAACTTCCAGGAGTGTCAGCACACACCGGCAAATTCAGTGCTAAGGTGATATCTTGTTTGGGACCAGGAGGGTACCCAGAGCACACTGGCCAGCCAGTCTAGCCAAATTGGAGCTCCAGGCTCAGAGTGAGAGACTCTATCTCAGAATATAAGATGCAAAGTGATTGAGGAAGACCCCAAGTACTGATCTCTAGCCTCCACATACATGTATACACACATACACAAGCACACGTACCTGTATATATACACACATACGCACATGAACACACACATGTATACACACTCACACATGCACACATACATGCATACACATGCACACACATGCACACACATGCACATATACATTAAAATTAAACCACAAACTGGAAAAGTGTCTCACACTGTATCATCTGTCTGAGAATTTTCAGTTCCTACTTTTCATTTTCTTTAAACCAATTCAGAACCCCTGTCCAGACAGTAGACCTCATGGCCATCTTCATCATTGCCAAGGGACACAAATCAGGAAGTCATTTCATCAGCATGCCCTCAGTTCCCTGATCTTGACTTTGAGGCAGATGATACTTGCAGCTCATCTTCTCTCATGTGACTCACACTCTCATCATTACATTGTAACCTCCTCTTTGGTTGGTTTCTCTTCATCCTTTAAACCTCTGGTATCATCCCACGGCTGACACATTTTATGTCTGTCTTTTTTCCAGAAGGGTTTGCATGCCTGACAACTACATTCTGCAGTCAGAGATACTGGAAAATTGACACCTCTCACTAGTACAAAGACATCTCAGTGATGACATCCCAGCCCTCTCACTTCTGCATAAGACACTTTAGAATTAAGACGTTGTGTTTATTTGTTTCTTGGTTGCATTCTTTGTAATATCTCCTCTTTCTCCACAGTCTCAATTTTCTCCATGATCCCCAAGAACTTTTATGATGACAGTTCATAACAGGATGTTATGAAATGATGGCCTACCTCATAACTCTCCATTTTTTGGATTAAAAAAAAATCTGTCTCGGGGTTTTGACTTCTCCCCTGTCCTTTTCTCTCAAGTGTGAACATTCATATTAGCTTCACAGCACCCATCTCATTCTGGAACATTCCCAACACTCTTGGAGACAGAGGAAGACAAGAGGAGAAATTTAAACAATATGACTGAATATTTTAAATAATGAATTAATTTAAATACATTTGAGCAGCGTAGTAAATGATCAGTTAAGGTCCAAACAGGACATAAATGTTATAACCACACGATAAAGCTGAAGTGCATTTTGTGAAGAAGTATTAAAAACAGGAGTCAGAATTCCATAAGTAAAGAGGTTCATTCTTTTCAAAGGGCATAGGGAGCCTGGGACAGTCTAAGGAATAAAACACAAAAGAAAATGATCTTGAGGTCAACATAAAGATACCTTATGAACAATTGAAAGTAAGGTTTAAATACAAGAAAGATATTTTCAAAACATTTAGTAGGATCTTATTCACAGTTGTATCTGTATCCCAAGTTACATATAAAGATCTCCCTGGTGCAACTCACGTCGTCTATGCCTGTCTCCATCTAAAACCTGTAGCGAGAGGAACCATCTTACTTTATCCTACGAAATTTGCTCAAGAGAACTGTCCCACCCTTCAAAATGGGTTCAACATTACACTTGTTTTGGAAAGCTTGATGATTATGTTATTGACTCCGTGAATTTTGAAGTGGCCAGAATTCTAGAAGTTCTAAGAACCTTTGGTGAATTAAAAATAAAATTGTTTCAAGTTCCCAAGCTACCTTTGTCCTAGTGCTTTGGCATCTGTGTGTCATTCATCGACATTTTGGCTCATAAACTAGAGGCACATAAATTATTCATTCAGGTGAAAAACAGATCAGAAAAAAATTCAAGCTGTGACTGTGGCAACGGCTTGGTAAAAAGTACTTGCTCCACAGTGTAAACACCTGAGTTCAATCCCGAGAACCCACGGAAAATATTAGGGTATGGTTGTCTCCACCTGAATCCCAGTGCTGGGCAGGCAAAGACAGGTGGTCCACTGGACTAACTAGCTAGCAAACTTAGGTGAATTGCTTAGTGCCATGTGACAGAATTGTCTTAAGAGGAGAAACAAAGGTAGATAGTAATTCAGGAAGTCACATCAAACTTTGCTGTCATGCACACATATACACGTACTCACACACAAACACAGATACTGCACAGAAAAATGTCCACACATATATACACATACAGACAAAAGTTCAAGTGCACCCTGCTCCAACTTCTGTGTGAACTTTGAGTACTATACTGAATAAATAAGAAGAGAGTGGGCAGCCTTGTCTCGTCCCTGATTTTAGTTGGATTGCTTCAAGAATCTCTCCATTTAATTTGATGTTGGCTATTGGTTTGCTGTATATTGCTTTTATTAGATTTAGGTATGAACCTCGAATTCCTGATCTCTCCAATACTTTTTAAATGAATAGGTGTTGTATTTTGTCAAAGGCTTTTTCAGCATCTAATGCAATGATCATGTGATTTTTTCTTTTACTTTCATCCCAAAATACAACACCCATTCATGTTAAAAGTATCCCTGTGCTGGGCGTTGGTGGCGCACGCCTTTAATCCCAGCACTTGGGAGGCAGAGGCAGGCAGATTTCTGAGTTTGAGGCCAGCCTGGTCTACAGAGTGAGTTCCAGGACAGCCCAGGGCTACACAGAGAAACCCTGTCTCAAAAAAACAAAAAAAAAAAAAAAGTATCCCTGCATCCCTGGGATGAAGCCTACTTGATCATGGTGAATGATTATTTTGACGTGTTCTTGGATTCGGCTTTCAGGAATTTTATTGAGTGTTTTTGCAATCGATATTCATAAGCAAAATTGGTCTAAAGTTTTCTTTCTTTGATGGGTCTGTGTGTGGTTTAGGTATCATCATAACTATGGCTTCATAGAAAGAATTGGGTAGGGTTCCTTCTGTTTTGATTTCATGGACTAGTTTGAGAAGTATTGGTATTAGGTCTTCTTTGAAGGTCTGATAGAATTCTGCACTAAAACCATCTGGCCCTGGGCTTTTATTTGGTTGGGTGACTTTTAATGACTATTTCCTTTGGGGTTATATGACTGTTTAGACAGTATCTGGTCCTGATTTAATTTCATATCTGGTATGTCTAGAAAATTATCCATTTCCTTAGATTTTCCAGTTTTGTTGAGTATAAGCTTTTGTAGTAGCATCTGATGATTTTTTAAATTTTTCTCAGTTTCTATCTTCGTGTCTCTCTTTTAATTTCTGAGTTTGTTAATTTGGATACTATCTCTGAATCCTTTAGTTAGTTTGGCTAATGGTTTATCTATCTTGTTGATTTTCTCAAAGAAATAGCTCTTAGTTTTGTTGATTCTTTTAATAGTTCTCTCTGTTTCTAATTGGCTAATTTCAGCCCTGAGTTTTATTATTTCCTGCCATCTACCCATCTTGGGTATATTTGCTTCTTTTTGTTCTAGAGTTTTCAGATGTGCTGTTAAGCTGCTAGTGTATGCTCTCTCCAATTTCTTTATGCGGGCACTCAGAACTACGAGTTTTCCTCTTGGCACTGCTTTCATTGTGTTCCATAAGTTTGAGTACGTTGTGAGTTCATTTTTATTAAATTCTAAAAAGTCTTTAATTTCTTCTTTTATTTCTTCCCTGACCAAGTTATTGAGTAGAGTTGTCCAACTTCCATGTGTATGTGGGCTTTACATTGTTTTCATTGTTATTGAAGACCAGCCTTAGTCCATGGTGATCTAATAGGGATGCATGGGATTATTTCATCTTCTTGTATCTGTTAAAGCTTGTTTTGTGACCCATTATATAGTCTGTTTTGCAGAAGGTACCATGAGGTGACGAGAAGAAGGTACATTTTTTTCTTTTAGGTTGAAATGTTCTGTAGATATTTGTTAATCCATTTGGTTCATAACTTCTGTTAATTTCACTGTGTCTCTGTTTAGTTTCTGTGTCCATGATCTGTCCATTGATAAGAGTGGGGTGTTGAAGTCTCCCACTATTATTATGTGAGGTGCAATGTGGTTTTTTTTTTTTTTTGAGCTTCAGTAATGTTTCTTTTACAAATATGGGTGCCCTTACATTTGGGGCATAGATGTTGAGAATTAAGAGTCCATCTTGGTGGACTTTTCCTTTTCCTTTCTCATTTCTTTTGATAACTTTTGGCTGAAAGTCTATTTTATTGACTATTAGAATGGCTACCCCAGTTTGTTTCCTGGGATCATTTGCTTAGAACATTTTTTTCCAGCTTCTTTTATTTTGTTACTGAGGTGTGCTTCTTGTGTGTAGCAAAATGTTGGGTCCTGTTTACATATCCAGTCTGTTAGCCTATGTCTTTTTATTGGGGAATTGAGTTCACTGATGTTGAGAGATATTAAAGACCAATGACTTCTTGTTCCTGTTATTTTTGTTTTTAGAGATAATATCATATTTTTGTGGTTCTCATCTTTGGAGTTTGTTGTGAAAAGATAATTTCTTGGGTTTTCTTGTCTTGAGTTTGCTTCCTTGTGTTGAGATTTTCCTTCTATTATCCTTTGTAGGGCTGTTTTAGTGGAAAGATCTTGTTTAAATTTGGTTTTGTCATGGAATATCTTGGTTTCTCTTTCTATGGTGACTCAGAGTTATGCTGGGTTTAACTACAGCCTGGGCTGCCATTTGCATTTTCTTAGGGTCTGCATGACATCTGTCCAAGATTTTCTGGTTTTTAGAGTTTCTGTTCAGAAGTCTGATGTAATTCTAATAGGTCTCTCTTTATATGTTATTTGACCTTTTTTGCTTACCACTTTCAATAGTCTTTCTTTGTTCTGTGCATTTGGTGTTTTAATTATTATGTGATGGGAAGAATTTCTTTTCTGGTTTCTTCTGTTTGACGTTCTGTAGGCTTCTTGTATGTTTATGGGAATCTCTTTCTTTAGGTTAGAAAAGTTTTCTTCTATAATTTTGTTGAAGATGTTTGCTGGCCTTTTGAGTAGGAAATCTGAACTCTCTTCTGTACCTATTATTTTTAGGTTCAGTCTTTTCATTGTGTTCTGGATTTCTTGAATGTTTTAAGTTAGAAGGATTTTGCTTTTGGTAATTTTTTGACTATTATATCAATATATCTAAGGTATCTTTTATGCCTGAGATTCTTCTATCTTTTGTATTCTGTAGGTGATGCTTGCATTTGTTACTCCTGATCTCTTTCCTAGGTTTTGCATCTCCAGGGTTGTCTCCCTTTGTGTTTTCTTTAATGTTTCTATTTCCATTTTTAGATCCTCGATGGTTTTTTTAATTTCTTCACTTCTTTGATTGTTTTTTTCTTGTATATCTTTAAGGGATTTATGTGTTTTCTCTTTCAGGGCTTCTACCTGTTTATCTGTGTTCTCCCTTCTTTCTTTAAGAGAGTTATTTATGTACTTCTTAGAGTTCTCTGTCATCTTCATGAGATGGGATTTTAGGTCAGAATCTTGGTTTTTCAGGTGTTTTAGGGTATTCTGGGCTTGCTGTGGTAGGAGAACTGGGTTCTGATGGTGCCAAGTGGCATTGGTTTTTATTGCTTATGTTCCTGCCCTTTTTTCTTGCCATCTGGTTATCTCTGGTGTTAATTGGCCTTGCCATCTGTGACTGGAGCCTGTCCCTCTTGTAAGCCTGTTTGTGATAGACCTCTTGGGAATCAAGCTGTCTCTGGATGTGAGAGGGGGTCTGGAGCACCCGATCTGCCCTGGGCAGAGTTGTGGGCCAGAAGAAAGATGTATTTCCAGCAGGGCAGATATGTCCTGTCTGCTGGGTCCATTCTTTGTTTCCTTATCACCTGTTTCTCTGTAATCTCCAATCTGTAAACCCTGCCTCAATGGCCTTTCTCTACTTTCATGTAGTAGAAAATGCTGTAAAAATGTGTCTTTCTGCATCTGGGTTATTTTGCTCAGCACATTTTTTTCCACTTCTATTCACTTATCTGAAAATTCTCTCTCTCTTTTTTTTTACAGTTGAATAAAATTCCATTGTGTATAGATACCACATTTTCATTATCTATTCATGTGCTGGCGAACACTGGGGATCTGTACCACTTTTAAATTATATCCTGGCCTCTAACCTCATCAAGAAATACAATACCTTCTTTTCTTGGTGGGAAATGGATTAAAAAGATATAAGCCATGACCTAAAAACTAACCCATTTAAAGAACATATGCCAAGTGTGCGATCATTACTTCAGTGAATTTTAGAACATTTTCTTAATTCCAAAAGGGAAGCCCATGCCCTTTAGAAGATCTCCCCTATTCTCCTCTCCTTTACAGCCCTAAGCAGTCACTAATCTATCTACCTTTTGGCTCAATATTTGACTCCCAATCCAAAAGTCCATCTATGGATATTTTTATATAACTGGAATCATACAGTTCTGTAGGCTCTGGCTTCCCACACTTCATTCTGTATTGTAAAATGTTTTAGGGGAACATTGCTTTCTACTCCTGAATGAAAACACTACATTGTATGGAGATAACATATTTTTAAGCTATTGATTGATCAAAATGAGCATATGAGCTTTTTCTAAACTTTGGCCGTTATGAATCACACTGATAGTGTTGTTTGGATGCAAATTCTCTGTGCATGTATATTTAGTTGTGTTTTATCATGTGCCTAGAAGTGAAACTGCTGAGATTACAAAATGGTACATAAAATTCTCTTTTGATTTTTTTAATGATAATTCAGTTACACACAGAGCAAAAAATAACACTCATGGTCTTTAACTCATTTATCTTAATTGCTTTTTTTTTTCTGTTATAAGACACCAAGACCAGGGCAACTTGTAAAAGAAAGGTTTTATTTGTGGCTTACAGTTTCAAAGGGTGAATCCATGATCAGCAAGTGTGGCAAAGATGGAAGCAGAAAGGCAGGCATGATGTTGAAGCAATACCTGGGAGCTTGTATCTTGGTCCTCAAGCACTAGGCAAAGATAGCTAATTGGAAATTGGAAATGGCATGGTTTTTTAAAACTTCAAAGTTGTCTCCCAGTGAAAAACCTTGTCCACAATGGTTACACCTCCTAATCCAAGAACTAGTGACCAAGTATTCTACCATATGAGTTAATTCAGGCAATTTTCCTTCCAACCACTACACAATACATTGAAATATTACCATCTTCTTTTTTAGCAATATACAAAAGGGACCTTCAAGATGTTGAACAATGTCAACAACCTACAAATTACAATCGGCCAGTACGTCATGAGTATAAATAATTGGCAGTTTATTTTTTACTGTGTTACTGAAATATTGTATTTGGTTAAGTTGGTTATATTAAATACATTTTACCTTATGGCATTCTCAATGTATTTATTAGGAAATAAGTCAATCATGAGTAGAAAAGTTTCTGTAAGGACATTCTATCTCAATCCACTTAGTGAAAAATTCTATATAAGTAAGTCCTGAAGTATACAATAATAAGAGAAAAGAGACCAAGAATCTGGGTTCCAACACAAACTACATAAATGTCCATACATAAATAACTACCTGCTAGCTTCCACACTGATCTTACTTGGAAAATGAAGAAATTGGAATTTTCATTTTCTAGCATCTTTCCTCCTTTTAATACGCTGTAATTTTATAAGCATGTGTGAAAGCATTTTGACACATTAAAAGCCGTTTTAAAATCTCAGCCATCATTATCACATATTGCCTCCTTGCTGAGAAATGGCTATGTCCCACGGTGAAATAGCATCAGCATTCAATCTTGGGGAAAAGTATGCCCAAAATAGACCATTTTCTCAAAAACAAGACTATATATTTTCATGCAATTCTCAGGTGCTTATGGGACCCCTTAAAGCATGGAAGAGCACATTTATTTTTTTTCTACGTAACTCTATTTTCTTGAACAAAGAAAACACTATAAGGGGAATCCTCCATGAAATACATTTGCACAACATCCCTGGAAACATAAATGGCTTTGGAAAAAAATAGTGAGTTATATCCTATATGTAACTGGAGCCATGATGAAAGTCCCCCACGGTACAGTGTGTTACAGATTTAGAGAAAATAGGGACTCAACACAGAAACTTTGAAAAGTTACAGAGAACTGTTCAAAAGCACAAAAGATATAGTTTTAACAGTAATATATCTCAGTACTATGTGGCTTAGGAATTTCAGAAAGTTAGTTCAATTACCTGAGTATTCCCAGTTCACACAAAAGATGAGCTTCACACTCCATTATGAAGAGCTTACTGTCTCTTGTAGTTCTGAAGACTGACTAGATCAACTGGGTTGTTTCAACATATGTGCCCCTCAAGAGGCTGCACCTACCTGAGGTTGGAGTTATCTGAATGCTTATCTCCTAAGGAAATTTGGGGTATCTTGAGTGATGTTCGTCTAATCTCTTTTAATGATGTACACTACTGGGAATTGAAATCAAGGTCTTGTGCATAAACCATTTAGACTTTCTATGCCTTTCCCAGGTCTGAATAATGACATGGAGTCTTATATTTATTATTTATAACTTTAGGTCTTATTTTACTCTTGCTCTCAACTAGCCCTTATAACTCGAATTAATCCATACATATTAATCTATGTTGACATCTGGCTCATTAGTTACCTCTCCATCATTCCAGGCCTAATTTTCCCTTTGGGTCTGGCTAGAGAATTCTCCCATGCCTAACTTTTTCCAAGGTTTCTATCTCTGCCACAAGTCCTGCCTATTCTCCCCAATGCTTTGCTATAAGTCATAAGCTTTTAATTAAACCAATCAGGAGGTGAGAGAGGGCATGTTTACAAAATATGATGTAGCCATATGGATAACAAGTCCAGTCTGCTCTCCACACTCTGCCCAGCATTTGAATAATACAAAGACAGTCTTTACATGGTGCACAAAAAGATCACTTCAACACGTATGCATGCAAAACTAACACTCTCTATACTGACTAAACAGACAATAAACTATACCCTCAGCCCCCAAATTAAATACTTTATACTAGGATAATTTATCTCAGTTGCCTTTGCACGTAGGAAATCTATAAATATATGTAGTTGTGTTCTCAAATGGTTGACTTTCAAGGTAGTTCTCTTAAGTAGGCAGATCAGAAGAAGAAAACAGATTTAGGTATACTACTGGTTGCCTAAAGCAGCATAGGTATGACCTATAGGAAAATCACTAGAAAATATCCTGGTTTGTTTCATACCCCCTTTTAGATCACTGTAGTACTTGTCTGATTCTAGGTTAATTGTGGTCTATTAATGGTAATTTTTATTGACAGAATGCTTTCCTGGGCTATGTGCAGTAGTGCATTAGCTGACATACTTAATACCACCACTCAAAGGGCAGAGGCAGATAAATCTCTGAATTCTAGGACAGCCTGGTCTACATAGAAAGTTTCAGCCCAGCCAGCATTACTTAATAAGATCTTGTCTTAAAGTTTTCCTTTTTTGTACCAAAGAAGGTTCCAAGCACACAGTCCTCTATAATCTATACTAAGCCAATTTTGTCTTCTACTTCAGAGCTCTACAAATGTTAGACTTGGTTGTTGTTCAAGATTTAACACACTCCAAGTTCTTAGATATTATTAGTTACTTCAGTTACCCATGTATGTTATATTTTTCTGTTTCCTGGTCCATGAATTCTGATCATCTTGTTTCTAATATTTATAGTTGTGTCTATTGAAACATGAATTTTTATTTAAAGAAGCAATCATTTTGTTTGTTCATTACTTTTAGAGTAATGCAGTAGGAGCAAGATAGCACCCTGAGTGTAAACATCCTCTTTCCCTTGTCCATCCTGATACTCTGGGAGCTCATATGGGAACTACTACACAACTGATGTTCTCCCTTCCGAATAGATGGATAGATCTTTGCTCCATGGTGTTTTATAATCTTTTGAATCATGGACACATGGCACTAGAGATTTGTCCCACTTTGAAACTGAAAAAATATACTCATAGGAGATAAACATTAACTCTAGAGGTCTTAATTTGCCTCACCACCCTGAAACATTAACTACTGCTTCTTTTACCCGACTTTTTTTCATCAGGGTATAATTATGTAAAGACAGCAATATTCTTTTTTCTGGTACCCACATTAGTGGATCAAAGCATCAGATCTTCAATCTACTAATCATCTCACCCTACAAAATATGCTATATGTATTTTACATAGTAAACAGTATACAAACTCTTCCTTCTATAGAGTCTTTTCTTTTTAGAAATTCTTCCCAAATTTTCTTTTTAGCTTCAAATTTAGAATCTAAATTTCTAGTTGAAATCTCCATAGACATGTTTTGGGTGACATCTGAAATGCAATATAAACTTTCTTTTCTGATTCATTCATTTCTAATTTTCAATAATTACTTTCGTGTTGCAGCCATGGAGTATTAAAGAGATCAAAATCCTGATAATCCCTTTACCTTCTACAGCTTCTCTTTCTCTCACAAAGACCTCAGTTTTCTCTATGATCCAGGCACTACGAATACAATAGTGACTAAAGGAATGAAATTATCTGCTCTCAGAAGTTTTTACTGCAGTAGAAATATTTAAACAAATAATTACTGAATATAATTGGTGGAGATAAGTACTAAGAATAGTAAGAATAAAAATGGAGACAACACCTTTGAACTATATTACCAGGCAGGATCATACTAGAAAATGGCATCTTTGATCTCTGACATAAGCCTTGAATTCTGAAGGGCTGTGATGTAGCTCAATGAGAGAGTATTTAGCTCACATTCATAAGGCCCTTTGTTTAGCTCTATGTACCAGGATGAAGAAACAAACAGCATTGACTACTGAAACAGTATAACAGACTCATACAGGTAAAAGTTGTACATTTTGATACAGCAATGCTGAAGGAACATCCCTCACAAACATCTTTCCAAATATAAATCATGACTGAGATTCTTATTTTTTTTTTAAGGGAACAAGGAGTGTTCAGTTCCTTTATACATTCAGAGTTTGTTAGTCCAGTGCATCCTCGAGTATCAATGCCGAGGAGAAAGGACAGGGAGGTGAATGTTTATGTTGGAACGTACTGAATATATCCACAGAGATCAGTAAGAAATTAGATTGCATATTTAAAGTTGAAGAGAGAATTTGTTCAAAGGGGGAAACCAGAGATTCAGTTCTATCTCTGCAATGCTTACTCATGAAAAGCATATAGCAGGTTTTATAACATCAGCTCCCAGGAAGATGAAGGTTGAGAGAAAAGCACTTTTGGGCTTACAACTTTTTAAATAATCTCCTGGAGGAAAAAACTCACCACTTTGTTCATATTGTACATAAAGTGATTATACATATATTTTCAATGGTGATGGTCTTGCATCACTTTGAGCCAGATTTTACTGCACATATCCATGACATAAGGAATGTGAAGTAAGGTATGCATTGCAGAATGAGCTCTAACTCACTCCCAAGCCTGCTCATCTTAAAATGTGCATGATGGATTTATGGCCTTGTCTAAGAAGAAAGTGAGGGCAGTGAGGCATAATAAATTTATAAAGATGAAATATATGCTTATCTTGTGGATAACTAATAGCACTGTAGGAAACCCTGGCAAATGAGACAAGAGCAATAATCAAAAGTTAAATCAAGGAGTTCAAGATTGAGCTGAACTCAATATTGAGAACCTCTCCTGTCACAGGGGGGGAATGCACAGAAAAATACAAACACCTTAGTTCTACTCTGAAAATCAGTTCAATTTCAAATTTAAAAAAAGTGCTAAACATCTGCCTTGCATATAAAACCTAAATATTAACCTATAATCTAGCATTAAATGCATGCTGTTTGCATACAAGCATAAAAAGAGACTGTTTGTCTTGAAATGACACTTCATAGATAGATGAATAGACAAGATAGATGGATAGACAAATGGGTAGAACAATGGGTATACAAATGGGTAGAAAATATTGGTAGGAAAGCTAAGTTGGACAGTGTAACAAGGGAGGCCCTTAGAGGATTTTATAAGCAGCTGCTCCGTGGCCATTTTCTGTTTCTCTACCAAAGCTTTTTTACAACTAGATCTTAAATAAATCCCTCTAGACAGGAAGGTAGAAATGGATATCTTCATTATAATTAATAACACAAAATGTGATAATGACCACAATTAAGTCTCATCAAGTTTGTGACAGAATAATTAGTGCCTCAAGTAGAGAGTACTATACATCCCTATACATCTTCATCAAAAATGGACTTTTTAAAATGTAATTGCTTTGTAGTCTTGTAATGTATTTCCTGCTGGAATATAGTTTTCTGAGCTGAGATTTTTCTTTTCCTCAAATTGGAACATCAATAGTCTCTGACAGTCAGATAAAATGCTGATGCATCTTAAAATCTAATCGTCCCTCCTGCTTCCTGAATTTGATTCTGCACACTGTGAGAGCTGCACATGAGAAAGACAAAAGTTCTCCTTGGAAACTCTCTTCATTTGTGGACCAAATAAATAAGTCCCATATAGAGTACCAATCCATCTTCCTAATTGACACTATGCAGAAGATAAGCGAAGTAAGTTGATAATCCGAAAAGAAAGTTAACCTCATTAGCATCTGGTGGGCAAGACCTGAACTTCCTTATAAAAATGGCTCCATTCTTTAAGAACCATTATATACCAGCAAGGTAGATTTTTCCCCCTGGGAGATTGGTACAAGAGCATTTTCACAGAGATGTACTAACCCATATAAAAACATCTCGTCAAGAAATGGAATGCAGGGAGAGAACAACGTGCAGTCAGCACTATGGAAGAATTTTATTTCTCACAGATGAAAATGTTCCTCAGAGCTGCTATAGCTTCCCCTCTAAAAATATAATTGCTGCATTTTAAATTCAGGACTGTCATAGACCAAAACAACGTAGTAGAAGAAAGAAGAAAAAAACTAAAGAATAAAGCACAGTCAATAAGAAACAATAACCAAAGCAGACCTGTATGCTTGCCAGAGCAAAATTGTTCATGATATTTTTCTTTCCTCTCTCACTAGATTAGCAATCTTTAGAGTTCAGTGTGTTAGTTCCTGGATCCTCATGTTCTGCTCTGAAAACTCTAACAAACTCAGTCACATCCCATTGCAGTCTCTTTCTCCTTCATGAACCAGAAATCGATGACAGGGGCACCTGATAGCAGGCATACAGGATAGATCCTGTATGAACAAAGCCTGCTGCCTTGTGGTATAGGACCACCCTCCCCATCAGAAACCCTTAAAAATAGATCCCAGCCTTACCAGGGGAGACTGAAGCCTCTTCTGCTTCAGACTCCCACTCTTCTACCTGTGGCATTTGAACCTCTTACTATGAAGAGTAAATTGGTCTCGGCACTTTTCCTTCAAATGGAATCCCTCCACATTCTCTCTAACACAAAGCTCTCTTATATAGAAAACTCACTTTTACATTTTATAGGCAGTTTTTCTATGGTGAATATTTTAGGAACCTGGACAAATGTCAATCCAAAGTCAAGATCAGGTGGAGATTTATCCTTCTACTCCTACCAAGAAATACAAAAAGAAGTGTGTTTTGCTCTGCCAAGGTGGAGTCACAAGATGGTTGATTGAGAAAGACTTATAAGCGCCTAGTGGTGAGAAGCTCACCTCTGTTGCCTTGTCTATAAAGGCAATATGTTAGAAACCTTCCCTATAGTCAACAGTCACAAGAGAACTAAGATTTCAGTTGGCAGGTCAATTATAAAGTTAAAAATATGAACTATAATTTCTACAGCCACTTAACACTAATGGCATTAGACTCATTTGTCTACTGCTGAAATGGAATCAGACAAGATCCAGCTAAAAATATAGGATTGAAAAGGATCTATATTCACAACATAAAATCTCCAGTATTCAATAAAAAAAAAAGTTTTTAATAAAAAGATTTAGGCAGATTTCAAGCACAATGAGAAGATAGATTAAAACAGCAAAATGATGGAAAGCTGGAATAATGGTGCATTTTTGAAGAAGTCATTGGTAAATACATACTAGCATTTAAATCAGTGGAGAAGTAGTTAACTCAAGCAGAGAAAAGTAAGTGGCGTCAAAGAACCAGGTGGTAGAAGGAGCAATGGGAAAAATCCTTAGAGCATACAATTTTAGTACACAAAATACTTGGTAGAAAAACCTGTCTGCAAAGCAGATACAACATAGTCAACCACCTCATACATCATAGTATGGTGCAGAAATCACTAATGTCAGGTAAAGAACAGGCTGTGTTGCATAGGAAGTCCTAGACTAGGCTGAACTACATAGCAAGAACCATCTCAGAAAAGTGGAGGCAGGAGGATGAGGAGTTCAAGGTTATCCTCAATTACATAGTAAGAGCTTATGGCAGTCTGTACTGAATGAGACTCTATTGAGAGAAGAGGGGAGGGAGAGAGAGAGAGAGAGAGAGGGAGAGAGAGAGAGAGAGAGAGAGAGAGAGAGAGAGAACCAGCCTTAGAACACTAAGATTGTGACCGCTGAAGAAAGGGGGAGGGCAGATTTCTTATTTTAAAAAGCAACAATAAATATCCTAACAGTTTCCAGGTGTTGACAAAAAACCAAAAGTATAAAAGTCACTCTAAAAAGCTAACCTCTAAGCAGTAGGAAAGTCCAATAGGAATGAAGGTGAAAGTAACACATTCTCCCTGAAGAAAAAAAAAATAAAAAGCAAAACCAAAGACAGGAAATTTTCTAGTTTCTTTTGAATGTCTATAGGAAGTCCCCTAAACAGAAAGTGGTAAAAGACCTTGTATCATCATGAAGAAATATACAAAATAAGCAATGTTTTCTGAAATAAGATTGATGGTTCAAATAACATCCATGAAGTGGTTTTAATGTGTGTGTAGGAAATATTTAATACAGTTTCTTTTGTTGAGAAAAGGAGTGGGGGATGAGAAAGGAAGTAGGTCCTCACGTGGTACTTGAGCGGATAATGTGACAGAGGCGAATGTGTACAGCAATCACACGCAGTGCTCTGCAAAGACACACTCATGAGGGCCGTTGGAGGGGAGAAGCTACTCTGACCATAAAAGCCAAATTGCCAGAATAAACTTTTTTAAGACTTTGGAAATTTTGAATTGTAGTGTTGAAGTGATCTCTTGCTGAAAATGTCAATGAAATGTCTGAGTTTTAGGAAGAACAGTGAGATTTAGCATTAAAAAATTTTTATTACATTTGCTTGTTTGTTCATTTATTTGTGTGTGTGTGTGTGTGTGTGTGTGTGTGTGTGTGTGTGTGTGTGTTTCATCAGTGCTGCATTCATGGAGATCAGAACACAACTTTCAAGAGTCTGTTATCTTTTTCTGCTATGTGGGACCTGGGACACCAACTTGGTTTTCAGATTTAGAAGGTCTGAGGACCTTAGAATTTGCAAACAAGTATTAAATAAATACTATATTCGTTAGCTTTGTCTCACTCTGGCTGTTAGCTTTAACTGTTAACATTACCTAGAATCACCTGCAAAGAGAGTACTAATTGAAGTACTGCCCAAGTAAGATTGGCCTTTAGTCATGTCTGTGGGGAATTGTCTTGATTGTTAATTGATGTAGCAATTAACAAAGCCCACTGTGAGCAGTACCATTCCTAACCAAGGTGGTCTTGATCTGTATAAGAAATCACCCTGGGTTTAAGGTAGCCTGTAATTTATTTAGTAAGCAGGGCTCTCCATGGTTCTTGATCTACTTCTTGACTGAGAAGAGAGTTCCTTGTTTCATGGAAATGCTGTGTGGAAGAGCAAGCAGGCATGCCTTCAACTTTCTGCCTTTAGTTCTTGACTTGTCTTATTCTGGTGACAGGATATGACCATCATATTGTATGCCAAATAATGCATGGCTCAGAGAAGTTATTAATAAATTTTAAAATATTTCAAATAACAATAAACTAACAATGCAATAACATAAAATAAATAGATTCAGCAAAAGCTGTGTTTAGATGGAACTTTGTAGCATTTAATGTGTATATTAAAAAATAATGCATAATGTAATCTAGTTCACAGTAAGATGCTAAGAAAAATGAGCAAAAGTTAAATAAACTGAAAATGGAAAGTTAGTAATAAATAAATAAATAAATAAATAAATAAATAAATAAATAAATAAGCTGGGCGGTGGTGGCACATGCCTTTAATCCCAAGCTTCCACAAGGCAGACGCAGGTAGATAGATTTCTGTGAGTTTGAGGCCAAGCTAGTCTACAAAGTGGATTCCAGGAGAGCCTGGGATACACAGAAAAACCATGTCTCACAAAAAGAGAAAGGGAGAGAGAGAGAGAGAGAGAGAGAGAGAGAGAGAGAGAGAGAGAGAGAATATGATCATTTGACAAAAAAATAAATTAAATTGTTGAACATTTCATTAGGCATAATAGTAGGAGACTTTAATAGACTCATCTGTCAAAGTCTCCAATCAAAAGGTTGGATGATAGCAAGAGATCTGTGATTTTTTTTTTTTTGGACACTCAGGTAAATTTTTTGCAAGTACAGCTTGAAGTGGATTAGAAAAAGGCCAGACTAGAAGAGAGAAACTATTTCATCTCATTTTAATCACAGGTGTGAAAGAGACGGGAAGCCTGAAATAAGCCTGTCAAGTAGAGAAAAGAGTATAATTTGGGAGAACATTGAAATATAGGATTTGAACAAAACGGTACCATAATTAACTCTGAGAAAAATATGAAAAATAATATTCCAGAGATGTGTGTGTTCTGTGATTTGCATTGGAGTGGTATTTGTGCTATTGGATCCAGGTTGAGGGCTGAAGGTGGAGACAATACAGTAGAAATAGCCAATATACTTAGTACAGTAATTAATATTTGACAGAATTCTAATAAATTATTGTATTAAATGAACGTCTTTTTTTCAAGATGTTGAATTTAAAGAACCATGGTGATATCCAGATGGAGTGAAATTTGTCAGTTAGAATAAAATATAAGAAATATAGACCAGAACTCTGATAGCCATCAGTAACTAGTAGTGAGAATAAAAATTGTGTCATTCAAATCTTGATCCATGGCACACGAACGCTCCTCAGTGAAGGACACCATGTACTTGGAGTACAAAGTGTGAAGCAAACAATCGGTTTCCTTCTAAAATCCTATAAACTACTGGGTTAGCTGTGCATACCCGAACCAGTGTCTAGTGACTTTTTACGACTTTTTACGACACCACCAAGAGCTTAGTTCTCACACCCAGCTGAAGCATTCTGACAGTCTGCTTCATTCTTTGGAGCCTCCTCAACACCAGTTAGCGGAACATCTCTCACTTGCATGCTGAAGCTGATAGCATGTCTAACTCGGACTCAGACATAAATTCTCCAAAAAGTAAAAGAGCCTACCAACTGAAACAAACAATACCGAGTTAACTGCCCACTTTCTTGAGAGCTATTTTTAATCTTACTCATCTTCAGACACCATTTCTACTTCCCAGGATGATTAGAGGAAGGAAAATATTTATAGCACCTGTAAGGTGTTCTGCCTTTCCAACAGTGACCAAGGCAACAATATTTCTGTCACATTTCTCAGTGGAGCAGAAATACAGAAAATAATGTGTGTTCAATTAGTGATGCAGCCTCCAGCACAGCATGTTTAGAACAGGACACTTGGGGCCTCTGACTGTCAGAACTTTTGCCATTAAAGTAATAATTTCCTTTCCTAGGTCCTACTATGTATGGCCATGAAATTATAAACAGACTTAACTGCTAGGATCCAATAAGCCATTCAACAAAATTAAACACAATGGCATTAAAATAAAATCGACCCTGAGACTGAGGAAAGAGTATGGGTTAGGTTTTATTATTATAACACAAAACAAAATTAAAGAAGCAGAATATGCCCTTCACCTAATAAAAGACAATGTGAGAGAATGTACTAGAAATATCTGTGGCGTAACATGGTTAAGCGTGTCATCCGTTGATAATTAACATGATTTCTTGAAGATGTACAACCAAGTTGCATTTCAATAAAACACATAGCAGAATGCTGTCTTTGGTAGCCTATTCTCACCTAGGATAGAGGTTTGTGTCAGAAACAAAGTAATCTCAGTCAAGCAACCAGGTAAAATTATTTATTTTTCCATTTTCCACATTTCAGTGTTCATTCTTAAAGTACGGACTAAATGAAGGTCTGTACAAACGACATGCACTCAAACAAAAATACCCATGGGGGGGGTTGGAGATAATACAGAAACAGCACAAAGAAGAGTAATATTTTGTGTAGGTGATGCCCCCAGGCAAGTGCTGGCTCTTCTATCCATGGTGTCCCAAGGCCTTCCAAAAAAAAAGAGTGGGAGTTAATGATGTGTCTCCCAGCCTGGATCCTCAAAACATGTCACTTATAAACACTATGTGGTTTGCTATAGGTTGACAAGACCACTGTGTAAAATTGTGTAATGATCCCTATTTAACAAGCTTGCAACTGAAAGCAATTGCTATTGGCACTGAATAATAACTGATAATCTATCAACATTAAATGCAACAAGCTCCTTTGGTATCCATGTTCATTTTTATTTAACATATCTAATCAAATTGAATGAAGTTTTAACCTGGTTAACTGAAGGAAAACATACATACCTAGTTCGTATAATCTTAAAATATTGTTGCTACAGTTTCTTATACAGAAAAGTAGTACAAGTATGATATATCAAAACCATAGCTTTAAATGGTTCTGAGTATGCGCTATTTATAGTTCCTTAAAATATCATTTTAAATAAGCAAATTTCAATTCCAGAGTCATGTTATATGTTTTCCTGTCTTAGTTAGGCTTTTTATTGTTATGGCAAAACATCAGGACCAAAATCTACTAGAGGAAGAAATCACTTTTTTCAGTTTAGAGCTATAGTCCATCACAAAAGGAAGTGAGGGCAGGAACTCAAGGAAGGAACCTGGAGGCAGAAGCTGATGTAAGGGCCATGGAGGAGTTGTGCTTACTGGTTTGCTCTTTATGGCTTTCTCAAAAGCTTGTCTGCTTTCTTGTCTAACCTAGGACCACTTGCCCAGAGGTGGCACACCCACAGTGTCCTGGGACCTCCCACATAAATCACTAATCAACAAAAGCCCCCATAGACTTACCTACAGGTCAGTCTTAGGGAAGCATTTTCTCAATTGAAGTTCATTCTTTCCATACAACTCCAGTGTGTGTCAAGTACACACACACACACACACCAAAACAAAGCAAACAAAACCAAAAAACTAACCAGTACATAAGACTTAAGGTCTAAGTGTAAACACTCCAATCCAACAATTCACATTCTACACTCTCTGCTATATGAGTTGACAACATATTTAATGCAACTGTGCTTCCCTAAATATATGAAAGCATTTTTGATCAATCCACTCCTCATTCTTCCCTCCAATTTCTACAAGATCCCTCCCCTCCACATTCCTCTCCCAATTTCATTTCCAATTAGTGCTGTCCTCATGCATGTGAATACAGGGATGTTTACTGTAGCATGAGTAACTACCATGGGTCCCAGGCCTGAAGAAAACTGACTTTCTCTCTGGTTCTGTTTCCTATAGTTTCTCAAATAGGGGCAGGGCCTCAGGAGCACACCCTCCCCCAGTCACGCTGTAATACTGACAGATTGATCTTGTACCAGTCCTGTGTAGCGAGCACAGCTGTTGCAAATTCATGAGTTCAACTTTCTGCTATGCCCTAAAGACACATTCCTATATGCCCTCCTTAACTGATGGCTCTTACAATCTTCCTTTCCCTTCCTTGTTCATGTTTCCTGAGTCTTGGATGTAAGTGTTATGCTATAAATCTCTCATATGAGTATAAGTGTCCCTCTGCTCACTTATTCTCTGCAAGCACTATGTTTCTCAGTCTTAACCTCCATCCACTGCAAAAAAAAAAAAAAAA
>JANHMN010000008.1:11649696-11706241 GCA_030674055.1 Rhabdomys pumilio | reverse complement strand
TGTGTGTGTGTGTGTGTGTGTGTGTGTGTGTGTGTGTGTGTGTGTGTGTAGATATATATGTATATACATATATAGTCCTACTTACATAATTAAAACCTTCTCAGTCTGTATAAAGTTATGTGTATGTATGTTTTCAGAGATGACCATTGCTATTGGATAATCCATTGGTGTGCTTTTCCAAGTGAAGGACCACTTCTCCAATTCTCAGACATCCTTAGCTGCCTGTAGTTCTTAATGTAGGATTGAGGGCTGGTATTTTTTTCCCTATCCAATTTGGCATGACTATTGTCACTGTCCTTGTTCAGCTCATCTTTATATACTTGTTGCTTTGTTAGGTTCATCTTTATGCAGCCATGCTGATGAGAGTTCATGGGTGTAACTTCTGACATCACTAGGAGACACAATCTCAGAGCAGACTCCTGTTCCTCTGGCTCTTAAATTCTTTCTATTTCTCTCGTGAAATGTTCTCTGAGCCTTAGGTACAATAGCTTTGTTTTGTTTCTTCTATGTATCCATTGGGACCTGACCCCACAAACTCTGTATTTCCATTGGATTTATTTTCTTTAACAGTCTCTGTCTGTTGAAAAAAAGAAGCATGAAGTGGAAACTTCAGGGTTCTTTGAAAAGTCAGTTGGATGCTGTTTTTCTGGGACAAAGACGTGAAAAAAACATTTATCTGAGTGGACACAAGTGAAAGACTAAGGCAGAATCCTAAAGGAAGGTTTAGCTGAAGTGGACACAGGTGAAAGACTAAGGCAGAATCCTAAAGGAAGGTTTAGCTGAAGCAGACACCAGTGAAAGGATGCTCTGCTAAGCAAGCATGTGATGAAGGATTCTTTGCTAACAACATGCCTTACATTTTGTAGTTGAGCTCCATTTGTTAGGACTCCATAGAGGAAAAAATGCACCAAAAATCAAACAAACAAACCAACTTCTGGTTGTGTACTGAAGTTTCTTACTACTTCCTCAGACTTGGGCTGATTGGCAGAGTGATGTCAGCTGAGACAGACGCACATGCTGAGGCAAGACATGTGGAAGACAAGTGATGTTTGAGAGTATAAATAGGACTGGAGGGACAGTGACGGAGGCTGGGCTAGGCTTGCATGTAGAACTAGCTGTGCAATGCAATGAGTCTTGCACCATCGCTGATCTTGCACAGCCAAGAACTTCCCCTGAAATTCCTCTGGATTCCTCCTGCTGATGCATACCGAGGCTAATGTCTGGTTATCTCTACCAGGTCATGCCACCGCTGCTGAGGCCTGGCTATCTCTGCCAGGTCATGCCACCGCTGCTGAGGCCTGGCTATCTCTGCTAGGTCATGCCACTGCTGCTGATTCCTGTTTGCTATTCAAACTCTACTGAACTGGACTGCTGGTATACCCATGAAATGTTTTCAGTGGATTGAGCTGCCACTACTAACTGAACTGCCATTTCCAGACCACACAGACAAAAGTTGCTCCAAAGAACCTTTCTAAAGAGATCCTTTCTTCCCCACTACCTCTGGTGGGTGGTGAGCTACAAGGGAGATTAAAGCACTTAAGAACCATCATTAAAAATAAGACTTGAAAAAATTATAGCATCCTTCATGAGGAGTGAAAAAACACACTTATCTTTGGATTTGAGGACAAATATTTATAATTTATTGGAGATTATACTTGTTTAATCATTTTTTTTTTGGACTCCATTTCTACCTTACAAAAAGTCACTTACGGTGCTAGGCAGCCAGCCCAGTGACATCATTTATGTAGGGTTATTCATATTCAGAAACAGTGGCATATTCAAGAACCATTCCTAAATCTGCAATCCACAAAAGACAGATAAGGAAACAAGGGAACTGGAGTTGAGTGCTACAGCAGGAGGTTCAAAAGAGATGATAATAAAAGCTGCACACAAAGCCTAAGCCAGAGGTGCCAGGAACTGTGGGAGATTTACAGGGTGGGTATGGGCTGATTATAGCTTTTCTGAAAATGGACCAGTGACTTTCATCAAGATGATATAAAAAAGGGACCATGACTCAAAAGAAATTAAGTCACTGTCTCAGTGGTCAAAGAACAGGCCAAGCAAAAAGATATTCTAAAACAGTGTGCCAGTAAAATGAACTCTTAGAATGTTCTGGCATGACAAATTAGCATCTCTTTATCATAGGTGGAAATGATTACACAGGAATGTTAAAGTTCTAGGCAGCTGCCAGCTTTCACAGAGCATGGCATTAATGCTGTGCTGGCTGCTGCTGGTTGTCGACTTGACTCCATCTGGAATGAACATCAATTCAGAAATGGAAGGCACACCTGTGATTCTGATCTTGATACTAGGAGACATGGGCTTCTGACCTGGTTTTTGAAATGGAGATCTTGAGGTATCGTGGGCATGAAAAGCTTAGGCTCAGGCAAGGTAGTACAAGTCTTTAATCCCAGGAGACTAAGACAAGCAGATCTCTGAGTTCAAGGCCAACCTGGAACAAAGCAAGTTCCAGCTCCAGGCATGGTACTGCATACTGTTAATCTGAGCCATACCTTCTCCTGGAGGCCTACATAAGCACATTGGAAGAAAGAAGACTCATTCTTCTTCACCCGATTGCACTTAACTAGCCAGCACATTTGTGGGAACCTACTTCTTCATGATTCCAGCTTATATAGAAGACCAGATGAAACAACTAGCCTAGGGGTACTATGAAACTGCTAGATTCTTGGACTTCCCATTCACAGCTGCACACTGTTGGGTTAGTTGGACTACAGACTGTAAGTCATTACAATAAATTCCCTTAATATATAGAGACATTCCATAAGTTCTGTGACTCTAGAGAACCCTGATTAACACAAACGTTGAAGAGGATTTGGTGAAATGAAGAGGGGTATCCATTTTGATGATGTAGAAAATAATAAGTGATTGTTGATTATTACAGAAAAACATCTCTCACAGTCAAATAAACTAGTGTGGATTATCTACTTAATCAGGTGTCTTAATCCTTAGCACAAAGACTAATTCTTTTAGTCATGGAACAATGGCCACTCAGGGTTTAACAGAGATAACTGACGTTTCATAGTGCAGTAGAGTGAGATAGATGATGGATTTGCACACTGCCATTACAGGCTCCAATTCCAACACTGTATCAACTTGACAGCCTCACTCTCAATCCCCCGTGCTTATTATCAGTTTATACCATGTACCAAAAGTGGTAGTTTAGTCACACAGCATCCCATAGATGGGGCATTTCATATCTGTGCTTCCTGAGGAAGAAAGATGGCCTGCTTAAACAATTCAGATAATTTCTGTTTGGAGACATTGATATTCAGAATAGAAGCTGAGACCAGTGGGCAGCAAAGAAGATATAGCAATTGGCAGTGTTTTGAAAAAGAGATGTCCCCCACAGGCTCATACATTTGAACACTTGCTCTTTGGTAGATGATGCTGTTTGAGAAGGTTACTGAATCTTTAGGAAGATGAGCTTTCGGTATGTACAGCCTCTCCCTGTTCTAGTTTGCCTTCTCTATTGACTATATACTCCTAAATCTCTTTGTCCCCTTCCTTAGTATCTTTCTAACAAGCTGGCTCACAGTGCAGTGACCTCTGTTTTTCTAGGTCCACAAATCCCCTTATATAATTCATATTGCATCTTTATATTTTGCATAGTTGAGAAATTCTGTGATTTTGAACTCATCTTTTCCGCACCCTCACCTCTTGGACTCATGCTGTTTCTGATTATCATGAAGTAATTAACTCTGGCAGAAAGGACATTCCTCAAAGGAAGAATGTGAAAATATGTACATTATTATACAAGCAGGCCTTATGCCCACAGCATCCACCAATACTCGTGGTCTGTTTCTGCTGATCTGTTCCAGAGGCAGGAACCATGTCATTCCATCTCTACCGTGGCCAGGCTGGAGACAAAGATGGAAGAGGGGGACAAGAGAGAAGACTAAAGAGGATTTTGGAAGTACCAAACTCATGAGATAAAAACATGCACGAGAAAGAAATAAATCTGTAGATAAGTTGAATTAAACTGAGTTTGTTTTGATGACTAGGGTAACAAATTCCTTGTCCCCATATTTAATCACTGACACATTGAACTATCTTAATTTCCCTAAGCAGACTGTAGATATTTTAAAAATTCAGAGTTTGTGTTCATCTAGTGAGATAAACAGAAGAAATAAAATACCTGTTATTTTAATGTTAAAAGCTCTCCAAAGGTACAAGTTATAATTCATGATTCCAAACTTAAAGATGTGGAGGAGGTAATCTCAAGTCCTAAACTGCACAGGACTGGCAAAGGTCGAAGCCAAATGAGCCGTGCAGAGGCAAAGTTGACATAAGCCAACGTGCCTAATACAGAAGCTGTCTCAAATGATAACCACTCACAAAAGAAACAATAGTCTTTCCAATCGAGTCTCATTGAGTATATAAACCACACTTAAGACCAGGCTTGTTACCCACAGTAGATAGCCACCACAAAGCAAATGCAGTGGTATTTTTGGAGGTTTTCTGTTTGTTTTGTTTTGTTTTGTTTTGTTTTTAACCTTACAGGTCTTTACTTATGTATTATATTATGGTTTCCCTTTTTTTTTTTTTTTTTTTTTTTTTTTTACTGGTTTTCTGAATGTGTAAACTTGTGTGTCAAGGAGTCTGTGTATATTTCTTGTACTTTTTTCTTCGGCTCTTTTTTTTCCTGCTTGTTTGTTTGTTGTTTGTCTATTTTGGTTTGTTTGTTTATATTTTATCTAGTTTATTTTTTCTTTTATATGTCTGTTTTCTAAAGAGAAAGAGAAAGAAAAAGAGAAATAAAGGGTGTAGATTTGGGTGGGTAAAGACCTTGGGGGAGTTGAAGGAGGGAAAATGGTAATATAAAGTTTATATAAAATATATACTATTGTCAATGTAATAAAAATGCATAAATAAAATGAAAAAATTTAAATTAATTTAGAATATTTTTAATGGAAATGGAAGCAGGAGGATGCGCAAGTCCATATTCTGGCCATGATGCTAATGGTGGCTGGTCACTGCTGAAGGAAGGAAGTCACCTTTCTTGAGGAGGAGAAGAAGACATTGATAGATCATCCGTACTCCAGAGGAGATACCACACATGTACATATGAGTATCACTAATTGGACTTATTAGGTTGTTAAACAAAAAGACACGAGTTTGGTAGGGAGACAGAAAATGTTAATAGGGATCGGGAGAGCTGGAGGGATGGAGTGAAGGAAGCATGTGACCAAATGTACGTACATGTGCATGAAATTTTTCAGTAAATTAAAGAAAATCAATTTTAGTGACTTCCCAAATACAAACTGAAACATGTATGTATGAATGAAAAATTTGTCTCAAATGAATTTTGTTGCAGTATAAAACTAAGAAACACCTAAGTATAATTATTAAAGTAAGATGCCATTGACTGACACACCTTTGCCATTGTAAGTGAGGATAATGCAGAACTTACTGGAGCTTTCTTTACAGTTACCTAAGACACAGAGGCCTGTAACAGTGAACCAGGACACTTGTAAGGGCCCTCCCTCTCCTTTCAGTGATATGCTCTCATTTTCTCCTACTTATCTCATTACTAAGCAGTACAAGGGACAGCTCCAGGGAAGACTGCACACGCCCCCTACCACTCGGCAAACAAGGCAGCAGATTATTAGCTACATATACTGACAGCCTTGGAGAAGACTACACCTGTCTCATACAGAGCCACAGAAGAACTCACAGCTCCCACAAGTAATCAAAACCCTGTAGTTGCCACAAGAAGGCATCCGGGTAGTCTGAGATAGTGCAGGTAACTGACCCTGCACTTTGGAAAAAGATGTACCCTGGTGCCACAAGCAGGGCGTGACTTGAAAAGATCTAATTTCTGTAAAGTAAGTGATAAAGAAACCTTGGAGCTGAGCCACATGAAGCACTGCTGGCTTTCATGGGTGCCAAGCTGTATAATAGAGAGTCATAATTTTAGGCATTATCCTACAGTCAAGGAACCACTGTAGCAACAAGGAACAAAAAATCGAATCCAACTCTCAGCAGAGTAAGGACAGATACAAGAAAGGGAAAGAGCGTGGCAAGCATAGCGGGGCTGCTTGACACATTCGGTGCTTACAGGAAGAAAATCTTGGGAAACTTAGTTATTCCCCTCTCCCCGTTTGTTTTCCACTCTATGCTGGGAAGCCTGAGATATGCCATGAGCCGTTATGTTTAAATTATCTATAAAACAGTGAGGTGAACAGTGTTTATGCAAGGAAATAAACTCTCAGAGGAAATTTTTATTTGATATTAAGAAAAACAGACTCCAAGATAGACATTTACATTTAGTAATTACATTGTCGACTCATTGATGACAACATAGGCTAGGAACAGGGCAGAAGAAGTTACAATGAATAGAATCCCAACAAAGACCTCAGATAAACACAGAGGAAGGAAGCTATGGGCTGGAATGGATCTGGTGAAAAGCTTTGTAGTCCTACATCAACTAATCATTACAGACAAGCTGTCAGCATGGAGGAAATGTGACCTTGAGTAAAGGCAGCTCCCTAAAGCTGAGACAATTCTCAGGGGAGGGACTCAAATCTGTCAGCCACAGAGGATCTCATTTACTGAGAGATTAGGCACTGACATCCCAAGGGGAAGGGTCTGAGTGAGACACCACAGAATCCATTGCAAAGGTTTTAACCACCTGCCAGTGTTCACACAGTCATTACTCTTTGGTGCCACAACTTAAACCCAAGTCTATCTTGTTCCAAATCCATGTTCATCTTAATAGTACCCAGTTAACTCTACTGCAGTGCAAGAGGGATGAGAATGTCCTCCTAACATAGCTGCCTAGCGGGTGTGTGCTGTTAGGCCCAAGCTTGGGCCCATAAAGATATATTCCTGAATGTTCTCTTCTCTAGGTTCTTTTATGTATTCACTACTCCCATCAGAGATCACACATTTAGGTGACAATTACCAAGCTTTACTCATAGGCTGATTTTAACCATCAACTCCCTAAAATAGTCTGTAACATATTCCTTTGCTTTGAATATTTGCACAACAAATTTAATATGCATGTGATACACAAATCATATACATACAATATGTTCTATATATGGAATATATAAGTGGATATATCAGCAAATTTTCTACATTTAGTATATCTTACCTCAGCACTTTGTTACCAAATGCATATTGTCTTAATGTACTTTCTGTTACTTTGAAAAATCACTGAAAACCATCCAGGGAAGGGACTCAAGGCAGTAACCAGGAGGCAGGAACAGAAGCCAAGGGAATGCTGCCTACTGGCTTGCTAGCCCTGGCTTGCTCAGCAACCTTTCTTATACAACTCAAGCCCACCTGCTCAGGAGTGCTACCATGCACAAGTGGCTGGGCCTCCATTAACTATTAATGAAGAAAATGCCCCATAAACATACCCACAGGCCAATCTGATAACAATGTCTCAATTGAGGTCTCGGCTTTCCAGATAATTCTAGCTTCTATCACATTGATAAAAATTAAATAAATAAGTAAAGCTCACCATCATAGACACCTTTTCTCTCCCTCTCTCCTTCCCTCCTTCTCTCTCTCTCTCCCTCTCTCCCTCTCTCCCTCTCTCTCTCTCTCTCTCTCTCTCTCTTTCTCTCTCTCTCTCTCTCTCTCTCTCTCTCTCTGTGTTATGTATAGTCTATAGTCTATGGAAACTACCATGTTAATTTGCACCAGCTCATGTACATGTGGAAATCAGAGGAAGATATTGAGTATCTTCCTGTAAAACTCTTCGTCTTAAATGTTTTAGGAGAGGAGGAAGAATTTGTTTTGTTTTCGTTGTTCTTTATGTGTGTGTTTTGTGTCTGTGTGACTGGTATGTGTTTGTGGGTAGCAGACTGTGTGTCAAATCCAGTGGAGCTGGAGTAACATGTGGCTATGGACAGCTTAACATGGATACTGAGAACCCAACTAGGTTCTCTAGGAGAGAAGTAAGCACTCTTAGCTGCTGAGCCATCTCCTGAGCCCCTCATCTTATTTACTGAGA
The DNA here is from genome assembly GCA_030674055.1 of Rhabdomys pumilio. Taxonomy (NCBI): domain Eukaryota; kingdom Metazoa; phylum Chordata; class Mammalia; order Rodentia; family Muridae; genus Rhabdomys; species Rhabdomys pumilio. Next base: position 11,698,257 of record JANHMN010000008.1, on the reverse strand, counting down.
AAGAAGAATATCTGATTAAATATGAAGCTCACCACTTGGGGTAGAATGGCTGATAGGCCATCTCTCAGAATCTGTCTCAAGTTACACACATGGAACTTTTATGTGTGCCTTTTATGTGTGCACCGAGAATTTGAATACAGTTCTTACTTACATTTACAGAAAGTACTGTCACTCAGTGTGTACTCTCCCAGCCATGGAAAGCGTATCTTTATGAGTCAAATTTTCTCATTGGGACATAAAATATGATGAGAAGAAATTATACAGGAGTAAACATAGATACTGCTTAATGAGAGTATTTTCCTCTGACTCAAAATGAGAAGGAAAATCCAATTTTAGCCCTTGATCCTTGGACAGCTCAGGGGTTTGTAAACCCTGAGCATGTAATTAGGTTCAGTTCATATAGAGTTGATGGGAAAGTGTCTAGTCAGTCATTTTTACTGATTAAAAATGAAAAGTACTTGTTCTAGACTATAATATAATGGGTGTAAGGAAGTGTGTGTGATTGTGTGTGTGTGTGTGTGTGTGTGTGAGAGAGAGTGAGAGAGAGAGAAAGAGAGAGAGAGAGAGAGAGAGAGAGAAATCAATAGTGTTATAATGAGTGTTCTCTGCATCGCCTGTCAGTGAGATAGTCTGCTACCACTCAAATGATCCAGTAATTCGTGCAGTTTAGGAAGCAGGAGTCCCAGTCTGCTAATCAGCCCTGTCACCCTTTATCCACTTCTGTGCCAACCTGGCAGGAAGAAACTCCAATCCAACTTCCCTACCTAAAAATGACATGGAAAGGGTTTTTTTTTTTTCCTCAGAAGTTCAGGTGATAACTAGAAAATCCTAATACCGATCTTAGGAATTGGAGTGTGAAAATACTTGAACTTGTTTGAGCAAAGCATTCTCCTGTGTCTCATTATCTTAGCACCTTGAACTCACAGACACGGCTGCATCTTCAGTGCCTCACCCAAAGTCCACTTTCGAAGATTATGAAACAAAGAATCCCTTAAAATAAAAAAGTCAGTTTACTTTTCAAGATCAGACAAGCAGATCAAGGAGTTGTATACACATCTGTCACGTTTCCAGGAACACAGCTCTGCTGTGAGAAGCAGCCTGTGCTGAAAATATTCTGTTTACATTCAGAGGTTGTGGGAATGCCTCCCTTGCATAAAACAACTTTTAAAAGATTGCCATAATGCCTTTGTTTATTAGTTTCTCTGTGAATTCATTATAGTAGCCACTTAATTTATATTAGTCTCTTGACTCTGGTTGCTGGCCTGTGTTAGTTACTTTTCTCATTGCTATGAAAAAACATACAAAGCAACCAGGATGGTACATTTTTTGGTTCATTGTTTCTGAATATAGTCTATTGTGGTAGGTGTGGCAAAGTAACAGGAGTGAGAGGCACCTGGTCCCACTGTATCTATAGTCAGAGAGAACTGAGCAGTGATGGTTAAGTTCACTTTCCCCATTTCACTCAGAACAGGAACCCAGACCACAGAATGGCTTCCTATATCCAGGGTAGCTCCTCCCTTTTGAATTAACCCAATGTAGAAACTCCCTCATAAACACACGCCAAGGTCTGTCTCCTAGATGATTCTAGGAGCATTATAAATAGTCAGGCAATGTGGCTCCCATCATCCACATCTTCAAAACAAAAGGACATAGCAAACCTTGGTCCTTCTGAAATGACCACAATAAATCCTGTGCTGAAAGGTTCTTTGTCTACTAACATTCTTGAAATATCCCTTGTACCTTCAAAATTGTCCAAAGTTACTAATTACCAGGACAATTAGTCACAAGTCTGTGATTAAATGTACTGTATGTTGATAACTTGTCAGATAAGAAATCCTTAAATCTGATTGAGAATAACCAAGTTCCGATGAAATACCTACAGGATGTAACATTAACCTGTCTAAAAGCGTTAAACTGATCATTATCTTCATTCAAATTAATTGAAATTATGATTTAACTGAAGGTCTGTTACCACTTTACCCATGGTTTCCCTTTTCACAAATTCGATCATCTCTGGCCAATTGCAGTCTGAAATACTAAAAGGAAAATTAGTAAAAGCAACAACTTGCAAATTTCAACATACAAACCATTGTGAGGAATATAAAAAAAATCTGATACTACTCAACTCCATACCACGAAAAATGTGAAACATCTCTTTATATACTGTCTTCGTTAGGGATTCTATTGCTGTGAAGAGACACCATGACCATAGCAACTTTTATGAAGGAAAACATTTAATTGGGACTGGCTTGCAGTTTCTGAGATTTGGTCCATTATCATCGTGTGGAGAAACATGGTGGTGTTCAGGTGCTTGAGAAGGAGCTGAGAGTTCTACAGCTGAGCTGCAGTCAGAGGATTGACTCACTAGCCCTAGCTTGAGTATCTATAAAACATCAAAGCCCTCCTCCACAGTGACACAGTTCCTCCAACAAGGCCACACCTCCTAATAGTGCCATTCCCTATGGACGAAGCATTCAAGCACATGGCAATAAGGGGACATTCCTATTCAAACCACCACATACACTGTACCCAGCTCTGTATTATCATGGCTACTCACTCACTGACCGTCCAGGCTATAAGACTGATGGCAGAGTTTATATTCGAGTGACCCTTATTATACTTAACAGCTCCCCAAAGGAGCTGACAATTCAAATATGTCAAAAAAAGAAGCCTCAAAATGCTAACTTTAAATGGAATGATTCAAATTCTACACTTTATCAAAAAAGAAAAGAGTCCTAGGGTAATGTCTTGATAGCTATAGTGGGAGCAAATCGTCTGTCAATGGAATTGTGAAGAAAGGTAAAGAAACTTGTGAAATGTTGTTGTCATGCATCAAGTTGTCAGCTTGTAGCTGCAGAGCGTGATAAATGCTCAGCGGAGACGGAAAATGCATTCAGTGTGTGAGTAGAAGACACGTGCAGCAAACATGGTCTGAGTGCTGACATGCTGCACCAGACGAACTGAGGCTGGGAGAAGAACTTAGCCACAGATCCAGAAATAAGTGATGTCAAACCATTCGTTTTAAGCAAGGAATGGCTCAAAAGACTCTGGAGAGATTTCACAAGAAGCACAAAAGTCACTCTAGAGCATGTGTCTGTCAAGAATTAGTAACAGAAGAGAAGAATTTGATTGTAGAAAAACAATATCAGAGAAAGCAAGTCTTCAGTTATAATGAAACTGGGTTCCTTTGGATGGATCTATATATAAATATGCCCAGGAGAGTCCAAGGCATAAAGCACGGAAGAGCAAGTTAATTCTGGTGGTGCGGTGATCAGAGGCTTTATCTATAAATGTTCGTGTTAATATTGTGGGGTATGAAATAAAACCAGGTAAGTGATAAAGGTCAAAGAACCTACATACTCTGAAAAAGATAAAACACAATTCAAATACCATATTCTGGCAGCACAGAGACACAGTAGCATCTTGTTTATATAATGGTTCTACAAGACATGGAAAACATACTTACAAGAGAGGCAGAACTTACGAACTGTTCATAGTAGACACTGCCTCTGGCTATCCAGATTTTTTTTTTTTTTTTTTGCTATGAAAATACCAAGGTTGTTTATTTACATCCAACCAGCCTCTTTGCTTCAGCCCTTTGACTGGAATTACTTGGTTTGTCAGGGTAGCACACATCCACCCGTCATGTAGCATTAACGATGAGGATTCAGAAGAACGTGTTGAGTCCTTTATGAAGAAAGAGGAACGTGTTGAAGAAGGTGAGGCAGGTATATCAACATGGGCGTTTCTGAACTCTGCGAAGATGCTTGAAATCAAAAAGACAAGGCTCTGCACTGTAATTCGCAGTTGAAACACAGTATTAATGTCACCAAACAGTCTATGTAGAATTCAAGATTGTGCAGCAAATTTTGATGAGTTAGAAAGGAATAGCAAGAGAGGGGAATCTCCCATCAATATTTACTCACACTGTTAAAAATGTGAAAAGCATCTTTCAACTATAAGAGATCCCTATCCAAAAACCTTAAATATTCCTACAATTCAACCATGGTCACTGATCCAAGGTTACTTGAATCCAGTGACATCCCACCCCCACTACCTTCCAATTCATCAGAGTAGCCTAATGCCCAGTCACAATGCTTGGGTGATTCAGCTCAATTTATTTTACCCAGTATGTATTTCATTATCCCAAATCACAGAGAGAAATATAAACACAGTACAAAAATATATGTCTGAGAGAAGGATGTATTTATGTAACTCTTATTGTAGTATTTCTTCGTGGGGGGCAGTGGGCTGTGAAAAGCAGCTGGGTGCTTGGTCGAGCATAGGCCCAGAACCCCGGACCTTTATTGGACGGCAGGTGTTCGGCTCTGATCCCAGGCCCTGGTTCTTTTCATTTAGCTTCAACCCTCCACAGCCCCTCCCACAGAGAGGTCTATGGCCATCAGTCACGAGGAACAGTGCCTCAGGCAATCCCACACGCAGATGAGGTATCTCCAAGCTCTCAGACCAAGCCAATAGGCATTATCTGCTGCCAGACTCTAACCCACCCTGAAATTGTATATAAGGGCTCTCTTCAGGGGAAGTAAAGTGTGCAATAATTATCCTGGTATCCGAGAGTTTCTGTCCCAAGAGCTGTAACACTTGGGGAGAGATCTACCCTCCCGGAACCTGCCTGGGACACCAAGCTGCCTTCTTGCCAGCTAACCCGCTTCTTATCGGCCCAGCCCGGGCTAGCTCAGAGTGGAGAGACAGGCACCTGAGAGTGACCGGGCAGCGACGCAGGGGCAGGAAATCTCCCCTCCCTGCTCACAGTCTATGCCTTCTGGCCCAGACCTCTCTCGCACCAGGCCGGCCGGAGACTGACGGACAGTGGAGACCCGGGTGGAGGCAGCAGCAGAGACAGTAGCAAACCCTCCCTGCTCTCACCCTGTCCCCAGCCGGGAGATTGTCATGGGACACCCTCCGGAACAAAGGACCCACATTTCTTAGTTAAGATTTCCATTCCTATAAAAGGACATCATGACTACAGCAACTCTTATAAAAGAAAACATTTAATTGGAGCTGGTTTACAGGTTCAGATGTTTAGTTCGTTATTGTCACGACAGGAAGCATAGCGGCATGCAGACAGACATCTGGATCTGCAGGCAGCAGGAAGAGAGTGACCCAATAGCCCTCGCTTGAAAAACCTCAAAGCCCACCTCCAGTGACACACTTTCCCTAACAAGGCCACACCTCCTAATAGTGCTACTCCCTAAGGGCCTATAGAGGCCATTTCGTTCTCATCACCACATAGTACATTATTAGAATCGTTTTGTTTTATCATTAGTTTTCTGCTAATTCATTACTGGGCCTAATTTACATATTTGTTCTTAGTGTAAATATAAGGAAAATCACAGTCTATAGGTTCGGTACTAGGTGCATCCACTAGAGGCCTTAATATATCTCAAGCACCCAAGTGAGTCTACTATAATTCCATCTTTGCATTCTAAGGTTTTAATAACAATAGGTAACAGAGACTAATTCAATGGCAGGCAGTCTCCATTATAACTAACAGTCAGTCTCACTGAACTCTCTGACACCTTTCATGGATCTTGAAATCTGAATGATACACAAGCTAAAAGTTTCTTCCATCTTTACATCTTCTCGATTTCTCCAGTGCAAACCCAAAAATAGATGGCTATCAGCCATTTATGCAGTTTCTAGATCTCAGGTAGCATCCTTCTCTCTTCAGGTAGCATCCTCTCTTCAGGTAGCATCCTTCTCTCTTCATTGGCTGCTTGTTTTGATCCTCCCAGTTTTTCAGTTAAGGAATACCCCTTCTCCTCAAGGCAGCAGCCAGGCAATCCTAGTCTGGAAAATTCAACATCTTAAAAAAAGATTAGGACTCACTCAGAATTCTACAAACTTGCTTCAGTATTTTCTGTAAAATCCTAGAAACAGGACAGGGAGATTCTATCTAGGCAACTTGCCTTTGCCTGTGATGTTTTGTCACATGGAAAGCCTTCAATGGCTTCCAGTGACATTCCTGGCATGGTTCATCTAATGATGAGCAATTATGAAATATGCCTGCACTTACTGGCTTAGGGTACATCCTCTTGTCTTTTGGATATTGATAGCTTTAGTTGTAGAATAAATCTTATAAAGTGTTCTGTTTCTCCTTGGCCAAAATTGGAGACTCTCTTGCACAGAGGAGAGACCATGTGATAGCCAAGACTTTCTAGATAGTTGAAAGTCTATTTTTCATATCTTTTTTTGGAAAAGACTGGGAGAGCAGGATGGAGCTAGATCTTTCATCAGGTGAAGAGAAAACGATTTCAGCCACTAAGAGGATGAAAGACATAGCTTTTCAAGGGCAAACAAAGGCTTAGAAACTGCAGTCTATAATTGTAGCTGAGTGATTCCAACTTTGTTCATATCCCTATGCAGAATGGCCTGGGGACACAGATCATAGTTTGAATAAAATATATTTTATTCATTTATTCATTGCTTTTTTTTATTCATTCAAAGTGGTGGTCAAAAAATCTCCAGGAGTTTCTTAAAATAAACCAAGAAGCAATAGCCTTTCCACAGGAAATAAAAGCAGTAAGCATGACACAGGTAGCCTCTAGCTACCTCTAGGTATGTATGTCCCCAGTACCTGTATTAAGCAGCCATGACTTTACAGATCTCTCTATCACATAGTGGGTGGAGTAGTGGACAGTATCTTTAGCTTACCAGCATGTTTTCTGATCCAAAGGAGATCCAAAGCTTGCTTCTTATGGCAAAGTCCTAAAAGTCAAGAACATTTAAAATAGCCCATCTCAGTATCACACCCAGTTATCAACATGGATAACTGAGGGAACCAAGACACAGCAGCAACTATGATCCTTGTAGAATGAGGATGAAGTCCAGATTCTGTGTGGGATAAAGAAGCCTTCTGTCCTCTTCACAGTGAAATGGTGGAAGAAAGTTTTAGTGCTTGCACTGCTACCCTCCCTTTCCAACACAGAGCTATGAATCTGCCAAAATATTATACATCTAAGTTGTTATAATGGGGAATAATTTCACACTGAGGTACAGAGTGACATCACAACACATGTATACAATGTATACTGATCAAACAGCATAATTAATATTTTCATCTGCTTATTATTACTTCTTTCAGGGTCTTCAAGCTTATTACCTCTGTTCCTGTAAGTTACAGTTACCACAGTGTACTGCACATGGAATTTATACCTCTACATTTGAATGTCTCCTACTATGCCCCCAGTGAGGATTAATCTTCATTGTCACCTAGCTACCTATGTCATCTAAAGCTAATTTGGGGTGACATACTTCTGGGAGTATCTGTGAGGTCAGTTTTGGAAGGGACCCACTGTGGGAAGATTTAGCTTGTATATGGGAAGTAGCACCCAAAATAGGCACTGGCATGTCAAAAAACATGGAAGGGGAAAAGTCGAAGTGAATACCGGAGTTCCCTATGGTTCTGTGTTCCCCTGTCATGATGTGAACTACTTGCCATGCCCTCCTACTGTGATAGACTAAATACCCTGAAACCATGAAAATAGTAAATAACCCCTCCCTTTAAGTTATTCATGCCAGATATGTATGGTATTGTGATAAGTAGCTAATAGATTCTCTCGATCAAGTTTATGTGCCCAGATTTAATGCCTCTCTAAGCCACAGCTTACGGAATGGAGTCTACACTTTGAAGATGGTGAGACTCTTTTTACTATAAAAATTCTGTAGTACATTCAGTACATTCACAGTGTAAGAAAGCCTACAGCTATGGTCCAGCAGGGAGCTTCAGTCCCACAATCCCACATCTGTGGACTGGCAGTGGAGAGAACTCAGATGTCTGCTGCTGTACTCTGCCTGTCTCTGCCTTCCTAACACATCACTGAGTCACACTCACTGTTTGGCTCAGTTTAGCCTCCAAGGTCTAACACAACAGTGAAAATTTTCTCATTGGCCAGAGAAAAACGGGAGCCACAAAGGTCATTTGATGCACAATGCACGTAGTGTCAGGAATATATTACACTCTCTTTCCACAGCCCCATATCTCTCTGGTTTTATATCGATTTTCCTTTTCTTTTCTTCTCCTGTCCCCAAAGAATAGAATAAATCACTTTCTAGGGGAAAGAATGCACAAAATTAATTTTATATAAATAATTTTAATCATAATATCCATAATCCTTACTTTATTGTTAAAATTATATGCAAGAATGCTTGTGAATTTTACTTTTCTTTCCTAGTGGGCATTGACTTTTCTTTCCTTTCTTGTTGTTTGCAAAATGCTTCCTTAAAAATCAGAACATTTTAACTCCTTATTTCTGATTAAATCTACTTTACATTTTAAAACTCAACTGTTTTTATCTTCTTGAGCAAATGTACATATCGTGAAAGAGGTGACATGCAGTAATGTTCCACTTTAATAAATCGTCTAGAATAACAATTCAAAAATATTTTTCATATCTTATCTGCCTTAAGTAATATTCTAAATCATTTCAGGAGTCTGTGAGAGATTTTAAAATGAGAAATAACTCTAATTTACTTTCTTCCAGTTGTTGTGTACACTGCTCCGTTTAACTGTTGAGAAAACGGAACAATAGCTGACTATCCCCATCTAGAGGCTGTTTGGGGAAAATGTAACTGCAGCTAGGAAGTCACTTAGTATTCTGAAGATAGGCTGCAGTGCAGCCCTCATCAATATGTCAGGAAGAAACATCATCAATAGGACTAACCTTGCATTGGGATGGACACTGTGTTACCTGGTTTATATCCCCAGGATGCTGGTTTAGTTTCTATTAATGTGTCCTAAGATTGCCATGCACAAAGTAATTCAGTGCTTTATGGCTAAAATGAACCAAATGGAGCTCTAACTTTCCTCTATGCCTGATTCCACCCCTGCATAAGCAGCAAATAAATAATTTAGAGTCTATCTGTTAAGCTCCATCATAAAAAAATGAACAAAAGATTCATTTAAAGAGTCGGGGCCTGGAAGTCAATCTCACTATTTCAAGGAAAGTCTTCTGATAAAATGATACGTGAGTTCAGTCATAAAAATTATTTTAATGGGATTTTATTTTATTGTGTACGTTGTATACCTTTTATTTATGTTGGTCCCGCACATCCATTTTATTCTTTTCCTGCATCTTATTTGATCATTTATCTACTTTTCTGTTTCTCTCATTTCCGGTTTTAGTAATAGCTTTTTCCCAGTGACAGAAGATCTCTTAGCCTATTCTCTACTCTCTTGGTTTGCCAGCCCCTTTGGCATGTATTGCTACTTTCTCCCGAGAAATTCTCTTTTCTTGTGGCTCTCATAAAACTCAGCTGTGGTAAACCTGAAAATGGCCCATCCAGGCAATATTTCCATGCATGACAGCCCTGAAACTCTTTCCTGAAGAGTCTCTCAAACCATTGAACCCTGCTTGTGAGATAGGCCAACAGTGCCAGGGACTTGATCCTCCTGAAACTTGCCTCTAACCTATGACTCCTTGTGACTGGCGAGCTAATCACTAAGACCTCAGGTCTTCTTCTGAAGATAAGCATTAGTAGCTCATGTCTGTGAGTTATGTGATGCATTCTTCCTATTCTATTATCCTTCACCTTGTCTCTCCCACTTCATCACTCCTTCCGTAGTGCTTCTTAGGATCATTCATCAGATAAATTCCTGCATTTGAACTTGGTCTAAATTAATAGGTCTGGAAAAAAAACCTTTCAGAATGAATTTTATTAGAAGAGAAAGCCTCACAGCTACAAGCAGCTATGATCAGGCCTTGAAGTAAGAATGGGGAAGCAGAAACTTCTAGTTCTTTGGAAAGTTATGTCAAATGATGGTTTTCTGGGGCATACAAGTAAAAGGGTGTCTTGCCAAAGCAGACGCATGACAGACTGTTTTCCTGAAGCAGACACAGGTGTAAGAATGTTTTGATATAGCAAACACGGGAATGGACACTTGATGAAGATGTATGAAAATGACCCCACAGACAGGGGGCAAAGAGCCCTGAGCTTTGGTTTGGTTTGCTCTGCCTCACTATTCTTATCTAAAGACATGCATGGATTGGTCCACCTTACATAGCATTGTTGGGCTCAACTTGTGGTGACTCCAACATTGAGAGTAACTTGCCCAAAAACTGCTTCTGAGGTTCAGCAGCAGCACCACAGGCAGGTTGGCAAGCCTGACACTGTCTTTAGGACTGAACTACAGCTGCCTGGTGTTTGCGTGCTGAAAGGACTGGACTGGAGCTGCTGGTTCAAGTCTGAGGACTGCCTGCCTAGAAGACTCGTCTGCAGCTGCTGAGTCACATTTGGTGTTTGCTATGGGTCTGAACTGCTGCCAAAGAAGACCATACTCACCCCCAAAGAACTATTGCTGAAAAGGTCCACTTCCTCCCTATCCTAATAACTTTTCTCTTCCACTATCTCTGCTGGGTGGTAGGTTAGAGGAGAGGTTGAACCCGTGTTAAAAACAGATTGCAAAAAAATGTATGCCTACAGAATGTACAAAAAGAGATGGTGCATCATTGACAGAGGTCCCAAAAGGAGCTGAGTGGAGAGAGACAATCACCATGGATAACATGATCAGGGTCAGAAATGGAGAGAAAGACCCAGAGAACTTGTATGAAACGGCCATGCTGTGTGAACAAGCTATCCTAGTCCACATGTTAAGAGGCAGGGAGGCACAAACTAGATATGACCCTAATATTACCTTGCAACTACAAGTACAGCATAGCATGCTTCCTTATCAACCCTCAATGCGGGAAGGAGCAAGGAGTGAGCTGTAGGGAGGGGGAGGAGCCTGATTTGCGGGAAAAGGAGACAGATGGTAGAAGTGTGATTTAACAAAACCTTATCTTGGTTCGGTTTTTGTAGAGAATCCAAGCCTTTAATTCTATAGTTGAGTCTCTGTCCTTTTTTTTTTTCCAGTTATGTCTATTCTCTCACCAGATCTTCTGAGAGCTGTTTAAGTGTTGATAATTCTTCAGTCTCCATGCTTCTTAGGACACATTCGTATTTCTGCCTTCCTCGCCTATCGTAAATATGTAATAACTTCCGAGTCTGTTTCTCTAGGTGTAGTAAAACTGGCCAAGACTCATCTTCATACAAAATGATTCTGTCCCGTATCAGATGGTAAGCTCATTAGGAAGTGGTGGCTATTTATTTCCTTATGTCCAGATTCTAAATAGAATCTGATGCTTGTAGATATTTAATTAATGGAATTCTAATTGATTTAATGAAAGAAATAAACAATCTCAATTTGCTGTTTAGAAAATAGCAGTCATTTCTATTAAAGAAAATCCATTTAAATCAATGTATACAAAATGTATTCAAATATGTGAAGAAAAAGACAATGGAAGAGGGTGCTGCTTTAGCAAGCTCAATAGCATTCATAGATACCTGATTGAACCTTTTGTTTTCCAATTAAAGCTATTGGTCAGTTAATCAATTTTCATATTAAAATCTAAAAATGAGTATTTAATAATTTTATTTTTCATTATCTTTTCAGTAAATCAGTTATTTGGAAACTATCTTGCCTGTAACCTAGACAAATCTGCCCAGTGTTCAAATATGTCAACAAGCAGAAACCACATTTCTTATGCTTGAAACAGGAGGAAACACAAGCTGAGAATGGATGCCTGACTCACAGTGCCTTGCTAATCGCCGACATTCAAATGACTATTTCCTCAAGGCCAATAAAATATTTCATGTGTAAGCACTAAGGGTGCAAGCAATAAATTAGGTACTTTTGCTATATCTATTAAAATAGCAGACTGTCAGCTTTTGTTGCAGTGTAAATTAGCCACCTAATTGCATAGGTGAAGAAGCCAAGATGCAAGGATTTTAGGTAGCTTATTTTAGATCACAGCACAAGTGGTAAGCTCAGACCAAGACATTTACCTTCTGGTGGTAAGCTCAGACCAAGACAATTACCTTCTGGTCAGGGGAAGGATTATTTCGTTGGGCTTCATTTTCTTCTTTGTTTTTATGTATATGACAGTATGGAGTGAAGATATGTATATGCACTCACATGTGTGTGTATGCTCTTGTGTTAGGGGGTACATCTACACATGTGTATGTATGTATATGTGGAGACCAGGGTGATGGCATGTGTCTTCCCTCTTGTATATTGAGACAACATATCTCACTTAAAGCAGAGCTTACTAATTCATAAAGTCAAACGATCCAGCTTTCCTGGGAGAGATCCCTGTCTATGTTTCCCAAAGGTCAGAATTACATCAGACCACTGTGCACAAAGGACATTTACTTAGGTCCTGGGAATTAACTCTGGCTCTCATGTTTGCACAGCAAGCATTTTACTACTGAATAATCTCCCTGGTTTTTACCTGTACTTTTTCAATTCCACTTGTATATTGTAGCACCCAAGACTCATAACTGTGGATTTGTCCCTTAAATTTCTAGAGAGAGAATTTATGGAATCAGAAAATTTCCAACATGAAATCAATCTTAAAGATCACTAAGTACAATAATTTCCCTTGCCGTAATAGCAATTCTATGTGTGTGTATGATATACAATTATATCGTTCCTGCTTAGAAATGAAAATTAGAACCATTACTAATATTACTAACTTCCCTATGACAAATAAGATGAGAGAAAAGCAAATGGAAAATCTTTGTCCAGCCTTGTTTTGCAGAGAGACACAAAGAGCACATTGCCCTAGAAACTGGAGAAATACAAGATCCAAGCTTTCCAGTGAATACATGTGTATATGAAGAAACCACTGTTGGTCAAGGCAGTTCAAATGACTCCAAAAAAAATAATAATGTAAGCCATTGCTGTTGCCCTTGGTTGCTTCTCAGAGGGTAAAGATAAGTCCCTGTTGCTGAAGCCACTGAACACTTCAGAAACAAGTCAGAAAATTCAAGCTGGATCTAACTTGAAAGCCCCCATCTGCAGTCTAGCTTTTATGGTATGAGAAGAAACTGTGTGATATGTCAAGGGAGGGAAGCAACTGTGACTTAGTTAGGGCTCCATTGCTATGAAGAGACACCATGGCCAAGGCAACTCTTACAAAGGACAACATTTAACTGGGGCTAGCTTGCGTGTTCAGAGTTCAGTCTATTCAGTTCCTGACATTATGGCAGGAAGTATGGTGGTGTCCAGACAGGCAGGGCACTGGAAGAGCTAAGAATTCTACCTCTTGTTCTGAAGGAAGCTAGAAGAAGACTCGAACCTTTGGGCAGCTAGTAGGAAGCTCTCTCAAATTCCACCCCCACAGTGACACACTTCCTTCAACAAGGTCACTCTCTTGGCCAAGCATATTCAAACCACTACAAACTGATGGTCCTAACAAACTGTGATGCTTATAAATTATAAAAAAAATAATAAAAAAAATAATCCCTAAAGGTACAATAATAGCACTCACATCTTGGTGGTAACCAACAGCTGTATAATTTCACTCAAAGCTCATTCAAAAGGAGGAGAAAACATCCCTGGTACTAGAAGCGTAGCTAATTGCCAAGGAGTAGTGGGGTTATGAGTCTTAGAAGAGAATCCGCTACCTCCACTTTGTGAGGCTAGCATAATTCTTAACCATATGCTAAAACTTATCTTTATATCCACAGATAAATATACCTCTCATCCTTCATCAAAGAATCTCTTTTTGCAGCCAACAGACACCGTCACAGAAAACCAAACTGGTCATAACACAGAGATAATGAATGTGAAGGAGCCCAGCCCTCATAGATACAGGAACAGCACAACTGTATCTATAGCTCAGGGAACATTAGAAAAGATGAGGCAGAAATATCGTAAAACTGAGAGGATCATGAAGTCTTCTGTGAGATTGTATTCCCTAGAAATGATTGGGAAGCTACATGCATTATACCACGGTAGAATAACTGGATAAACAAGACCTAAATAATAACAACTGAAATAGACAGCTAATACGGAAGGCTGAGAAATCCAGAGGAGCCCCACAGATAGACAAAAAGTTACAAACAAATAATGACTGCTGAGCAATGAAGAATCAATCTCTCCCATGAATGAGGCCCCTAATTAATTAACTGGAATAAAGCGACTAGCCCTAAAATCATATACACACAAGCAACAAAACAGATTTAATAGGCTTGACATTTATATTTATATTTATATTTATATTTATATTTATATTTATATTTATGCACACATTTTATGTGTGTAACAATACTACTAATTTAAGGGAGAAAGGACATCAGTTTGAATGGCAGAGAACAAAAGGGAAAAGGAAAGAAAAAAGTGATGTAATGACATTTTAATTAAAACAAAAAAATTCAAGGGCTCATTAAAAGAGAGAAGGCAAAAAATGAGAAGATGCCTAAAAAGGAGACAAGAGCAATGAGTAGAAAACTACTAGAGATAGGTGTGATATTGTTCCAACAGTGATCACTTTATCATCAGTGGTCAATTGAGATTGTCCGTGTTGATTAAAAGTAATAACAGGAGACTCAATTATATGCTGCCCATAAAAAATACAGAATGAAAGTAAAGAAATGGGAGGAGCAGGAAGAGGTGGAGTGGGGAGAGGGAAGTAGAGAGGATGAATACAATCATAGCAGGAACTCGTGCATACGTGTTCACAAATGTCAGAATGCAAAGCATTAGTCTGTACAACTGATGTGAGCTGATGCATACAATAAAGAAAAGGCAGGGGGTGCAGAGACAACTGTCTAGGAAAGAGAGGTGTCGATAACTACCAAGAATCCTTTGAATCCTCATACAAATCCTAAGTAGTTGATACCTGTTAGATCTTGCAATTCAAAATGATTCCTCTGTGGTGGCCCCAGCAGTCTCCTATTTCAAATACATACTACAAACAGCATGCGGTACCAATTGTTCAACTCACACCACGGTATTTGCTTTGGAGCTCGGTGCAACTTTCCAAAGAAATTCTGAAACTTTCCTAAGAAATAATAAAACTAAATGGGACAGGATTTTACACGGAAGTTTTCTAAAGCCTTATGTTTTTAGCTTTTGTTTTTGGATCCTTGATCTATCTTTGATTATTTTGTGTCTGGTATGAAGTAGGTATTTAGGTTCAGATTACCCATACCTTAGCCATCTATTCTTTCATGTTTGTTGCAAAACCTTCCCTTTCCCCTACTGAAAGTTCTTGGTACAAATTGTCAAAAGTTACTTGGCCTTTTAAAGTATATTTATGTTTCAGGGGCTTTGTTTCTATCTCATCTCCAAGTCTGTTAACAATTAAATCAGCCCTATTCCATACAGTATTGACAGCTACAGCTTAAACCATTATGTAAGAATGATAGAAAAGAGAAAATAAATATGTGCAAACTGTAAACTGTGCTTGGCATTCATCAAGAGAAGATGGAGTAGATGCATTAATTTCAGAAACAGCCAGATTCTCAGCAAGGAAAACAAAGAAAAAAAGACCCATCTTCTAATGATAAAAGAACTATTCCAACAAAAGACACTGCAATCCTTAATGTTGTCTTAGTTGGGTTTCTATTACTGTAATAGAGCACCAAAATCAATGTGTAAATGAAAGTTTCTTTCATTGGACAGTTGTAGTCCATCATGAAAAGAAGTAAGCATAGGACTTTAGGACAGGAACCTTGAGGCAGGGGCTGATTTCAGGGACCAAGCTGCTTACTGGCTTTCTCCCCATGTCATGCTCTGCTTGCTTCTTATACTACCCTGTCCAGGGGTGGCATCTCTCACAGGGACCTGCTCCTTGCCACACATATCAATCATGAGGTAAGAAAATGTTCTACAGACTTGCCCACAGGTCAATCTGATAGAGGGATTTTCTCAGTCGAAAGTCCTCTTCCCAGATGACTCTCACTCTAGCTTGAGTACTACTGACAAAAATAAATAAATAAAAGCCAGTACAAGAAATATAAATATATGTATCTATATATAAATAGCATTTTATATATGTAAGACATATAATATATATATGTATATATATGTATGTATATGTTATTTGTCTATGTATATATACTATATATACATACTCTATTGTAAGTGTGTAGGTGTATGGTATCAAAATGCAAACAACATATATACATATATTACGTATATATAGTATATATACACTTACAATAGATTACTTACTTTCATGAAATTTACATGGAACAAGCATCATGAAGTCTCATTCTGAGCCCCAGGATAATATCTTACACATCTTAAGAGTAGAAATCACTGTGCCCTCAGAGTACAAATGATATCCATTAGAAAACAATCAATGAAAGATAGCTAGAGGAAAAGAAAATCTCCAAATATTTGAAGAATAAACTTGAGTTCTAAGTAACACAGTGAGAAGCCATTGGGGAATTCATCTCAAACTCAATGTGTCTTGAAATATAACACACTGAGAAACGCACTGAGAGCAGCGCTCACAAGAAGTTTATAGCAGTGAATGTAATCATTAGAAAGCAAGTGTGATCAGAAAGCTTAGATGGAACTGAAGAAAAGGGTCCGTGGGGGAAGGCACTTGCTTCCAAGCTGGGATCTGAGTTCAGTCTCCACGTCCCACATGGAGGAAAGCGATCTCCACACACATGTTGTGGCACATATGCGTGCGTACACATGGGTGGATACACACACACACACACACACACACACACACACACACACAATAAATGTAGTGAATGCTGTCATCTGAATTCATCTTGATTTTTAAAAAGGAAAATGTAAATTATATCCAATGTGATCAAACAAAAAGAAGTGATAAATTTGAGATGAACCTGAAGACACTACCACTACCATGTATGTTTTTTCAACAGAGGAAAATAGAGTTTGGGAAACATAAATGAAGACAGACCCATTGAAAAGAAGGAGTGTATCGGAGAGGTAGTTTCAGAGTCTGGCTCCCTGCAGATGCTATGGAGAGGCAAAGGGACACTCTTTTCCCATCAGAAGACCAGTACATCCTTGTCAACACATTGATTTTGCAAATGTGAGTGGACTGTGATCTGAACTGAGAGGAAACAAGTTCCTGTTGCCTGTAGACACCATCATTGTGATAATTTGTTACAGCAGCAGTAAGGAAGCTAATACAATATCCAAGAACTGAGTTTGAGGGGACAATTCTCAGAAAATACATTACACAGTTTTTCAGAGTCTCACTCAGGACATCAAGATGCTGAAATCATTCAGACTGAACTGCCAGCTGACATGACAAATGTCAGCCTTGCCAGAATATTCTGCAAGTCCTGAACACTTTTCTCATAATGAGTTGTTTTCCTGTTGGATTTTATTTAATGTATCTAAGTGTTTTCCTGCCTGTGTGTATGCGTGCCATGTATATGTCTGGTATCCACAGAGGCCAAAAGAGGGCATTGGATTCTCTGGAGCCCTTTTTTTAAAATATTGACTTTAATTAAACTGAGTTGGGTCTTAGAAATCCCACCTAGTTGCTCAAGTTTGGTCAAACTCCACATCTTGTTGTCAGCAGGCATAAGAACAAAAGGAAAGAAGATGATTTGACAGAGCAACATCACCTGTGAAAAGCATTGTCAACCAGCACTTCGTCTTGCAGAGTCCTTTGTCAGAAGCTCAGCATTTCTGTTATATTTGAACCTGACTACTATACTACATATTTCCCTATTTGGACACACTCTTTGTGCCAAGAGAAAACACAGTTTTCACTCCTTTCCGTCATCCAAATTTCTTTGTTCAAGTTTTTTTGTTCGTTTGTTTTTTTGGGTTTTTTTTTTTTTTTTTTTTTTTGTAATTAAATTCTTACATTGCCTCAAGTTTCAAGGTCCAGTTCAAAGTAACCAATACTATGTCATTCAAACAGGCTCCTCTGCCTGCTGTACATTAACAAGACATTCTTGTAAAATGCACTCCAGACTGCCTTAATTATGTTTAATGCTTAGCTATGCAAACTTCCCCAGCAAGCCAATGATTTTCGACATTGGCTGTGTTGTGGGCATCAGGTTCAGAGTGTATGGACACAGCCTCGAGAGCTTGTTGAAGATCTTTTCACTATGTTTAACTCTTTCCCTGAAATCCTTATTTCATGAATGCCACATGGGTATCAACTCCCATGTTACTAATTATCTTCCCCCCCCCAACCTCACTTCCTATCCACTGTAGTAGGAGACACCAGGGAAATAAGAATGCTGCTTTACCAGAAATCCCTCTGTATGCCATTGACCCCTCTAGAAAGTCTATCAAAGCTAAGGACACATACTTTCAAGTTAATACATACATAAAAGATTTTGTAAAACTTCAGCAGGTCCATAATGACCTTATGAAAATCATCCTTGCATCTTAAAAGCATCCCAGGGCCATAAGGAATAAACCATATGTTAAATCATCATGTATTGGACATTCAATATTTATCTGTTTACCTGGTCAATCTGTTAAACGGCCTTATGATAATCTTAGAACATATGTAGATTCTGTAGACTTAATAATAGTGAAGCTATTTGTATTTTCCTATAAACAGTGACTTAATACCTCTGCTTGTGACAAGTTATAGAGAGGGTGTGTTCCTAAAGACAAAACAAAGGAAAAGTTTCAAAAATCTAATCAGCCAGAGTCAAGGTCATTTTTTTTTAGGGAAAAAAGTCAAGGTCATTTTTTTAGGGAAAAAATATAATTATTCTTACTTTCTGAAAACACAAGGACTTAACTATCTTAAAACCACTGCCCCAAATTCCCTGAGGAAGTAAAAAGACCAGGTAAAATTACTTCATTTACTTAATGAGATTTCTTTTCAAGTAAAATTGAACTTTCCTGGTCAATTCGTCAGGGCCTCATAGGACAATAAAGAAGCCTTTGGTCTCAAGTCATCTTAGAAGTTAAACACCCATCCCCATTGGTTTTGTTTGCTCTTTCTTCCCTAATTCTCAATTCTTTAATCTATAACTTGGAAGCCCAAAGATGAAAAGCTTTCCAGGGGAAAACATCAAGGGCAGAAGATGATTCAGCTGAAGGCCCAAGCCTGTGTCTGTAAGAAAATTGTCAAGCACTATTCCCTAAGAAAGTACTCTGTAGTGGTTAAGTCTCTCAATGCACCACCAGACAAATGCCAGACAAAAGCAACCTAAGAAAGAAAGGTTTTGTTATTATTGGTTTTAGTTTTGTTTTGTTGTTTAGTTTTAGTTTGCTGTTTGAGGGACAGCCCCTCATAGCGTGAATTCATGGTTGCTGGCATGAGAGACATCTCATCAAGTGTTCCCACTGGCAGGAAGCAGAGAGGTGAGTGCTGGCACTCTATGCTGCCATTTTCTTCTTTGCATTAAACACTTCAGCCCATAGAATGTTACTACCCACATTTCGAATGTATTTTCCAGTCTCCATGACCCTAATCTAGAAACTCTCTCTAGATGTTACCTATGTCTAGCCATTACCAGAGTATTGTCTCGTAGATTACTCTACATTGGTCTTATGGAGTTATCAATGTTAACTACCACAACTATAAAAGGTCCATAAGTGGAAAACTCAAAGGGCTCAAAATATTAACCATCACTTCATTGATTGACAAATTCCCCCATCTTTCAATAATCTAACAATGATGTTTGGACTTTACCACCACTCAATCTTCCATTAAGGATATGGTGTGTAGAGAGAAGGTGGAACACAAAGAAACCCAGAATCTAATAATTAGAAAAATCCTGCCAAATAGCACTGTGGTTGTTTGAATGAGAAATATCCTCCAAAGTTCCATGTATTTGAACACTTGGTCCCCTGTTGATGGTACTGTTTAGGAGGTTATGGAAATTTTAGCAAGTGAAACTTTGCTGGAGAAATACCACTAGGTAAGGATAGGAGTGTGGATAGCCTAACCTCACTTCCTGTTCTTTCTCTCCTTTCTGTGTATAGATGAAAAATGTGATCAGCCAATGTACTGATCCTGGCACCATGCTTTGCTTGATTTTTCCATGCCTTCCTAGATATCATGGATTCTGCTTCTCCAACTACAGGCCAAAATAAACCCTTTCTTCCCTAAATTGCTTTTGAGCACGGTTTTTATTATAGCAATGGGAAAGTAGGTAACATAACCATTGACTCACTGAAGAAATAAGATGTAATCTAGATACTTGAATAAATACTCGAATGCCTTTGTTGATCTACCACTAATTTTAGACTTAATTATCTTTTCATTGTTAGGGCCAAGGAACATTATGCTCCAGAAACATTAATCATCTCAGGAAAAAAATGTCTCATCTACTATTTCATATTCTAGAGCAAAGAAAAGTCTGCTTTTCACACCAGAGTAACACCAAACTTTGATTTTTCCACCTACCAGAAGAAATATTTAAGAAGAACATCCAAATATGAGCGGTCTGAAAATATATTTTCATCTTAAAGTATTTTTTCTATTCTAGAAACTGAGTAAAAGAGTCTTCAGTGCAGATGACTACAGGGTGGGAAAACTTTAAAACACAGTTTCCCCTATTATTTCAGAAACATTATTCACTGGCTTATCTAATTTATCTTCGATTGAATATATTTTTACTTACATATCTTACTTTATTACACATTATTTTACATATTTGTATATTATATGTATTTATGCATCTTAAGCCATATAAAACTTGAAAAGCTTTTCTCCTATGTGATTATACACATAGCTCAAATATTTAATATTTGACATTTAAATTTTAGGGTAAAGTTTTTAAGTTTCCCACAAGAATATTTGATGGGATATGTAATATCCTCAAGGTAAAGAGAGAAAAGAGATGAGAAACAAAGAACAAAATACAGCTTCTGTTCCTACAAAGAACATCTGAGCTAGAACACAGAGATCACTCACATCCTGGGGTATTTCATGTTTTGATGCATGCATGCCCTTGGCAAAGAAAACAAAATCAAACAAGACAAAAGCACAGCAAGTAACAGTGAGATGCTTCTCACACTTTCCCCTGGAGGAATACCATTTCCTAGAGGAAGGTACACACAAGACTGGCTGCTTGTAACCTCCTAGTTCTCTGTGGGAATAACTCATACCTAATGCATAAACGCAACCTGGTAGGTGATACACATATCTCTACCCCAGATTCCATTAAAGACTAGATTTCCCTGGAGGTCTCTAACCTCCTAGTGGCCATAACCTAACCTCATGTATAAACCAAAAGTCAACCAGAGACAAGCATCTTGCAGTGAACAAATCACTACTGTAGATGATGGTTTGAAAGAAAACATCTCTTAACCTTCCAGGCATGTGAACATTTAGTTCCTGTTGATGGCATTGTTATGGGAAGTATGTTCTTGAGTATGTTTTGAGGAAGTATGGTCTTGCTAGAGAAAGTATGCCACTGGGGTAGGTTTTGAGAATGTACACCCATGTCTGACTTCTAGTTTGGTCTCTCTGCTTTGTGCTTTCAGTAGAGGGTGTGAGTTCTCACCTTTGTACTCCAGCCCCCATACCAGCTGCTAAGGAAACCATCCTTCCAGAACTACTCTTGGTTGTGGTGTTTTATCACAGCAACAGGAGAGTAGCTCACTAATATGCTCACCAAGCAAAACAAAACTTTTTTGTTATACACAAAGAAATGCACAAGATAAAATAAATACAAGGAGGATTTCTGACTTTCTAAACACTGGCAGCTATGTATTGCGAACCTTCTGCAATCCCATCATTACTAACCTCTATTAAAAATAATGCTTCCCCAGCCTTTTGTGCCCAAGTTGTACCAAATGGTTCTACTTCTGGAACAATTCTCAGAAAGTAATTTGAGTGTGCAGAATGGTGCTTGATGCTCTTACTCGTAAATGCAATGTTTGTGGAAAGGATCTATGACTAGAAACTGGTCAGAGTCTGTTCTCTGCCAGACAGCTCTGCCAGCTGTCTTTTGTGTCTCAGCAGTCAGCTTACTCTTACAGTGTCTGCTGCTTCTGTTTTCTCCTTGGAAAGAACAAGGAACTGGCAGGAACTATGTGTGATTTCCTTTCAGCTGCCACAAACAACCACAAGCACATCACAGGAAACAGTTCATGGCATCCTCTTTTTAATGGTGGATTTTTATTCTTTTACTTCAACATCTCTCTGAGTGAACTTGTTCTCCTGTCCAAGCTGCTTAGCCAACTCCAGCATTGTTCAGGAAAACATACAATGCTTGCAATGGTTGTAAATTATTTCTATGATTTTTGTTGTTATTGTTGTAAATACATGAACAAGCAAATGTGACTTCTTTCCCTAGCTACTAAAACAATTTCTTATACAGTGGCTAAGCGATACTGCCCATTTGAAAAGCACTTCAGTACTGATAATGACTGCCTTAAAAGCTAAAGTTGTTAATCTCACTACTAGTGGCCTGTGTAGGAACATCACCAAGGAAAACATCTGCTCATTGGAGGGAAAGCCAACAGCAGTCTCTGGAATCCCACAGACTTGGGCATCTTCTCCTCCTCTGCCCCAATTTAAAATTTAAATGACTCCAAGTCAGAGAAAGCAAACTCTTGTCACCAGATGCCACTTGCCACATTCCAAGAGCCCATCTGCTCCATTAAATGCCTCCATTGGCCACTTCATACAAGGCTCTAGAAAGAGCTTCTAAATTGATTTGGGTTCCCTCCAGTTTGTTAAGCTGATTTTCACAGGCAAGCAGCCTTATGAACATGGCAGTAATTGATATGTCATAGTCATTCAGTAACCTTCTGGGGCCAAGATGTGAGCATTCCCCCCTCCTCCTCCTTCATGTCATTTTGCTGAGAAGGAGCTATCCAATCCCAGCTCTCATTTCAATGTGAAGTCATCTCGGAGCCAGAGCAAATAAAGGAAACATCTGTTGTAGTTTAAATGTGAAAGGTCCTGAGAGGCTCCTTGTAGAACACTTGATCCCCAACTAGCCTAGCAGTGCTGGTTTGAAAGATTGTGAAACTTTTAGGAGGAGGAGCCTGTTTGAAGACGGTGAGTATTGTTTGATAGTCTAGCCCCTTTCTTCTTTTTGCTGACTACATGACTTATCTTCTCAATCACTGACACCATGGTTTCTTAAGCACACTGAGCTGTATCCTTTCTTAAGTTTTAAGCCAAAACATATTCTGTCTCCCCCAAGTTGTTACTTGCTGGGCATTTGGGGATGGAGAGAGATGGCTCAGCAGTTAAGCATACTTGCTGCTCTTCCAGAAGATCCAGATTCAATTCTCAGTACCAACATTCACCCATAACCATTTGTAACTCCAGTTCCAGAAGGATCCAAGCCCTCGTCTGATCTCCACGGGGACTGCATGCATGTGGTCTAACTAACGCACCCACAGCGAAACACTTATACACATAAAAGAAAGATAAATAAATATCTTATAATGGATTTGATAGCAATCTATTTCATTTAAAGTGATAAAATTTCAAAACACTGCCGATTTTAGACCCCACGTTTTGATACTTAGATGGCTGCAGCGAAGAGAGTGGGGATTTGGTTTTATAAATATGATGTGGTTTTTTTATTTCTTCACTTTCTGGAATCTAGAGAGAAACGATAAAATAATACCGATGTGGTTGTAATTGCATGTGGGGTTTATTTATTTGTTTGTTGTAGTTTTGTTTGTGGGTTTTGGTGAAGTTTGTTTTAAGTGGGAGGGGTGTCTTTTTCCCCCTCTCATGTTAATCTCACAGGGAGGTCTCCGCGTTTCTCAACGAGACTTCTGCCAGAGCACACTCATGAAGACTGAACACCACAAGAATTTACCACCAAACCTGTCCCATCAATGAAGCCCCTTGACCTCTCTAGTTATAATATTCGGGAAGATCCTTTAAGATAAAGTCCAGGTTAGTGGGGCCACACCTGTAACTCCGTCACTTGAGACATGAAAGCAAGAAGACAGGAGGATGAAGTGGTTCACACCGTAGTTCACGCCATTCCTTCTGGAATAACAACCAGACCCCATTCTTTAAATTCTCTCCTTTTTTCTGTGCTCTGTAAGAATATCCCCTCTTGGTTCCTTTTATGTCTGATATCGAGTCTCAGTATCTTTTGCTTAGGGTTCTGCTTCTACCCATCTTATGGTGTCTCCTACTCCCCTGCCTTACCTACACTAACCTCATAAACTCTCGGCTCTAATTTATACTTATGGCCTCTGTATCTGCGTTTCTAGCACCAACCCTTCTGATACCACATCACCTGTCTAGCTACCTGCAGAGAGATATGCATGTACTCAAAGCTAGACTCTGCATTTTTGACAAAGAGCTGGATACAAACTTCCCTATACTAATAACTCTACCACCATCCCAGAAGCAGAATTTAAAGAGTTCTTATAGAACTCTTTATAGTTTAAGGGAGAGAGGGAGGAATGAGGGAGGGAGGAAGGGAGAGAGGAAGGGAGGGAGGAAGAAAGGAAGGAAGGAAGGAAGGAAGGAAGGAAGGAAGGAAGGAGGAAAGAAGGAAGGAGGGAAAAGGAAGGAGGAAAAAAGGAAAACATGGAAGGAAAGAAGGAAAAACAGAAGAAAGAAAGGGAAGAAAAAAGAAAGATTGCCAAGGAACATGCATAGCTAATACTCCCAGGTTACTTCTACCCAACCCTGTGTTTGAACATCTTAAAATTCTACAAATTATAGAAGACAGTCATTAATGGCAATAATTTTTATCTACATACGTGTATGTTATGTCTAGTAAATACATCAAACCATCTTCCTATAGTTATTATCCTGTTTGCCAGTTTTTCATCTATGTATAAGTTTAGTCCACATAACTGTGCAGTAGTTTGCATTGTCCTTTGGTTAAAGTTGTCACATTTAACATAAAATACAAGATAGTCAGACCTGAATGCTGCATAGACAATGATTTGGGAGGAACACTCGTACTGAAAACCTGTGTTGTTTATCTGAAGGTCAAGTTTAGCTAGAAGTCCTGTACTTTAGCGATCGTAGAGCTGGTGCCTTGTTAGTAAGTAAAGTGAGAATTCTGATCTGTGTTCACTTCATATTGTATCAAAGTCTGGGTCCTTCCTTAAAATTATCCTTAATTTTATACTTGCAATTTCTTTGAGAATCAGAGGAATAGGAAAGTAAGATAGGGAAGGGAAGTCAGCTACTACATCATTAGTGTGGGCAACTGGAATTATTCTCTGGGGAGCTCCCACCAGTGATGTAAACTTTCCTCAGTGGAAGATAGATTAGAGTAATGACCATTATCCACAGCTCCTCAATCCTTGATCCCTCCTGGCCATAGGCTATGCATCTGTGAATAAAGGCTACAAAGAAAGGGATGACATTAAGTATGCTCCATCTTTGTGGGGTGTCCAAGGAGCCAGCTTCAATGGTAAATGAAGCATTTCTCATCAATATTATAACAATAGAAGAAAGTGATAGGCAAGCCACCAACACCTTGGTCTCTGTCTCCTCATTGCCTATGCTTCCTGTCACCACAGGTGAATGCTTTGAATTGTTACGTGTTCCAACCATGATGCACTGCCCCACCACAACCAGGAGTCATGGAACTCAGTCACCAGGGCCTGAAACTTTGGAAACCAGGGGATAAAATATTTACTCCATTAAGTCAATTGTTCAGATCTTTTGTCATAGATATAAAAACTAATCAACCAGAAAAGGCACACTGCAGGTATCCATTATCACCTCCTGGGAGTCTCATCAAAGTATGGCTAGGGTGTACATTTATTCTCCTTCAATTTAAATAATAGTAATAGTAATAATAATAATAATAATAATAATAATAATAATAATTGCATTGTACACCTTCTATTTTTAAAGGGGTGTGTGTGTGTGTGTGTGTGTGTGTGTATTTCTATATGCACATATGTTGACATGCCTTTAGGTGCCTGTAGAGGTCAGAAAAGAGTATCAGATTCCCTGGAGCTGTAGTTACAGGCAATTGTGAACAACAAAGTGGATAGTTGAAATCAAATGTAGGTCCTCTACAAGAACAACAAGCTCCCCTGACCTCTGAGCCTTCTCTCCAGCCCCAATATACAATTCGCTTTCTGAATGTATGACACTTTTGCTAATTCCTGAGGGCAATGGTAGTCCATTGTTTTATAGGTGTGGTACCTTTCATGAAACTCCTCCACTAGGAAACTTTAAAAATATTACATTTAATTTATAGAAGCAGGGATGGGGGTATGAGATAGAGGGTTTCTGGGGGGAAACTGGGAAAGGGGATAACATTTGAAATGTAAATAAAGAAAATATCAAATAAAAAATTAATTTTCTTGGCATGTGTGTTGCCTCCAACAAAGTATGAACTTCTGAAGGACAGAACAGAAAATACAGAGAAGTCCTATGAGGGACAGAATCAGAATAAGCCAATAAATGAAGAGAGATGATTTTCTAAGACCAGTTTTGTCTTATTTTCAATAGGAACTGTTTCTCTTCTCCTCTATGCTTTTCCACTCTTGGTTTTGAAGCATCTTAGGAGTACTTTTAAGAAGTTGTTTTAAAAGAGTGGCTTGACTATACTGTGGTACTTTTTACCTCAGGTTCTCACAGAATACACATCTCCCAGGAGCAGCAGCAAATTCTCCGTCTGAAGCAATCAACACTAAGTGGTACCAGCCAGGCTGTCATTTCCCTCCAAGGAGGCCATGATCAATGGCATTGTAGCTCCTACACAATTAAGATTTTCACACCCTCACCAAGGTTAGTAGGTATACAAAGTACATAATTACAGCCATTCCCTTTTGTGTTGCTTACCATAAGAGTCTCAAAAGCATCAAATAAAAAACGAATGTAAAACCACCCTTTGTTTCCTGGCACAACATCAGATTGCCCAACATACAAAATGGCTTATTTTGTCAACCCAACAATGTTAGCCTGAATGCCGCTGTTACTCTTTCCTGGGGTTTAGTGACTTTTTTCATTTAAATGCCAAGAAATAGAAAACAGGAGCCATTGTAGGCTAACCACTAAATAAATGCTCAAATCTGTGAGTAATTAAGAAAGCATAGTGTCTAAAATTACCAAAAATAAATACCTTAGTATTCATTCAGCATTGTTAACTGATTGAGTTTTTTACAATGAGAAATTTAAGAGTTTTGAGGATAAGAGAGAAAGGAGGAAGGAAAGCAAATAGAGGAGGAAGAAGGAGAAAAGGGGAAGTTAAGGAAATGGAAAATAATAACAAAATAGCTAGTTTATTTCTCCCTTTTGACAGCAATGACAGGAATGTGGAGGATATTCTGACCTAGACAAGGAAGTATACCAGGTCTTTCTGCACTCAGATGGCCAATGGTATAAGAAACTCTGAAATGCTCATCAGAACCTTAAAAGGAGATGGTGCAACAAACTGCTTCCGCATTCTATTTTGAACATTCTATCACTTTACAATAACTTTCCTTCCCTTCTGTGGGAAAATAAAGTACCAAACTCTAGAAAAGGAGTAGGCTCAGACTTCATCTAATATTAAGGAATACAAACCATGAACGTGAAAGGGTAACAGAAGGCATATAAATATTTTAGAACTATCAAATTAGAAACAGCATCACAAATACTATTTATTTTAAATACCACACCATGTGTATATTTAAGTTGTTCAATAGTGATTAAAATAATATCTGTCATATATTTTAAAATACAGATGATAGATACAGTCTAGAATCTTAAAATAGTAAGCTCATCTATGTTGAGTAAAGAAGAAAGCACTTTAGTAACTTGAAATCTTTGTGCACATATATTAATATATTATGAATCAGTATTGTTAAAAGTAAAATGGCTTGCTTGCTTTTTTGCTATTGAGTTTGTCTTGTACAAGCCCTCTACACTGGACATACATGGAAATTGACAGTAAGAGTGGTTTGTATTTTCAGTGAGAGTCCTGCTGGAGAGAACAAATTTTTCATTTGCAAGTGGTTATCAACTGGAGATAGATTCTGAGTTAGGAGTGGGGATGTTGGTCCTGCTTTGTTTAGAAGGCCTTGGTTTTTGCGCTGTTTTGGTTTGGCTACTTGGTCAGTCAGTTGGCCAGTTCAGTTGGTTGGTTTGTTTGGTTGGTGTTCTCCATCCTCCCTAGATCTTACAAGCTTTCTGCATCTTCCTCCACATACATGGTTCCCTGGGCCCTAGAAGAAAGGATTTGATGGCGACATCCTGTTTAGGATGTTCTCTCACTCTCTGCACAATGTCTGGCTGTGGGTCTCTGTATTTGTACCCATCTCTGATGATAACAGAGCAAAGTAATGATCTATGAGTACACAAGAATGTCGTTAGGAATCATTTTATGGACGCATTCCATTAACAGAAGAGTAATATATGGTTTTCCTCTAGGTCCCTTGTCTACCTGGTCTCTGCTTCTTGGCCACCTGAGCCATTTTTGGCAGGGGTTTCATCTCATGAAGTGGGCCCAAAATCCAATCAGATATTGCTCGGTTCCTCCCACAAGCTTTGTGTGACTATTGTACTGTCACATCTTACAGGCAGGTCATCATTGTAGTCCAAAGAGTTTGTAACTGGGTTAAAATTTACCTTTCTCTTTTGATAGCATGCAAAGTACCTTCTAGAACCATGAGCACTACTTAGTAGTGGAAAAAGCTCCAGAGAGGCACCTGTTCACCTTCTCCCTGTTCGATGAGTTATGTAGGCATTGTCTTCAGCAATAGGCCCTAACCGTCAGTTTGTGAAGAGCAACTGATAGCCTTAGCAATATCCTGGGTTGTTTGGGGATCCCTATGGGGCTACTTTGGTCAAGAACTTGATTATATGTAACCCCCTCCTGGCAACAAGGTATCCAGTTGGAGCTCTGTCTATTCTGTTATTTGGTAATTTCATTTAGATCACCTTTATACACTTATATAATTTACAAAACTTCCACTGTATTAGGTTTCCATATGGCCTCTCAGATGGTTCATAGTTTTAGCTGTTCCTTTCCAGATTCCCTTCCTTATCCTCCTCTTCCCCACTCCTTCACATTTCATCTTTCCATTCCAGCACTACGCCCACCAGGCATCTATAACAATCTATTCTGTTTCCCCTTCCTAGGGAGATGCTTTTCTCCCCTTACTATACCTGATCTCACCAGTTGAATGGACTGTAGTTTACTTACAAAACTTAACAGCTAGGATACAGATATAAGCAAATACATATTGTATTTGTCTTTTGGGGTCTGGGTTACTTCACTCAGGATGAATTTTTCTATTTCCTTCTATTTATCTAAGAATCTCATAATTTCGTTTTGTAACAGCCAATATTCCTTTGTGTAAATGTACCACATTTTCTTTATCTACTCAACAACTGATGGACATCTAAGCCTTTTACAATTTATAGCTATTAGGAATAGAGCAGCAACAGACATGGTTAGGCAACTGTCTCTGTAGTAGGATGTACAGGCCTTTGGTTGTACATCCAAGAGTGGAATAGCTGGATTTTGAGGTCAGTCTCTTCCCAGCCTTCTGAAGAATTGCCAAACAGGTTTTCATAGTGTCTGTACTAGTTTGTACTCCCACTAGCAATGGGTGAGTGTCCACTTATTCTATATCCTCATCAGCATGAGTTATTATCTTTTTTTTGGTTTTGGCCATTCTGACTGATACATGATGAAGTCTCAAGGTAGTTTTGATTTGCATTTCCCAGATGACTAAGGATGTTAAATATTTCTTTGTTTCTTAAATTTGTGTATCCTCTTTTGAAGCGCCTCTATTTATATCTGTACCCCATTTTGAAATTGGTTTTCCTGATGTCAAGTTTTTTAATTCTTTATGTATTTTAGATATTATTCCTCTATTGGATGTGTAGGTGGTAAAAATCTCTTCCCATTCTATACCCTGCTGCTTTCTCCAAATGATGGTGTCCTTTGCCAAACAGAAACACGAGGCCCCATTTGTTAATTGTTGGATGTAGTGACTGAACTAATGGTGATCTGTCTGAAAGCCTTCTGTGCTGATGAGTTCAACACTATTCCCCTACTTCACTTCTATCTGAAGGGAGTGATCTGACTTCACATTGAAACCTTCGATAATGTCTCTATTTCAGTCAAATTGGAAATACTGCTAACTCCCCTCTATTATAAGAGAAAGAATAATCAGTAACTTAAATCTATCCCCACTCTCACTTCAATTTATAAATGTGAGATGTCCAGTTTTTAATTATTTTCTGTGTATTATTAGTGTATGTGCTCACATATGTGGCATAAATGAGGGTGCATTTGCCTCAGTGTACATGTGTGGTTCAGAGATCAACTAAGGACAGTCAGTTTTCTCTTTCTGTCTTTACATTGGTTGCAGGAATCAAACTGAGGTCAATAGAATTACGTCATAGGTCGACAACTGCCTTAACTACAGAGCCACCTCACTGAACCTATACTGCCAAGTTTTAAGCATTTTTTTAAAACGTGCAGTTTAAATAATTTCCATCAATTTTTATAATCTCTGTTATGAAATGACAGGTACAGGATACTTTAGCAATATATAAACTTAGTTTTTTATTCTTAACACAAGTTGATCTAATATGGGAATGACCAAATTTCAGAAAGCATATTATATTAATAAAAGAAACTTAAAAATACATGAAATATTGTCACCCAGAAGAGAGAAAATAAATTAAGTTTCAACTAACAAATAAATTAAGCTGAGAAAAACATTAAACCAAATGACACTCAAATCTAAAAATTTAAATATTTCTTATATTTTAATATTATAATCGGCCATGTTACTAAACTAATATAATTTCTAACTGTATTCCAAATATTTGTCCTTTTTTCTCACTCCTCACCCCTCATTAAGGAAACTTCTCTGCAAGACACAAAGATTATTCCAGAAAAAATCACAATGAATCAAATCTAATTTTTAAATGCAATATAAAATAAATGAAACACTACCTCGCTGTCGTAAATGGTAATTCAAACCTAAAATATGCGCTCTGAGCCATATAAAATGTCAAGAAAATGTGACAGAGGTTTTTAAAAGTTCTCTTGTAATTGAAAAACTATTATATGAATTAACTGAAAAGTGGTTAATGTTTTTGTTACAACTTTTGCATCTAGCATAAGCACTCACACATTAGAAGAGAAGTATCCTCTCAAAACTGATGCTCAAATGAATTCACCAGCCCATTTCCTTTCAAAATTACACATGCCTCCAAAGACTATCAAAGAGAGAAGGAGGAGGAGAAGGAAAAAATAAATAACAAAAACAATAACAAAAATAAATAGGGTTTCCTTTTTTAAAAAGAAGGAAAACTGTAGGAGGAGTAATAAAGAAATAAAAACAACTACAGAAATAGAGTATAGCTGTGTGTGTAGTAAGTATGTGTGTGTGTGTATAATGTATGTATGTATGTATGTATGTATGTATGTATGGTGTGTGTGTGTGTGTGTGTGTGTGTGTGTATAATGTATGTATGTATGTATATATGTATGAATGTATGGTGTGTGTGTGTGTGTGTGTATGTCTGTGTGTCTGTGTGTGTGTCTGTGTGTGTGTCTGTGTGTGTGAATGGTCTGTGATCCATAAGTCAGGAAACAGCTTCTGGAAGTTGGTTCTCTCCTCCCACCACCTTGGCTCCAGGAATGGAATGCAAGTTATTACCTTTAGGTGCAATTAACTTTACCTGCTCAGCCATCTCACCATCCTGGGTTTTTTTTTAAATCATTTCCAATCAAAATGCAGAGTTGTGGAGCACAGTTCTAATGGATATATCTACCAAACAACTCCTGTAGCTGAAGCTCAAGGAACATTCCAGAAGAAGGGATAGAAAGATTAAGAGACAAAAACTGGGGAGGTTGCTATGAGACTGTGTTGTAGTTAAGTTATGATTTTAAAAATAAAGGAAGTGTTTTTATAATCAAGAAAATGGTGATTTTAAATAAAAATGTGTTTAGACTATTTTCAAAATGTGATTTTTTTTATGCTAAACTGAACACAATTATTATTTTTTGTAATCCCAGAAGCTTGATTCTCCTTTGCTCTCTGGTACAGACACACAGTAATTAAATCATCCTGCATGGCTCAGAAACCAGCCCACTGAGCAATTTCACTGAACACTTTTCAGCCTTGCCCAATGATTGCAATAACCTTAACAGAGCAGTTCCTGTTGCAGGGGTGCCTAAGCCCGAGTTAACTGCAGGGGACAGAGCATCAGAGTCGATGCATGTAGCTACGGCCGACCTAACACATAATACAGAGTTGCCCACCCTGTGTGAACCCTTGTTCCCGGGTGCAGTTCCTAACCAGTAACGTCCACCCATGGTCAGCCAGAATCTCGGAGGATTGAGCAGGCTAGCTGATCCTGTGAGATCCTGTGAGGTGGGTAATGGAAGAAAGACAGTAGGTTTAATAACTAAGAAAGAGAGAAAACTTTGGAGAACAGAACAAATGACTCCAGAATACTTTCTGAAGTACTGAGTCGTGACTGAGGACTGTGCTTTCCTGTCAATAATAGCACGTGTCCCTGCAGAGAACTGGAGCCACAGGAAGACAGATGCAGGAGACATTCTGTTTACTTGTAGTAGCATATCACATATACCTACCTATCTATCATCTAGATATCTATAATCTATCTAATGTATCTATCTGCTGGTCTGTATGTCTATCATCCATCTGTCTGTCTATTATCTATCTATTATCTATCACTGATTGTAGGGGGGCATGTGGTGTGGTGTGCTGTGGTGTTTTTAAGTGTGGGCTTTTTAGAATTGTTTAAGATTGGTTCCTGCCTTCTTCCTTGTTAAGACAGGCTCTTTCTTATTTCTGCCGGGCTGCCTACTCTAAGGTAGCTGGCCTAAGAACTTCTAGATCATTCTCCTTTCTTTCTTACACATGTGTCAACTGCATGGGTGTCATTCATAAGCAGACCAAATCTATAAGGATTTTGAGAAGGAGGTTAATCATATCAGCCTGTGGAAAGCTAAACAGTGTAAATGGGCAGCCAGAAAGAAATAGAAGTGCTGACAGAAAAAGAAGACTGCAAGCCCAGAAAGTCCCAGGTAAAGAAATCTACTCACTATAGGTCCTAACTTGCAAACATACACTTCTAGAATGCAGCAATATTCCCAGTGGAATTTTGAAACTGGCCGTTTCTTCCTTTTTCTAATCTCTCCAACTAGGCATCCTCTTGCAAAAGCTGTATACATCGTTTTCTTGCCCACATAAGTACAGTGGAAAAAGAGTACAGTGTGTCCTACTAACTCTCCAAATACGTTACTACCATGACTTCCCACATCATGTTTAAATAAACTGCAGAAATGCTGAGACTAAAAAGTAAGATCTAGAATCACAGCCCTTCCTTCAGGAAGTTTATTCCCTAATAACCAATCACATTGAGGATAGAAAAGGTAACAGTGCTCAAAAGATTCATTTACTGAAATAGCATTATAGAGGCTGGGAAGATGGTTTTGTGGATAATTGCCATGCAGGTATAAGGACCTAAGTTCAAATCCCCAACATCATAAATGGCCAGCAATGGCTCATCCATGTGGACCTGTAATCCTAACACTGTGTGCACAGATAAGAAGAGTTCTAGAACTTTTTAGCTGCCGACCTAGCTTCAGGTCCAGTGAAAGATCAGCTCAAAGGATACCCTGACAACTCCTCTGGCCTCCAGAAGTACACACACACACACACACACACACACACACACACACACAGAGAATTGTCTCCATATTAATCAGTCCCACATTGTAGTTCATTATAGGGCTTACAGTTTTTTGACATTCTAATACTACCCCAGCTACTGTGAAGTCTTCTATTTGCAGTTCTTGAACATGGGCCTGTCTTAAGTTTACACCACAAATCCTCCTTGTTACTATAACTTCATTGCTTCTCCTTTAACCCACATCAATATGGAACACATCAGACCTTTTCCCACATTGCCCAGTGGGTCTCAAAGCTTAGGCTCAGTTACTCTGCAGGAGTCAACATAATCAAACCTGTGACATTCGCCACAAAACCGTATGCTTGGTTATGTCTCCTGTCCTGTGCAGATTATCTGAAGTTTTCCTCCACATTATCTTTTGTCTTGGACCCAGACTAAAACATATGTCTGAAATATGCCAGTCTTCAGTCAGCAGGAGGAGATGTTGGTGAAATTTCATAATAATCCTTAAAGGGTCCACTGAGTGAAGTGAACATTACCCCATTCACGTGTCTTTGGATTAAGAAAATTTCTTTAGTAAACTCCACTGTGAGAAGAACAGAAGGTATATTCATAACAGACAAGGGACAGTAAATATTGTAACGTAAAGTCCTCCCTTTATGTTGAGTTTCTCCTTGCCAGTCCAGACATTATAAGCAGGTATCAGATTAATGTATCAAATCACCCTCTCTTGAACATTTGACACAAAAAGTAAAGAATGTAATCATTGAAAATTTACTTATCATCCTGTATTCTAACAGACAAATCCAAACTTGAAACTTTTCCCTGTCAATCTTCTACTAACTAAAATTCTGAGCAGTATTTTGCTTCTGCCTCTGGAATATGAAGAGTCACCTTCTTTTACCCTTTGGAATGATCCAGGAACCTAGAAAATGATACATCCTCTTCCTAAGCTATGGCAAATACTTTGTTCTGCATCTATCTACCCCTTTATTGCTGATAGCACTGACGTTAATCCAGCATGTGAGCAAACTAAAAGTATTGTTTGGTAAACATAATTTTTAATCATGAACCTCAAATTGAACAGTTCACAATTTATACCTGTTTACTATGCTCCACCATAAGGGTTATGTGTTCCATAAAAAGCCAGATAAATTGTGCGTTAAGGTTTATTTTATCACAACAATAAACTATGCTTATATATTTACTATTGCGAAGGAAACTGTAAATCATTCCCCCTAACTTTGGATTATAATGATGCTGTTCAGCACGTGGTTAATAAAATTGTTCATCATGGTCTTAAACAAACTGTGACCCCACTGACGATCATAAACGCTTGCTCTTTTATTCAATTAAATAAAAGTTATAGCATTTCCTCTCTAAACATAAACTCTTCCTTGCACAGTAAACGTCTAATTTATAAAGTTAACAGGAAAACATATCAGAGAAAAATGAACAATATATGCAAAACTCAAGCTGATGAACTTTATTGCAGGTGAGTAACCCTATCTTGAGTCGGTGAAAATATGTGCTAAACGAACTAAGAGATGAGTTCTCAAAAACAGAGTAAAACAGGATGTAAATAAGTTAGAACTGAGCATAATGAAGTATTATTCACAAATTACATCCCTTTTGAGTGACCAAAAGACCTCTCTGGTTTATTCTGTCTGCGATATAATTTCTTGGGATGAAGATAATAAAGACAGAGCCAGTCGTCCAAGGAAGGTGATAGGCAATTACATTGCCCCTGCAAATATGAATTTTCCAAACTGAAAAAGATTTAGGCATTGCATAGCTCATTGTGTTAGCTGATCCTACAGATAGCATCTTTTTGCATTCTGTGTGCTTGGAATAGCTGAGTGATAAGTGACATACAACGAAGATGGTGTCCAGTGGAGGATGAAATTGGTAGCAAAAAGCCCAACCTTCTTACTTTCTAACATTCATGAAGTTATACCCAGGGAGAGGAGACATCTATATGGACAGCTCTGTAAGTGTGGCTTTGACTGTAAGTTTGGGAACTAGTTGAGTGGCAAGTCCCCTGTATTACTGTCCCTGTAATTCTACACAAGTGACCATGTACCTGTGGTCAAGCCTGAGTCCTTGGGAGTCCAGTACCCATCTTTATCCTCCCAGTGTTCTCTAAGTAAAGAAGACAGTGGGCTTTGGTTCGTGAGCCATGTGGGATCCCTGAGACTTTGATGTCAGGCAGGTAAGCTTAGCTAGGTGACACAGTGGTGGGGGAGATCTGACAGAAACTGGACAGCATGTAACACAAAAGGAACATGGAGGACATGGGCTATGACTGGGCCTCTGCTAACCTCTCTTTCCTGAGATGCTCTTTGAAGGGTCAAAATCTACCACTATAGCTTCAGAACCTAGCTCTTTTTTTATGCTGTACAAATTATGAAATGTATACTTTGAGTTAAGTTTCAGTCCACTCTGCTAGTGAACTGTTTAATTGCTTTGTACAGACATGAACTAATATGCCATCAGTTTTGTCAGTGTGAGCATGTAGAGTTCAGGCAAATGTAATTCCAGATAGTACTGGAATCCTAGTAGTGATAGGAGAAAACATGGGAGTAAGAGTGGACAGAAAGACAAAACATCAAGTTACCAAATACCTCAAGCAGGATGCTTCATCAGCCTTACCTTTTAGGTTCTTTTGCTGCTACTGGTATCAGGAACAAAACTCTTAGTTTTCATCTCTACCCACAGGCCATGACTAGAGAAGACTTTCTAGCTTCCACTGAAACAGGTGGGTTCCGAGGACTCAGTCTCCGCCAATGATGTGGGAGTGGGAAGGTTTCCTAAAAACATATTCTGAAGACAGCGAATAAATGTGATTTTGTTTGGTTCGGTTCGGTTGGTGAGTTAGTTAGTTTTCCGCACATTATGCTTTCCCATTCTCCTTTCTTCTACCCCACTGGCTAGGATGCAGAAGAAGTGTGGCCTGTTAATATTTCAGAGCATTGAGTGAAACTGACCCAAAGCTCTCACACCTTCATAGAGACACAAAACCACTGCTCTGTCAATCTCTCTTAATTTGTAGTCTTCTCTGTTAAAATATTTTCGGCTTTCTCCTCCTTTAAGCTATATCATTCCTGATGTTGGAAACTGGAAAAGGTCCCAGTTTATATTATGTTGGTGTGTAGATGTGGAAGAAAGAAAACGCTCACTCAACAGCAAGATCAATGAAAGAGTGTTTGCACCAAGGGCTCTAATAACCATAAGATCTGCATTGTTTGCTTTAGAATGCACAATACTCCGGTCATCATAGAGAGGGATTAATAATAGAACAAAGCTCAAAGGCAAAGAAAGGGGAACAAATTAGAGTCCTTGAGGTCTGAAGCAATCATTCAAATCCGTTCCACTCAATACCAACCTCGGCAAAATTACTTCTGATCCTGTGATGGGCAAGAAATCAGTGAAGGGAATAATCAGGACCAAGTCCCAGGTTTAAATCTTGATCAATGAAGTGGAAGACAGAATGAGAGAGTTATAATAGATTTGAAACCAGCATATTGGTCAAGTTTCAATCTGGGGACCCTCAATTTCCTCATCCCTAAGATAACTTCATTAACACAGCAGATTAGAGCTTTTTCCTTTGTAGTCTGAATATATTTTAATAGACATGCGTTAACTCTTTTCAAGTGCTACATTTTATTGTATGAAAAAGGTTGCATCCACCCAAATAGATAACAAGCTTCTAAAACAGTTTTTACAGTTTAATATTCTACAACACATAAGATGACCAAATAAAAATTTTATATCTATAGCAATAAGTGGTCACAAATGAATGTGTATGTACAGAATGGACGGCTGGGTGGTTAGACAATGGTTAGCATGTTTCTCGGCTTAATGTGTTTGAGTTGATCAGAAACATTATATATCACATTTGCTTATTCATGTTTTCTTCTTTATTTTATTTTGTGTATGGTGGAAGTGTACATACCAAGTGTGTATGTGTCGGTCAGAGGACTATTTGCAGAAGCCAGTATTCTTCTTCAATCGTGTAGGTTCTGAGGATTAAACTAGAGTCATCAGACTTGGCTGCAAGTACTGTTACAGCTGAGCTATCTTATCTGCTCCCATTGACATTTTTTCTTGCATATTAGGGCTCATAGTTTTGAAGCAGGATATTTTAATCAAGGCAGGAATCTTGAGATGCAAATCAATTACATTACATGCTACAGATGGACGATTCCCCATGACATAACCACACTCCCCTGGACAAACAAATAATAATATCTGGTGGACATGAATATGAAGAGAAGTATCATCAATCATGACATTTGTAGCTCTACTGATTATACTTCTTAAGCATGAAATTAAAGAACACTTTCTACATAATTTATGGAACAATACCAGTCAGGAATTCTGACAGATAGCATATGAGAAAAGTGAGAGACCAAAAGCTGAATGCTTAACCCTACATGAAACACCTTTATCAATCCTACCCCACTTTCTATGACACCAAAGCTCAGGGAACATTCTGGAAGAGGAGGCAGAACAAATGTAAGAGCTGTAGGAAGGGGAGGGGTGCGGTGAAGTGCTATCTCCTGGACGTGACATGTATATGTCACTCATGAACTCACAGTAGCTGTAATAACCTACTCAAAACTCATGGCAGCTGGTTGTCGTTAACCTATCAGGTGACATTCTTAATGAAAACTGCCTTTCCCCCTCACAACACCTAAAAATTCACCAGTACCTCCTAGGTAGGGGCTGACTTGGTGCCATCTTCCCCCCCCTCCCCACTTCGTCCTGGAATGTTATCTAAGCTTGAGACTGCACATGTCCTATGCATGCTGTCGTAGTGGCTGTCTTATACACATACAAAGAGTGAGGGGGGAAGAGGTCTTTCCTGTTAGGTAAATATACTGTCCAATTCTAGAGAATGACCAAGAACAGTGACAAAAGTCTACAATGTTTGCTTGTCTGTGAGTGCCTAATGGCCAACAACTCCAAAATAGTAACCCATTTCTGGCACCAGATTTTTTTTAATGGTTAGCCTGAGGTATCTTGTAGAAACATCCTTACCTGATTGGAAGGTAGATTTTTACATTTGCAGATGTATACATTTTAGAAAGCACCTGTAGTAGCAGGTTTCTATATGACTTTTTTCAAAAAGTCTTTAATGTCTGTACCATCCCCATGAGTCCTCCTAAACTCCGTCTTCGTGTTCCTGTCCTATTTAGCCCTTCATAAACCATCATTCCCCTTCCCCTTTATGTGTTCTAGCTCCTGTCCCTTGAAAGCACTTTCCACAACTTTTTACTGCTTTCCTGACTTCTGTGAGTATTGCAAATGAAAATAACATGAAAAGAAACTAAGGCAAAGATAGAGACAAGACACAATGAAAAGATAGGGACTACATACTTCTCAGTCATCTCGCTTGGGTAATCTTCTCTGAAGAATTAATTGAACAAATTCTATTTAGCCAAACTACCTTGGTTCTATATTACCTTAGATCTTACTGTCAATCAATTTTAAGCAAAATTTTCTGATTAGATATCCTTGAAAGAATGCTTGTTTTCATAATTTTTCTAAGAAAGCCACATTAGAAGTAATAATAATAATAATAATAATAATAATAATAATAATAATAACAGGCTTCCCTTTCCTCTGCTCATTTGGTGATTTTGTTGTCTTAATATTACTTTTATTTTCTTTCTATAGTAGGTAGACAGTCTGCAATAAGAGACCATGTTCAAAATCAGGCTTATGGCCCTCAGAGTGAAAATGACTGCAACACAGGAGAGGTAGTAGCTACATAAAAGATCTCCTAGGGCACTACCTAATTGTTTCTGTTTTCTAGACTACATTGCCTGTGGTTCGGGATGTTGTTTGGTCAGGCAAGTAATGTGAGATTAGCCCTCTGGACTCAAACCCCTAGTGTATTCAGTCAGACAAAGTCATTTCAGGGAAGCAATTAGTTCAACTAGCTGCCTGGCTGCTCTAATAAAATCAACCTGGTGTCTGACCTTCTCTAGAAGCTGGGAAGGAAATTTCTTCCCCCCATGACTCTCTCAGGGACATTGTTCTGCTTTCTCTTGATCAAAAAAAGAGCATTGGAGTCCCTGGGTTTCAGTGACCAACAGCCATTGCAGTAACGGATTCAAAGAAAACTAATCCTGAGCTATGTGAGAAGAATGCTCACTTAAGGATTTAGTAAAGGCCCATTTGCAGAACCCTGAGAAAGCTTCTTGAATTGTAATGAAAGACACTTTAAAGTGAAGATCCCTGTCTTACAAAAAAAAACTCAGTAACAATATTTTACCTGTCAAAAAATTTTCCAGGAGCTTAAGACATGATTCTTTTAGAGGACCCAGACTTGATTCCCAGTTCACAGTGCCTGACTTCAGTTTAGGAAGTAGAGGGTTAGTTTTTCTCTTTTGGCCTCTGGGCACAATGATGCACACAGCATGCATACATACATACAAGGAAACCGTACTGTTGTCTGAGAAGGCATAATAAATCATAGTATCAACTGCCTACCAAAAAAACCCTAGTGATACAAGGAAGTGTGTGTATAAATATACATACAGATTTTAAATGAAATTTTCTTGCCTGACTTGATCCTTCAAGAGCCAAAGATGATCTAATAAACACCACAGCACCAAGCGTGAAAAATCCTCTTTTGAGTTGTTGGTCAGAGCTGTCCAAGAGATTCATAAAACATTACAGTTATTGCCCTTGATTGCCTCGCAGAAGTGGAAATTAAGTCCCTATTGCTGAAAACATCATGCATTTCACATGCAAATAATTGAAACATAACATAAATCTTAAAAAATAAGACTATATGTATATACAGTTGTGTGTGTATGTTGTGCTGTGGTTGTGTGTGTGTGTGTGTGTGTGTGTGTGTGTGTGTGTGTGTGTTTCAGGAAAAAATAAAAAAATGTATCCTATGTCATTTAGCAAGCACATAGTGGGCCTTTTACTTATTCACATTTGATGTTGGCTGGTGGGGGTGAGGGCAAACAAAAATAATTTCCCAAAAGGAATTAGTTAATAGGGCACGTGTAATAGCAGTTAGAGTGTGTGTGACACAGAATTTTCCACACAGCGTTCACTCTGAGTGGGACCATTTTGTCAGAAGCTTAGCTTCACTCCACTGACTTAACCTCCTTCCATGAGGTCCAAGGTACACTCACCTTCACAAAAGCTCCTTGTTGAACAAATCAGGTTTTTGCAAAAGCCAAGTGCAGCCATTCAGTGGGACACCAGGAAACTAGGGAAGCGTGTCTTGAAAGGAGGTGGCTCAAACCAGCAGGGACAAGGTGACAGGTAGCTTTAAGGAGAAATAGTTGAAAAATAATAGAAAAAAAAGTAGGTCAGGACCTACCAGAGCCACAGTCTGTCAACAGTGCCCTTCTCCTTCATGTCTCTGTATGAATCCTGATAGCCTTGAGCTGCACTTAAGGATTAACCTGTCCCTTGAAGTAAAGCGTAACCCCATTTTCTGAGGGAGACAGGGCATATCAATCTGACAGGCTAAGATCTCAGAACTACCCAGTGGTTGTTGTCCTGAAGTTTTGACATCCTGTCTTGCTCAGTGTTCCGCAAGTTGCAACTTTATGCACACAACTTTCTATCAAGGTCTGTAGACTGCTGTTGTTCCCTGGTTGTGTGCAAGTGAGCTAAGGGGGATATTTGTATTTTTTTTTAAGTTTAAAAAGAAGATAACCAAAAATTCAAATCCTAAGGATGTTTTAGCGATGCACTCATGCCCATTCACTTAAACATGTTGTATCCTTGCTTTTCCATAAATGACAGAGCAGAGTCAATGTCAAAGAGACATATAAAGTCTGGCAACCTAAAATATTTATTATTTAGTTCATTACAGTTTTCCTGTCTCTGCTCTAGACTCACTATTTTCCTTGAGTTTCTTATACCTGCTCTAGTGGTTTGAATATTCTTAACCCATGGGAAGTGGCACTATTAAGAGGTGTGGCCTGGTTGGAATAGATGTGGCCTTGTTAGAGGGATGTGACACTGTGAGGGAGGGCTTTGAGGTTCTATGCTCAAGTTCTGCCCAGTCCATAAGAGATTCAACTCCTAGCTGCCTGAGGAAGGCAGTCTCTCCTGGTTGCTTTCTGATCAAGATGGAGAACTCTGAGCTCCTTGAGCACCATGTCTGCCATGCATGCTGCCATGCTTCCTGCCATGGTGATAATGGACTAAATCTCTGAAATTGTAAGCCAGCCCCAATTAAATGTTTTCCTTTATAAGAGTTGCCTTGACCATGGTGTCTCTTCACAGAATTGGAAACCGTAATTAAAATGTATGTGCCTCAATGGAACTTCTATCTTCATTTCTCAAGTTACTTAGGAGCCTTTCTCCCATCCACAACCACACGTACCCTACTTCCCAGACAGATTTTGTAAACCCAAGCTTTGTAAGTTTTGTTAGGCTAGCACTCATTTTACAGCGGGGAAATAAAATGACTGCACTCTGTGTAAGGGTTCTTCCCAACTTAATGCACAAAGCAGCAGCGAGAGAAGATTCGGAAGTTACTATTGTCTGGCATGGGGTGCGCATACCCATGTTTGTTACAATTGGATTCAACCATGAGCGGTGAGGTGAAGCAGTTCTCCAGAGGATAGATGAGGAGGAAAACAAATGCAAGAACTGAGATAGAATGAAACTAGAAATACTTTGCAAAGGAGCATTCTTCATGCTGGGAGTTGTCTGTAGAAAATCAAAAGATTAAGAAACCAATTGGTTTTGAAGACTTTCTGAGTTCCAATACTATACTTTGAATCTAATTAGTATCATCATCTGAGATCGTCAATATTTCCCCACAAGGAAGCCAGCACAATGTTTTACTGATAAGTAAACCAAGTCCTGCTGTTGCCACATAGAGAATGACAGAGCCAGGACTAAGACACTCATCCCCCTGACACCAGAGCTGGTGGTGACTACCACTATACTGAATGTCAACCCTCAGCAGAACATTGCAAAAAGCTTTAAAAAAGGATGAATGTCTTCTGCACATATAAGACAAAAACAGAGGTGACTCTGCACTGGGTACAATAGAGTAGTGAGGAGAAGAAGATGGCAGATTTCTCTTTTCTGCGTCTCACAAAAAGAAAATCTCACTAATATGATTCACTCCCAAGTAAAATTTAGTTCAAAATGAGCCCATATTTAATCTAATCCGAGGAAGGACTGTTCGGATGCCTGTAAGCACAGGCATCTATCAGCAATCCTGCAAAGAGAATAGTGTTCCCGTGTAGACATCACAGCCCGTAGGATAAAAACGAGAAGGCACACCAGGACCCCTCTGGCGTTTACAGGTGTGTAATTAGATCTCCACATGGAAGATGACTGTCCTGGAGTCATACAACTGTTAGTGGCAGGTGCCAGACTGAATTTTCCATCACACTAGAATCCATGCCACAGCGGCAGGAGCATGGACTGTGGAGAAAGGCAGACCAGGGGGGTGTAACACCTGTGAAGTTGGCCTGGTATCTGGAAGTCATTGTTCTTCCCTTCCTGAGACAATTTCGAATCTCCAGAAGAACAGAAAGCTCATTCTTGCTCTAGACAACATAGCTCAGGCCAGTTCATTCTGTTTCACTAAAGATAATTCAGAGCTGTGTATCCTATAAAGTGCCTGCACAAAAATGACAATTGTTCTAAGGAG
The DNA here is from genome assembly GCA_030674055.1 of Rhabdomys pumilio. Lineage (NCBI taxonomy): Eukaryota > Metazoa > Chordata > Mammalia > Rodentia > Muridae > Rhabdomys > Rhabdomys pumilio. The sequence continues at coordinate 11,655,264 of JANHMN010000008.1, read as the reverse complement.
AAAGTTTTGGTAAAGAGAAAAAAACTGGATTTATGACTAAAATGCCAATTCCCTCCTTTCCTGCTAGGCCAAATACCCAATAAAGAATAAAAACAGCATTCTTGAACTTCATGAGTCTTTATGGAAGACTGTTCCTCTCTTTCTTGAGGTCCTTACCTACAGTAGTATTTCCTGAGCTTAACATTTCTGATGGTTCAAATAACATTTTATGTTACTTAGAAATAACTCTCATTCTGTTTTTCCAAATCTTGTGGTAGTGCCGGTGTTCTCTAAAGGACAGAACTGATAGAATGAATGTGGCTGGGGGAGCGGTTATTAGATCGGCTTGTAGGAAGTGATCCGGGTTCAAGTGATCAATGGTTCTCTCATAACAAAAAGGCTGACTCTGGTCTTTTTGTCACAAGACTGGAAGTCCCTGCAGTCCCAATCTGAAGCCCGGGAGCATCTCTGAAGAGCTGCTGGTCTTCAGTCTACGTTGGAATCCTGAAGTAGTTGTTTTAACAACCGTAGAAAGATGCCTCAGCAGGAAGGTAGAGGAACTGGCCAACGAGAGTGAGGGCAAGCAGGCAAAAGGCAAAGTTTCCTTTTCACATATCCTCATGTAGGCTGCTTGATTCAAATAATCTCATGAACAAAATTCCTCACAGCCAAGCCCAGAAGCTTGGGTTTTAGTTGACCTCAGATGTAATCAAATTCACAATCAAGATTAGAAGAGATTATGTTTGCTCTTAAAAACAGAAAGGTCATGCTGAATTTATTCATTTCAATAAACATGATTACATTCCTAAAATGTCCAAGAAGCTTTACTCAGAACATGGAAACTCTCCAGAGGAACCTTGTAGAATGAGTATCACGACCTCTGTGTTGCGTTAGTAAATGAGGCCCTTTAAACAGGCTCCTATGTCCCAGAAAGTGCTTAAAACTCAAAGAGTTGTCCTAATATGATAGTACTTTACTGTGCAATTTATCATCAACACCCCATGGCAACCAAGATACATTACTGGTCAGGTAGATGTTCCCGCATTTTGCCAATGAGAAAGACAAAGCATGGGGATTCAAAACCATCTTCTCATATCTAGTAACCTGGAGAGTCAGGATTTAAGTTTATGTTTCCTGGTTTTCTGACTCAATTCCGCAGTTTTAGCAAATGTCCCACGACTTCTTCCTACCTACTCATTTTAGCCAGTCAGCTTTCTTTTAAAAAAAAATGATTGGCAGAAATACGTAAGTATGGATCTGAATTCTCATTGTTTTTTTTTTTCTTTTTAAGTGTTTTTTTTTTATTTTTCTCTTTGAAATTGTACTTACTACATTTCTCGTTTCCATTTTCTCCCCTCAAATCTTCCAATCTCCTTGCTCTCCTTCAAAATCATGACCTCCTTTTCTTTGTTATTGCATGCATATATGTATCTGTATATACACATATATTCCTAAATACACAAGTACAGCCTGCTTAGTCTGTTTATATCACATGCTTGTGTTTTCTGCAATGACGATCCTTTTCTTCTGAATTATGAACATATCGTTTATGACCTTCCTAGTCAGGGTGGGTATAGACATGGAATATCTGTTGTAAGAAACAAAACAATGTGCTGTATTTGGGTTGTTGAATTCTGAGGTTTCTCTAGTGATTTTGTTGGAATTTAGGGGCATAAAAGTTCTTCTAGCTTCTCCCACAACAATTCCTAATATGTTTGTCATAATATTTTTCTTTCATTTCCCAACAAAAGGAATGAACTGCTAAAACAGAGGCATCCGGCTTTACCTTGTGAGTCACACATGGGAAAGATACAAATTGAACGTGTTCCCATCCGCTCTTGTCATAGAGGGGATCGGGTTACACAATTAGACTTGAAGGCAACTGAGACATAGAGGGTCTGGGGACACTCCAGACCCCATTTTAGGAAGTCAACTTCAATTGAAGATTGCAAACAAGCCATTATTTTGTCAGTAGGAACAAAAGCTCTGATTAAAAATTAAAATACATTCTGTACTGATAAACAGACAGCTGCCTAATTACTCGAAAGATTTATATTTTGCTGTGTTAATTCTCTCACGATGGTTATTTCCTACTCCCTGTAAACCTGGACACAATGAGCTTGACAGTGATAAGCTTTCACAAACACTTGGCTGAGCCTTTTATTAGATAGATGAGATCCTGATTATTAATATAGTCAAAACCCCATTTAAAAACTTCGCCTGAAGAGGACTGGGCCCCTTTCACCACATGGCATTCAACTTAAGAAGAAAATGCATATTTAGAGACACCTAATTATGGCTCATTTAAAATTTCTCATCTTCGAAATGGGCACTCTAATTTGCCGTGATCCAACTGTCACCAACATTGAAATACACACACATAGCATAATATAAAGTAGCAAAAACATCAAAGTACATAAAATAGAACAAAATAAACACACAGCTTCCAGACGGTTAGAGGCATTTTTGAACAGGGCAGGGCCATGAACAGAGGGAGATGATAAAGTTAAGTGGAGGAGGAGGTGGAAATCTCCATGAGCCAATCCCTCCCCAGAAACCTTTCAAACACAAGCAAAAATTGTCAATGACAACTGTGTCAGACCTCAGCAGAACAGTTACAAGTTTGTAACAACTTACTGCTGAATCAAAAACAAGCAAACAAACAAGAAAGTCATTTGAGCTGGAGAGATGATTCAGCAGTTAAGAGTATTTGTTGCTCTGATAGAGAAGACTGGGGTTTCATCTCAGCATCCACACTGGGACTCAGTCTTCTGTAATTCCAGTACCAGGTGATGTGATGCCACCTTCCTATATTCTGCAGGCACCTGGCACAGATATGCATGCAGATAAAACACTACGTGTAAAATAAAAATAAGAATCTAAAGAAAAACAATAAAAAGGAAATGCTATCTTTAGACTAGTAGGAAAAGGATGTTGCACTTTGCACTCTGTCTTGGAGATCGCTACCCATGGGCTTAAGGAAGACGGTGGGTCCTGGATTTAGAAGGAGCAGAGCTAATGAGATCTGCGATGATTGTGTACTCTGCAGAAAATTTCACAAAATTCACAAAACCAACTCAAAGTGGAATAAAGAGTGAAACATTTCATACCTGGAACTGTAAACATCTAAATGAGTACAGAAGGGAAAATCTAAACATCATTAGCCTTTACAGTGATTTTTTTCAGATACGAATCCCAAAGCATAAGCACAACTTGTAAATATAGGCGACTGGATTAGGTCGAACTAAACATCGTCCTTTTAACATAGAAAATGAGAGTGAAAAAATTGAAGAATTTCAGGTCAACTGAAGTGGAAAAAAATGTTTGCAAGCTACACAGGGTTTAATAATCTCCAAAATATATAAGAATCACAACTCAATAACAAGAATGTAATTCAATTTATTAAAAACTGGGCAAAGACTGTAAATAGATACTTCTCGTAGGACACTGAAATGTCTGACCGCTACTCCACCCCCCAAAAGAGAGTTGCTAAACAGCATTGAAAAAAAAGGAGGAAATAAAGACCAGAGCAACAGTGGGCTGCATAAGCTTGGAATTTTAGAGTGGGTTTTATCAACCCAGAAAGTGTTGTGTGGGGTGTAGAGGAAAGAGACACCTCAAGTGTTAGTGACAAAACAAATTATCACAGCTATGTTTGAAAACGGTGTAAATGTTCCTCAAAAACTTAAAAATAAAACTACTGGGCTAAAGAGATGGCTCGGGGAAAAGGTGCTTTTCTCTGAAGCCTGGCAACTTGAATTCAATTCCTGGAGCCCCAAGAAAGATAGAGAGAGCTCACAGGAGTCAGAAATCTCAACTCTGTGTATAAAGCCAAAGGGATGAGAACAATCTGATTGAAAGATTTTCAAACACCAATGGTCAGAGACCATTATTCACAGTAACCAAGGTAGACAAGATAACTAAGAATCCGTGGATGGATGCATGGATGGATGGATGGGTGGATGGATGGATGGATGGATGGAGCATATTCTTATGCTATGTATAGATATAAAGAAGTACAGTTCAACCTTTTATACTGTTTTGCATATAACTTTATTTGTTTAATAAATGAATATTTTTAATGGGTATATAACTACAAAGAGTGAATAATAGATTGAAAGCAAAATATTTGGGCTCTAATATATAAAGCTGGTTACCAGATGTGAGTACTCAGATGAAAAACGGAATCTGAGTTGAGCTTCCTCAACTATAAGAACAGGCCGTGTCCTTTTTGATGACTCATGCAGGGTTCACATGGAGGAAAATGTGCAAGTGTCACAATCAAAGATGTGAGCCATAAAATGTAACAAATAACAGCAACTGAATTTCAAGTTGAAGACCAATTTCATATCCTTCCATTGTATTCATACAGTCAACAGAAAGTGGCAGAGTAGCTATGTAGTTATTGATGAGAAAGAATAAGCCATTCTTCAGAGTGGAAAAAATACTGCACTATTATGTAGCCTGTCCCGGTTAAACACTCACTTCACAAACTTTATGATGTCACAGGCCTGCAATAACTGTGGAGAGAATCTCTCATGTACTGTGTGGAAGTATCACCTGCCAGTACAAATCTGATAGCCAATGAGCTGAGGCATGATTAGAAGGTGGGACACCTGGCACATAGAGATAGAAATTCTGGGAAAGAGTCAGGCATGGGGAGATTTGTCATCTGGACTGGAAAGGGACTCGTGAAACTGAGGAGAACAAACCAGCCATATGACTGAACTCACCTTAGAATAAATGGGTTATGTAAGTTACAGAGGGGAAACAAGCCTAAGCTTATGGCCTAGGCATTTATTCATAAATAATTAAGTCTCAGAGTTGTCACTAGGGAACTGGGGCACCAGTGAAAAACATGAGGTTGCAAATAACTCTCTACAAACAACTCTCTCACAGAAGCACAAGGGACAGATGCTCCTGTTTAGTTATATGTGAAATGGGTTGGATACCATCACCATGAATACAGTGAGCGCATCTGAGAGCAGGAAGATAGAGCAGCAGGGCATAGCTCAAGGCTTAGAGCTTCAGATTTTTTATCAAGAAAGAGAAAAAGAAGGGAATATAAACAAAGAAAGAAAGTGAGTTGGTTCTCATGTGTAACAATGTGAGCAAACATGAACTGCTATGCTACGTGAAACAATCCAGACACAGAAGGAAAAGTAGCACATGATCCCAGGTGCAAAGTGTCCATAAAAGAACCTCATCGAAACAGGGAGTCGTAGACTAACGGTGACCATTGGCTGGAAGTAGTGTGACTGAGAAGAGGATCAAAGAATACAAAACTTTTGTTCAAAGAAATTCAGGACTGTCTAGTCTCAGTAACAAGTTAGAACCAACAGGGCACGAACCTGAAAGTGGGTAAGAGAATAGATGTATAAGGGGAGTTATGTGAGTGCTGAGTAGCTTGACTTACCTACTCCACAACGCATATATATTTCAACTTTCATTTTTTCATTAGAAACAGATACATAACTGGATGATAGACTGGATAAATATATAGGCAGACAGGCAGATGATAGATCAGACAGATGGATGGATGGATAGATAGATAGATAGATAGATAGATAGATAGATAGATAGATAGAT
>JANHMN010000008.1:11612577-11648746 GCA_030674055.1 Rhabdomys pumilio | reverse complement strand
TGGGCAGGTTGATTCATAATTAACAGCTATTGGACTCTTCTTTGCTGTTTTCACTGCCTTGAGCAAAAGGGCTGTCAATCAAACAGCCAGCAAGACTACCTTTACAGCCATCTGAAGCACTTCATGGATATCTTGAGAAAGCTTTGCAATGATCACAACAGACTCCCCTAGCTGCTGAAAGCACACTGCCAGGTGATGTGCTGTTTGGAGCAGTATGTATCAAACATTCTTTTATCACAGCCCTCAGTAACCTCTAGGTGACCCTACAACCATTGACTCCTAGGAAGGATGGAAATCACTCCCCCTAGCAGAACAGTAGAGGGATTGTTTCAGCGGGTGCTAAAGAGGCAACCTGCACCCAAGCCAACACACAACCTTCAGTGGTTATGTCTGGTGCTAATGCAAGGCTATGATGGATCCAACATCCTTCTTCTTTGCTTGAAACATGAAGCTTGGCAACATGCAGGGGACTGACAGTGGATGAGTCAAAGGCCAGCATGTGGCAGCAGCAGGGCAATCAGCTGCTAAGCAAATAACACTAGCTCAGAGGCTATGGCAGGAAGAGGGGAAGTAGGAAGAGGGAGAAAGCAACAGAGGACTAAGAATAAAGAGATATAAAAGGCTGTGTCTAAGTAGTCAGAGAAGAAAGACAGAAAGCTCTGGTCACAAGAAGAGCTCCAAAGTGTTGCTAAGTACTTGGGGCCAAAAGCTATAATCCTAGCTGGTCTTAAGGACTACAAACTTCTGACCTTCTGCGTTTACACAAGAGTTGCTATTTGGAGTTGGGGAACTACTTCTTAGGCTCACACATGAGCTGTAATACTTGTAGGGATAAGAATCCCCTTACAGGAGCCCTGCAAGGGACCAGAGGGTACCAATACTTCCACTGCTACATGCCTCCAGCCTCTTCTTGTTAAACACAGAGGAAAATGAAAACTGCCAGAGACCAGCATTTGAAGAACTTACCCTGCCTACCCATGATTCTTACCTACATGGAAACAAAGAATCCCAGGCAGTGGACTGGTAGCACAAAGACCTTTTGCAAAGACCCCAGTCACTTTCCATCTTTTCTCTCTACCATCTGCAGTGACTCAAGCTTGCCTCTGGGACAGCTGTCTTCACAGAGCAAGAGAACTTCTGGAATTCAGAACATTAATCCCATACAATAACTTGAGCTGCTAAAGAAATGGTTTTATGTGATCTCTTGTTTCATAGACATCTCTAAGGATAACTTTTCTTTTGGTTTGGGTGTAGAATTCGGCCACAAGATCCCCATGATTCATTGGCTAAGAGAACGAGATAGCTGTGTTTTAATTAAACTGTATCTGGAGTCATGTAAGGAAGTGGTAGATACTTATGTGTGCATTTGACGAGGGTAAAATAAATAATAAACATCCTCATAACATTTGGGAATTCAAATGATAAACAGAAAATTCTAGTGGTTTCCAAATGAAAAAAAAAAAAAACCTGGAGAGGGAGAAGGGTAAGCAGACTCATGACTGGGCACCTCAGATACTAGAAGTCAGTACACCAGAATCTCGGAAGTTGGGTGGGAGTCTTTTAACTTAGAATCCTTTGTCCAAGCAATATCACATCAAATGTGAAGGGTTACACCACGACATTTTTTTAATATTGAAGAATTCCAGAAGTCTATTTCCTCTATGCCCCTTTTGAAGGAATTGTGGGACAATGTTTTTCTGTTGTTGGGTTTTTCTTTTTTTCAATATTTGGGAATGAGGTGAAGGCAGTGTTATAACATAAATGTTGGTTAAGTTAAAGACTATATTTAATATTGCAATTACTGGGAGACAAAGGGAGATCTGTCTAACCATGTCCAAGGAAACTAACAAGTGCCTACAAGCAGATGAATGAGGGTGACCAAACAAGTCCAAGTGGAACACCTTCAGGGCTGCCTGCCTGAATCAAAGGCAAACATCTTCATCTTTTACCATGGCGTGAATCTTTACATTAAAACTTAAATTTTAAAACTTAAAAACTAAATGAATAAGATTCAGAAATAAACATTAGAAAAGAAATCAATAATCTCTGCTACTAAGGCAGGTTACTTCCTCGAAGGCAGGGCCACTCCTCTCTCTTTTTCCCTCATGGCCACCAGAAAGCCCACAGAAGGTAGCTTTCTCATGAAGACCTAAAGAGAGCCATGTTTTTATGGTCTATCAACTAAGCCCATACCCTAAACCTTTTAAAGAGGTTAATTTTCAAAAAGCCCACTTTCTTTACAATAGATTAGCCTGTGCTAGAAACTACAACTTTGTCAATATGCTTCTTCCAACACCCAGCACCTCACTGGTAAGAACTGTAAAGGAGGCTTCAGGAGACTTTTCTGTTTTATTTTTGTTTTTATGTCTGCAACATTTAAAGTCTCACAGCATCTTTAGAGAATATAGTTCAATCTTAAGGGTGAAGTTCACACTCTTTGATTGGAGTTGTCCATTTGGAGGTCAAAAGGACTTTAAAGTCAGATGGCAATGAAGATATACATTGTATATACTTGGGTTTTCAGTTTGACCACACGAGAAACATTTGTACAGGTCTACAAGAAAAACCTGTAGAAGTCTGAATTTCCAAGATTTTAGAATCTCGTCTTGAATTACAGTATACCATACAACTCACAAGATACAATCAGTGAGTTATACCTATTTGTTGAAGCAGCCATGGCTATATTGTGGAGTGTGGTATAAGGCTGCATATGCTTAAAAGTGTGTGTATGCGTTTACATGAATGTACAGATATGTGTGCAAGTGTTCATGTATAGGTTGCATATGTGTAAAAACGGCCTTTAGGCAACTTAAAGGTAATTTAAAGGACAACCTAAGTTGTCTTTCTTCAAGCACAGCCCAATTTGCATTTCCAAAATCGGAAACTCACTGGTCCGGACCTCATCAAATAGGCTAGGCTGCCAGGGAGCTCCTCACGTCCTCTGGCTCAACCTCAGCAGCGCTGCCATTGTGAGCATGCACAACCATAACTAGATTATATTTTTATGTAAATTCTAGGGCTTGAACTCAAGTCCTCATACTTGCATAGTAAGCAGTTACTGACTGAGCTATCTCCTCTTATAAGCAACTACATACATTTTTAAGGTAAAATTTAATCATTCAAAATATTTGAAGGACTGGAGCAATTGGCTTAGTGATTGAAAGCATTTATTGCTCCTGAGAACCAGAGTTCTATTTCTATCGCACGCGCGCGCGCACACACACACACACAATGGCTCACTGCAACACCTGTTCCAGGGGATTCAGTATTTCCTAATCCTCCTTGAGCACTAGATGTGCCTGTGATACACAGACATACATGCAGGTAAAACCCTCATACAAAAATAAAACTCTTTAAAGGTAATTTTCTTTAGTATTTTATAAGAATTTTCTATACACTTCATGATAGAATCCAACTTAGAGGTTTTCAGTTTTGTTACTCACTACAGGAAGTACAAGGGACGTTTAAAACACTTCCAGGTAAGGAATATAGAAATAACTCCTCAGGGAGTGATGGCAGTCAAAAGAGTTTAATGAGGACTGTATCCAGAATTCATTAAACAGCTAGTGTCTAATGCCCCTGAAGTTTCAGTCTTAAAATGATACAGATGTTCTTTATGGTTTAATAAAAAACTCCTGCTCAGGGTCTGCAATATGAGGTAGTAATAGCCTGTTCCACAGTCTTCTCAACCTTTTGTGCAGCTGGTTCACTGTTTGTCCTTACAAGTCCTCACTCCACTTACCCTGGCTAAGTCAGCATGCTGTGTCATAATCCGCAATCAATCCACATAAATAAAACAATTCGGTGCAGATGTGACCTGAATACACTTTTAGACTCTACTAATTACACAAAGCCATGGCACAAAGGTTTCAAGGTCAGAGATGCCAACAGTGGATTTTCTCTGCAGAAAAACACAGAAGGGACTGTGTTTGCTGCTGCCACTTATTACTGTAATTGCTCATTTACAGCATTTCAGAGAGCTTGCCACTCTGAAGACATTCCTTCACCCACACCAATTGCTTTCTCCTCGGGTCACATAAGGAAAAGGCTTGGCTTCTATGAAACTATAGGAATAGAGATCTGGGTCTAGACTAAGCACTCATAAAGAGAGTGAAGGAGAACAAAGAAACAACAAAGAAAGAACACAGAGGTATACATTCAGGAAAGAAGATTCTAGAATCTGGCAAAGGATTCTTCTTTGTAGTCTGCCACCCATATTGTACTGAGGCTCAATCACCAGCATTAGATTCTGACTTCCAACAAGAAGAGATGGCATGGGCTGTGGGCTCCTCCTAAGATCAATGGTGGACTAGAGAATCTAGCAAGACAAAACTCTACAGACCTGGGAGATAATGACCACTCTGGAAAATGCTCAGAAGGTGGAGGATTGCTTGAGTTCTTCTGATGGTTGGAGGTGGGAGCTCCAGCAGATAGCAGCACCTATAAATATAGCAGAAGATCAAGAAGCAGAGAGAAAAATTAAGCTAGAAATGGGGTTGGACTAGTACCCGAAGGTCAGCTCTCAGTGATTCACTTCAAGCAAAGCTCCACTTCCTAAAGGTTCCACAGTCTTCTAAAATTCTAAGACTGCATCACCAGCTGGAACCAAGTGTTAGACTCTGTGAGCCCATGTGTGACATGTCACACTCAAACCGTAGCATTGTACTTCTGGGCTCCATGAGCTCACCACCATCTCATAACAAAAAATGCATGTTTCGACTTCTCACATGCTCTGCAGTCTTACAGTTTCAACACTGTTAAAAAATTTTTTAAAAATGTAAAAATTCTCTTCTAAAACTCTAGAAAAACTCTTAGCTGTGGATATCTATAAAACAAAAATGTTTACAGTCACATACTTTAGAGATAGAGTCATGCAGAGAAAACCATTTCAAAAAGGAGGCAAAGAAGGATTGCCATTGTTAAGACGCCAGGTGTTAGAAAGTTCCAATTGTTCTCCAGCTCTCCAGTTTTCAATCAACAACCACTTATGCAAAGGCCAAGTAAAAACCTATCTGCTTTAATGTTATAAACTTTCATTATGTGAATATTTAATTCACTAACTTTTCATACAATCCTCTGTCTTTGGTTCCTGTCTTTTTCATTTATCTTAATTTTTAAATGCTTATTCATGCTATGTCATGCCTTCATGGTTTTTTGTTTTCATTGTTGAACAATATTCCACTGCATTGATCTGATACATTTTCTATGTCCATTCAATATATGATGAATAGTCAAATTGTTTTTCTTAGTAAAATCCTTTATGAATACTTGAGTACAAGTCTTTTATGTCGGCTTTTATTTCCTTTACTCTTCATAAGATTCCTACTAATGGAATTACTAGATTGCTGAATAGATTTGCGTTAAGCTTTGTAAGAGCTATAAAACTTTCTTAAACTGCCAGTGCATTGTGTTATGCTGGATTTTTGTCAACTTGACACAAACTCAAGTGACTTGAGAAGAGGAAGCCTCGATTGTGAAAATTCATCCATCAGATTGGCTGTGGCAAGTTTATAGGGTGTTTCTTGATTAATGATTGATGTGGAAAAGCCCAGCCCACTGAAGGCAACGCCACCCTTGGAGGGTGGAGTCCTGGGAGGTCTAAAGAAAAATATAGATGACTGTGATCATGGAGAGCAAGTCAGAAAGTAACATTCCCCCACTTCCTATGCTTCAGTTCCTGCCTGCAGTACCAACACTGTGGATGTAACCTCTCTACAAGTTGTTTGCTTAAAGAGAACTGAGGCCACCAAAACAATACAGGAAAGCACTATGGCTGCCTGTTGTCTACAAATACTAGATAGTAAGATTGATAATGACAATATCACACTTTCTGATCATAAATCATAGAGAAATTGAAGTGATGGTGAACCTTCAGAGTTCTAGAAGTCACTATGCAGGCTGTTGGGACAGAATTGTCAATGACTGCCATACCCAGCTGTGGGCCTTGAGTACATAAATTTCAACCAAACAGGCAAGATGTACTCACCATTGCATTAGTGGGTAGATTGTTATGGTGGTAACCAACTGCCTTATGATTGGCTTTGAAGCCTGCTGCACAGGATGGAATTCATGACTGCTGCTGTAAACATGGTCAAAAGCCAATGGGTCACAGATCAATGCTGTTTGCAGTAGCTGATCAAAGACCAGTAACTGTGGAGACTCATAACTGGTCAAAGTGCTGAGAATCAGTGATTACTGAATAGGAAGCCAGAAATGGGAAATCTACATTACCTTCTCCAAGGATCAAGGAAAAGGAACGTTGTAAAAGGCTAGAAAGAATCTAAGAGCTATAGGAAGAGAAAGCAATATTGAATGCTGACTTCAAGGCATAGCATAGCTGTTATACTCTCAAACCCATAGCAGCTGTGACTTTCTGGAATACAACCTGCCAAAGATTGGGCCTGTCAACTCCCTGTCATGGTGAAAAAGGGAGCATGTAGGTCCTGACCCTTTCCTGAGCATGTATATGCAGCTAATAGTGGGAGGCAAGGAAAGATACTTTCATCAGTGATGTGGCCTATGGTAAAACATCTATGCTGCTATAACAAATCCTCGTGTATGTTCTTATAACAGCTCTGATGAGCCTCATTGAAATACACACACACACACACACACACACACACACACACACACACACACACCATCATCACCACCATCATCATCATCAAAGTAGAAAATGGGGAGGCTAAGATAGGAGTAAAATAGGTATCCTCAGAAGTAGGAAAGAAACTAAAAGGCTGATGGGAATGAACATGCTGAATGCAAACTAGGTACATGTATGAAAATGTCATAATAAACCCAATGTTGTGTATAATTAATATGTTAATAAAAACGTCAAAAATAACAAAATCCTGACCAGAGTGTTAGGAAATCCTGTCATTTATTAAAAGGCTATTCTCCCTCAGACAGTCTTTTGTCACCAGCATTTCTGTCACCTGTCACTGCCCAAAAATTGACCCAAACAACACAAGGACAGAAATAACCCTATCTTTGCATATCTCCCAGAAAAAAAGTGGATAGTATTTATATGTGAGTACATATGCAACACAGGCAACTAGCTATGCTTCAAATCATAATGTAGTTCTCACTGTGTCCCAAAAGCCACAAAACCACTAAGATTTTAAGCTCTCTATCATGTTCAGTCTTGAGAGTAAAGAAAAACAATACCAAACACTATGATAGGCAGTTATTTTTGCTGTGATTTTAAAACATACCTGACCTGTTGTTCGGGCCTAAATGAGTTCCCAATGTGAGTAAACGTTAGCATGGCCTGCCTGCCCAATAGTAATAAGGCACGCTGAGAAATCTGAAACTCCAGGGCTTTGGTTCATTAATGAAAGTCAAGACAGAAGTCAACCTACCAGAGAAACTGGGGGTGGGTGTGTGCCTAGTTAGGAGAGACATGAATGGAGAAGAATCATGATGCAAACATGAACAGACATGCAGACATCCAGAATGGCTAGAAGTATGGTGCTTGCTCAGTGTGCACAAAACCCTGGTTATGATTTTCAGCAGAAAGAAAAACAGGGAGAAGGGGAGAGAAGGAAAAGAAAGAGGCAGAAATGAGAGGAGAGAAGGTGAAAGGAGAGAAAAGAGAATGGCAGGGGAGAGAAGGAGGGGAGGGCATGGGAGTGCAGGAGAGAGAAGGTGAGAGGAGGAGAGGGGAGGGCAGACAGGAGAGAGCAGGGCAGGACAGAGGAGGACAGGAAGGGGAAGGGAAGGGAAGGGAAGGGAAGGGAAGGGAAGGGAAGGGAAGGGAAATCCCACAGGTCCTACAAGCCATTCTGACTGTACTACATGAAGAATGGTGTCACAAGGATAGCTCTCTCTGTCCCATTTCTACTGTCTCAGCCTGTGACACATTTGATTCGACTTTTTCTGCAGCTATCTCCTGTTCGCTCCTTTATCAGAGCCCTGGTTCTTCACCTAGGAATTCATATACTACATTATCCCTCAAGTCAGTTCCAGTATCTAATCATTCCCAACATTCTGCTGACTCTGTCCCTGACTGTCCCTTGGGCATTTTCCCCACTCTCCTCACCATTGACACTTTTTTACACCAGGTCCTGCCTTGTCTAAATTATTATCTTCTGGGATCCTTGCCAATTATTTTACCCCTTCAATCCAATCTCCTCAAGAGTCAGTGAGGTTGCCGAAGTAAACATGAGACTTTTAATGACTCCCCAAGGGGAAGGAGATAGCACCTACTTAAAGTAGGCTCCACAGGAAGTGGCCCCCACATGAACACACAGACACCTCCTCTTTTCTTATTCTGTCTTCCACTTTTCACAACAGTCTCTCAGAGTTAGTCATGATTTACACATATAAAGCAGGAGTCACAGATCTGTGACTCCATAGAAAGCAGCAAGGCCATCTCTCCCAGAGAATCTACAGACAGATAATGGCTGCTGGTGATGAGAGAGACATTCTCTTCAGCTATCCAGTCACTGGTAAAATCCACATGCTCCTGTAAATAACCTTTCACCAGGAATTCAGTAAGGAACCCTCAGGTAACTCTCAAAGACAGAAAAGTAAAAGGAAAACTAGTTGAAAAGAAGAAGGGATCGTGAGGAGTGGGAGGGGTAAGAAAGGGTAGGTGGGGGTGTAGGTAATGTAGGTAGGGTGTGCATAACTTGAATGGCAAAAAATGCCATAGTGAAACCCTTACCTTCGTTATGTATATTACTAATGCATGTTAATTAAAAATAACCAATAAAATCATATAATTTGCCATGATGTAGAAATATTAATAATGCAATATTTATCATAAACCACATTTCAGATGTCCAGTAGCAGGCAGTGAAGTCTGAGACACTTCTCTTTTTCCATATTCATCATTTACTCATCTCTAGAATTTTCTCTAGGTTGCTGACTCTGCTCAGGGTTACCTGCTCTCTCCTTTTATATCCTACCCCAAGGCTGTCACTGTCACACTGCTCTTATGTCTCTGATTTATTAAGAACCTCAAAACTATGCCATCCCCCTGCATTCCACAGCTCTTATTCAAAAAAGCACATAGAAAACTGTCTTCTCTGGCGTCACACATGTATAAAAATGTTTAGTAGCTGGCATGTTCTTAGATGTACTTTGGATGGAATAGACATCATGATTGCTCACTGGCTTTTACCCCTGCTACTCTTTTGCATATGGCCCATGTGAGTCTTAAGAGGTAGAGCCCATTTTCAGATCAGAAGCTGAAAACTATAAGCCAACCAGAACACATGAATCCTGGTGAGTCTCGATTTTTGTTATTTTTATGTGCTCTTAAGAGAACCAGCCAGTGCTCTTAAATGCTAAGCTGTCCAGCCCCTCCTGAGGATTATTGGTCATAGATGACCAAGTGACTTAAGTTTGTCCAATGGCAGAATTAAGACAAAGTCTCTTTTCCCCTCAGTATGAAACCAATAAAATGTAGTGTTTCCAATACCACTTAAGGCTTCTTAGTAAGGAATTTACCAACATAGCTTTGAGCAGGACAGAAGGCTCTATTATATAACTCCACTCTCAAGTTGGTATTGTGTCTACATTTGAGAGTTTATGAGATGAAATTTTTCCTAATTCATAAAACTAGATTTAGTTAAAACTCCCTAGCTACAGCCACTTCATCTTGCTAGTTTTATTCAATGGTTGTTACATATAATCCTAGAAATTTTAAAGATAATATCCTCTTCCCAGAAATTCATGTAAGCTTAATATTTTTACTGTCTTTTCAAGTGTGTGAGCAATATGTGTGTTTTGACATTTATATTGAAAAGTTTTTCTATAATATATACTAATCATGATTTCCCCTGCCCCCTCAGCTCATCCCAGATCTTGCTACCTTCTCCCTACCCAACTCTATACCATTTCTCTTTCTATTTAGAAAACAAACAAAAGAACAGGCAACAAACAAACAAAAAAGAAACCACAGAAATTCATAAATTTATATTTTTATTGAAAATCATTTTCAGAGGTAAGTTCTGCTCTGATTAGATTGAAATGTTTGGTTTGGTCTGGTTTGGTTTCATCTCATTTCTTTTGCTTTGCTTTGCTTTGCTTTGCTTTGCTTTGCTTTGCTTTGCTTTGCTTTGCTTTGCTTTGCTTTGCTTTGCTTTGCTTTGCTTTGCTTTGGTTCTGCCATCTCCAAAACAAGAAGCTGTTTTAGTATCTCTCTGTGCAGTGGGATTTTAGACTGTCACCATAGAGAGACTGTGATGTGATCCCATTCCACATTTCAGCTGGTATCTGCTATTACTAGATTTTGTAAATACTGAGAAGTAGTAAATAGCTTTGTGTCTTCACTCTGTATATCTGAAGCCAAAGCTAAGAGTATCCCATTGTGACACAGAGCTCTGATCAGACACAGAACCACAGCTAGATTGGATGGGGTTTGTTATTATCATCTTTACGGAGAAAATGTGGTGTTCTTGGTAGGGAAACACTTTGGTGAACTGTAGAAGACACGGGTGTATATGAACAAAATCTCAGTTCATTGCTCTCTCCCTGAACCCCTTATTTAGGGGTTAGGTTGTAAGCTGCATAGCTAATCCAACCACAAAAGTGACAAGCCACACTAAGTCCAGACCTTGCAGTAATTCTGCTTTGTTATTCCTACTCTTCCATGACAACTGGGCTGAACACGAAGGCCTCCCACATAAACATGCCAGAGTCTCTAAGTCAGGCGCTTCAAGAGGAGCTGTACCATGTCCACCAGAGTAAACATGAGCAGATATAGGTGTATTCTCTAAGCCATTTATATTTTGAGGTGTTTTCTTACAAAAGCTAGTGTTCCTTACAGCAAATACAACACTCAGTGAATGCTTGCTGAATGAGTGGGTTGCCTTGCAACAGATATCATTTCCATAGAGATTTCTGCCAAAACCAAGCAAAAGAAAATTGACCTGAATTATATTCAAAATTGCATGTTCTCCTGTTCCACCAGGAAGTGTAGGGCATCCAAATCTGACATTGTTTACTCAAACACTACACTTTCAACAAACACACCTGGCACAGTACAAATGCTTCACGAACAACAACTGCAGCTTTCGAAGAGGGAACTATTGGCTAACTTGATACAGGGAGTTTCATACTGTCTTCCTAGTACTTGGCTTTATAGAGAGATACACATTTTATAGAAATAGAATTGACTTCTTTTTACTGTTGTATCTTTTGTGTTCTTTCCACCTATACACATTCATCACTCCTATATTACAATCAGAAAAAAAAAAGTCAGTCTCCAGAAATTATAAATGAATGCTACAAATTTGAAAAAGGCAAAATATAGCATCAAATTAAAATTGAACTAACTAAACAAATACTAGAGAAATCAAGTAATACATTCTGAAGCATTAGCTATAATAATATTCATTACAAAAAGATCCTATCGGGGAAACAATTCAAGCAAATACATACAATTACGAAAGAATCAGCATGATATTATTCTTCTCTTCAGTTATAGCAAAACTAAAATGTTCTGAGCTATTTTAAGGTGCTGGAAAATCGGTTTCTCTCACCTAAAAGCCAAGCACATGATTTAACACTGTGATCCTTAATGGGCTAGGATATAATACAAGGTGCCTTTTCAACCCAAACAGGAGTTGAGGGAGGCAGCAGTCCTCACTTCCAGATGTGGGAGGTAAGTAGAAAATGATGGTAAGGGACAGTAAAGCCCAGAGGGACAAGGAAGCCTGACAGCTTGGGACTCTTGTGCTTTGATTTAGCGTCACATTCCACCACTCAGCGTCTTATTCCCTAAGGAGTGTTTATCTTTAAGTTTTGTGGGAAGAGTGTAAATCTCACATAGGAATTAATTAATTTAATGCTTCGGTGTCCAACCTAATCAGATGATAAATCACTATCTCAGACCATATCTCTTACAATCATGACATCTCTAAGAAGCAAATTTGTAGATTAACTTATTGATTAAATGTGGGAGAGCAAGAGGGATGGAGGGAGGACTTACTGCCAGGCTTTGGCACGAACAATTGGGTGACTAATGGTGCCATTTATTGTGGCAGGCCACACACTCTAATGTGTGTGGGGATCACCTAAAGAGCATTTAACTCTTTCAGATCCCTGGTCCACTCTGTAAAATTCTTGCCAAGTAGAGTAATAGGAAGAATTCCAATGATTTGATTATTTCTAGAAGTGGCATAGATGATTCTGGTATGAACGCCTTCAGGGGTGTTTAGGAGAAAGCACCCAGGAGGAGAAAAAGATTTAGGAGGAAGCCCCTATTTTAGTTCTATTCTCCATAATGTGCCAGACAAACAAGAAAAAGCAATTTAATGATGGAGACATTTATTTGGGTCACAGTGTGAGGAGATAGAACCCAACAAGGGTCAGAGAAGCACAGCAACCAAGTAGAGTAGCAGGTCACACTGTGGCCACAGTCGGGAAGCAGAGAGAGATAAATGCTGGTGCTCAATTGGCTTCATCATTTTTACTCAGAGTAGAACCTGAGCCACATGAATGATGCTTCACACATTTCAGGGATGTCTTTGCACTTCAGTGAACTGCTTCGGAGACACCCTTACATTGATGACCAAAGTTTTATCTCCAAGGTGATTCTCAACTCTGTCAAATTGACAATGGACATTAATCATCAGAGACCCAGGCTTTGAGCTCCTCTGCTGGTATGAACCTGAATGACTTTTTTTTTCCTATCTCTAAGCTACAATAGTAAAATGAAAGCTGAGAATTATACAGTCAAAATATAGGGTAATCTTCAAACCCTTACAGTGGAAGTATCTTTAGAAATCCAAGAACTTTATGAGCACAGAGAAAGAAATTAAAGCCCAAAGACTGTACCTTCCCAAGCCTGGGAAAGGACACAGTAAATCGACTAAAGCCAACAATATAACATAAACACCCTGTATTCACGAGGGCGTGTCAATATCCCATTTTCAGTCCAGATCACTTTAATATTTGCTTCATAAAGTTTTAACATATTCTGTTCATTGAATTTCCAGTATAATTTCAAGCTTACCAAGTGTATTCACCCATTTTCTGAGACTATCACAGAATGTCATAGACTGGATAATTTATAAACAATAGAAGGTTCAAGAGGATAGGAAGGCTAGGTGTATGTCACTGGTATCAGGTAAGGGTGTTTGTGCTGTGTAATCTCATAGCAGAAGGAAATAATAATGTTTCAGAGGCCTCATGGAGTCCCTATTTTTTTTTGTTCTTATAATAACAATGAAGTTTCAGTCTGGCTTTTGGAGGGGACACTTTAGTCAGAACACAAGCAAGAACAAGCAGTTCTGTAGAGCAGAGAAGACACAAGAAACCCACAAAGGTAAGAGTACCATACCGGCTCCCTGGGGATGACAAGCAGCTGGTGTGGGTGTTACAGAGACTTCCAGCAGAGAAAGCTCAGTTACATCAATGTAGCTTCCCCTTGATGTCATAGCAAGCAGAAGAAAGGACCATACTGGTCATGTCAGTATCACTGACTTTGGGAGCTCTGAGAAACAAGGATTTGCCCTTTCAATTAAGTATCTGAAGATAGCATCCTAAAAGAACTCTAAAACAGCATCTTTAACTAACCTCATTTGTGCGAACATGTCTTAACCTCCAGATAAGGTAATGTCACCAGTTTCCTCGGTTTAAGGGCATGTTCGAAACACAGAGAGGCCACAAGAAGGCAGAGATCTGCTTCCTTCCTCTGGGGATGAGAAAACCAATTCTGTGAGACACTATTAAATGGCAGCAGAGAGAACAATTTTTAATCAAATTCAAAGGATATGTCTCTATCTAATCCTCTGTCTAATGCTTTCTTAACAGATTCTCTCTCGTAGAGGTACTACAACCTCATGCCTTTTGGTGCTAGAATGCTTCATTAGCATACCACTGCTTTTATCAGCTTCTAAAGCCAAGGGGGATGAGGTCCAGTGGTATCCAAGGAAACGAAATTAGACTCATTTACATCACTAGCCATTTGGTGCCTAATTCTGTCCATGTTGAGTACATCCTTGTGCCAAAGTTCTATTTTCCAACCACACATTGCAGTTGTTCTTCCCTAAATCCAATTAGCTGAACGATAGATAATTCTCCTTTTATAAATGACTGTAACTGAAGCCGAGGAGCAGTTCACAACCACCTCTGACTCCAGCTCCAGAAGATCAGATGGCCTTCTGGCCTCTGTAGGCAACTGCACTCATGGGCACAGACCCACGTACATTTAATTAAAACTTAAATTTTTTTAAAATAAGTGACCCCACCAAAAAATGCTGACATTTATTTTGTTAAACTGCATATCAAAAGGTAGACTTATATAATAATATAAGCAAATGTTTGGGATTCTTTGATAGCCTTTAATGACCTGAAAATTGATGCATTAAAATGGAATAAAAGCACCCCGGTTCACTGGAGAACAGGTTGCTATGTGATTAATTACTTACAATTTTAGGCATTCACACATTTATTATTTAGTACAAGATATTTCTTGTGAAGAAATGTGTAAACTCTCTAAGCACGAGTTCATTTTCAAAATCTAGTTTTGCTGAAATACACGTGTGCGCGCGCGCACACACACACACACACACACACACACACACACACACACACATGCCTGAATGCATAAAGCTGTTTAAAAACAATTGCTTCCTGCAGAGACAGCCACCTGTGGAGCAGCTTTCATTCTGGAGCTTTTATTTTTAAGGCAAAAGACAACAGGACATCAAATTGTATGGACTCTAAGAAGCTGCAGAGTTTAAAATGTAAAATGAGGAGGATTCAGAGAAAATTGGAGGCAAACACATTTAATGTGTGAAGGTCCCTGGAGATGACAAGTGGGAAAGGCAGGGTTGGACAGGGAAGATTTTAGCGGTGTCTTGAACTGCATGATTGATGTATGCCCTTCCTTCCTAGCCCTGGCCTAGAAGTGCTGAGCTGTATTTACTGCTCATCCTTAGGCTACTTCTATTTGTTGAAAAATGCTAGGCTCAGCTTCAGAGAGACCAGAGAGACTTCATCCAGCAACTGATGAGAGCAGATGCAGAGTCCACAGCCAAACATCAGCTGGAATTCAGGGAGTCCTGTAGAGAAGCAGGAGAAAGGACTGGAGGAACTACAGGGGCCAGGGACACCACAAGAAGATGGTCCATAGAATCAACTGATGGAGACTCACGAAGGCTTTCAGAGAACTGAGAGCCAGTAGGGGTTTGACCTAGGTCCTCTGTGTATATGTTATGAATGAGTAGCTTGGTGGTTTTGTAGGGTTTCTAACAATGGGAATGGGGCTGTCTCCAGCTCTTTTGTCTTCCTGTGGGACCCTATTACTCCTTTTGGGCTCCCTCGTTCAGCTTTAATGTGATGGTATGTGCCTGGTCTTGTAGCTTGTTATGCCATGCTTGATTGATGTCCCTGGGAGGCCTGCACTTGTCCTTGTCCGAGGGGAGGCAGGAGAGAAAGGGATCTAAGGGAGAGGAAAGACTGGGAAGAGACACTGGGAAAGTGGGATAATACTGTAGTCAGAATGTAATGTATGAGAGAAGAGTAAATAATTAAAAAGAAAAAAATGCTAGGATCAATGAGGCAGTCTTGAACTTCACTTAATTACATATCCAGGTAAAATGTAATTATTGAGATTAGACTAGGGGCCATTTTAAACCCCAAGCCACCTGCCCCAAGCCACCTGCCCCAAGCCACCTGCCCCAAGCCACCTGCCCCAAGCCACCTGCCCCAAGCCACCTGCCCCAAGCCACCTGGAGAAGGCAAGATTTGAACTTAGGTCTAACTGGATAGAGTGTCTAAAGCAATGCCAAATTCTGATGTGGTTGCTGTATTTACCAATTTGATACTGCCATAGAAAGCTTCAAAACTGTGTTTGTGCAGCTGAAGAAATTCCTCAGAAACTAAGAGCATTTGTTGCTCTTACGGAGAACTTGTTGCTCTTACAGAGAACCCAAGTTTGGTTCCCAGCACCCAAGTGGGGCAGATTACAACCACCTAGATCTCCAGGTCTAGAGGATTTGATATCCTCTTCTGACCTCTTCAGGCACTCACACATAAATCACACACGCACATACACACACACACACACACACACACACACACACACACACACTTTAAAATGGGTATTTGAGGTTATTTATAGTTATCTGTGGTGGTTTAAATAGGAATGGCCCCCATAGGCTCATATATTTGAATGCTTGGTCATTGGGGAGTGATTATACTTAATAGGAATTAAGAGATGTGGCCTTGTTGGAGTAGATGTGGGATGTGGCCTTGTTGGAGGAAATGTAGGTGTCACTAGAGATAAGATTGGGGGTTTCAAAGGCTCAAGCCCAGTCCTAGCTCCCTCGTTCTCTCTTCTTACAGCCTTCAGATCTGGATACAGAATCTAGTATTTCTGCCTGCAGTCTGCCATGCTCTCCAACTCGATGATAATAAACTAAACCTCTGAAACTGTAAGCCAGCTCCAATTAAATGCTTTCCTTAATAAGAGTTGCCATGGTCATGGTGTCTCTTCGCAGTAATAGAACACTGACATTATCCAATAGTATTTTCTTATTTTTCTCTTATACCTCAGGTTTGCTGTTACATAGCTATAATACTAATTTACTGGTATTTCATTATCAATTTTAATACCAATGGCATTTGTTAAGTTCTATTTGAATAACTTAAAACATTATTCTGGAGAACAATGGAAACATGACAATGCATGCCTACTGTTCATAGCCTACTCAGAGTGTTCGTGCTGTCTGTTCCTTCGCCTGTACTTTTAAGCCATGTTCTACTTCAGTATTGTTTTCCTAATTCAGTATTAACTATTTCAACAATGATCATAATAGTTCCACTAATAGTCTTGCAAATGCCACATCTACCAACACTGAGCGCATGCTGTGAGTCAGAAAACTAGTCATCTATGCTCACAAGGGCACTGTGTAACAAATCTCCCTGAAACATTTTCTCCTCCAAGTGGACATGGATCAACTAATTTAAACTCAACTCTGAGCTCTGAGTCTAAATTTGAGTCTTCACTGTGTTTTAGGCTAAGGTTTTCCCATCTGTCTTCATCCTGAGTCCTCAGAGGAAGAGACAGCTACTACTCGAGGAAGTTCTGAAGATAGCAGCAGCATAGTAGGGCAACCCTCTATGCATTCCCCCGCCTTCACTTGGGCCATGTCTTCCACCAAAGCACAGCACATGTCTAAACGCTAATTAGGAGTAGTACATCCAACTCTAGATTGATAAAATGCAAACGCAACAAATGAAACAAGAGGTGCAAGTTGGGACCTTTAGCCTACAGGACAACTCTATGATGGTATTCAAACGTGTTTTCATTTAAATGGCCCTACAAAGTTGGCTTTTGTTCTTCAAATACATCCAAAATATGAATAATAAGATCCATCAATGCTAAACCACAGAGACACATTTCAGTGAGGTCATGATCAAATGACTAGTGTGAGATATACAGACACAACTTTACCTAAATCCGAAGTTCTTGTGCTTCCTCAATCAACACGTTTTTTAAAACAAGCTGTATACATAGGGGAGGATGGCCTGGTCGGGCATAGGTGGGAGAGGAGATCCTTGGTCCCATGAAGGCTGAACACCAAGCAAGGAGAAATTCGAGGGTGGGGAGGTGGGAGTAGGGGGTAAGTGGGGGCACATCCTCATAGAAGCAGGAGGAGGGGGGATGGGATAAGGGGTTCCTGGGTGGTGGGGGGAATGGGGTAAGGGGATAAAATCTGAAATGTTAATATAATATCCAATAAAAAAAGAAAAAAGAGAAGAAAAAGTTGTAAATGAAATAGTTCTGTTGAACTTCAGATATTTAAAAAGCAGTCTCATATTTATTTTCTTACTACTGTAAGTGGGACAACTTTAAGCATTCTTTTCAGCAGTCTTACTTTTCTACCTATATTATTTAATTATAACTGGTTACATCTCTAAGCAACTTAACTCACCCCAAATTAACTCTGTATCAACCAGTCTTGACAACATTAACCACAACAATCCTATGTTTAACACAAAAATAAAAGTTGAAAAAATAAATATTGCTGGAGAGATGACTCAGCAGTTCAGAGCACTGGCTGCTCTTCCAGAGGTCCTGAGTTCAATTCCCTGCAACTCCATTTGTAATGGGCAGCTCACAACCATCTGTAATGAGATCTGATGCCATCTTCTGGTGTGTCTGAAGACAGCTGCAGTGTGCTAATATACATTAAATAAATAATAAATAATTTTAAATAATTTTGAAAAAAGGTAAACCTTTATAGATAAATCATACTTATTTTAATACACTGAGGGCCTATTATGTGTCAGCCACATCAAATTATTTGAATTTATCCTTGATAATGGCTTAATGTTCCTAAATCCACATTACTAATGGGAAATTAGAGCTTCTAGAAAGTTATATCTCATAACCAGGATCACACTGAGACTCCAACTTGTCTGTGTAATCTGGAAAGAGCCAGCTAGTATGATCAGTCTTCTAGTTCATCGACATTGCTTCTTCCTGTAATCCCTATAAATTGCCCACGACTACCCCAGAATCATGGTTACTGCACATTTACTGCATGCAGCAAAACCTCTGTAGACATAGACCACACAGTCTTCCAGAACACGTTTTCTGACTAGCAGCATTTCAAACACTATATATAGAAGAAAAAGGATAAAGACAAAATAATAGAGATAAGATAATATTAAAGAGAGTACGCAACTAAGTAGAAGTAACTGGGGAAGCAGCAGGTTGGTAAGTGCTTGCTTGGCACTCACAAATCCCTGGGTCTGATCTCCAGAAAACTGAGCTGTTAAAGCAGGTATGATAATCATAGCACTCTTGGAGCAGAGGTAGAAGGATAAGGCTGTCAATGTCCTCTTTGGTTAACTAGTGGTTGGAGGCCAGCCTGAGCTACATGAGAAGGAAGAGTAAAAGAAGGACTTAAGATCAAGAATCTATCAAATGAAATGAGAAGTCTAAGAAGTATAACATGTATTTCCTTTTCTTTTCTTTTTTTTTTTTTACTTTTATCTTTTACAGTCCAGTCATTAATCCCTCCAAATCTGCCCTCCAGCAGTTCTTCATCCCATTCTTCCTCCCCCTGTCTCCAAGAGGATGTTCCTACTCCCCCTACCACTCCCCCCAAGGCCTCCTCACTCTCTGGGTCCTCAAGTCTCTCAAGGGTTAGTCACATCTTCTCTCAGTGAGGTCAGACCAGTCAGTCCTCTGCTGAGTACCAACTAGTGTATGCTAACTGGTTGGTGGCTCAGTATCTGAGAGATCTCAGGTGTCTGGGTTAGTTGAGACTCCTGGTCTTTCTATGTGGTCACCCTCCTCCTCATCTTCTTCTAGGCTTTCCCTAATTCAACCTTAGGGGTCCCTGACTTCATCTCCTTGGTTGGGTGTATCGGTGTCCGTCTCATTGAGCTACTTGTTAGGCCTCTCAGAGGGCAGCCATGCTAAGCCATGTCTGTAAGCATACCATAGCATCTCCTTGAGATGGACCCAAGTTAGGCCTATCACTGGACAGTCATTTTCTCAGTCTCTTCTCCCTTTTTGTTCTTTCAGACAGGAACTAGGTTCCTGGTCAGTGTTTTTGACTGTGGGATGGCAACCCCATCCCTCTACTTGGTGCCCTATATTTCTACTAGAGGTGAACTCTTACAAGTTCCCTCTCCCCACAGCTGTACATTTCATCTAAGGCCCCTCCCTTTGCGTTCTGAGAGTCTCTCGCCTCCCAGACCTCTGATACACTCTAGAGGGTCCCCATAACTTCCACTCACCAAGGTTGCATATGGCTCAGGCATTAAAAGCTAGGTTTACAACCAAAATCATAAAATGTATTTTTTGAGATTAAAAAAACCCTCAAAGATGGAAAGATCACATGATAACAACAACAAAAAAGCCAATACAGAATATTTGATAACAGAAAACTTGGTCAGGTTGCTTTATTTGAAAATATATACAAATATTATGATGTTTGATAAAATTAAAATATGAATGACAGCACCCTAGAAGTAGAAGAAAAAGAAAGTAGAGAGCTGATTCCATATTCAGTCCTAGGGGTAGCTTTATTATATAAAACTAAGGTTCATAATTTAAAAAAAAAGCACACTGTTTATGAAATTTCATTTTCCTCATGCTCTCGTCTGCAGTATGGAAGGAACTTTTAGAGACAAGTATACTTGTTGAGAAGAAATATTTATACAAAATTCAATAATGAACTCTGTTTTATCTTGCTTTTCTGTTTGGAAAAAACAATTAGAATAAAAGTATAAAAATTGGAGCTGGAGAGACGGCTCAGTTGTTTAGAGCTTTTGTTGTTCTTACAGAAGAGCTGAGATCAATTCCACATGGTGGCCCACAACCACCTCTAACTTTAATCCAGAGGAATTCAAAGCCTCTTAGGCCCCAGATATGTACTTGGTGCACATTCATACATGCAGGAAAAGCATTTGCACACATAAAATAAAGTATATTAATCTAAACAATTAAATCATGCCTAGTATTATACATCACCTCAAAGTTTTACAAAATTGCTTTCATCCATCTGAATAGAAGCAGAAAATCAGGAGAAGAGGGTAGAATATCAGCCTAGGCCTTTATTTTCCTGGCTCATTAACTGTACTCTATTTTTCCATGTATTGCACTTTCTTCTGTTTGATTTTTAATTAGTATGATCATTTTTATTACGAAAAGGAAAATTATTTTGAGGGGAGTTGAATTGTATTTTTTTGTCACTTTTATTTTTTTACATTTCAGTTGCTACTTTCCTCCTGGTCCACCCTCCCACATTTCCTCATCACATTCCTCTCCCATCCCCCCTGTCCCAAAGAGGATGACCTCACCATCAGGCCTTTCTACTCCCTGGGACCTCAAGTCTCTCGAGGGCTAGGCACATCTTCTCCTACAGAGGCCAGACCAGGCAGTCCTCTGCTGTATATGTGTCAGGGGCTAAGGGATCCTCAGACCAGCTCCTGTATGCTGCCTTGTTGGTGGCTGGGTGGCTGGTAGATCTCAGGGGTTCTGGTTAGTTGAGACTGCTGTTCTTCCTATGGGGTCACTCTCCTCCTCAGCTTCTTCCAGTCTTTCCCTAATTCAACAACAGGGGTCCCCAGCTTGAGTCCAATGGTTGGGTGTAAGTATCTGCATCTGTCTCAGTCATCTGCTTGTTGGGCCTCTCAGTGGAAAGCCATGCTAGATTCCTGTCTGTAAGCACACCATAGCATCAATAGTGCAAAGCCCTGGAGCCTCCCCTTGAGATTGATCACAAGTTGGACCAGTCTCTGAACTGCCTTTCCCTCAGTCTCTTCTCCATTTTTGTCCCTGCAGTTGTTTAGACAGGAACAATTCTGGGTCAATGTTTTTGACTGTGGGACGGCAACCCCATTCCTCTACTTGGTGCCCTATATTTCTACTAGAGGTGAACTCTTACAAGTTCACTCTCCCCACAGCTGTACATTTCATCTAATGTCCCTTCCTTTGAGTCCTGAGATTCTCTCACCTCCCAGATCTCTCGGACTTTCAAGAGGGTCCCCTCCACCTCCCACCCCCCTGAGGTTACATGTTTTCATTCATTCTGCTGGTCCTCAGGGCTTCTCTCCTGTCTCCCCCAACCCATATCTTATCGTGTTCCCCTTTTTAAACATATTTTTAAAAAAACTGTATTTATAGACAGTTTTGGGATCTCCTTCCAATTTCCCAAGAAAATAGTTCCTTATAATCATGTAGCTCAATCACCTCAACAAGTATTGAATTATCACTTTATCTGTCTGAAACATTACATCAGGGGACACAAGTCACCAAAATGAACAACTGCAATGGAAGAAATAAGAATATAATAGGAACAGTTGCATATACACACACACACAAGTCAGAGTTCCTCTATGTAGCCAGACTGGCCTGATACTCAGAGATTCCCCTGACTCTGCCTCTAAAACCCTGGGATTAAGGGCATGCACCACCACCACCACCCAGTATTAATAGGAACAGTTTCAATATAATATGCCCCAGCCCAATGGAGATTTATATGAGGGATATGCATAGGAACAAGAAGAGTAGTTCCCCAAATCTGACAGTCTCTAACAAGGCTTCAAGTCGGTAGTAACACCTGAGCTGAGCTTCAAATTCCTGAGCTGGGAGTTCTAGGAGAAAAAAAGGAAGGTGATCATTGGAAGCAGAGGAATAGTATGAGTGAAATTCTGAGGAGCTAGACGTGGTCTGCAGAGTAAGACACCACTGAATAACTACAGGACAAGTAACCAATTATAAATACGGTGGATTGAGCACCTACAGCCAAAGATGCATAGAATGAATACACTCTTCTTAATGAGAGAGAGGTGGAGAGTTATATAACTCTAGTGTAGAATGGAGAAAAAGAAAAGCAACAAATGCCCCAAAAGTCCCTTGAACAAGATTATGTGCTCTCGCCTCTGGCCTCCCTCAACCTTGTCCATAGTTAGAGTTCTCATTATAGCAGCAGATACCAAACAAAAACAGTATAAGACAGGAAGGCTTGCCATCGTGTGGGTCTTATTTAGGCAAACGTATTGTTGTGATTTCATGGATAGAGCTGCTATCATGTCTTGAAGACACTATCTAGCTTGAGGGGTCTTGTTCCACTGCCTCTTATAATAGTCTTGGGGCCTCTCCCATGATGTTCTTGAGATTTGGATATAGGGGTTGTATTGTAGATGCATCATCTGGGGTTGAGTACTCCATGGTGATTTATCTGCATTCTGTCCTTTTGTGGATCTCCATAAAAGTCTCCATATGCTGCAAAAATTACATTTATTTCATGAGAGGAGCTAGTCGTACGAGCAATGATAAGTATTTAGGATGGTTAGAAATTATATTCATTTAGGAAAATATGGCAGTCATAGGTTCTCCGCTAGGGCTTATAATTCTCCAGCCACAGGCTGTTGGCTAGATTTATAGCATCAGGCATGAATGCCCTCCTAATGGAGGTCCTTGGTCCAATTAGACAGATGTTGGTTAAATTTCAACATGGATAGTGGAGATTTCCCAAGCCACCTCCATATGAAGAGCTACAGACCATCAATTATTGAGAAGATAGGTAGAGTCAGTCTCCTTCAGGGATGACCCCCTTTCTAGGTCATCCAATCCCAAGAGGTCAGCTCAGTACACATGAGCAACACTAAGTAGATTCAGTGGGCGATACATATATAAAAACATAATAATTAAAGTAGATGATACAATGTATTTAAGAGAGAGTGGAAGCAATATAGGAGTTGGTTAAAGAAGAAAGTGGTGGAAATGATGCAAATACAATACTTGAGCATCAGATTTTTAAAAAATATGTTATTTTTTAAAGCTAGGAAGGGTTGGGGCTGGAGAGATAGCTCAGCAATTTAACTTACTTGCTACTCTAATAGAGGACCTGAGTTGTGTTGCCAGCAACCATGTTAGGTGACTAACTACTCCGACTCCATGGAATCTGACACCTTCTTCCCTCTATGAGTACTCACACATAAGTGCTCATACACACACAAACACATAAATAAAAGCAAAATAAATCTCTTTAATAAAATATATAAAAGTTCATTCTGGCTCACTATTAAAAATTCAGTTCGACCTTGATACATGCATGTAATCAAAATGGTATAAAAGCAAAAAGGAAGAGGGGGTATAGGACGGAGGGTTCCAGGGAGGGGAAATGGAGAAAGGCGATGACATCTGTATTGTAAATAAATAAAATATCCAATAAAAAATAAAAAATAAATAAAAATTCAGTTCAACATGTCTGGTAGTCATGATAGCATGAGCCGCAGGCACCTGATCATATTGCATCTGCAATCAGGAAGTAAAGAGAGATTAACACTCACGTTCAGCTCACTTTCTCCTTTTTATCCTGTCAAAGATCCAAGTCCATAGGATGATACTGCCCCAAGTAAGGAGGGGTCAACCCAACTCACATAACCCTGTCTAGAATTTCCCACTGAGCTGGGACTTAGTTTAATGGACGTAGTCCTCCTGTAGCATGCACAAGGTCCTGTGTTTGATATCCAACACTCCATGTGCTAGGCACGATGGTGCATGTTTACAATCACAGCACTTGGAAGATGGAAGCCAAAGGGCCAGAAGTGCTTAGGAGTTGCTCAACAATGTGGGGGAAGTTGTGGAGAGTAATGGGGGATGAGTATAATCAAACTACACCACATGAAATTCCCAAAGGATTCATTTAAATACTATATTTTTTAAAAGAAGTCTCTCATAGACATGTGCAGAGAATTATCCCTTATGTAATTCGGATCCTTCCAAGTTTATAGTCGGTAAGAGACAGCACATTGGAAATCTGCATGGAATCTTGTTCCTGAATCAGTTGAGCTTTCCCAGTTCCTCAAGAGGGACTTTACACATCTCAGACTCATCACTGTACACTCATAACAGAAGAAAAGAAGGCAGGAAAGTCCATCCACTAAAGGAGTGTGAAGTTTGAATGACGAGCTACATATGACCTTTAAGGCCATATCTATTTTTGAAACTTCCACTCACAATTTTGTAGTTAGTGAGAATTTTTGTGATTCTTATTTTGGGTCTTTCCATTTGTGGAAATTATAGAAATGAGGGTGGTTCTGTACCCCTAACTATGTGACATGAATGGGGGCAATTTGATTGTAATTGTGCAATAATCCCTAAAACAAGCCAGAGTCTGCATAAAAAGATGAGACGAAATATGACCCCCATCCTGTCCACTCCACACCACTACTGTCCGTTTAAACTCTCAAATAGGCACATGTAGTTGTAAGGTTCTGATTATTTTTTATTAGGGTGTGGATTCCTAAAGAAAAGGAAAACAGAATGAATGATCTGAGGTTTTAAACAGTATCCTACTGATTACCTGACATATCCGAGAGAGAGAGAGAGAGAGAGAGAGAGAGAGAGAGAGAGAGAGAGAGACCTAAGTGAATAAATAAGTAAATAATTAGGGATGGAAAACTTCAAGAACAGTGGTGCTCTAGGCTATACACTCTTGAGGGGTCTTCTAAATAAAGACCTCAGTGGTAAGAACAATATTTACACACTGAACAGACAGGGTATTAGGAGCCCTGTCCCTGTTGCAATGTCACCTTGGAGTGGAGTTTGGGCATTGCCTAGGGAATAAACATACCTGTACTAGTACGCCTGGCAGAATACTGCATTTTGGATGGTCTTACAAACTTCAGGTCTGTTTTGTCTTTGTCTTAGTGTAAAATGAGGGAGAAATGTGAGTAAATTAAATAGCTTCCTCTTCCTTCAAAACAATAAATTACTTGTTGTTTGATGTAAAGCACTGTTTAAAATGCATGGGCTGTGCTCGTACGTTATGACAGTGTGAAGATAAAAAGCTCTGCCTGAAGCCCAAGCAATCTACACAGTGGGCATCACTACACAGCAAAAGAGTAGAGTTCAATGTCCTTCCTACCTTCTGTTCTCTACCCAGCACCTCCAGCCTTGCCTCCTTGGTATCCCTCAAGACATTCTTGTCATGAAATCTATGAAACAAAGACCTGTCCAGACAGACTCATCCAAGAACCTCAGAGTGTGAACTTAGGGTGTGAGTCAGGGAAAGAGAGGAACAGAAGAGGCTATGGCTTCTGTTCTTTGAAAAGAGTCTCCCTGGGCTACTAGCTGATAGTGTAAATTGGTTTATCTGGAAATGGAATTCAGGCCTCGGGATCTATACAAGTTGCCTTCGAGAGCCCAGATGTAACTATTTTGGAACTCCACCCGTGAATATTCTCAGATTTTGGTATTTAACAGCAGCCTTCCTAGTTATGGTAATTTGAGGATTCAAAGATCACACTGAAATAGAATTGTCTGATCTCAGTCTCAACCCAACCAGACACATTTTTCATAACTACCATTGGGTTTTACAGCAGTATTTGAAAAAAAAGGTCTTACCGATTCAACATTTGTAGAAAGCTCTCTTAGTGATATGGTCATTTTCAAATTACCTATTCCTAGTCTCAAGCAGGGCTCACTAATGTGCCCTTAGTGAGCACTGTTGTTAATTTCAGCTGTGATACAGTGTGTGAAGAGAACATGTGAAGAAGATATCCAACTGTATAAAACGTCTTCTTCTGGAAAGACCAAGCTTAGACTCCATGGCCAGGAATCCTGACCTGTGCAGTAGCAATAACTCCTAAAATTTTGATGGATTAAAAATAAAAGGAACTTGCTTCTTGCTCGTATTGCCTAACCTTCCAGGGCCATCGATAATTCTGTCCTTTGCTTTATCTCAGAGCAAGAGTTAAAGGAGCTGCCACCATCTTGGAGAAATGTTAACAGTGTGGAAGAGATTTTAAAAGACCCCAACTTTTTTGTATAACAATTTCCTCCAAACTGGAACAACTCTCATGGAGAAAAATGTGAGAAAACTTCAAGGCCCCCACCCACAGCTAGAGAAGCAATTGGTTGGGAGAGGAGCCTCCCCAACCTATAGACCTGCCTGCTGGTTGTGCAGAGACAATACACAGGCTTAGATGAGATTTTCGGTGATGCAGTTGCCCATGAATCACCTATAAATAACCACTCATGCACCTATAAGTAACCTCCACAAGTTGCTCTTTGGTGGAATCATTTCTTAACTCTGATACCCTAAATGGGATGCCCTAATAAACATTTGTTTGGAAAAGTTGCACAAGGCATGCTAACATTATTTCCTACAATAAGTCCTGGGCTGAGTCAGCTATGTGCCTCCGGGCAGCAGCACAAGGGAACTCTGAAATAAAATCTAACAGACTACTGTGAAGAAAGAAAAAGAAATACTCTGTAAATGCTATCCATGATACCAAGAATTTCTCTTCAGAATACTTAAGGCAATCTGCTCTTTAGTACATGTCTCTCGAGTCAGACCAACCCAGAACAAAAACACCTCTAGCTGCTTTTCTAAGTAATTTTTCATAATTTTCTCAATTCTCTGAAATTAAATACCCTCACCCTTTAAATAAGAGCAACAAACCTTTAGTCACTCAGATTTTTTTGTAATAATTAGGGTTTAAAGAAAGCAGTGTGCATGCAAAATACAGTCAATGTGAGCAGACGTCGTTTGCAAGTGCTGCTGTTAGCACACAGGAGGAAGGGATCTTGCTTGTCAGGAGGTCCTTCTTGCAGTTGGAAGATAAGACAGAAAACAGTGTTTTTCACAGGAAGAAATGAGGCAACAAAAATGAGTTGTGGTGGAAACATTTCGAGACACTTTCTTTGTGAAATCTCCAGGCACTGTCCCCTGTTGCAGATGCTCTGTTCTGTTGGTCTTGCGTTGTAAGACTCCATGACTCCTCTAAGTTCATCTCTTCCTTTCTGCTGCTGCTTCATGATTTTGTTCCAGCAAGTCTTTGTGTTTCCTCTGTCAAGGAGACAATGAATAAAAGTGTTTGTTTATTCCAGGAAATAAGAAAAATCCTATGAGACACTGTCTAGCCACTTACGGAAGGATGCTCCTTGTTCTTCACGGTAGCTCCAGGCCAGTGTAGTGTTAGCCTGGAGTAGGAATAAGGGCTTTTGAACACGTGAAGAATAAATGGGTCTAATTTTAAAATCTCTTTTGACGTGAGAAAGGCAAGGTCAAGAGATAGACAGAACTCTTCAATTAAGTAAACCATTAGTCTGCAACCAACAGAGGCATAGACTGATTTGACAGAAAACAGCCAATTGCTAGCTGTAACTTGAAGTCTCTGTGAAGTATATTAAATCTCTATCCTTCAGTCTATATGTAAGCCAAACACACTCCCTCTAGCATCTCCAAGTAACTTAAGTCGGATATCAAAACCAAACGATGACCAAAAAAAAAAAAAAAAAAAAAAAAACTTGATTAACTTCTTGGATTGAACTTTCAGGGACCCACATGGGTTGTTGATGTATTGCTCAGATTTCTTTTTCAGAAACTGAAGCCCTCCAGGTAAAATAGAATTGAAATCACACTGTTATGACTATCAATCCCCTGATCTCAGAGAAGTCACTTAAAAATGAGCACCGGTCAGTAGCCTACCGAAAAAAGGCACAAGGGAAATGGCAAACAATATGAATCAACGGCAGAACAGATGGCAGGAACAGCTGGGGCGTGACAGCCATACTCAGAATGTAGTGTCCCTCTTTCCCATGTAGGTTGTGTCATCTCATGCCACTCTGGCAGAGAAGCAGACCATAGTTCACTGTGTCCCTCAGAAAGTGACACTTGCTGCCTGCACTTGTAAGTAAAACCTTCTCCTTGGCTTTGTTCTTATTGTTCTTATTGCTCTATCTGCACTGGGGGTTCATAGCTGCACTCTCTGTTCCCGCTTCTCACTCTTTTTTCTGCAAGAAATTGGAGTTAAAATTGGATGCTACCAGCTAGGTGTGTACAAAAACCTGGATGCTTGGTTTTGCCCAAATTCACAGAGCTTGCTTAATAGCTTTAAAATATTTTTAAATGATATTCATTGTGGATTTTTTTTGTTTCTCTCGTATGAAAGTTTGTCAAAAGTTAATCAGTATAATTTTGTTTATTATTAGAGAATTTCATTCACATATACAATTTATTTTGATTATATTCACCTCCAACTCTTCCTTTTAATTCCTTCCAGATGGACTCCCAACCTGATCACATCCTATCAACTTCTTTTTTTTTATTGGATATTTTATTTACATTTCAGATGTTATCCCCTTCCTCTATTCCCTCCCACCAGAACACCCCCCTCATCATATTCTCCTTCCTCTTGCTTCTGTGAGGATGTCTCCCCACCCACCCACCCACTCCCTGGCCTCAAATTCCCCCCACACTGGGGCATCCAGCCTTTAAGGGACCAAGGACCTCCTCTCCCATCTATGCCTTCTAGATCTCTTTATTTAAAAATACAGTCATGCCATTTGCAGTGCCCTTATACTCATGAGTGTGAAGTCATCTATTTGAGTATGGTCAAACTATCAGGGGCCATACACTTAAAGAAAATTGAATCTCTTTCACATAGGAGCCCTCATCTGTCAATGGCTCCTCAACCATGAGTGGGAGCTCCTTCAAGACTGTTGATTGGCCTAGTCTTGTACCAAAATTTGAATAGGCAACCAAAGTTGCTCTCAGTTCCTGAGTACTGCAATTCTGCCATGTCCAAAAAATACTGCTTTACTCCAGTCATCTACTTCCTCTTTCTATACAGTCTTTCTGTCCCTTCTTCCAGTGAGTTTTCCACAAACACTTAATCTCTGTGCCTTGACCAATTGTGGGGTTTCTGTACATGTACACATATATGTATGCACACATACACATACTTATTACACATATTTTAAGTAATCTTATAGAATAATATATTTTCCTATGGCTTTTTGGAAGCTTCATTAGTGCTATTTGCTCTCCTCTTTCCCTCTTATACTCACAGATCAGTGTGATTATCATTCCCCACCAAAGAAGTACTCTTTTAGAACATATGTAGACTACTACAAAGATATACAACCGGTCAAAATACAGACAATTAGTGACTTAATACATCTATAACGCAATGTCCACATCTAAGTCTGAGGGGGGATCACGTAGGAGGTAAGGGGGCAGTAAAATTTGTAAGATCCAGAGAACAAGGATGCCTGATGCTAAGTCATGTCCCATGTGAAATACCAACAATATGGTTGCCTGGGGGGAAAGATGATCACGGCAACACCAGTGATGTGCCAGTGTGGAGTGGGGAAATGCCAGATGCTCTCAGCCCTAGATGAAGAGCTAGAGGTTGATGACTGCTTAAAGACAGAGAATCAGTTTCCTCTGGGGATGAGCACCTACATTGCTTGTCCAATCCCAAGTAGTCTGTCCTGGACACATGCACCTATAAACAATACACTATAAATTTAATAAGTTGTGGGGTTCAATAATAATAAAAGAAAGTTATGAATGTTAGATGGAGGAGATGGAGGAGGACTTGGTCCAAGGAAGAAGGAAAGAGAATGATGTAGGTGAATTATAAATGGATGAAGTAAACAAAAAGAGATATTTTTTAAAAGTTATACTACTCTTTCTAATTTTTAAAAGATCCATTTTATTTTTAGTTATGTGCGTGTGTATGTGGCAAGGTGTGTGTATATGAATTCAAGTGCCCAGGGAATCCAGGAGGGGTTATCACAGTCCAAGGAGCTGCTGTTAGAAAAGCTGTGGGCTTCCTGACATAGGTGATAGGAACTAAACGAGGATTCTAAAAATGTAGTATATGCTTTAACCCCCAAGCCATCTCTCCAGCTACATTACTTTTTCCTATATTGTTGCCTTAGTACAAGAGACTAAAGCATTTACCTGATTCTGCCAAATGAATTGTTAAGGACAGTTGGCCTTGAACCAAAGTGGCCTTGCTCAAGATAGGATGTCTTTAAGGAGACTTTAGTAGATACTAAAAACATAAATTCTGCTACATGTAGGGATCCAACACTTCGTCTAACACTAACTAGGGCTCTCAGAAGAGGGCATTATGGGACCACAGGAAGATGCAAGGTACATCACAGGGAAAGTTAGAAAGCTGTGGGAAATTGGATAGGACTCAAGAAAATCATTTAACAGAAGTTTATCTGTTGGAACTTTCATTGTTGTAACATATGGTGTGTGGTGAAGAGCAGACAAGTGACCCAGGCACTTTTTTTTTAATTCTCTCATATATTACATTAAAACTTCAGGTTCCCCTCCCTCCATTCATTTCAGTCCTTCCTTCCACATCCCCTCTCCTCTAGATCTACTCCATCTCCATTTCCTTTCAGAAAAAAAAGCAGGGCTCCCAAGAATATCAACCAAACTCAGTATAACAAGTTACAATAAGACTAGGCACATACTCTCATATCAAGGCTGGAACAGGCACCTCAGTAGGAGAGGGAAAAAAGGTCCCAAGAACAGGCAAAAGAGGCAGAGTCAACCCCTACTCCCACTGTTAGGAGTCCCACAAGATAGCCAAGCTATACAACCATGACGTATATGCAAATGACCTAGCTCAAAGCCATGCTGGCTCTATGATTGTCACATCAGTCTCTGTGAGCCCCTATGATCCCTGTTTAGTTGATTCTGTGGACCATATTCTCCTGGTGTCCTTGACCCCTTTGGCTCCTACTATTTTCCCCTGACCCCTTATTCTGCCTGCAGAACTCTCTGAGCACCATATAATGTTTGGCTGTGGGTGTCTGCATCTGATTCCACCAGTTGCTGGATGAAGCTTCTTTGATGACAATTAAGTGAGGCTCCAGTCTATAGTGACTCAGGTACATAAATGTAGGTGAGATTCATGAAAATATGCCAAGGACGTGTCCCTCAGTGCCCTGTGGGAATGTGGGAGAGAAGGAGCTTCATCCTTGTGACAGTAAAAAGCCTTTTCCAGAAAAAAAAGAAAAGCAACCAGCTATCTGCATATGGTAGCTTCCCTTCCCTTCCCTTCCCTTCCCTTCCCTTCCCTTCCCTTCCCTTCCCTTCCCTTCCCTTCCCTTCCCTTCCCTTCTCCTCCCTTCCTCCTTCCTCCTCTTCCCTTTCTCTTCCCTTATTTTTTGTCCAGTTGTCACAAGTCTAATGGGATAAACAGAATAGTAGTATGAGGAATGATAAGACTGAAGGTCAGCAAACATTCTCTGTGACCTTGGAAACATGCTTTTATTTCTCTGTCTATTCTTTTGCATTTATCTATAGATCTAAAGCTATGGCAAAATATAGCATTAATTGAAAGTATATGTGTGCCTAGGTATGTGAACATCACGAAGGTTTTTACTTGTCTATAAGTTCAATTTTAACTTTCTCTGAGTTCAGAAAACCATAAAATCACTTATTTGGCATATATTTTGTTGTGATAATTTAATAAGTCAAAGACTAGAATAAAGTTTATGGCTTATTTTCATTTCTAATCCTATTTTATTTTCTAAACCATTAGCAAACATCATCTCACGGGCTCCAAACATAATTCTTCTCCTTCCATCTATCTCATATATGAAGAACTATAACCAATGTGTTTCATCTCTTTAATTACACATGCAGATGTTAAGAATAACGACACTGGCAATAAAATATTGTGGACTCTATCCACTGGCAAGTAATAATATTTCTTTTCAAATTATAATAAATAAAAAGAAAGCTAAATGCATACAGATAGTGCATCAGAATAATGGAGTGGTTTCTAATTCTCATTTCTTATTTGCATGGAATGATTTAACAAACATAAAATTCTAGATTAAAGACTCACACAAAATACACTTTTATGCAAATGCCATAGAAGCACTTTGTGGAGGGTCTGGAATGGCTGTCTAATCTCTATGACCCCGTTTCAGAGACTCTAATATATCCAGGTGGGAGCTTTGACTAGAACCAAGAATGACACTGGTAGTTTTTCTTGCTTATCATTCTCAGATGTAAAAAAAACTTATCTGCTATCCTTCAGAAGTTCAAGGTCTTTGAAATTAGATAAATGAGATCCCTAGGTCTTCACTTAATCTTTTTTCCATTTACTATTGTGTAAATTCTGGCTTTTAAGCCAGTAACTGTTTTAACAGTTACTACTCTTTCAAACTCTCTATGGAAAACCTGTTCTTGATAAATTAGAAACCTCAGTCAAAGGAAGTCATGGTTGAGAAAGTACCTCAGGCTCTAAAGTGTTTGCCTAGCTAGCATGAAGACCTGAGTTTGAATCCAAAAAAGAACATTAAAAGCCATAGTGGTGGGACTCATCTGAAGTCACAGTAATGGGGGTCATATGAGGCAGATCACCTCTAGGTGGATCCTTGGAAGCGCTCTCTCTCTCTCTCTCTCTCTCTCTCTCTCTCTCTCTCTCTCTCTCACACACACACACACACACACACACACACACACACAACACATCAAATGCACCCATTAATTTCTGTAAACTATATGCCTTGTCAACTGAGCCTATATGTAAAAAAAAATTATTGTTTTGTTCATTTTTTCTTAAAGTTTTATTTTATAACCCTTAATAATATTTTATTAAGATACACTCCCATAATCCCAGCACTTAGGAAGCAGAGGCAGGCAAAATTTTATGAGCGCAAGGGCAGCTTAATCTACATAGAAATTCCAGGACAGCCAAAGCTACATAGTGAAACCCTGCCTCAAAGGAAGCCTTATCTTATTTTTTTTCATAGTGTGAGGGTGAGTTGCTTACTTACCTCCTTCTCTTGGCTAAGTTCAGGGTTTGATGGGTGAAAAGATGAGGACAGGGAGAGAAGATGGAGATGAGGAGGAGTGGAAGGTGGCCTACAGCGTGGGTGGAGCTGTAACTCTCCCCACACAGAACAAGTGTTCTGCTTGTTCTCACTTGGCTCCTCTGAGTTTATCTGGCACATGAGAACAAATGCCTCTGCTGGGCTACAGTCCACAGAACACTCACCCAGTGATAGGTCTGATGTCTGCATATGAGGAAAAAGAGGGGTTTGGGGGAAACATCACAGAAATAATGTCACAATGGTAAGTGTATCACCAGTGCATTAGAAGGAAACGCTGGCCATAAAGAACCATTTATCTGACAGCCACACAGACAAAATGCTTTCGAAAAGTTTTACATAACTGCAAGGTACTGAGTTTACATCATTATTGGACACTGTGAAATGTGTTTTCTTTTCCTAAATGCCTCTTAATAAGCCATTGCAGGTCTATTTTTTGTCTCCATTGTCCTCTCCAATAGACCATCTGTTAGAAAGACAGAGTGGGAGTGTAGGTTTGCTGGCCACAGATGAGCGCTGGGTTTCTCTCGCATCAGCCAAGTGACCTTGAGCCACTTTGTGTTCTGCTAGATTTTCCACTTTGCAGTACACATAGAAAAGTGGCTAGTGAGGACCGCACTAGAGGTGGAAAAAACTGGAAGATGAAGTGTGTGTGTGTGTGTGTGTGTGTGTGTGCGTGTGTGTGTGTGTGTGTGTGTGTGTGTGTGTGTGTGTGTGTGTGTGTAGTAGGCTCTTTAGCATAATAGATCATATAGAAAATTCCATTAGAAAAGACACTGGCTGTAAAGGGAACACAGTGCAAGCCCATCTCCACTTTTGAGGAAAGATAACAGTAAAATGTGTATGGGAAGAACATGATTACATAATTCAGTTAAGTACAGTTATTAAGATCAAA
Source organism: Rhabdomys pumilio (assembly GCA_030674055.1). Lineage (NCBI taxonomy): Eukaryota > Metazoa > Chordata > Mammalia > Rodentia > Muridae > Rhabdomys > Rhabdomys pumilio. The sequence continues at coordinate 11,614,760 of JANHMN010000008.1, read as the reverse complement.
AGCTTAGATACTATACTGGGTGATATGCTCAGATGAGGGATAAAAATGTGCCATTGTTCCTTGATACCCATTTATTCCAGGACCCCCACACACAGATACTAAGACCTGTGCATGCTCAGGTTCCACATACACAGTGGCAGAGTTGTTGCCTAGAATCTGCACACACACTCCTGTACACTCTGGATAAGCTGTAGTACCTACTCCAATACAGATCTTATACGAATCATTTAGAGAAGAACAACAAAGAAAAGTCTGTGCAGATGCAACAGTACTGATGCCAATTTTTCAAATATTTTTATCTTGGGTTGGTTGAATATGCATCAGATACAAAAGGCTGTGTAATTAATTAATTAATTGGAGTGAAGGCAAACACACAGATGCTGTAGGTGGAGTACAGATACGACTGTAAGAGGAGAGGGACAGGAATGAATGACTTATTGTGTTGGGAGCTGGTTGGTCAAGAAACTTTAGAAAGAATCTACAAAGGAATTGATAAATCTGACATATGCTGGACCTACTTTTGACAAATGAAAAGTTCTGAAAGGCAAACAAGCCATTCTATTGGGAAGAAACTAGAGATCCTTCTAGAATTTAAGTAAAGGGTAGGACTGACAATAATTGACTTTCAGTGCTCTGGTCAGTCCGCTACAACAAAAAAAAATCTACACTAAAATATCAATAAAGCCTTCCATAAATAAACAATATTAAAATTTAAAGAAACACAATTTCCCAACTGAAGGCCACCACTGGCTCTCCATAACTATATATTCCATTTTGTCTTCCACACTGCATTGTCTTCTCCTCCTGGTCCCTAACTTTGTATTTAATCTCTATGGTTATATAGATTACAGCCTGTCTGTCAAAGGCTTAAAGGTTAGCATCCACATGTAAGAGGATACATATAATTTTTGTCTTTTGGGGTCTGGGTTACTTCCATGAAATGATTATTTTTCTCTAGCTGAACTCAATTAAATGAAGATTTGTTAATATATATATATATATAATTCTGTCTCTAGTGTGGTCACCTAACAATGTTGGAAGATAACAGATTTCAAAATTAACTTGAAGCAACAGTAATGGTTACAAAATGAATGAAATGGTTTGTCTTCGTTCTCAACTTGATTGTATCTGGAACCAACTAAAGGCAGACTACTGAGCACTTCAGGGAGCAAAACATTTTACAACGTGTGTGTGTGTGTGTGTGTGTGTGTGTGTGTGTGTGTGTGTGTGTGTTAAATATTTCCTGCTCACACAGATGACTGGCTTACTATTTTAAAAGCCCAACATATATCATTCTAGGGAAATGTAGCAATTGGTTGTTGATGTCACCAAGCCCAGTTAAATGTTGGACAAGTTACTTCTCTTCATCTTCTGTCCAAACTCTGATGTCACATGATCTCTATAGTGAAAAAGGACTGGTCTTTTTACTACATATTAGTTAGAGGTGCCAGTGCCCCTGACCTCACAGGCAGCTACAGCCCTTCCAAAAATCTCAACACTTTAATCCCATTGATGATCCAGCAACAAGTTAGGCTGTGTTTTTATGAAAGTGTGTTAGCAAACTGTAGACCAGAGATTTTCAACATCATTGTTTTAATGATTAATAGTGTTTCAATGACCCTTTGTAAGTGCCCAAATGGCATGGTAGCTGAGAGCCTGTCTTCCACTCAGCCTGACACATCCCTGTGTTTCTTCAGATTGATATTTCTCCCTATATTTCTGTCACACACCACTCTGTCATGTGGATTGTTGACAAGATCTCAGTACTGTGGTCTCTGTCATAGTTCAAAAATATTTGCAATGCCAATATCTTTCCAAAAGCCAACCATAGTATCCAGGAACAGCAAGAAAAAGAACACTGTAATAGATTTTTGTCCTCAGTGGCTTTTAGAACTCTGGCCAGACAGAAGTCTAAGGTACAGAGGGTTAGCCCACCAAAATGCTTCTTCACAAGGCTCAACCAAGACAGAATAGAAACATCAAATCCAACTCAACATAGTCATATTCATCAGATTTTAATTTATGATATGCAAAGACTCTAACCATTTTGATCACTGAAAACATGAAGGTCAATATACATATATTGTTTATGAGCAAACCCTAGGCCTGCAAAGACTTAAAATCAATCAAAACTGAACACACACACACACACACACACACACACACACACACACACACACACA
>JANHMN010000008.1:11600094-11612349 GCA_030674055.1 Rhabdomys pumilio | reverse complement strand
AGAGAGAGAGAGAGAGAGAGAGAGAGAGAGAGAGAGAGAGAGAGAGAGAGAGAGAGAGAGAGAGAGAGACCCAAATCATAGCAAATTGCAATGGTCAAAAAGACCCATTTACGCTATGAACAGCATTGTGCTGGCATTCAATACAGCCAAATACGACAGGAATCTGAGAAATTGACAGAAACTTAATTGTGGTGGAAACGATAATACATGTTGCTCCACGCTTGGCTGATGAAGAGGAACAAACACATAAGGATGTGTATTGTAAAAACTAAAACTAATAAGGTTTAATACTGGGATACATTTCATACTCTGTGCTTTGCCAAAGTCACTCTTCCTTTTAACATATTTTTTAGAGATTATGGTCCTTTGAAAGTGTGCTAAGCAATGTTTTTTCTGCAGCTCATAAATAAAGGTTATACATTTGTTGAGGTTTTGGCTTGGTAGACATATAGCCTTTGAACTCATAACAAATGCATACTCAGTTATGAAGTACATTAAAGTTTCTAACGGGAAAACACAAGGAAGAGACCATGGCGTGGGAGGCACAGATTCTCATTAGATCTGGTACTCTGGCTCTCCTCAAAAAGAGGGTTGTGTAACTAAACCACAGTAAGCATAAGCAAACGGTAGTGGAGTGTGGTCACATGGGGGCGGAGGACATGGGCCCTCAACCCTACAGTGCGCCCTGGTATTGTTTCTGTCCTAGGAGTACAAATAAATGGAGAGCATGCTGTGACTTGGAGAAGGGTCTCAAGCTACCTCCCTTCCTTAAATCAGATGGGTGACAGGCAACAATTGAATGCAAATGATCAAGAGTAAGAGTGGGCCTGAGAAGCAGCACCAGTGGACCAAGGGAAAGAATGCTGCCGCTTGGAGGGAGGCGAGCGTCATAGCTTTTGAAACAGATGTTGAAAAGATATTTTTTCCCCGACATTTGATAGAATTTGGTTATAAATTGGATTTGAGGACTGTAGGAAAGGGAACAATTGCAAATGCCTCTGAGAAAAATAAATGTTTTGTTGAAAACTTTGTGGAGCATTTACAAAACATGCATCTGATATTTAGTCAATAAACTCTCCCCCTCAGATATGCATATGCTGTTGTCTCTATCATTCAATAAAATAAAAGCAAAAATAAATGGCCACATGGATATTAAAAAGTAAAGTGCCATAATAAAACAATGACTTTTACTGTCTTAAATAATAACTCTTGAGCCAATGAAGAAACCCACACTGAAATTATACATTATTAGATGAGAAATAATAGTATATATCAATTTCAATAAGGCACATAGTAAAAGTCAAGTTTGGAGACAATATCATAAACATAAATGACTTCGTTAGTAACCCAAAAGCAAGGAAAACAAATTAAATTGTGCTTTTAAGTTCAAATGACATGAAGGATGAAAACAAAATTGTACAGAAAGTAACAGAGGAAAACTAAGAACACAAGTAAAAATAATATAAGATCCAGAGTAGAAAAAAATTACTCTGGAGAAAGAGATGAAGTGGCTGATCCTTTGAAAGCAAAGGTGTCTCTCAAACTAAGCAAAGATTTATAACAGCAAATTAAAGACAATAAAGAGAAAACAGAAATATTTAAAATTTCATCAAGAATTGCTGAATCTCAGCCTGGTGTGGTGATGCACCCCTGTAATCTCAAAGCTTGGGAGGTGGAAGCAGGAAGATCAGGAGTTCAAGGTGGTCTTCAGCTACCTAGTGAACTGAGACAAGCCTGGGCTATGTAAGACCCTGTCTTTAATAAATAAATAAATAAATAAATAAATAAACAAACAAACAAACAGAAATATTAAGTCTCCCACCTTTGTGAGAAACACAGTCATTAAGAAGATATGTGAATCATACCAGAATCTGTTTAATTTCCTTCCAGGTGACCCATACAAGGAAATCTTAATACTTATTTCATGCAAAGGGGCCTCAGATTGACTTGCAGAGAAAATAAACATAATACTTGCAGAAATTTCAGAGAAAAAAAAAAACCTTATCATTGACTCCCTCACTCCTTATCTCATAGAAGGGAGTAGTGCACAGAAATGAGGTGGGTGTATCCTAGACTCCCGAATGTCTATTTAAACCCCTAAGCCTTGATTCCATGGGTATTAAGATGTGGTGCCTTTGAGAAGAAATTGGGTCATAGGAGAGGGGCCTAGACCAGAATTAGTGTCCATATTAAGGTTCTCTGGAGGAGTATAACGGAGTAAGTAGATACTTAAGGGAGAGTTGTTAGATAGGCTTTCATGACGTGGTCAGAGTAGACCAACAATGGCTGCCTCACACCACAGAGGCCAAAAACCCGGAAGTTGCTTAGTCCAGGATGCTGCATGCCTGAGCAGTCCCAATCCGGTGTCAAAGATGCAGAGGATTCTGTAAAGCTGCTGGCCTTCAGTTCACATAGGAAGCCTGAAGAAGGTGGTTCTGATACCAGTGAAGGAATCAGCACTGACAACGGGATATACAGACCTGCTAGCAGAGTGAAGGCAAGCGGGCAGAAAGATCGAGTATTCCTCTTTCCATGTCCTTTTATCCGAGCTGCTACCAGAAGGTACTGCCCACATTTAGAGTGGGTCTTCCTGCATCAGTTAAGGCAATTAAGACAATCTCACTACAAATGTGCCTACAGCCCAAGCTGATATAGCTAATCCTTTGCGGAGACTCTCTTCCCAGGAGATTCTAAGTCATTACAAGTGGATAATTACAACTAACCACTGCAGTGTTCTTAGAAAACAAAGGGAGCTAGCTTGCTCTTTTTCCACCACGTGAGGAGACAATGAGCCAGCAGTCTACATTAAAGCAGAAGCCCACACGCAGTGGCTAACTGAGAATGCTAGCAGTCTGGCCCTGGATTTTCAGCATTCGTAACTGGAAAAAATAAATGTTTCTAATTTGTGAGCCACCTCGCAGCCCCAACAAGTACGGCCATGATTTTTATCGTCGTCAACATATGTGCTCACACTTGTTGCTCCCTACCAATTGCAAAGCACATTAGGTGCCTTGACGGGGTGCCTTACAGAAGTCTCAAAAATATCCCCGTACTGCAGATGCTATTATCCATATTCTGCTCTCTTCCAGGAAGTACCAAACAAATTTTCAATAAACACCAAAGCAAAATGGTTTTGAATGATATCATTATAAATAGTGATTGTGCCAATTCTCTCTGAAATTAATATATAGTATTAATAAAAGTACAACCACATCCCAATTAATCTTTAAAATTACCGTAGTATATTTCTTGGGGAGATCTAAGTAAAGGTTTCTTCATGCTGGATGGGGTTCTGATTACAAGCCAAACAAATTATTCCACTCAGGCGGACCAGGATGAGCCAGTGAGTTCATTGTGGTTATGTATAGAAGCTCAAGTGAAGGGCTGGGTAACTTACAGGAACCTGGATGACTCAAGACAGCTACAAGAAGTCCCTCCCAGCATGGATGACAACTCAGGAACCCTGCTGTTCTGGAGCTCCCTGCCCAACTTGCAAATAGCTCCACCAGGGAGTCCTCTTCTACCTGCAATTGGTACTACATGTATAACCTTGGAGATGGTTTCCATCACGTTTCTAACTTCTGAGTCCAGTTAGTGTCATTAATTCTCTGAGTCTTATAGGCCTCCCACTCAGAAAGAATATTTCAAGACAGGGATAATAGCTGCACCACACTTACCCAAGTATATTTTTTAATTTTCCCTCTTGGGGAAAAATGATGGGTGGATGTAAGCTAATAAGTTTTTAAATAAAAAAAAAAAAAAAACTAAAGAAATGTTTCTCTAACAAATATTAAAACAATTCAGAAAACTATTGAAGAGCTAACCCAGAAAATATCACTGCAGGACAAAACAGATGTTAGGATATGATAAAAAGTTATTTCATATCAGTGGGGAAATTATGAATTATTCAGGGAACAGTACTAGGGAAATTGGCTTCATGATCTGGAATTCAAAGGAGCATGGATGACTGACCAAATGAACAAATGCATTACCATATTCTAGTGCCTTCTAGTTGACGGCCCTTGAAGTAGAACCCTTTCTCAGACAGCAGCTGGCAGAATAAAATTATTACACATGTAGATACTGTAGTCTTCTTGTGCTATTTCCTTTATGAGATGAAAGAAGGAAATAAGTGTGTAAATTTCAGTCCATCCCCATGTAATCTGGCTCACATTCAGCCTGTGACTGTGTAATATGGGAAGTTTATTAAATATCTACTGGTAGAAGCCATTGGTAGCAGAACACAAACGAGGCCAGTGATAAAAGACAAAAGACAAGAGTCTTAGGAACACATTCCTAAGCCTGTAACACTTGGGAAAGGATGGGCTAGTAAGGAAAACTTTGTATAGCGAAGAGCCTTGAGATTGTTGTGGGGTTCTCTGTACACAGGAAGAATGAGAGGGTAAATTCAGGAGAAAGATAACAGAGATAAGAAAGAAATAAGAAGAGAAAATGGTGCATCTGAAATAGAAGAAAGGTTGGTCCAGGAAAAGGGTGGAAAACAGGAGGACACTGTGGGAGGGAAGAGGCAAGACAGCAAGTCAGAGGAGCTGCACACGAGAGGAGGCAGCAAACACTTGTAAGCAAGTGAGTGACCCAGAAAGGACAGCTCAGCGCTAAAGGAAGATGCTCCTGTTAGGAGGACAGAAGTCAAGGGAGAAATGAAATAAATCAAGGTGTCTGACATGAAGGCTAACACTGCAACCCAGATGTGATGTGACAGGGAGCAAGACAAACTGATGATGGTGGCAAAGTGTGAAGAGCCCAGGTCCACCAAGAGCTAGATTTTCATTCGTCATCTTGAATGCCAAAGGCAGCATCAAGTGTTAAGAGCTACTTAGCACTCAGTAGGCAGAGGGCTTTTTCCACCAGTGTTCCAAGTCACTTGGTCCCAAAGAAAGAAAAATGCTTGTTATGAGAGTCTTTCTCTCACTTCTCTCTGGACATGGTCTTCATTTTATTTATCTTAGTCATTATCTAATCCAATCTCTGTTTTCATGTGTCTTTTTTTAAACCATAGGAAAGTCAATTGTATTTTTACTCATTGACAAAAACATACAGACATTAAACTTAAAAATAGAATGCTATTTACAACCAATCAAAATACCTCAATATACTCTAATAAAGTGATAATGACAATGACAAATAAGCAGTACTCCTAAATGGAATTAAAGAAAATCTGGTTGCATTATTTTCACAGGATCAGATTCAACACAATAAAGTTTTCAAATCTCTCCTGATTATATATATACAAGCTTAATTTAGCTCTTTTATAGTCTCAGTAAGAATTTTTCAGAGGTATTCAAAAGATTAATGTAGGCTTCAAAAGAATAGCAAACAAACTAGAATCTCTAAAACTACTTTCAAAATATGAGACATAAGCTAAGAGAATCAATCAATCACTTTATATAACTCTAAGACTAATTGGAAAGATCAGTATTCATGGCTACATGGTAGAGGAAGGTAGGGTGTAGTCTGTTAACCCTAGCAAGCATAAGGATCTTGTTGAGTTTTACCCCAAGACTCCATCATCCCCACAATCCAGCTACGAGCAAACAAATCACAAGTAGGCATAGTCCTACGTGCTTATAATTTCAGTGCTTGGGTAAGGGGAGTGGACCTAGACAGATCCCTGGAGTGACAGACTAACATAGCTCTCTTGGTTAAAGGCCAATGAGAAAGCCTGTCTCAATAAAAGATAAAAATGATAGATCATGACTGAAGAAGTTGACATACCCACAGAAAGAGAGAGAGAGAGAGAGAGAGAGAGAGAGAGAGAGAGAGAGAGAGGACTGCATGATTAGAGATTAGACACACTGAATCAAACATAAGAACAAAATGTACCTGGGTACTTCAAGAAAGCCAAAAGTCTTAGGTTAGTGTGTGTGTGTGTGTGTGTGTGTGTGTGTGTGTGTGTGTGTGTGTGTTACATGTTGTGATTTGTTTCTGCATGTGGTATAGTGAGTATGTTGTGACGTGTCTGTGTAAGTGTGTATATAATGGAAGGCACTTTGGGTAAACAGAAGTAAATTAGCCCTGAATCCTTATCAGTTCTAACACTACCCACATGTGCAATTTTGTAATTTCCCTGAATATCAGAGATACATTTCCTACTTTGCAGAAATACTGTGAATATTAAAGATATGTCACATGTATTAGCTTGACAGCCTAGTGTTAAATGCACAAAAGATAAAGAGGGATCACAATTGTGAATGTGATGCCTTGGAATATTAGGACACTGCTTCCAAAACAGTAAGTATTTGCTTTCTCCTTAAAATTCAATTATAACAACAGCCCTCACGACAAATCACACAAACAATTGATTTCTGTCCCCTTAAAACAGTGTAATTGAAGGCATCTTCTTTCATTAAGTTAACTCCCTCTCTCCAAGGGGGGCGCTACCAAATGCAACCTCTCTCCAGGACAGTTTGATGAAATGCTTTGCTGCAATTAGTTTTCTCAAGGGAAAAATGAGCAAAAGCCTTTCTTTGGGTGTTGGGGCTCTGCTGCTTCTCCAGGCCCCTGAAATTCTATTATTTATTCTATGCATCTGGATGGTAAGTGGGAGCCTCTTATCCACAGTCTCTCCAGGCTGTCTTCAAACTGGCTTAGTGAAAAGACTAGGAATGTGAGTGGGTTTCCAACTGCTAAAGGTACTTTTCTCATTTTTCATGTTGACATTTTCAAAACTAATTTGTCTCCTTGACTTTCTGGCTCACTGCCACCTCTGGCATGGAAATCCTAATCTAACAAGAGGAAAGGGGGACTTCTTCTTCTGTACTCTTCTATGAAGAGACACTGTAGTGTTGGTACAAGGGCACCTGGATACTTTTAGACAAGTCTGCATGCACAGACTTGGTTGGGCTCTAAACAGAATTCAGAGATGTGGATGCTGTCTTTTTTGTTGAGAAAAGGAAGTGTATTGTGGAATACTGAGACTTATTATATGAAGTGAAGTGAATCAAATGTATGAGAGATGAAGACATAAGGGAATGGCATCAGTTCATGAAAGAAAAGCAGCAACAAGATGTAAACAAGTGACCTGCAACAGTGGCTATTGGTTTGGATCCCAAGGGAAGTTTCCAAAACTCCCTGTGCCCAGGGGTTTAACCCAAACCGTTCAAACCATAGTCTCTGGCAAAGGGACTGGACTAGTTGTAGTTAACGTGTAGTTAAGATGAAGAATCACTAATATAGGTGCAAAGATCTGGAAATCAAAAGCATGACCATTAGATAAAGGAAGGTTGCACAGCCATGGGGACAGTCCTACCTGGGAGCACTGAATACACATTTCATGAGACTAACAGTGAGAAGTCATTTTGAGAGCCTAAGAGATGCAGGTGCTCTGCTGGCTAAGAAGCAGAGCACCTCAGAAGGCCACAACAATCTCAGTCACAAGTGAAAGTAGATGCCAGGTGTCAAGCAGATTCCTGGTGTGGCAGGCACAGGTTGTCTCTGAGCTGAGGGATTTAACACGAGAGCTCACTTGACAGTGACCAAGTGAATCATGCATGTCAGGAATCTTGTATTAGTTGGACATGGGTGGGAGTGAGATAGAGGACAAATAAAAGAAATAAGATCTGAAGAGAGGCCCTGAGCCTCAGTGCTGTCTAGTGCCTTAGGTCATCAACAGCAGGACCAATGAGTATCCCACAGTCCAGGGAGAAGGTGTTCATTGCAGACAGGAGGAAGAGAGCGAGTTACCACAGCAATTCACCTGCCCATTGTTGTCTCACCTCCACCTGTCTGCTACAGGAAACATCTGTCTTCTCAAGAGAAAGCCCAGGACAAAACAAATGTTGGCATTAGATGATAAAGGTAAAGATATATATTATATGATTTAGCAATTCACCATAATGGTAGACACAGCAATACATTTTGGGGGGTTAGTAAGGGGTTTTATAACCTGAAATATTTACTTCTTTTGTTTAAAACCAAAGTAAGTCATTCAGTACTATATAATATGTAAACTATATTACTACTTGAAATAAAACATGGTTTTAACTCTGTCAACAAAAAAAAGAAAGAACAAAGTAGGGTCACTCTGGAATCACGTTGTATTGTATGTCACATGTGGAAATGAAGAACTGGAGGATGGACCTCCACTATTTAGTAATATATAGTTAGCATAGTATGTTCTCACATAGAAGAGTACATATACTTTATAATAAGCATGTCTACATAGAGAAAGAGATGCATGTATAGAGAAAAAAATAAATTTCAAAGATACAAGTTTGGATGAAATCATGCAGTCTCTAAGACTTCTGTAAAAAATAAATTTATAAAATTTATTATATAATAAATAGAATATAAATAATATAGAATAAAATTATGATTTATAAAGAAATAAAACCACTGTGCAAGAAATGAATGAAAAGGCAAGCTAAAAGTAACATACATAGCACATGCTAATTATATAGTTAAATGACTAGTTAAATAATACTGAGTTATACATACTACAAGGTGCTTCATCAAAGTGCTTCAGAGGGAAGGGGTGGGGGAAGGCATTGGTATGTCTGTCGTAAGGACAGGAACACCCTGTTACGGGAAGGGTTAGTAGGGGCCAAGGTTGGGAACATAGGGTGAAAGGCAAGCACTGCCTGTACAAAAGTTCAGAAATATACATTGAAAATGGTTTAGTGTGCATCTGGAGCAAAAGGAAGCTTAGCAAGCAAGGATGTCAAAAACACTGAGGGAAGAAGGAACAGAAGAAAGGGAGGGGGAGGGAGGGAGGGAGGGGAGGAGGAGGGAGGAAAGAAAGGAGAGAGGGAGGGAGGGAAGAAAGGAGAGAGGGACAGAGGGAGGAAGGGACAGAGGGAGGAAGGGGAGAAGGAGGGAAAGAAGAAAGGAGGGAGGGAGGGATAGAGGGAGGGAGGAAGGGAGAAAGGGAGGGAGGGAAGTAAGGGGAGAAGGAGAGAGGGAAGAAAGGAGAGAGGGAGGGAGGGAAGAAAGAAGAGGGAGGGAGGGAGGGAAGGAGGGAGGGAAGAAAGGAGAGAGGGAGGGAGGGAGGAAGGGAGAGAGGGAGGGAGGGAAGGAGGGAGGGAGGGAAGGAGGGAAGGAGGGAAGGAGGGAAAGAGGGAAGGAGGGAAGGAGGGAGGGAGGGAGGGAGGGAAGGGAGGAGAGAAGGCAAGCTGGACCTGATACTTAAATGAGACCCAGACCCTTTAGAAAACCTTGGGGCCATTCTAATGAAAGTGAAAGGGAGCCGCAGCAGATTTTGTATGAAGGGGAAAGGACCACTTAGCCTGTGTTTTGGAAAGGTAACCAGCTGAATGATTAAATGTAGATTGGGAGCATGGAAGACTAGACATGGAAACACTAGTCATAATGCTGGGCAATGTGTGCACACACATGTGTGAGTACACACAAGCATGTTTGTGTATGAGTGTGTGCATGTGTACACTTGCATGCATGTTCGGTATTTTATGCATATCTGCTCTCTCAAATATGAAGCCAGAGGACATCTTCAGGTGTCTTTCCTCAGGTTCTATCATCTTGGTTTTTGAAACAGGATTCTCACTGGCCTCACATTTCCAAATAGGCTAAACTGGCTAACCAGTGAACCCCAGAGATACAGCTGCCTCTACCTCCTGAGGTGGAATAACAGGTAAGTCCCACCACAGTCAGCTTTCCTTCATGGGTTCTGAGACTCACACTCAGGTCCTTGTGTTTGCCCAGAAAGCTCTTCACCAAGTGCACTATCTTGCCTTCCTTCCTCCAGACTCCATTCTGTAATATTTCTAGAAGGTGTTTAGCTCCTTGATGGAGGCCTACAGGCCTCTGGGGATGATTTACTAGGCATGAGTAACCTGTGAACCATGTGTCCTATGTGTCCCAGTATAGCTATGAAAGAGGCTTATATGACATCATGTCATAATGTCAAATGTTAGACACACTTGCCAGATTGAGTTTGTTTCTTTTGCATTTCTATGTCTAAATCTATGTCATAATCAAAATCCTTTGAAGGCTCTAATAGTAGGGTCAGGGTACAACATAGCTGAAGCTCAAGACTAACAGAAATAGTTTATTGGCTCATTTGTGAACTCTGAATGATTCTCAGTACTCCCCTGTCTTAATCAGGGTTTGTATTCCTGCAAAAAAACATCATGACCAAGAAACAAGTTGAGGTGGAAAGGGTATATTTAGCTTACACTTCCACATTGTTGTTCATCACCAAAGGAAGTCAGGACAGGAACTCACACAGGGCAGAAACTTGGAGGCAGGAGCTGATGCAGAGGCCATGGAGGGTGCTGCTTACTGGCTTACTTCCCCTGGCTTGCTCAGCTTGCTTTCTTATAGAACCCAAGACTGCTAGTCCAGGGATGCCACCACCCGCAATGGGCTAGGCCCTCCCCACTTGATCACTAATTTGAGAAAATGCCTTATAGCTGGATCTCATGGAGGCATTTCCTCAAAGGAGGTTCCTTTCTTTGTGGTAACTCCAGCTTGTGTCAAGTTGACACACAAAACCAACCAGTACACCCCCTGTCTTGTTCTGTGCCATTTGGACCTTACTGCTCCAGTCTGAATCACCTGATTCTTCTCCCCTTCTCCCCAGTTGCCTGTATCTAAAACCATTCCAGGAGATCATAGAGTTCAACCCCCACTTAAGGGTGTGCATCGTTTAACAGCAGCTGTACCCTGCCCCTCTCTCCTGTAGCTTCTCTACGAATATTATTCTTTCTGCATTCTAAACACTAGTGGATCCTTACAAATTTTCCTAAAGTTATGCCAGGAATTGTTTTAAGTAGGCATTCACGTAAACAATTGCCACATAAGGATAAAACTATGTTCTCAATCCCTGGAAACAGGAGTGTCTTCAGACAAAGAAAACTAGAGGGGAAAAGACACATTGATCCAGAGGAAGAAAAGAAAGAAATATAGTCTGGGACATGTATTAAGAGTCTTGCAAGGAGGTGCAAGTAAGGAGATGGCCAGAGAAAGTTGGAAAGGCTCTGGGCTGCAAATGGTATTGAGCTAACTGGTATATGAGTTTGTTATTTTTCTCACTACTGTAACAGAATACCTCACTAAAGCAACTCAAGGAAGCCAGAGCTTGTTTTACAGAGTATACAATCCACCATAGCAAGGAAGCCAGGCAGCAGGAGCACAAGCAGTTGGCCACATTGCCTCCACAGTTAGAAAGCAGAGAGAGATCGACTGCTAGTGTTCAGCTTGTTTGTTCCCTTTTTCCAAAAAAATGTAATATCAAATTTATTGTAATAAAGTTGTAATAGGTAGAATAGATAACTAAGATCAAAAAGGGAATATAAAAATCTTATAATCGCTTTCTTGAATACTTGACAAATTTTAATCTAATAATGGATAATAAGATGAAAAAACACTAGATTTGAAAGTTGCAGTACTGTGTCCAACTTGACATTTATAGATAGATCTTAACCATTATATTTTTTAGATATATTCTCTTTGCTCCCCAGTCTATGAAATCCACACTTAAGATGAGTCTTCCTACCATTATTAACATCAAAATATAAATTCCATCACAATCATTCCCTGAAGGTTTGTCTAGATCATATCAACTTGATGACTAATATTAGCCATCACGGGACCACTGGAATGATTTAGAACAAGGGAGTAATTAACTTGATATACAAGTTTGATCAAAGGAGATGGCAGATATGAGCTTCAACTGACTGATTTTTTTAAAAAATAAAAAGCACAGTAAAGGGAATAATATTTAAAATGTAAATAAATAGAATATTCAATAATAAAAAGAAAAAGGAAAAGAAACCATTTTACAAATGAGAAAAAAGGCACACTGGCAAAGAAGTCATTTGCTACCTATAGAAATTGTATAGCCCTTAGAGAATCCAAGTATCAGGAAGACAGGAAATAAAAAGATACTGCCATTATACCAGAATACTTAAGATCTATAGACAGCACCCATTTCCTACTATCTCAATGCATGCCACCATCTCCCTACTTCCTGTAGATTCCTTCAGTCTGAGGACATCTTATAAATAGCTATCTCACCAGGATGTGACACGATGTGCCCATAATGTAACACCTGGGAGATAGAGGCAGAAAGATTGGGAATTCAAGGTCAGCCTTTCCCGAAGAGCTGTCTCATGGCTAGCCCAGACTATTGAGCACCATTTCTCAGATAGATAGATAGATAGATAGATAGATAGATAGATAGATAGATAGATGATAGATAGATGATTGATTGATAGATGATAGATAGATAGATAGATAGATAGATAATAGATAGATAGATAGATAGATAGATAGATA
>JANHMN010000008.1:11579349-11600084 GCA_030674055.1 Rhabdomys pumilio | reverse complement strand
AATAGATAGATAGATAGATAGATAGATAGATAGATAGATAGATAGATGAGAGAAATGGAGACAGACAGACAGACAGACAGACAGACGCACAGACAAACACAGACACAAAGACATAGTCGATCTTTTGACTAAGCTTTTCACTTTGCTTTTGAGTGGCCATTTCACCCAACCAGACCCCCCATATTGCATCTGCTAACCTCTTTTTTGCCCTGGGTCACATAAATCACATTGTACCACATTTCTCGTGCATAAAATTCTCCTCACAGAACAAGTGGTTCTTGGCACCATACAGCAATCTTTTCATTTAGAATGATATTTCTACTGTTTATTAAAATTAGTTATGAAAAGAGTAGTTACCCATAACTAATTTTCCAACATTTTCAGTGCATCCCCTTGATCTTACTTCTAAATGTCTCAAGGGTCAATTCCATAATCAAACTAATTTCCCTGATTACGAATATGAAGCTTTCCCACTGCTCAATAACCACCCTGAGGTTTCTGTGCAATTTTCTTTCTTTTCTGCAGCAGTGTGTTGAATGGTCTCCAGGCAGGGCAAAGAGGATTCAAAAAAAAAAAAAAAAAAAACAGATCCCACAGAAATTCCAAGTTCATGACTTTTATCTTCACACACAAATTTCAACCTTACCCAGCTGTTTTGAGTCCTCAACAACACAAATGGACTGATATCTGTTTCAATTTTAGTCATCTGTCCCCCTACATGAACTGCTCCCCCAGGTCTATAACTCACTATGAGTTCATAAACTGCTGCTTCTTTGTCTTCTATTCTTAGCTAACAGAGCATGAAGTGGGTAGTGGGCGAGTAGATAAAAGAACAAGAACAGTGATTCCTTCCAGGGTCAGCTCTTTTCTTCCCAGGTTCCCATGGTGACTGCCTCCTACTGACTTGATTTGGGTTTTGGATCTCTTTTCATACTGAAAATGCTTCAGCTGCATAAATTAAACAGAGACGATGATTTGAGTAAGTGATGTCACTGAACAGACCCATGCTTGCTTTCCTGGGGGGTGGGGGGGCTTATATGATATCTGGCTTTTTCTCACATTTCTTGTGTCATATCACAAGTTGTGATAAAGGACAAATGCCACTATAAATCTATCAACACTGTGTAAATGTAATGGACTGCAGCACTGACAAATGTTATTTTGCCATGTGTCTATATATCTACAAAAAGTCTATATATACTGCCTATGGACGATCTAAAGGAAAACACTGACTTGTGTGTATTTGTTTTGCAGCTGGTCATTTCATTTAGTTCTATTATCCCCCTGTTTTCACAGTCTTTCGATTTAATTTTCTTCATATGTAGAAGAGTATTTACCCAGTTTCAATATTTACTAGGCCTAGCTCTCTACCTGGGGAGTTGAGTTTTCTTGGTAATGATATCATATTAGGGAGTAGAAGGCAGACCCCAGCACCGTGTATGAATGCGAAACAGCCTGAACCATGGGGACTCACGATCTGGGTATAGATTCTTAGGAATGAAAGGGAGGATGATAGAACAGGAGAAGGTAAACAGGACTAAAATGATCCTGAAAGGAGGGCTTCCAAAGGTGTTTAAAGTAAATACAGGTTCATGTGGGTTAGACCTGTGAGGAAGTTTGAAATGTCATAGCTTTACAAATTTGTTGTATGTATAAAGACAATTAGATCCAAAGAGATAGGAATCTTCTGATGCTATAGGTTTAGTAGCTAAGCGAGGATTACAGTGAAACCCAGGAAACTTTCTGTACTCACTGCACTGAATTTGTAGGAGAGGATCCAACCAAGAAGTCAGAGAAACAGTACCTTTAGTATGTTTATATCCATTTGGTTGATGGAGGGTAGAGCACTTCATGCCCACTTTTCTACAGAGTCATAGGTAAGGAGATAGATAGATATAGATAGATAAATAGATGATAGATAGATAGATGATAGATAGATAGATAGATAGATAGATAGATAGATAGATAGAGATAGAAGATAGACAGACAGATATGTATATTACCAATATATCAAGTTCTTTCCCTTCAGTGAATCAACCATTAATTCATCCTGAATAAATACATCTTGCTCCTTAACAGCCTCAGCTATCATGTGTTTAAACATACAAAATACACCCCTTAAGATTAGAGGCTGTCATCAGCTCTTAGCTATGTTTTAAGACCTTTTTCTGTGCTGTATAACAATTGTTATTATTTAACTGCATTTAGAAATTTTGGAAGTCCTCCTACCCTGCCATAATGCCACATGGTACAGTTGCCTGTATGGGGAAGTACAACCCATTGTCTGCCATTCCACACCCCCCCCCCCACACACACACCTTCTCATTCAATCAGGTTGCCCAACAAGCTTATCTAACATGATGGTACAGTCCCCTCCCCACCCCAGCCAACTATGAGCTTCCTGGAACATATAGAGCTGACTCTGTGATCTCAGCAAATACATCTCCACAATGGTTCATTCACATGCCTGCCTGTCATTCTGAGTCCCTCTTCTTCTGTGTTAGTCCACCTCTACTTCCTATTGTCCATACACTCATTTTTTATTACAATCCCAGAATCTGTGTCTGTCATTTATATGGTCTCTATCTCTTACCCTAGCTAAATGGCCTTGGTTCTGTACAGCCTGGCTCAGGAATGAACAATTGACAACCTTGGCATCCCTGGATCTGTTCCAGAACAAATTCCTCTGGTATTTCTTTACAAACTCCAAGGTAATAAATTAATCAGCTATAAACAGTGGCCATTCTGTAGAGACAGAAAAGCAAGCATTGACACTGGCTGTTCTATGAGCAGCTCCTGCAGCAGAGAAGAGAAAACCAGCAGCGATCACATCTAAAGACTGAAACCACCCAGTGTAAGCTGACAGGGCCACCCTAGAAGCCCTGTGCAGAAGCAGCTAGGAGAAATTGAGAGTTTGGGAACAAGAAAACAGGAGATAATCCTGAAGCCAGGACTAAAACTTTGAGACCAAATAGCGTTAACGTTTTGAATCAGTCAGTTAAGGTGGCAGTCTGAAGGACATCCAGGAAAAAGCATAAAAGTAGAAATCTCAGGAATATATTCATCACAAAAAGAGGAAATAGGATCTCTGGGTGGAGCAGAGACTATACAACAGATTAAGAAGCACATCTTAGCCATGAGGCTGAGGCACAACAAATGGGCATAATTCGGGGCAAACTGGAAGACAAATGGAATGACAACTAAAGCCCAAGGTTTAAGGATTCTAACCTCTCCCAAGATCATTGCAAGGATGGCAGATAGGGCAGACTCCTTGCATGTGCGGGACTAGGTGATCATAGGCAAATTTAGAGCCTACTGCCATGCAACCAAAGGATCCTCATTGCAAAGTCTGTAATGGCCAGTCTTGAATATCAACTTGATTAGATTGCAAAGTAACTAGGAAAGAGAGAGAGAGAGCTAGACAGAGAGAAACAGAGACACAGAGAGAGACAGAAAGACAGAGAGACAGAGAAAGTGTGTGTGTGTGTGTGTGTGTGTGTGTGTGTGTGTGTGTGTGTGTAAAGGTATTTCCAGAAAGTATTAAAAAAGGAGGGAAGACTAGGCCTTAATGTAGGCAAACAAAGGCCCTTCATGAAATTAAAACAAGAAAAGAAGAAAGAAGGAAAGAAAGAAAGAAAGAAAGAAAGAGAGAGAGAGAGAGAGAGAGAGAGAGAGAGAGAGAGAGAAGAAGGAAGGAAGGAAGGAAGGAAGGAAGGAAGGAAGGAAGGAAGGAAGGAAGGAAGGAAGGAAGGACAAGCCCACTACCACAGGCATATGTTCACATTTATAATCCCCAACCCCTCTCCTGACTATCATGAGGTTGATATCTCTGCCTCACTATCCCTTTTCACCATGATGTTTGCCTGACCATAGGCTAATCCATAATGGAGCCAGCCAACCATGGGTGAAAACCTCTGTAACCATAAGACAAAAGGAGCCTGTCCCCATGTTATTCAACACAGAACAAAATAGAGTACCCAAGACTAGCCTTTGTTGTATGCACAAATTTCTATAGCCAACTAAGTTGACTCTAACATTGTACCTCAGATGAGTTTGCTTAGCGATGGTTTTGTGAGCTTATCTTAATGAAATGCTGTGGGTATCAAGGAAGAACTGAGAAGAACTAGACACCCAACTCGGTTCTCTGATGTTCTGAATAAAAATTCTACAAAGAAATGCCAGCCCTCTAAGTCTGGTCAAGCCTAGAGACACAGTCTATGAGATCTCTCTGTCTCTCTGCTCCTTTCTACACATTCTGTCATTCATGTCTTTGCCAAGTAGGAAACTAGAAAAAACATCTCCTGACATGGAGTTTCTCTTAGGATTCTGCCCATCCTCTGTAAGACACAGGATTAAACTCAACAACACTCTTCGACACCATTTTCAAACTTCAGAGCCACCAGGCAAACGACCTAAGTCCTGTATAAGTCTTTCTACATCCTTGGATAAGGCTGTTTCTGTATCATGTAATAGTTGACAACCCAGGTAGGTAAGAGATTCCAAGACAGCAAAGAGTTGTTTGAGAGGGAATGTAAATATATTTTGTGTGACATTTATGATCTAAAGTTAGAAGGGTGGATGATACAAGGGTCACCCTTGTCCTCAGGGCGTTCTCAAGACATCATGAAAGACAAACATATGCACATAACTTGATAGTCTGATGTGACAGGGATGGAGAGAGAAGTAAGATTTACCTGTGTAGGAAAATGAGGATGAGTATGAAGATGCCTGCCATGGAAGAGAATGAGAAGATAGGCAGTTTCATAAAGAAACCCTTATTGTAGTCTTGAAAGAGAAGTGAATGCCTGTCTGCCAAGGGGCAAAATATGGGAAAATGTAGCACTCCAAGCAGAAGCAGAGGCTTGCCATACTCCAGAGGCCAGGAGACAGTGCTGTCACAGAAGGAAGAATGTGTTGTCTATCAGGTGCTAGGTGCTGATAGTTGGATAGAGGGGCTTCATTTCCGTTTCTCATTAATTGGAAAACTCAAATTGACTATATCCTTAAACTAATTGATACATAATTATTCCCAAAACTCTCCTGCAATCACATTTTCCTTATAAATAATAACATTGCGATCCCCTAGTTGCCTAAATAGAGCCTTCTTTACCTTGCTCCTCTCCTTATATATTGTAATACTGAGAAAGGATAGCAATTGTGCCTGTCTCATAGCTGTCTACCCTTATCTTGCACTTCACTCTAATCTTAAGAAGGCAGCTCTGGGCTGCGCCTCTCCATGTGTGTTTATTGCTCTGATATCTCTCTGCCTCTGTAATCCGCCCAGAGTCTGTGCTAAATGCAATCTTTTTTCTACAGAGAAGCCTGAGTGTTCTTTACAAGATGAAAATCTATATGACACCTCATTGTAAAACCTTCTCATACCTCAACACTAAATTTTAAGAGAGACAAACTACAGTTCCTTAATATATCAAAAGAGACCATTTACTATCTAACACACACACACACACACACACACACACACACACACACACACACACTCAACAGGAAGGGGCTTTTATTCAAGTACTCTACCTATTCCCTGTAATAAAGTCTGAGATTAGGGCTCAAGGGGAGCACTAAAGCTAATTGTCCTTTAGGATAAGAGATTTATTTATTAAAGGAGTCAGCAACAACACAGAGAGGCAGCACAGCAGAGGCTCTTAGCAGAGCTTGGGCCCGTAAGGCAATGTGGGGTCACCCCTTGTAGGTGTCCCTTGCAATGTGGATGATAAGCCTATAGTATGCACTTGTAGTCTCTGATTGCTGGCATCCGAGGACCCTTTAGTTGATGCATGCTTGTGATGTGCTAATCACTCTCTTACACTTACACTCACAAACCTTCAAAACACTTTAAAACACCAGAGGCCTACTCATTGCTGTGCTTTGGATGCAGTGTTTTCCATGCGTCATCCAGATAATGCTCAATCTCACTTCAAAAAGCAGCTTGGATTTCTCCATCTCTGAGAAGTGAATGCAGAAAGTCCAGACTGTGGTGAATGCCTGTAGTGCTTGACCATACTATTCTTGGAGCGGTGTCTCCACAACCCGGTTGTTCCCACGCTGACAATCCAATCATCCCAATGCCTGCTCTACCTCGCACAGTGCATAGAGATAATATGGAACACTCTTTTAAATAAGTCAATGGATGGTTAAATGATCCCAAGAGCAGGAAATCTACGGTTATGCAAGGTCGTTGGCAGGGTCATCTGAGTGAAAATTGACACAAGACCTCTACAAGAAGCTTGGAGAGCCAGGTAAATGAAATGCCATCAAATTATTAATCAATTTATTCAGTTCTCTCTTCTCTGAAATTAGGAGCATGTGAATGAATATGTATGAACATGTGTAATTATAGTGACTTACACATAAATTACCCAGCAAGCCTCCTGGTGCTAAGTTCATAGGAGCCAGATGCTGGTTTCCACCTGTCTTCTATGTGGTGTCCTCCCTGAAGCATCCAGCCCTGCAGGCAAATCAGCTAAGACTCAACTCTCGTTCTAAGCTATCCCTTTTCTACTGCTCAACAGTCTAACCTCAGAAATGCCAGGACCTCCAGCTATTCCTGGATGGGGAGTCTTGTGAGATTAATTGAGAGGAAACATGGTGTTGTTTCCTCTTCGATATTGTATCACGTCCTAGGAAGCTGCATGTTCCTCCTGTTGGTCCTTTTTCCAAAAAATTAGTTGATAATCCCAATTATCTGTTCTTTAACTTAAAATAAATGAAAGAAAACAGGGAAAAACCTGGAGTAGATAAATGATACCAGTAAATTGTTCTTCTGGAGAGCTCTCAAGATGTCTTTGCTATGTGCTAAGCCTTTACTGCAAACCATTCCTGCTAACTCTGCTGTTATGTCCACCACAGCCCCAGAAAAAGGACCCAGTGAGGACAAAGTCAAGTCGTCTATGATAAGAATGTTAAGAAAGCATATTCTAAGAACTGGGGAGGAATGTCTGGAACGTTGGTAAGAGACTACATTAAAAAGAACAGGCTTTGAATTGACAAGACACTAGTTAAAATCCAAGCTTCACTATTATATAAACTCAATCAAAGTCAAGAGTAACTTTCTTGGACTCCAGCTCTATAACTTATAAAGTAAGTAATAAATGGTTCATGAACTACGGAGAAGAGTAAGCACAATAGCACATACCTCTCCCAACCAAGCAAAGACTATTTACAATGACTAGCAAAGTTCCTATTCTTTGATGAGTAATTACTAACCGTCTCTTCTTCTCTCTGTCTCAAGAGCAACTGTATTAATTATAGTTAGACATTTATTGACATTTGTACAAAGGTTCAATTATGTTAAGTGAATTTGTAGGAAATTTATTTACTATGGTTTTATATTTAATAGTACAGTGTTTCATACATTAAAACTTGTTATAGGTAAGTCTCAGTATAAGAATTGTTAGCAGCAGACAAAATGGCTCATCAGGCAAAGGCATTTGCCACAAAACCTGATGAACTGAGTTAATTTCCAAGGACCCACACAGTGGAAGAAAAAAAAATTGAAACTTAACAAGTTGATTTTTTACCTACACACATACACATGCACACACACACACATATACACACACATGCAAACACATGTACATACACATACACACAGTCAATAAGTAAATGTAAAAAAAACCAGACTTAATGCACACAGAGTCTTTTTGAGGCAGTAGATAAGTTCATTACCTTGATTCTGGAGCTAGTATTATGGCACTTTCATGACCATACTGAAGTATATGCATTAAATATCCAATTGTGTTTTTATCTGTGATACCATAATAAAGCTGTTTTAACAGACAATATGTTTGGTTTGCATATCCATTTTACTGAGTCCCTATATTCACAACACCTGACTTTAAATAATATGTTGAAAAATAAAATAAAACCCATTTATACCAGTATAGCCTTCTCCAGAACACCAAAGCTCCCAAGCCATAAAATGACAACTTTCTTGGTTCTAAAAATCTGTTCTAGTTATTTATAAAGTGTAGAATCAGATCCCTAGTGCCTGACCTCAGACACATAGGTGTCAGGGAATGGTCAAACATCTCATATGAGCAAACTTGAAAAATGAGAAGAGGGCCTCACAAACTTAATCAGAAGATACAAGTACCATCACCCAGGTCTGAGTGGTGATGACTATATTGGTAGAATGGTGACACTAAAAACTCATAATCATAAGCTTGTAGGCTTACATTTTTATTTAAAAATCCTACTTTTAATAAGAGTTCTTAAATGCTTTCACCTCCCTTTCTAGCCAACCATCCAAAGGTAGGAGAGAAAAGATAGTAAAGAGGACAAGAGGATATGGACCTGTTTAGAAATAGTTCTTTGGAGCAATTCTACTCTCCATCACTGGGATACCAGCAGTCCAGTGCAGTAGTGTCAGGATACCAAACATGAATCAGCTTCGGTGAAACAATGTAAGAGAAACTGCCAGACCTTTCCTGAACTGGCACTAGCCAATGGGAGTGACCAGGACAAGCCAGGACACCAGGAGAAGCTTTCTGACATACCTCTCCCAACCAAGCAAAGACCAGCAAAGTAACAAGGCCAACTAACCACTGCAAAGCCAGCCATGCAAGTCTGCCGTCACTGTCTGTTGAATCCCATTCACACTTTCTCAAAACATCACCCGTCCTACCACAGGTCCTGCCTTAGCAAAACAACACCTGAGTCTGCAGCAGTGAGTCTATATACCACCTGACACATCCAGAAACCTCCATTTCACAAGCTATTCACAATTCCACCAGAATGGAAGTGCAAGATTTGGAGTGTTCCACCAAGACATTGAGTTAAAACAGCCAGCCTTCCATTTCCCTCTTACCTATGCATTCAAATCACATCACTACCGGGCAATGATATAGTTATGGACTGTCTCTTGTCTCCTTCTTAGCCAACCTACAGCTCTTCATTTTTGCAAAATCTACTTCCAGAGTATTGGCATCTACGTCATGAAGGCAAGACCCTGTCTAGTGAAGAAAACTTTGGAAGCTCTTCATATTTATTATATAGACTTAAATTGAGAGATGGGCTTGTTGCACCCAGCTGAACAAGGAAACAGGTTATTACACACAGATAAGCAAGGAAGTAGGTTATATGGTATCCATACAGCAGGATCAAGGAGACAGCTCATCTCCGCAGGCACAATCTCTGTCGAGGACCAATCTTCAGGCAATAAACATGGAAGAAAGGCATGTTACTATGGTTAACATTTCCTGTACACACTATTCAGATCCACATTTAGACAGAGGAATTCTTTGCTGTGCCTCTAAGCCTGTCCCTGAGAGAAAGGTTTTGCCACGTTTCCATGGTTCCGGGGCTCTAGCATCTTTGACATGACCACCTGATTTCAACAACACACATGGCCATTCAGCACTTCACTCACTCAGAGCATTCTTCAGCTCCTATACTTATGATATAGATCAACACAAAACCTTTATCTGATTTGTTTCTCATCAACCTAGTTACTAGAGCAGAACATGAAAGATAGTAGAAACTCAATACTTACAGAATTAAAACTTACCAGACTCAATTTGTCTTTTCAGCCTATATGACACTTTCCTTCTATTGCCTCTATGTTTATCCTTCTTCCAACCATTTATACCACTTGGTTACTCTGTAACTAATATTGTACCATTTATCTAAAGTAAATTTCCCCCTAGACTGTATAGAAAAATGCAGGCGTTTAAAATGCATAATATTTCATGTGGTTCCCTCCATCCATAACTAGAATGAGTTGATGGCATCTGTGCTTACAGGGGTTCCTGGGGGGCCTTTGGGAAATGAATCTTGTCCGCTAAGTGACAGCTAACTATCTCCTCTGAAATGCATGTTTTATTTATTATCATAAACATTCTCCCCAGAATGATAGTTGTAATGGTCAGAATGGCATACTATATGTCACAAATACTGAGTATAGTAGGAAAGTTTGTGCCCTTAAATCAAAAGATGTGTGTTCTGTCTAATCCATCCATTCTCCACACACCCTTCCCCTTACTGACCTCAGCTCTCAGCTGTTAATCCATTCATTCTCCTCGCACACTTCCTCTTACTGATCTCAGCTCTCAGCTGTTAAGTTGATGAGCTGTAGGCTTTGTCAATGAGCATGACTAAAGTTCTGTGTGTAAGTATCTATTAATCATAAGCCTAGAGTAAAAATTCAAGACTCGCTGGTCATTAATGAAGCATAAAGAGTATGTGCCCATAGACTTTATATATAGAATGTCCTTTAATGCCAGGTAAATTTTCAAAGGACAGACTGAAGTGTTTATAAAAAGATAAAGAGATAAAGAGAGTATGTTCTGTGGGTGTGTGGAGAGGTAGGGGGAAGGGGATGTCTCAGCAGGCTCATGTAGAGGCATCTCTTCCCGTGAGGGACCAGTCACACTCCGGTATAGTAAAGAATAGAGTTTATTGAGGGCATGGAAAGGGGAGCCAGTAGGGTAGTAGAGGCAGAGAGAGAGAGAGAGAGAGAGAGAGAGAGAGAGAGAGAGAGAGAGAGAGAGAGAGAAGAGAAGAGAAGTAGAGGCCGGCCATGACCACGTGGAGAGAGAGGAAGTGAGGGGAGGGGACAGATAGGCAAGAGGGTAAGAGGGTAAGAGAGAGAGGGTAAGAGAGTAAGAGATTAAGAGAGAGAGGAGGAGGCAAGCAGCCCCTTTTATAGTGGGCCAGGCCTACCTGGCAGTTGTCAGGTAACTATGGGGAGGAGCATACCTGGCTGTTGCCAGGTAACTGTGGAAGTGGAGTTTAGACAGAATACTAACACAGACTTTCAACTTCAGAAAAGTTGCTAATAACTCTTCTATGCTTATAATGGCTAGGAACATAAACATTAACAAGAAAATTTAAAAAGCAATCTAATACAAAGGAAATGTATGCGTATAAATACCCCTTAAAAGAAACCACAAAAGCAGCTTATTCAGTATGTTCAAAGCAGTTCTGTTAATTTAGTATATCACTTATATTTAACATAATCACAACACATGCTCGCTACACAATATATAAAATAATAGTCATACTAATGTCATACGTGAACAAGTGAAATAAGAATTTGAGATTGTGTTTCACTGTGTTTTCCAAGCTCACATAAATCTTCCTGTATAATCTCACTCTTGCAACTCTTCCAGTTTCGCCTGAGCACACTGGGATTTAACATACCAAATGATAACTCTGCTCTAACTGATTAAAAATAAATAATGACCAATTACAAGTAATTAAAATATTATTGCACCCATTAAAGGAAAATTCATTTAGCTAGTGTAATGGCATTACATGTGCATAAAGCATAGGTTTATTCCAGTTCAGATGATATTAAAATGAACATATTTAACTTATATTTTAGAAGATCATAATGCACTTTGTATTAAGCTCTTGTTCCACTAGAATTCTTTTATCAAATATAAAATATTACCTATGAATGTCAATAAAAACCTGTTTTCATTTGTCCTGATAAGGTCTTAACATCAATACTTCTGTTGTTATTCAGTGATCAACATTTCACATGCTGCATATCAAAAACATTTGGCCAGCACAAAATGTGGTTATTTTTGTGCTTCTTTTGTTTTGTTTTATATTTTTAGGAAAGAGAAGGAACATGAAATTTGCTGGTTAGGGAGGGAGAGGATATGGGGAGAGTTGGGGAGAAGGAAAGAATTTAATCAAAATATATTGTACAAGAACATTTAAATAAAGAATAATTACGACACTTTATTTTCTTGACTGACTATACTATGGTTTCTCGGTTGGTTGGTTGGTTGGTTGGTTGGTTGGTTGGTTGGTTGGTTGGTTGGTTTTTTTTTATTCACTTTACATCTTTATTGCTATTCCCCTCCTAGTACTCCCCTCCCATAGTCTCTCCCCCACAGCCTACCCAAGATTCCCTCAGTTTGTGTTTTCTTCATTGTTTCTATTTCCATTTTCAGGTCTTGAACAATTTTATTTCCTTCACCTGTTTAATTATATTTCCCTGTATTGCTTTAGGCAATTTATTCATTTCCTCTTTAAAGGGCTCCGTCATCTTTATAAGATTGGATTTAAGGTCATTTTCTTGTGCTTCAGTTGTGATAGGATATCCAGGCCTTGATGTAGTAGGGTAACTGCTCTGAAGGTGCCATATTTCCCTGACTTCTGTTGATTGTATTCTTTCAAGGACCTTTAGCCATCTGGATGGCTTTGGTCCCTGGATGTTCCTATTGCAGTAGGTAGCAGGAGGGGGTCTAACCTCCATAATCCTGGTGTGGCAGGCTTCTGATAGGTATCCTGGGGCTGTGTGGTTCTAGATCAGCAGGTCTGATGAAGGTGGGCTGAGATGTGGTGGGAAAATGGGGATCCAGCAAGAATAGCAGGCTGCTCAGAAAAGCTGGGGGTGTCCCAGAGGACTCAGCAGGCAGGGAAGATGTGTGTGGGAAGAGAATCTCACCTATATGCTACTGGATCAGTAGGTCTGATAAAGGTGGGTGGAGAGATGGCAGGATAATGGAGCTAGATTATGGTCTTTAAAAGTAAGACTATTGATAGATTTTGAATGCTTAACCCACAATGGAAAAATACATAAAAACTATTATTTTGCAGGAAAACTGTATATATTCAATACATTTAATAGTATATAAACTTTATTTGTTATTTTATAACCTCCTGTAATATGCTTAATATTCAATTTTGTAAATTATATTGTAAGGTAAATCATAAATTGAAATAATAAAAACACTAGAATTTTCACTTATATTTTTCCTGTCCTTCATAAACTAATATTCTAACAAATTGTGTGTGTGTGTGTGTGTGTGTGTGTGTGTGTGTGTGTGTGTATGTGTGACATTGGATAAAACATGGTTTTTAGAGTTTGTTATGATATAAAATAACTATGAAAGAGTGGCTGAAAACATGGCTAATGTCTCACTTGTATCTGAATCTAATTAAAGTTACCAAAGAGTAGTGCGTTGTCTCTACTCTGTGAGTAGTTGTAGGGACTCAGGACACTTCTATCTAGTGGTTCTGCCATTTTCCAGTGTCTCAGCCTCTGGGAGAATGGAAAAGGAAAATCTATTCTTACGTATTGTTACCTGTAATGACAACCAAAGTTTCTGCCCAGGAATGTGACCAAATATTAGTAACATCTCCAGCTCCACTAGAATAAACACTGGGAGGCACAATATGAGTGCATATCCAGGAAGGGTTTCCATAGTGAGCATGGGCTGGTCTGTGCCACAGTGTGTACAGGAATGGACAGGTGGAAGTTGCGAACTTGGAAGAAGTTAATTTACTTAGGAGGCAGGTTTGTGTGATATGTAAAAGTTGTATTCTGTTATTTACATCAGTTATACAGAAGACATTTTAAAATGTAATAGGAAGTGCAACCAAAAATACTTAGTTTAAATAATGTGTAAGACCAATTCTGCCTTTCCTCTCCACTAATTAGTAATTGTGGCATGTTGAGATTTTACAATCCAACCACGTCTTTGTCTACACCTTCTCATGTGTTCCAAGAACTGACACCTCAAAAAATATGGTCTCAATTTTGAAAGCCGTTTAATGGGATATCTGAAGCATGGGCATTCATTAATAGGAGAGAAAGTTTTAATTAAGCCCCATATGCAATTATAACTTTGCTGGTTATTAACAGTGATGAGAAAAATTATACTGCTATGATCACAGCAGAACTATTAATGGGTTTCTTGATGACATAACATTTGTTTAATGGAAGTGTTTCATTTTGTGTGCAAGTGCCATCCGAAGGCAATTTGTCATTGTTATTAATTTAGGATCATTTGATCTGTCTCTCAATTCTGAGTCCAATTATGAGGCGGAAGGTGGCAGAAGCTTCCATCTTGGCTTCCTGCCTGGCAGAAATTTTATAACAACAAAAAAAAATTGGGACAGACATCAAAGTGGTTTGTCTGTTAAAGGTTGGACCACTTAAAAGACACCAAAGACAAGGGGTGCAGAACAAAGAGAAATTCCAGGAAGTGTTTATGCATTGTGGGTCATTAGAGAAAAAAGACTTTCATGCATCTTAAAGTGATATCTTTAACAATGAAATGAGCTGACCTGAAGCCTTCTACACAGCCTTGACAGTTTCTAATGCATCCGCTGTTGTCACACCCAAGATTAAATGAACAGGAACTTTTCCACTTTGAGTAGGATTTGTAGACCAGAGGTGATTGCTTCTATCTTATGGGACTGCCCTGAAAAATAACCCACAAACTGGAGGCAACATCAACAGGAAGTGACTCTTTCTCAGTTCTGGGACCTGAAAATCTGAAACAGCAGAGCCAGGAAGTTTCCTCTCTCCTGGCCTTGCAGATGGCTATCTCATTGAGCCCATCTCTTTTTTTAAATTTATTTCTTTATTTATTATTGGATATTATATTTACATTTCAGATTTTATCCCCTTACCCCATCTCTAAAGCCTGTATTCCTACCTTTTCTTTGTCTTCTCATATGGACACTGATTAGAATGGGTCAAGTCCCATTGTCGTCATCTCATCTACCTTTAATTATTTCTTGGGTGGCCCTGATTCCGATACGGTTCATCGTACAGAAAGGTAGAACTACATACAAATCAAGAAAGAAGGAAACTCAGTCTTTAACAAGGGTCTTTTTACTATTTTTTTTCATTTGTGTGTGTGTGTGCATGACCTGTGTGTGTGCATGTATATCTACGTGCATATGGAGGCCAGAGGTGGACACCAGGTCTTCCTCTGTCACTCTCCACCTTATATTTTTTGAGCCAGATTATCTCACTAACTTCAGCCATGCCAGCTTGCATGAATTCCTCTGTCTCTTCTGCCAACCACTAGCACTAGAGTGGCACACACATGCCACCATGCCCAGTTTTATATGGGTGTGTGGGATCCAAAGGCAGGTCCTCGTACTGGGGCAGCAAGAACTTTAACCACTGAGCCATCTTCCCAGCCCCACTTTTCACTTTCAGTTCTAAACACGGATTTAATGAAACTGATCTCCAAAATCTGGGATCCTGTCTCACTCAGAATCTAGAAATAATGACAGAAGAAGCATGCCCCGCCTCCCCTGCGGTAGTAACTGCTTCCTACTACTGTGTGCAGTAGTAACACACTTTCCTACTCCATTCCCTCCTTAGAAGTTTTCCTGTGGCTTCATTGTGCAGATAAAATTATCTAAGTGAGGGATTTGCAGTAATTTTAGATCCAACTTATTCGTGCTTCTATGTCTTTTGGACCAGATGTAAAATAGTGTTAAGCCAAGAATCACTCTGGAGATGGGAGGGGATGAGGAGAATGAGTTTGGGTGCTAGGTTTATGAGCCCCCTATTCATGTCCTTTTCTGAGGAGGTTGCTATTTTTATATTCATACACAAGCACACACACATGCACCACACACATACACATACACACACCACACTCATACACATACACACATACACACACATACACACACATGCGCACCACATACATACATGTACACATACACACACATACACACACACACACACACACACACACACACATACACACACACCCCATAATTCCAAAACAGAAAGCTACGGTTAAGTGTAAAAAGTTTAGGATGCTGGTACATCTTACTAGCTTTTGGACACAGTGGCTTCATATGAATGGAGAGGAAAGTCCTGTTCCCAACATGTTGGGTGGAGGATACAGGGTTGAACAAGAAAGTTGTATTTAGATTGGAATGGATGTTAGACAAAGGTCTACAGAGCTGTGTGTACAACTAAAGTTGAAGACAGGATAAGAAGAAACAGAGCAGTGGAGAGGATAAAGTCTACAGATTAAAAATCATTTAGCTTTGTCCTCTTATAATGTATGTAACTCCAGCTGGCCTTGAACTGACTAGGTAGATGAGGCTGGCCTGGAACTCACAGAGTTCTCCCTCACTCCAGACTTCTGAGACTAAAGGCATGTGCCAACCATGCCTGGTCTCCTCTTGAAATTTTATATTAATGGGCTATATTCTAACTCAAATACTTTCTAGTAGGGTGAGACTGGGAAAAGACTCCTTTTATCTGTGTTCCTTGGCTTCACCTTTAAAAAACAACTAATAAAAGCATCTATTCACAGCATTACTGAAAAAAACTAGAAAAAAATCATGAAGTTAAAACACACCATAAGTGTCTTCTGTACATTGCATTGCTAACTTCTAGCACCAAGGAAGTAATTTCAGTGACATTCTTAATTCTCAGCTGAAAAATGGAAACTTGAGTTATCTGTGCTTTATTAGAGAGATTTTTTTTTCATTGTTACAACCAAATAGATGACAGAAGGAACTTAAGGGAAGGAAGGTTTATAGGGGCTGAAACTTCAGAGTTGTTTCACCCACTCTCCTTGACACCATGAGTCTTACTGTGGTGAGGTGGAGCCACATAGTATGTTTAGCTCTTGGTGGGCAGGAAGGAGAGAAGAAAAAAGAGAGCAGAGGCCAAGAACAACTTTGAGAGTGATCTGCTTTCTCAAGGTAGGTGCCACCTCCTAAAGTTTCTAGATACACAGAAGCTGGGACCCCAGCAATCAATATAAGCATCTCTGGGAGAAAAGTCAAGTTCAAACTACACAATCATTTTTCTCAAAAGATTGCTGTGAATAATGTTTTTGTTTCTAGACTTCCTTCATATATGTATTTAATATAACTGCACAAACAAAGTTATAAATATACGAATAATTTATATGTAAATATGATTTAAGTGCATAACATACATTATTTATATGTAATTTTGAATGAGCGGTTTTGTTCTTTCATTTGTGGGTGCACACACAATTTGTCATTCTGACAATATTTTTAAGAGAGCTGCAGCAATATGCCAAGTGGTAGCTTGCATGGGTTTGGATGAGAGTGGTCCTCCATGGCTGCCAATAGTAACAGGGTATAACTGTGCACAAAGAATCACAATAGTAAAACCAACTGAGAATCAGACTGTGTTGGATTGCATATGCTGGTGCGTGCCCTGGCAACTCTACACATCCTTAGTAACACCTTGAGTAGTAACAAGCTCCTTCTCTCTTCTGTAGCAAACCATTTGCATTTTGCCATCATCTTCTCACACCCTTCCAACTATTCCCTTTCCCTGAGGATGCTCTGCATGGGTCTGTTAGCCCGGTCAACGGTATGAATAGAGAGGACCCTACATACATACCGGGCTAACTAATGACCAGTGGTAAAAGGAATTACTCCACTGACTGTGTC
This sequence comes from Rhabdomys pumilio, assembly GCA_030674055.1. Classification (NCBI taxonomy): domain Eukaryota; kingdom Metazoa; phylum Chordata; class Mammalia; order Rodentia; family Muridae; genus Rhabdomys; species Rhabdomys pumilio. Next base: position 11,582,912 of record JANHMN010000008.1, on the reverse strand, counting down.
CTGCATGTGGGAGGTACTTTGTTTTACAGTGCATTCGGCACTGAACCGATTTGCAGCTATCAAGGTTAAGTCATCCTGATTGAGATTCAATGTGTTTGCTGGACCCTTGTTCTCTATCAGTACTCAGTCAGACTGCCATGAGAATCAGCTGGGGAACAGCAGAAAGGACTGATGGCTACGCTTCACTTCCAGCCAATTAAGCCAGAATTTCTTGAGGGTGAAGCCTGGTCACTGAGAACTTTGCAATCTTCTCGGGTAATTCCACTATGCAGCTCGGGGAGAGAAGAGCTGGGTCTGGCAGCTCAGCCTGATGACCCTGGCTTTGTACTTACACATCCAAGAGCCTCTTACTGCCTAATTTGTTCTCATCTGTAAGAAGAATGAGGGAGCCTAATTCAGTCGGTTATTGTGAAACATAAATAAAATCATCCATTCAGTGCATGTGGGACAATGCCTGGCACACAGTATGAATCTGATAAACACTGTTATAGTCTAATAGTATTTTTTTCTCATGTGATTCTGGCAGAGAGCAAACATGGCTCCTTGTGTAAATGAAGAAAACAGGCACCATGCTTTTTCAGAGAGATCTTGTGTGAAAGCAAAAAAACTGATTGTAAACTTGGAGCTCGCTTTTATGCTACCAAAACATCTTGATTTTTATTAAAAACCTACTGAGTATAGGTTCCTTACATGCCTGTAAATGTATCACAAATATCCTAGCTGTTATTTTCTATTTTCCACTTCAGCCAGTACCCTGCTTTAGACTCTAGAAAGAAAGACCCTGCCTTGACTCTTGCTGCAGGAGACTTCAGTGCTTTGAAACATCTCCCTCTATATTTTCTAAGTCCCCTTTGGTGAAAAGTTGATGATAAAGGCAACAAGCTGAGGGACCCTGAACTTGACCGTGCAGGATCCAGTTCTTGCCTGGAACAAATCATTTCCACTATCTGGGGTGATTTTTCTTTCACTGGTGTTGCTGAAGATTGAACTATCAAATGGAGCTGACATGCTGACTGGAGTAACTCAAACTGTTGAAAGAGGTAAATATGCCACAAATAAGTTTTTCTCACTTTCAGCCCCCTAGAGGCAGCTCTAACTAAAGTGTATGGCATGCATGAGTCATGCACTCATCAAAACTAGACTTTCACATTGGAACAGGAAAAATCACTGGAGCCACTGTCACTGTGTTCTCCTAAGCCTGTCTGTCTCTTATTAACAGAAGCCAAAAAAAAACAATCCAATAAACATGTGTATTCAGGAAGGGGGTCACGGGATAGCTTGAAAACAGCAATACAAAGCACTCAAGTGAATTCCAAAGGTACTCATGAAACAAAAACATGTTCCTATGTTTTGTGTCCCCAGGCCAATGGGGCAAATAAAGACTATGTGGGTTGATGTACCATGCTTGCACCTACTTAATCCCTAAAACATAGTTTTCTCACATACAAAGTAGAGCTAATCACAATACACATCTTTAGAATTGTTGAGTGGAATGAAAAAGTCAATAGTGAATAGCCTCGCACAATGTCACTAACAAAAGCCACGGTGCGGTGCTAATTATACTAATAGTTACATAAGAAACATCTCCGATGCTTATTAAATGTGGGCCTCGGGGCAGCTTTTAATCAGCATACAATGAACCTACAATCAGTATGAGCTGAGGTGAGCTCAGATAAAGGAATCCCTACTCAGAGGAAAAGGAATCCTTCCTGGAAAGATGTGTATAAATCCATCTTATAAGGAAAATGGTTTCTTTTAAGTAGGAAAATAGAATGGAACATGGGGATGGGAAAAGAGAAAGAAGAAAAGCCTACATGGACCTCCAGTCACTATTCAGGGTTGAATGGACCAGCCTAACTCCATCTTATGATTAGAAGCCATTATATTACAAGATCAAAATAAATTCATTCCTGTTTTCTCTACAACTTAAGTTTGACCCATTTCGACGCATGTCTTGACACATTTTCTGGAGTTTGACATGTCCCACACCCTGTACTCTGACTCTACCCTGACCTCCACCCTGATAAGATGTTCTGCAAATAATTTAGATATGTTCTGCCAAGTTCCTAGGTAACCGAAAACTCTTAGAAACCCCCTACCCTTGCAGTTTTGGGGAGCCTCTATCAACCTCACTTTCTTCTATACTCAAATATGCTGAACTGTCAGATCCCACATTTAGGGAGAAGCAGCTGCTAGCCCAGCTATATTGTGCTTAATTGAATTAAAGAATTTGGTTAATGGTCTTTGCTCTTGTTCAGTGGGAGTCACGGAATCGGAGTCATGGTTGAGCGAAGGCTCCGAGGTCATTGATAAGCTTAAAATTTTTTCCCATAAATTCACAAATACTTCATATTTTCCCAGTGGGTTTTTAGTGATCACTGCAAGCAGGACGCTAACTGATAACTCTTGGTATCTGCCTTAAATGTGATGAGCAGAATGGCATTTCTAACACTTGAGACAAAATGGTCTCAACTCCAAGTCAAGTGACAAGAAAAAACCTTGCTAACTAAAAGTTTGTTGTGGGAATCTTCCTGGAACAAACTCCTGACACCAAAGGGAGTGAAAATGTGTGGGTGTCACCCTTGGGCCAAAGCTGGGGTGGCTTCTCAAAGTCTTTGGTCCTGGGTCCAGTCTGTATGTTTATTTTAGATTCTAGAATCACAAGGTGGTGTGGGTAAGCAGTCAGGACTCCACAGAAGTTAACATGGCAGTCAGCAACCTGCTAAAGGAAACAGCCCATTGTCTTAGCTATTTCTCCAGGTCATTCCAGTCCAGGTAGGCAATGACGTCATGCTTGGCAAATAGGCAGTCAGAGCAGTGCTTTAACTAAGTCATTAAATTAATCAATAAATCAGTATTTAATTATTGGTCTTTTACCTCATTTTACTTCAGAAAGAGTTCTCTCCTCTCTCTGACTCTCTGTCTATCTCTAGGGTGTGTGTGTGTGTGTGTGTGTGTGTGTGTGTGTGTGTGTGTATCTTGTGTGCATGCAGGTGCATGTGCACGTATGTGTGAAGGTCAGAGGACAGTGTCAGGTGTCTTCCTCAGTTACTCTTTGATGTTTTGAGACAAGTTGTTGCACTAAACCTGGGACTTGCTGATTCCATGACGCTGGCTGTCTAGCTAACCCCAGTGATCCTCCTATCTCTGCCTCCCAGTACTAGGATTACAGATGTGTGCCGCTACACCCAACATTTTTAAAACATGGGTACGAAAGATCCAAAGCCAGACCCTTATGCTCACATAACAGGCACTGTATTGATTGAGTCATGTCCCCAGTCTCAGATGATGATGGTTTTCTATTTGGGGCTTCATCTGCACTCTCGTGGCATGTAGTGGTGGCTTCCTCAGCTGGAGGTGGCTCTACTAGTGGTGTCAGAAACAATAATCATAATTAAAAAAAAAAAAACTTTGAGGCTAAATGAACACCAGTCAGTCACTTGTAGGAGACCTGGAGCTGTGGCAAAAGCAATATAGCAGGTTCTGAGCTCTGAAGAACAGAGACAGGCAGGGGTGTGTGTGTGTGTGTGTGTGTGTGTGTGTGTGTGTGTGTGTGTGTGTGT
>JANHMN010000008.1:11549955-11579339 GCA_030674055.1 Rhabdomys pumilio | reverse complement strand
TGTGTGTGTGTGTGTGTGTGTGTGTGTGTGTGTGTGTGTGTGTGTGTTATAAACTCTAGTTCTGAGGCTAAAAGCGGAGCGTGGTTCCTAGAGCGCCTTTCCAGCAGGTAGAGGGCTCTGGACTTGTGTTTTTATCATAACCGCTCTGACTCAGTCCTGTGCCACTGCTGTTGTTTCTGTCAACTTTGTGTGCTTTAGAGGACTAAGTATTCATGTGGGGGATGTGTAGTAGAGCACGCAAGTCCAGTATACGGCTTGCTTACCAAGGTCTGAACATACCCATAGAACACCATGCTGGCCGAGAAACACTGGCCACATCATTCTAGCACACGAGAAGCATCTCTTCTGCAACAACTCTGTAAGGGTCTGTACACAGAGATAAGCACACAGATGGCATGAGCCCTAAGAGAGCTCCCAGCCTAGGGCAAGAACAATCCATCAGCAGCTTTTGCCACAGTAGCCACAGAAGTTTGACTTAAGCTTCTTCCAGGTAATAAATGCAGAATGCATAAAAGAACTTTATTCACAATTCCATGAGGGAATTGTCTATGTTTAGATTTTTTCTGGAGGGTGCCACAATTGGGCTTGGAAAGTTGTTTATATATGGCCACTGAGACCATAACTGATGACATGTGGGAAGCGGCTCTGCTCTCGCTGTTACGGCTCTGCTCTTGCCGTTACAAGATGACACTTGGCATAGGCATTGCTTGAGACCATATATGGCATGCCCGCCCGCGCTGAGAGGTGTGGCTACCCGATCTTCTTACCTCACGTCATTGAGTGTGACCAATTAATAGTGACATCGTGGCAGCTGCTGATAGGTTTAAGGCAATGCTTATAAGGGGCTGCGGGAGCGGAGGAGAGAGAGAAGAGGAAGATCGCTGTACAGGGATAGCTGAATAAACCGTTAGAAGAACACGGTTGCCATTGCCTTATTCCGCTGGTCAGACGTGGGTAGCGACAATGACAGTGGATCAATCTGACAACTAAACTCTCTTATATAACATACAAACAAAAACTGAAGAAGTTGGAAACTAGGGTGAAGAGACAAGAGGTGCAGGGAAGGCATTTATGACATGAAGTGACTGCAAAGCAAAGTGTCCTATAAGAAGTTTCCAGTGGCAGAGGAATTGAGGGACAATTAAGAACACAAGTAGTTAACATCCCAATTAAAATTACTGATGTGATACAAATCAAATCATCTTTTCTCTTCCCTCATTACTTCAGTGGATCTGTGACATTTTTGACACTGTGTGGATGGTTTGGGGAAAGGGGCATTTTTAGTCATTTTCAGGGAAGCTGAGTAGAAAGAGTCTGAATGGTCATAAAAATTAGTTGAAGAACTGTAAGGATTCAGGGACTGGTGCTGAATCACAGCCCTGGAGATTTGTGGAAATCGTGTGATGGTGCAGAATTTTTCAGAGGGTGTTTGTGGTGGTGTGAATATGCTTGGCCCAGGGAGTGGCACTATTTGGATGTGTGGCCTTGTTGGAGGAAGTATGCCATTGTGGGCGTGGGCAAAGAATGCTTCCTCCTAGCCACCTGAGGATGTCAGTCTTTTCCTGTTTGCCTTCAAAACAGAATGTAGAACTCTTAGCTCGTGCAGCACCATGCCTGTCTGGATGCTGCCATGCTTTCTGCTATGACGATAATGGACTGAGCCTCTGAAACTATAAGCCATCCCCAATTAAATGCTGTCTTTTATAAGATTTACCTTGGTCATGGTGTCTCTTCACCTCAATGGAAACCCTATACCAAAGACAGAAATTGGTACCAGGGACTAGAGTATTGCTGTTATAGGCCTGTCTTAGTCAGGGTTTGTATTCATGCAAAAACATCATGACCAAGAAGCCTTTTTGGGGAAGAAAGAGTTTATTCAGGTTATACTTCCACATTGCTATTCATCACCAAAGGAAGTCAGGACAGGGATTCACACAGGACAGGAACTTGGAGGCAGGAGCTGATGCAGAGGCCATGGAGGGGTACTGCTCACTGAATTGCTTTCCCTGGCTTGCTCAGCTTGCTTTCTTATAGAACCCAGTACTACCAGCCCAGGGATGACACCACCCACAATGGGCTAGGACCTCCACCACTGATCACTAATTGAGAAAAATCCCTTACAGCTGGATCTCACGGAGGCATTTCCTCAAAGGAGGCTCCTGTCTCTGTGATAACTCCAGCTTGTGTCAAGTTGACACATAAAACCAGCAAGTACAAGGCCTGATCATGTTTTTTTGTTTGAAGAAATGTGGATTTTGTAATTTGGGATTTGGGAAGCAGTGGGATGCTTTAAGTGGGGCTTACTAAGCCATCCTAGTGGGAATGTGAAATTCATTGGTACAGAAGGCAATTTGAACTTTGTAGCCCTTGCTCAAATGGTTTACAAGGAGAGAAATTCTAGTATATTGCCTAGAGACTGTTCTTGTAATATTACAGTGAAGAATGTTGCTGATTTTTGCCCTTGTCTGAAGGATCTACCTGAGGCTAAAGTAAAGAGATTTATATTAATTGTATTGACAAAGGAAGTCTCAAAAAAGCCCACTATAGTCTTTGTCCTCTCATTTACTCTCATGAAGAACATTTTGATCAATCATAGTAAGCTTTAAAAAGAAAAAATAATAATAGTAAATAATAATAATAATAATAATAATAATAATAATAATAATAAAAGGGCACCAGGAGGTGCAATGAAGATAAATCCTGTGTTTGAGGAGATAAAGAGATTAAAGGAATGGTAACTTTGAAGGAGGATCCCACCCAAACTAAGCTTATTGTTTGTGCATTTGCCATTGAACAAGAAATAGTTATATAATATTAGGTGGTGATGGTGGTAGTGGTGGTGGTGGTGGTCTTCCTTGGTTATTGTTTTTATTTGGACCTTTAATCTGAAACAAACTATAATCCAGAAGTGGAGGACACACCTCTAATCCAGATCTTGGGGCTTAAAGACACAGGCTTTTGATCTGGATCTTGAGAAACAATGGCCATGAAAAGCTTAAGCCCAGGCATGGTGGTGCACATCTTTAATCCCAGAAGACTGAGGCAAGCAGATTTCTGAGTTTAAGGCCAGCCTGTTACACAGCAAGTTCTAAGTAGAGAAAAGCTTAGCATGGTAGTACATGACTTTAATCCTACAACTCAGGAGACAGAGCCATGAAGATCTCTGAGTTCAAGGTCAATCTCTAGAGCAGGTTCCAGGACTGCCAAGCTAAGGCAGTGAAGGATGAACTAGAACAACAGGGCCCTGTTCCAGGCCCATCGAGCAGCAGAACTCCACAGCTTTGGCCATGTGGCTCTGCCATTATAGTCAAGACTAGAAGGGGCTACTTGGACAATTGATGCTGGTTAGCCAGAGCTAAGAAATTAAGAAGAGACTAGCATCACTAAAGTGAAATCTTCTGGGAAGTGTTTTCTGAGAGCACAAAGAAACTGTGTTCCAGAGATGCTGCAGCTTGTCTTAGTAATGTGTAAGAATCGCCTAGGTGGTGCTGCTGTCTTTGAAGGCATGAAGGGGTCATGAATAGCAGCTGAAGCTTGGCACTGGAAGATCCCAGAAAAGCCACTGGTGAAGGTGCAGCCTCAGTTACAGTTGATGGACCAGGACTGAAGGAGTCATGCAAAGAAGTTGAGGTTTTGAACTACCAAGAGAGCCTATGAAAGGCTATTGGTGAAGCCTAGTTACAGAGGAAAACCCCAGAGTATTGGAGATGCCAGTGCCGTGGGATGACCTCTAAGAACAGCAGCAGCGGTGGAGTAGAATCAACCAGAGCAGAGTGCTGCAGTAGCAGAGCTGGAGAAGTGACCAAGCTCATTGGAGGAGGCCAGAAGATCATACGTAGATCCCAGACATTGGAACAAGAAGGTATGAAGTTCAAGTTACCCTGGAGACTCTAAGATATTAGAGATGCCAGAGCCATGGGATGCCTGCTGAGGAAAACTACTAACAGGAAGTCAAACCATACCAAGAGAAAGAAGTGTTTTGTTGTTATCAAAGCTGAAATAACTTGGACATCAGACAGAGATATAGAGATTGGAGTTTGGTCCAGTATTTCCCCACTATGATATTTTGGATTGGTAATGTATATCTTGTGCCTTGATATTTTGGAGGTATATGATCTGCTTTTTTTTATTTTGACTTTATAGAGGATTACAGTTACATGACTGGATGAATCTCAGAAGAGACTTTGAATTTTGGACTTTTAACATTATTGAGACTCTAGAGGCTTTTGAAGTTGGACTAAATGTATTTCTCAATATGCCATGGCAAGTATGAACCCCCGTAGACTCATGTGTTTGAACAAGCCAATGGGAGCCAGGGAGTGGAATATGGTAGTTTGAATATGCTTGACCCAAGGAGTGGCACTATTAGGAGTAGATGTGGCCTTGTTCAAGGAAGTATGTCATTGTGGGAATGGTCAAAGAGTGCTTCCTCCTAGCTCACTGAGGATACCAGTCTTCTGTTTGCTTTAGGAATAGGATGCAGAACTCTCAGCTCTTCCAGTACCATGCCTGCCTAGATGCTACCATGCTTCCTGCCATGATGATAATAGACTGAATCTTCAAACCTGTAAGCCAGCCCCAATAAAATGTTGTCTTTTCTAACAGTGGTCTTGGTCATGATGTCTCTTCATAGCAATGGAAATGAAAACCATAACTAAGACAGTATACAGGGGGTGAAGCCAATTTAATTACATCTCAAAATCAGGGTGGTTTATGCATAGAATAGTGTTTTTAAGACATCTGAAATGTATGACATGTTCACATTTCACTGTAACTACAATAAATTTAGAGAATGTCAAACACTTTAGGTGTATAAATATATGTTTCTGATTTTCTCTTATTCTTTGACAATTTTATGCATATATACAATATATGTTGGCCCTACTCACTCCCAATCTCCCTCTTTCTTCCCCAGACATCCCCTAACATGTCAGCTTTCCACCTTCACATACCCAAATACACACTTCTTTTTTTTGTAACCTCCTCAATCCAACTCGTGCTGCCTGCCAAAATGATGACTGATCTTTTTGCACTGAACTTGTGCAGATTTTATGGAGGAAATCACAGCTGTAGTGAGTTCATGAGAAAACACATACCTTTTAAGGCCTATTTGTGAAGCAACCATAATTTCCCCCATCTCTTTGTATTCTGATTAAGCTTTCAGTTAACCACCCACCCCATTTGGTAAATGCCTGTTACAACACCCTCAGGTTTTCTACATCGCTGAGGTTAATGTCTGCACTGCCTGTGGCCCACCTGGAATATAGCATGCATTTATTTCTCAGCCTCCTCTCCATTCACAGTGATCTCCTCTGTTTGTAAAGCAAGTAAGAAGGCAACTCATTCATCCCAGCAGAACGAATTCTTCCCAGCATGCTGAGCAGGTTCCTGAGTGTGCACAGCCTGTATCAGCCACTATTTCCACCTCACGTGCACTGTACACTTCCCCTTCCAAAGTTCATATTAAAAAAGAAAGTAGCAGGCACATGTGGAGGAGTTGAAAGTCCAAAAAGGGCAGCGTGTATTTTTGTTCAATAGAGAAGTCATTTAACTCTGCTGGGAAAAAAAAAAGCATAATCTGCTTTCCAGAAAAGAAAAAAAGGACAAAAAATAGAAATAAGAAGAGGAGGGATGGAAGAAGATGTGGAGGAAGAGGAGAAGGAGTTGAGAGACTGGAAGGAGAGGGAAGAAGTACTTAGAGAAGAAGAAAAGATGGGAAGAAGGAAGAAAGGGGAGGGAGAAAGGAGAAAGAAAAGAGAGGAAATGATGTTTCTGGAAGATTTATTCTACATAGTGCCAGAACCCACAAGACACAAATTTGGCTCAGTCTGTGTAAGGTGGTTATAATGGCTACATCCAACAACTCTGAAAACACTTCCTTTATAGAGATGCAGGAAGCTAGAAGATGAAGAGGAGTCTGAGTTGCCATTTGTTAGACATCCTCCAGGGAGGGTTTCAGAAAACTAGAAACAAATCAGAGTTAGCTATAGCTTCCAAGTCTCTTCAACACACCACAGAGTAACTCCAGCTATATCCATGAAGAAATCCAGTCTCCACTGCAGGAATCTCAATACATTCAGTCATGGAGGATAAAGCCAAATGCTTTTTGCTGTCATCTTATGGGAGACTATTAAATGTTCTTTCAGCTGATTGTTCACAAAATGAACTGTGAAGAAATCAAGAGAAACATAAATGACTGCATAAAGCCATAAGGTTAATTATTCTCTTCTGTGGTGAATGCAGAAAAGAGGAGAATTTAGGATACTGTTTGCAGGACCAAAAGGTACTAACAGGGATAAGGTGCTCCTCCAAAATAAAATCCCTGTCTAGTGATTGTTCATGCAAAACCTGGAACTAGCATAAAGCAATTTTGCAGTTGTCATTAAATTCTCAAGACAGTTGACCTTAAAATTTGGAGATTTTTCTAGATAGATTCAAACTGGTCATATTTACCTTTAAAATCAAATCTCTGGGAATGAAGAAATGACTCCTGGTTAAAAGTTCTTGCTGCTCTTGCAGGGGGCAGTTCCATTCCCAATACCCCTGTGGTTTCTCACAGCCATCTGACAACCTTTCTAAGGATCTAATGCCCTCTTTTGGCTTTCATGGACACTGCAGAAAGGCAAGAGAAAAGTCATAGAGATAGAAGTATGTGGAAGACTCACTGAGTCATTGAAACATTTCACACCATTGTGCTATGAAAATATCTGACAAACACTCCATACACTCTAACCACAATAAAACTAGTTATCTGTGTCAGTCAACTGCTACTGGGTATGGGGCTTTCCTTAAGTGTGGATTGCATACCCAGTGATACACCACTGGAGGAAACTAATGTCTTCTTTGGGGGAAGTTGTCAATTGGAAATAACTTCTAGGCTGGGAATAAGGACTCATGTCCACTTCCCAGAGGGAGAGAAAAAGCGTGTTTAGAACTGAATGGGCAGGGAGCTGAAGAAAATCTGGAAAGATACAAGAGTGAAAGCTATGGAAAAAATATACTGAATAAAAAAAATTCTTAAACTTAAAGAAGGAGAGGTAGTTATCTACTTTAAAGATAGAAGAAGCCACACAAAAAGTAAGGAGGACAAGACTCGACCAAGGAGCTGATGCAAGCCACAAGGGCAGAAAAAAACTGCATTTTACAAATAGAACTACACTGAAAAGAACGAAAGCACCTGGGAGATTTTTTTTCCAATGTTTGCAAATGACGGCCAGCCAACACGTGAATGTCAGCACTCAGAGACATTAAAACTCTCTTCAAGCGCTCTCTTGGTGCTTGTGGATGGGGCAGACACCTAGCTGGTCTGCTCCCATGAAGACGCCATATGCTGAGAAATCCTAGAGGAGCCAATGCACTCAGAGCAGCTGGAGCTCAGGATCACAGGATCACAGAGATATCTGGACCCTGAGGACTTCTGACACAAGCAAGATAACTGGAAAGACAGGCTCTAGTCAGAGCCAGTGAGTGCAGGTAGCACCAGAGTTAACCAGATGGTGAAAGGCAAGCTCAAGAACTTAAGTAATAGAAACCAAAGCTACTTGGCATCACCAGAAGCCAGTTCTCCCACCATAGCAAGCCCATCACACCAGAAAAGCAAGATTCAGAATTAAAATCACTTCTCATGATGATGATAGAAGACTTTAGGAAGGACATAAATAACCCCCTTGAAGAAGTACAAGAGAACACAGGTAAACAAGTAGAAGCCCTTAAAGAGAAAACACAAAAACCTCTTAAAGAATTGCAAGAAAACACAACCAAACAGGTGAAGGAATTAAACAAAACCATCCAGGATCTAAAAATGGAAGTAGAAACAATAAAGAAATCTCAAAGGGAGACTACCCTGGAGCTAGAAAACCTAGGAAAGAGATCACGAGTCATAGATATAAGCATCACCAACAGAATACAAGAGATAAAAGAGAGAATCTCACATGCAGAAGATACCATGGAAAACATTGACAAAATTATCAAAGAAAATGCAAAATGCAAAAAGCTCCTAACCCAAAACATCCAGGAAATACAGGACACAATGAGAAGGCCAAACCTAAGGATAATAGGTATAGATGAGGGTAAAGATTCCCAACTTAAAGGGCCAGTAAATGTCTTCAAGAAAATTATAGAGAAAAACTTCCCTAACCTAAAGAAAGAGATGTCCATGAATATACAAGAAGCCTACAGAACCCCAAATAGACTAGACCAAAAAAGAAATACCTCCTGTCACATAATAATCAAAACATCAAATATGCAAAACAAAGAAAAGATACTAAAAGCAGTAAGGAAAAAAGGTCAAGTAACATATAAAGGCAGACCTATAAGATTTACACCAGACTTCTCACCAGAGACATAAAAGCCAGAAGATCCTGGACTGATATCATACCGACCCTGAGCAAACACAAACGCCAGCCCAGACTACTGTAGCCAGCAAAACTCTCAATCACTATTGATGGAGAAACCAAGATATTCCATGACAAAACCAAATTTACACAATATCTTTTCACAAATTTAGTACTTCAAAGAGTAATTGATGGAAAACTCCAACACAAGAAGAGAAACTACAACCTAGAAAAAGCAAGGAAGTAATCTTCCAACAACCCCAGAAAAAGATAGTTACACAAACATAATTCCACCTCTAACAACAAAAATAACAGGAAACAACAATCATTTTCCTTAATATCTCTTAATATCAATGGACTCAATTCTCCAATAAAAAGACATAGACTATCAGACTAGATACATAAACAGGACCCAGAATTTCGATGCATACAGGAAACACACCTCAGTGAAAAAGATAGACACTACCTCAGAGTAAAAGAATGGAAAACAATCTTCCATGCAAATGGTCCCAAGAAACAAGCTGGAGTAGCCATTCTAATATCAAATAAAATCAACTTTCAACCAAAAGTAATCAAAAAAGATAAGAAAGGACACTTCATACTCATCAAAAAAAAAATCTACCAAGATGAAATCTCAATTCTGAACATCTATGTTCCAAATGCAAGGGCACCCACATACATAAAAGAAACTTTACTAAAGCTCAAAGCACACATTGCACCTCACATAGTGGGGGATTTCAACACCCCACTTACAGCAAAGGACAGATCATGAAAACAGAAACTAAACAGAGACACAATGAAATTAACAGAAGTTATGAGCCAAATGGATTTAACTGATATCTATAGAACATTTCATCCTAAAACAAAACAATGTACCTTTTTCTCAGCACCTCATGGTACCTTCTCCAAAATAGACCATATGACTGGTTACAAAACAGACCTCAACAGATACAAAAAGATTGAAATAATCCCTTGCACCCTATCAGATCACCATGGATTAAGGCTGGTCTTTAATAATGACAAAAACAATGGAAAGCCTACATACACGTGGAAACTGACCAATACTCTAATCAGTGATGACTTGGTCACAGAAGAAATAAAGAAAAAAAAAAAAAAAACACTTTTTAGAATTTCATGGAAATGAGGACAAATCATACCAAAACTTGTGGGACTCCAGGAAAGCAGTGCTAAGAGGAAAACTCATAGCTCTAAGTGCCAACAAAAAGAAACTGGAGAGAGCATACACTAACAACTTGACAGCACACCTGAAAGCTTTAAAACAAAAAGAAACAAATACACCCAAGAGGAGTAGACGGCAGGAAATAATCAAACTCAGGCCTGAAATCAACCAAGTAGAAACAAAAAGAACTACACAAAATATCAACAAAACCAGGAGCTGGGTCTTTGAGAAAATCTACAAGATAAAGAAACCCTTAGCCAGACTAACCAAAGGGCACAGAGACAGTATACTAATTAATAAAATCAGAACTGAAAGGGGAGACATAACAACAAAAATTGAGAAAATTTAAAAAATCATCACATCCTACTACAAAGGCCTATACTCAACAAAATTTAAAAAATCTGGATGAATTAGACACCTTTCTAGATAGATACCAGGTACCAAAATTAAATCAGGAGCAAATAAACCATCTAAGCAGTCCCATAACCCCTAAAGAAATAGAAGCAGTCATTAAAAGTCTCCCCACCAAAAAAAAGCCCAGGACCAGATGGTTTTACTGCAAAATTCTATCAGACCTTCAAGGAGGACCTAATACCAATTCTCTTCAAACTTTTCCACAAAATAGAAACAGAAGGAACAATACCCAATTCGTTCTGTGAAGCTACAATTACGCTCATACCAAAGCCTCACGAAGACCCAACAAAGAGAGAGAACTTCAGACCAGTCTTGCTTATGAATATCGATGCAAAAATACTCAATAAAAGTCTCACAAACTGAATCTAAGAACACATCAAAATAATCATCCATTATGATCAAGTAGGCTTTATTCCAGGATTCAGGGATGGTTCAATATTTGGAAATCCATCAATGTAATCCACTACATAAACAAACTCAAAGAAAAAAAAAACCACATGATCATCTCACTGGATGCTGAGAAAGCATTTGACAAAATTCAACATCCCTTCATGTTAAAAGTCTTGGAAAGATCAGGAATTCAAGGCCCATACCTAAACATAGTAAAAGCAATATACAGCAAGCCAGTAGCCAACATCAAACTAAATGAAGAGAAACTTGAAGCAATCCCACTAAGATCAGGGACTAGACAAGGCTGCCCACTCTCTCCCTACCTATTCAGTATAGTACTCAAAGTCCTAGTCAGAGCAATTAGACAACAAAGGGAAGTCAAAGGGATACAAATAGAAAAGGAAGAAGTCAAAATTTCACTATTTGCAGATGATATGATAGTATACTTAAGTGACCATAAAACTTCCACCAGAGAAATCCTAATCCTGATAAACAACTTCAGCAAAGTGGCTGGATATAAAATCAACTCAAACAAATCAGTAGTCTTCCTCTACTCAAGGGATAAACAGGCTGAGAAAGAAATTAGGGAAATGACACCCTTCACAATAGTCACAAATAATATAAAATATCGTAGAGTGAATCTAACCAAACAAGTGAAAGATCTGTATGACAAGAACTTCAAGTCTCTGAAGAAAAGAAATCGAAGATCTCAGAAGATGGAAAGATCTCCCATGTTCCTGGATTGGCAGGATTAATTTAGTAAAAATGGCCATTTTGCCAAAAGCAATCTACAGATTCAGTGCAATCCTCATCAAAATTTCAAATCAATTCTTCATGGAGAGAGAAAAAGCAATTTGCAAATTCATTTGAAATAACAAAAAACCTAGGATAGCAAAAACTATTCTCAACAATAAGAGAACTTCTGGGGGAATCACCATCCCTGACCTCAATCTGTAGTGCAGAGTAATAGTCATAAAAACTGCATGGTATTGGTACAGAGACAGGCAGGAAGATCAATGGAATAGAATTGAAGATCCAGAAATGAACCAACACATATGGTCACTTGATTTTTGACAAAGGAGCTAAAACCATCCAGTGGAAAAAGGACAGCATTTTCAACAAATGATGCTGGTTCAACTGGAGGTCAGCATGTAGAAAAATGCAAATCAATCCATTCTTATCTCCTTATACAAAGCTCAAGTCTAAGTGGATAAAGGACCTTCACATAAAACCAGATACACTGAAACTAATAGAAGAGAAGGTAAGGAAAACCCTTCAATACCTAGGCACATGGGAAAAGTTTCTGAACAGAACACCAATGACATATGCTCTAAGATTAAGAATTGACAAATGGGACCTCATAAAATTGCAAAGCTTCTGTAAGGCAAAGGACACTGTCAATAGGACAAAATGGCAACAAACAGACTGGGAAAAGATTTTTACCAATCCTACATCTGATAGAGGGCTAATATCCAATATATATAAAGTACTCAAGAAATTAGATTTCAGATAACCAAATAACCCTATTAAAAATGGGGTACAGAGCTAAACAAAGAATTCTCAACTGAGGAAACTCGAATGGCAGAAAAGCACCTTAGGAAATGTTCAACATCCTTAATCATTAGGAAAATGCAAATCAAAACAACCCTGAGATACCACCTCACACCAGTCAGAATGGCTAAGATCAAAAACTCAAGTGATAGTAGATGCTGGCGAGGATGTGGAGAAAGGAACACTCCTCCATTGTTGGTGGGATGGCCACCTGGTACAACCACTCTGGAAATCAGTCTGGCCGTTCCTCAGAAAATTGGACATAGAATCACCTGACGACCCAGCTATACCTGGGCATATACCCAGAAGATGCTCCAACATATAACAAGGACATATGCTCCACTATGTTCATAGCAACCTTATTTATTTTAGCCAGAAGCTGGAATGAATACAGATGTCCATCAACAGAGGAATGGATACAAAAAAATGTGTTACATTTACACAATGGAGTATTACTCAGCTATTAAAAACAATGAATTAGAGAAATTCTTAGGTAAATGGATGGAACTAGAAAATATCATCCTGAGTGAGGTAACCCAATCACAAAAGAACACACATGGTATCTACTCACTGATAATTGGATATTAGCCCAAAAGCTTGAAATACCCAAAATCCAACTCACAGACCACATGAAACGTGTGAAGAAGGAAGACCAAGTGTGGGTGCTTCGGTCATTCTTAGAAAGAGTAACAGAATACTCAAGGGAGCAAATGTAGAGACAAAGTGTGGGACAGAAACTGAAGGAGGGACTGTCTGAAGACCATTCCATCTGGGTGTCCATCCCATGTGCAGTCACCAAATGTAGACGCTGATGTGGATGTCAGGAAGTGCATGCTAACAGGAGCCTGATATAGCTGTCTCCTTAGAGGTCTGCCAGAACCTGACATATTCAGAGGTGGATGCTCACAGCTAACCATTGATCTGATCAAGGGGTTCCCAATGGAGGAGTTAGCTAGAAGACTGAAGGAGCTGAAAGGGTTTGTGGCTCCATGAGGAGAACAACAATACCAACCAACCACAGCTCCCCAGGGTCTAAACCCCTGCCTGAGAGCACATAGGGAGGCACCCATGATTCCAGCTGTAAATATGAGAATGGCCTTGTCGAGCATAGGTGGGAGAGAAGATCCTTGGTCCCATGAAAGCTGGACACCGAGTGGGGGGAATTCGAGGGTAGGGAGGTAGGAGTGGGGGGTTAGGTGGGGGTACATCCTCATGGAAGCAAGAGGAGGGGGGATGGGATGGGGGTTCCTGAGTGGTGAGGGAATGGGGTAAGGGGATAAAATCTGAAATCTAAATATAATATCCAATTTATTAAAAAGAAAAAAAAAGACCCTCTTCAAGCACCTCATAAGACTTCCAACCTCCTGCCAGTCAGTGGTGGAGCACGCTTTTAATCTTGGGAGGCAGAGGCAGGCAGATTTCTGAGTTCCAGGACAGCCAGGGCTACACAGAGAAACCCTGTCTTGAAAAAACAAAAAATCAAAAAAACAAAAACACAACAACAACAACAACAACAACAACAAAAAGACCTCCAACCTCTAGCTGTGGAATAACCAGCTGTTTTAAACCACAGGGTTCAGGGTAAGTTAAGGGAAGTAATTTGAGGAGGCGTTTTTCCCGTGGAAGAGAAGCATGATGCACCTTACTTAGACACCCTTAATAGCTGTTATTAAAGAGTCAGCCTGGTCAATACTCAAGATGGAGAGAGTGTGTCTTCTGTGACCCCAGTACTCCCCTTTCTGAGCCCCTCACCCAGTTTTGATGGTTAGCACGCTGCCTTGTGTCTTTCCATTATCGGAGCTTTTAGTCAAGGTAATGTACATCCTTTCATGTAACCCTCTCAGGGAACTTTTGCTGTAACTAAGATCAAAACTCAGCCAAGGAGTTGGGATTCAAGGGCCAAGGAGAAACCATCATTTTTCCAGGAACCCTTGGAAGCAGAAATAATGGAGGGTCCTGAATATGTACATGGAATTTACAATAACTTTGTCTGCATGAAAGTGAGAGAGTTGAAAAACTTACAACTGAGCAGGTAACAGTAGAGGAACAATGAAGACATGTGTGTCCCATCTCAACGTTACTCTTCAGTGGCCTGGACTTCAAGTTTGTCAAACACTAACTTTAAATATTTTAAGATTAAACACACAGAGAACCAAACAGAGGCAGTCAAGAATCCTCTCACTCAACAGACCCCAACTTTACCTTATTAATTTCACTGATTTTACTTTTAGGGAAGGCACAATCACTCTTAAGCATAATAATTTTTTTTTTTACTTTATTGAAAAGATAGCCTCAATCTGGTGATAAAATATACACCTGAAGGGATGACTGACCTCTACCCATTACCCTGAGTACCTCCTCTCTTCCCTGCAAATATTTAAGCAGGACCCTGAGGTTAACAGAGGCTGAATGTACACTTATTGCCAGTCTTTCCTTCCCTGGGGACAGAAACAAAATCAGTCCACATGTGCAACTTCTAAGCTTCATAATCACAATTAGCTGATGACTTCACAGCCCAAAGGTTGAAGCTTAGGAAGAAGACAGGTTTCATCGCCAGAAAATTCTATCTTTAAGAAGAGGCCTGTCCACATATCCTGCCAGTGACTTCCCTCTGCTTAAGTCTTAGATTTCTCATTTTTAAAAAAATGGAGCAGATATAGTAAGTCAGGTATAGGATTCCCACGGGGATAAAGGAAATTATGTGTGTAATACATTCATTACACCCAAGGTACATATTAAAGGGCCAGAATATTAACGGCAGTAAGTATAATCACTGTTTTAGTCTTGAGAATAGTAAAAGAGCCAAAAGGAGTAGCTCAAGGGTGTCTGATATCAGTGCAAGGTCTGAGTCACATGATCATTCACAAAAGTACATCTTAGAAAGGAGACATTCCCACCCTTTAGGAGCAAAGGAGTGTGGGAGCCATGGCCAGGCTGAGACTCCTGCAGTACAGAGGAAGGTGGTAGAGATAGCCAGGCTGAGACTCCTATGTTAAAGGGGAGGGTGGAAGACATGGCCAGGCTGGGGCTGTTATGGGGAATGTACTAACTGGGTAATCCAGATCAAGCTGGAGCTCAGTAATTCTTGGGCTGCCACAGGCCTGGACCAGCCTGAACCTGAGTCCTCAGCATCACCACAGCGTCCAGAACTAGAACGCCCCTTTAGTTATGTTTCTATAGTTGCAGCTGTTTTGAGACAGGATTTCACTTGATAGCCCAGGGTAGCCTCACAGCCAGGGTCCTCCCTGTTTACCTCACAAGTTCTGGGACTGCACACATGCCTCTGCACACTCGGCTCTTCTGTTACATCTAGGCAAACATTTTGTAAGTTCTGAGCAATGCTCATCAATGTTGAGATGATATTAGACTAAAAAGAAGAAGTCTGCTTTTTATGTAATCCAGTTTAAAATCCAGTTTTAAAAGTATGGGAACAGATTAGAGTGGTAAGCAGATCTCACAGGGTGCCATTGCTGTTGACTGCATGGAGTTGACTGGGATAAGAATATGGCTGAGCAGCAGCCAAAGAGAAAAGTTCCAAAGGAGAGCCCAGCCCCTAGTGGGCCCCCTTTGTCTTGGTTCCCTTCCTTCCTTCTTTCTTTACTTCCTTATTTTCTTTCTTCCTTCCTCCTTTTCTTCCTTTCTTCCATGCTTTCCTGAGCCTTTCTTTAATACCAGCAGTCAGGAGCCAGCGGCAGATGTATCTCTGAGTTCAAGGCCATCCTGATCTACAGAAAAAGTTCTAGGACAGCCAGGATTACACACACACACACAAAAAAAAAAAAAAAACAGATAGATAGACAGAGATAGATAGACAGATAGATAGATGATAGATAGATAGATAGATAGATAGATAGATAGATAGATAGATAGAGTAATTAAATAATTAAATCCTGGAAAACGACATGAGACTAGCTGATTGATACCATAAAACAAACCAACCCTTAAGCAAGAGTGACACTCTAAGACAGCAGATCCTGAGACAGTGATCCAGCTTGTCTAACTCAACCAGCTTGCTCAGTGAGAGACCCTGTCTCAAAAAAATAAGGTGGAAACCAACATGGATCTCTGGCCTCCAAGTGCACATACCCACACAGAAACACATACACAAGCACACACCATGCATACACAGAGAGAGCGTGGAAGTTACTTTCCTATGAAAAGGATAGTCACTATATCTTGTAATGTTCTCCTTGTAATGTATCCAGATGTTCTTCTGTAAGGTGGAACCCCTGCCCTCAGATGAACTGGCAATGGAAAGCCGGCCCACTGACAATCCCAGACTGTCTTTCCCTCAGTGAGCTTCTTCTTGATCAAAGGAATGTTGACTAAAAGGGTTTTGTACACTAACACTAACACAAAGGTCACTCAGAAAGGTCAAGTTTGCCAGTTAGTACATGTAATGATTTTTCCAGCCTCTGCTCTTCCTTTTGTATTCTTGCCCCAGTGACCAACAACAGCAGATGCCAGCACACAGTGGGTTGTATCACACTTCTTAGGGCTCTATGACTCCAAGAAGTGACCAAACATTCTTTCCAGGCAGGTCTTGCCTTCTAATAGGATGCTTACAGAGGAAATGGCGTTAGGAAGTAACCTTTGAATGACTAAGGGACCACAGCCAGATAGGAGCTTTATGTACTTTAAAACTTCTATCTAAGTTGGAAGGGCTATTTCCCAAAACCCTAAGTCAAGGAAGTTTTAGCCCATTACCCTTCAAAATTCCAGTCCTGGACTCACATGCTCCAGCTTTTCTATCTGCACACACAAACAGGAAAAGCCTCCCACTCCAAGCCTTAATCATCACCCAAACTGTAAACTCTGGGCTCAAACTTGTCAACAAAGGTGAACTTGCTTTTAGCAAATTATGCCAAGGACGGCAAGGAAAAGCCACATGACTACAACACATACACAATGAATAATCACCAGGGGAGGCAAATCATACTAAAAGCAGAGACCAGGGTTTCTGCAAGTGCAAAACTCACCTTATGGAGCAAAGCCTATCAAAGCAGATGACACCCACATAAACCCCCACAAAAAGAGCAGAAAACCAAGATTAAGCCAGGACTAAAAATGGGCAAGCTGGGACCCCTGGGTCTCATGAACAGCACAAGCAAAGCTGACAGTCCCAGCTGCCTCCCAGAAAGAGTCATATTCTAAGTTCAGAAAATCAACCCAGACTCTTCTCTCCATCCCAGGAAGGCAGGCCTGTGCAGCAGATGTGAAGTGCCTGCCCAGATACTGGCATCCCTTCTCTTCAGACAGATACTTTGTACACAGCACAGCTCCAGGGTCCAGTGGCTTAAGAGGTTTAGAAGGATGCTAATCAGACAAGATGCTGTAAAGGTCACTGGAGGTTTGGAGAGCGAGAGAGTAGTTCTGCATTGCTCTCTTCCATTCCTCTCTTTTTAATGTTTTAAGTACTTATTGCATATTTTATTTCTGCTGGGGAGTTTCATGTGTGAGGTACTTCAGAAGCCAGAAAAGGGTGTCAGATGCCCTGAATCTGGAGTTTCAGGTGGTTGTAAGCCATCCAACATAGGTACTGGGAACTAAACTCAGGTCCTCTGGAAACATAAAGTGCTCTTAGCTGGTGAGCCATTTTCCCAGCCCTCTCTCTTATTTTGATACAAGGCAACAGCGTGTAAGCACCATTCCTAACAACAATACAGAAGGAAAAACCAAAAAGTGCTCCTCAAACAGTAGCTTACAACAAAGTAACTACTAACAAAGGCTGTCACAACTCACCACAGAAACATTTTTGTTTCTCTGGAAACCAACATCTTTTTAAAACTTCACAGTCCAAGTCATCAGTGAGAAAACGGAAGCATGGAGGCACTGATCCAAAATCAAATGACAAATTCATAGCAGAAGGCCTGTAAGTAGCCGTAAATTCTCCTGGCTCCTTACTACACGCGTAAGCTGATTCCAATACCGCCTCTTCTGCAGAATCTCGCTTGTCGCCCAGTATCCCAGGACAGCTCCCAAAACCCCACAGCCAGTTACTGACCCTTATTGACATCTAAAAATCCTGTCACTCTCAAGCTTATTTTCAGATACCTGAGAAGGTGGTCATCACATCTGAGAACACGGGGCCTAGTACCTGATCTCCTTGCCTGCAGTGCCCCCTACCGGCAGCTTCAAGCCACGTGTCGCTCCTTTTCCTCCACCGGTGAAAAGCCTGGAACAAAGCAGTTCCATTCACCATGACATTCTCTGAACAGGTTTTTCTCGTCGGGATTTCTGAAAACTAGACTCTTCTCACTTCATACCGTCTAGCCATGCCCTGTTGTCAGCACCACACCACAGACATCATCTCTAATGGCCTGCCCTGACCTTAGCACCCTCACTCCATGAGAGCCCCACTCTCCTTGAGGTAATTGCTCCATCTCTCTCTCAGTGCTGTTCCTTTGGTCAGTCCTGTGAAGGTCTCACCTTAAGCTGAAATATGGTGTCACCTGTCTTATTTATGAAGGACAGTTTCATCCTATTCAAAAGATACTCTGCTGCAGTACTTAAGGAAAGTGACATGTCCCATGTAGCATACCGTTAACGGGGCCTTCAAACAGACGGCACAACTTTCTGTATGGTCTATGTAAACTGAATCCTAAAAGTCAAGCCAAGTGAATTTGCGTTGGCAAGCCGTTTTCTATTAAGATTCATAGCATTTTATTGGACACTTTTCAGTGAGTCAATATTATGCAAACAACTAATCCCCAGAAGTGTGCTTGCTGCCCTCTGGAGCCGCCTGCATTTATGTTTTGATCAAGGCCCATATCAACCTCCCAGCACCATGAATCTTAAAGATGTGATCACAAATAACACTGTCTTTTTGAGTTTCTTCCTTCCTTTTTTTCCTTCTTTTCTTTTATTTATTTTTTTATCTTTTTTACTATGTAGCCCTACCTTGGTTTCTCCAATGCTGAGGTTAAGCTGTGTGCACCCCTGGGCCATCCTCTTTCCTCTGAATTTCTGCCCTCTTTGCATTCGGCAGTGGACTGACCAAAAATCTAACAGACTTCTGGACTGTGGTGGTGCATGCCTTTAATCCCAGTATTCAAGAGGTGGAGGCAGGCAGATCTCTGAGTTTGAGGCCAGCCTTGTCTACAGAGTGTGTTCCAGGACAGCCAGGGCTACACAGAGAAACCCTGTCTCCAAAAACAAACTCTAGCAGACTATATACTATATCTATCACCAGGCTTACGTGTTATCAACAGTGTGGAAACAGACATAAGTAGACAGGACTGGGCTCTTGATTCATGCATTTCATGCATTCCTGTCCCTTCCCATAACTGCTATGGGCTCTCCTGATGATACCGACCATGGCTCAGTTTTATAAGAGAAGACTTGAACATAAAATTTTGTGATAATTTGGAGGACATTAAGCTACATCACAGCGACTTCACTGAGGCAGCCAATCAGTGCTACAATACCATGCCATCGATCTCCAAATCCCTGATCCTCATATCTCATGAAAGACTAGCACCAACTAAGATTATCCCAGACTTGGATAGCAGGCTTCAGCCAATAGATAATTTAAGATGAAATTAATTTCAAGGTGAACATTAATAATCTGCATTTCCTCTTATATATAACATGAAAGTGAAGTTTCTTCATTGGGCGGGGGGGGGTGGGGGAATATTGTCTAGAGGAAATACCTTTCTAGATAAATGTACTTTATATGTCTCTATAAAACAATATATAGAGATAGCAATTAAATTTCAAATAACAGGAATTCTTACCATTTATTCAGGATGTATGGTAGCATTATCTGAGTTTTATGGATAAAGGTGCTAAAACCCTGAGAAGTCAGCTGAGAAGTCCAGGAAGCAGAGCACAGACATGCTTCCCTCTGCACTGGGTCAATCTCCTTAATATATGTGCCTTAGAAACAGACCTTGCCCCTGGCAAATTCTTTATGTGCACTTCAACATACCTCAGATGTGCTGTAAGTCAGCCAAGGGTGAGAGACAAAAGATACTTCTCAGCATTTTCCCTCATCCGTCACCCCTAGCCCTGCCCTACCACCCAGCCACATCCTCAGGTCACATACCTTTTCCTCGGGTTTCATTTTTGGGGTTTTCCTACTTAGCTTTCTATGTTTGTTTTCATTTTGAAAAATCTGTTAGTAGCAAGAATCGAGCAGGGCACGGGCAGAGCAAAGAGACATCCCAGCACCTGGACTCACGGAAGTGCGGTTAAAAATAGGGTCCCAGCAGATTCTATTAACTCCATAAGAATTTCATAAGAAGGTTACTTACAGATAAGTATTTCCCTTTGTCAGGTGGCATATCTCTTTATTAAGAGCCATTGGTGTCACTAGGCTTGAAGGAGCAAGGAAAGGGCTTAGAGGAGAGAGCAGTTTCCCATTATTTAGAGAGATTCATCATGACCATGTACGTTCTATCTTAAGAAACACAGATACAGTCATGGAATTTCATGAAATGATGTATTCTTTGTGAACATCCTTCAGAAAAGAACACAGAAGCTGTGGGGCAGTGTGGGTGGGAGGAAGATGTGTACTCATCACCAAGGATGAGAGGGACCATCAGTCTAGGTCCTGAGAGCTAATGCCCTTGGCAGGATAGCTACTCTCAACAGAAGCATGGCCTGTGGCTGTCCTGAGTCCAGCATCCTTCCTTTGCTCTCAGAGCCACCCAACCTTCCCCAACTAGCTGCACCCTTGCAAGATGCCCTGACATTATCTTTGCAGCCATGGCTCCTCTGTTGCTAACTGTTAAAACTGAAACCTTTTATAGTGTACATAAGCCAGAGGTGACACAATTAAACGAAACTATTTGTCATATAAAATTTACATCAGCAGGAATTAAATGTCAAATAACAGGATTGACAGCCTCCACTGAGTCATAAAGACTCTAAATTAGTCTTGTGAAGGGTGTTCACACACAGTCCCTAATAAACTGCACTCTGCCTCGGATGTACTCTCCAAAAGTGCCGAAAGGAGAATGTCAATGATGAGACTGTTGAATCTCTCACAAAAAAAAAAAAAAAGTTGAATGAGGATTAATAAGTCATCCCTTGCGTACTTTGAAGCTCTCACAATGCAGGACACACACAGAGTAGAAACCAGAATTCTGTCTTTGATGGCTGACAATCAAGTCATGTAGCTCCCAGTAACCCACATCAGGTGACTCACAACTCCAGCTCCAGGATACACAGTGCCTCCGTCTGGCCTCTTCCAGCACTGCACTGTGGTACACAGACGTGTGGGGGGGGGGGAGGCAAAAGACCCATACACATAAAAGCAAATAAAATTTTTAACTAATACGTGCTTTTAATTTTTAAGGAATCATACTGTGACTGTTAACCACATCTCTTTAAAAACTTATTTTTCTTTTAATAATAAGAACATGTGTATATCCATGTGCAGGCATATGCCTGTGTGAAAGCCAGTGCCAGCAGAGTCCGGGAGAGGATGTTAGAGCTCTCAGTTAACTCTAAAGGTTAACTTGTAGCAGCCGTCGGTTTTGTTTTTTTCTTTTCTTCAAAATAAGATTAAGTTCTGGTGACACGGGGAGAATAGGATGCTGCTCATATGCTACAGGTACTGGGAAATGTGCATAGTGACAGCACCTATGGCTTCAAGTAATCTTTACAGTGAACTATATAAGTGGAGGTTGGACAGTCACTCCTCAGCTAAACACCATGATGGAAAGGATAAGGCTAAATGTGTAAGAGAGAGAGAAGAGGAGAGGGAGAGAAAGAACAAGAGAGAACTGGGCAGTGAGGCGGGTGGACAGTAAGGTATTGGTGCGCATCACATTATGTAGCACACATCACTGAGCTGGGTCTAGTCTACTATAGCACAAGGACTTACATTCAGTTCTTAAGGGGAACGATCTGAATGCAGGAACAAGAGTAAAGCATTGTTATGACCTCCAAACACCCTGACTCACCCCTGCACTAATGTATGTAGATGAGGACTGGCGGCTTGGATCTGAATGTGAGAAAGAACATGTGTTATTTTCTGTTCTTGGTCTCGGTTGCATCGCTTAATATAGTAATCTCAAGATCCATCCATTTTCTTTCAAATTTTCTTCACAGGTGAACAATATTGTTTATTCGAACCACGTTTCCCATGCCCAATCTGCTGCCGATGGACAGGCATCTAGGCTGCTTCCGTTCTCGCATTACTGTGAATAGGGCATTTATGAGTGTGAATGCACAAACCTCTGCTGCATATATGCCCAAGAGCGGTATAGCTGATTCAAGTGGCAGTTCTGATTTCAGGGTTTTGAGAAGTCCACAAGGGTTTCCATACTGAGTTCAACACTTCACACACGCACCAGAAGACATGTTCTCACCCAGTATTCATCCCAATTCATTTGCTTGATGGTACTCTTTCTGACCATTGTGAGCTGAAATCTCAAAAGCAGTTTTAATTAGTATTTCTCTGATGTGCCCATTTGTGTCTTTCTTCTTTCAGGAAGCATAAGAGGCAGGACAACTGAAATGATGAATGATAAGATCATAAAGTAACACAGCCCTTGCTATGCCAGTGGTTCTCGGCCTTTTTAACGCTATGACCTTTTAATATAGTTCCTCGTGATGTGGTGACCACCAACCATAAAATTATTTTTGTTAGTGCTTCATAACTGCAATTTTGCTACTGTTATGAATTGTAATGTAAATATCCATGTTCTGATAGTCTTAGGTGTGATCCCTTGTGAAACAATCATTCAACCCACAGTTTGAGAACCATTGCCCTATGCTCATTTTTTTTAATTATCCTTGAGGAGAAAAGCATTGTTTTTTAAAGAACTTTAAACTAAGACTCAAAGGCTTTGGGCTCAATAGTAAAGGATGCAGCTGGACATAAAGATCTCATTCCTGGGGTGGGAGAGGAGGCTCAGTGGTCAAGAGAGCATGCTGCCCTCACAGAAGACCCAGGTTCTGCTCCCAGCATGGGTAACTATCAGTAACTCCACTTCCAGGGGATCTGACACCCTCTGATGGCCTCCTATACCACTAAACACGCACACGGTACATACACAAATATGCAGATAAATATCCATGCACATGAATAAAAATATTGTTTTAGTTACCTCAGTCCTAAGCTTCATCCAGTGGCATCAACTTCAGAGTCAACATAAAACCAGTGCACACCCTTGTCAGGCATCAAAAGTCTGCCAACGGTGACCTCCAGGCAGTGGGACACTGTCAGACAAAATGCAGCAAGGTGGTATTTTGACCTGTTTCCCAGAGGTTATTTTATATCAATCATTTATGCTGTTCTCTTTGGTATAAACATCATTATTTTCTTCCTTCCAACAGTAAATACAGAGATTAGCCCAAAGAAGATGAAATACAAGACAAAGCTATATTTTGTAAGTGTATCACACAGGGCAAGTATACAGATAGAAGGACAAAAGGAGGGTTAAAAGACATGACTTTTAAATTCAAGAGTCAGGTGCCTGATTGAAAATTATATTATCAGTCAAAAACTTTTGACATACTCAAATAATTACACCCTAACAGAAGAAGCCTAATATCCCTAGATAAATAAAGTACTGGATGAAGCCTTTCAGAAGACAGTTATGCTAGGCTCCTGCTTACAAGCATAACAGAGATCATTAAAAGTGTCAGGGGTTGGCTCTCTCCCTTCAGGTGGGGCTCAAGTTGAGCCAATCAATTTTTGGTCATTCCCTCAATCTCTGCTTTAATTTAACCCCGCACATTTTGTAGGCAGGGCAAATTTTGGGCCAAAGGTTTTGTGGGTGGTTTGCTGTTCCCCTCTCTCCACTGGAAGTCCTGCCTGGACATAAGAGGTGGCCATTCAGGCTCCATATCCCCCACTGATAAGTCTTAGCTAGGGTCACTCCCATATCTTCCCAGGAATACCCCTACTCCCACTCCACCCCTATCACAGCCAATCATTAGGCAGAGTTCAGGGAATATTGTAGAAGAATTAGGAGAAGGATTGGGGAGCCAGAGAGGTCAAGGACATCACAAGAAGACCTACCAAGCTGCCAGGTCTAGCATGGCCTTGGTTGGGATAGAACAAGGTTCCAGCTCCTGGAACAGGGCCAACAAGGCATGGACCTCCACGAGTGTCAATGGCTGCTGTGGGCATAAGGTTTATTTGTATAATAATGTACATATTTACACATTCCACCCTGTTAGCATTAATCAGAGTCAGCATGAGTCTGGGAGGAGAGGTTGTGACTAATGTCTCAGCAAAATGACAAACTCTGGGACCTTCAGGACAGCCCTTAAGGTTGTAGAAAAGAACTCTAAAAATATGAGCTCAAAAATACATAGTTTCTCAACTCTGCAAAATGTAAAGATACAATATGAATTATATGAATGGCTTTACAAATCTAAAAGAACAAAAGCAGCTGCTCCATAAGCCAGCTTGTCAGAAAGATACTAAAGGAAGGAGATAAAAAGATTTAGGGAGTAGTGATCAAAGGAGATCCCTCCCAGCTAAGATTTTTGTTTATGCTTACTAAGGCAAACAGATTCCTGACTTCAAGGTCAGCCTGGAACAAAGTTCAGGTTCAGGCCCAGGCATGGTAGAAATGGTAGCTAGCTTATCACCTGTGCTTTTCAAAGTCAGACAGTTCTCTGAATTATTTTGTAATGTTAAAAAATAAAAATAAAAATAAAGTGTGTGTATGTGCTTGCAGTCTACCCCAGTCAAGGGGTTGAGGTCATGGGATGTGGATTCATAGAATAATCAAAAGGGAACCTAGAATAAATAACTCGATTGGTATGTAAAATAAAAAACTGGGCTTTTGGTCTAGAAGGATGCAAAAGATTCAGAGAACTGTCAAGTGAAACATAGAGAGAGCTGTCTGGACATCTCCAGAGAAAGCAAAACAGGAAAATTCAATCTAGAGAGCTGTCTCGAGCAGAACTTAGGTCGTCAGTTTGAACCTATGGTTTTTGCTGTTCTCAAAAACCCCTTCTCTCAGAATTTCTCTCCAAGCTGAGGCTGGTCCTTGGCACAGAGCCAACAAACCTGGGCCTATGGAGGCTCACAGAGACTGAGTCAACAACCAAAGACCTACACATTTATAGCAGATGTGCAGCTTGGTCTCCATGTGGGTCTTCTAACAATTGGATCAAGGGCCACCTCTGACTCAAACTCTATTGCCTGCCTTTGGATCTCTTTCCCTTAGCTGGGCTGCCTTGTCTGGTCTCAATGGGAAGGGATGTGCTTAGTCCTGATGGGACTTGATGTGCCACGGCAGGTTGGTACTTCTCTAAGGAGAAGGAAGAAATGAAGTGGGAGGGTAGGACTGGGAGAAGAGGGGGTGGGGGACTGTGATCAGTATGTAAAGTGAATAAATAAATTAACGAAAATAATAATGTAATGGAGAGAGAGAAAGCATGATAGGTGAGAGCTAGGTAGCTCTCAGCCCAGGGTTTCAGAGGCTTAACCAGCTGGTGTAAAGGCTGGCCCTCCTGAGAAAGGGGATTGCAGTGATCTAGGTGTAGCAGGGAAGTAATGAACCCAGTGAAGCAGCCTTGACTGAGACTGAAAAGCACCTGTGTTCCAGCATTGTTGTCCTGCACAGCACAGCCCTGAAGCCTGTGCTCAGTCGTGAATCCACAAAGAACTAAGCTATCACTACTTGCAAAGGAAACCTGTCTGACACTAGAGCCATCATTATTTTCTCTCCCTGTTCACTTTTTGTGAAAAGTCCGGAAAATCCCCCTCCTCCTCTTCTCAAGTAATCTATACACAAAATAATCCTTTCTTCTTCTGAAATATTGTAGAAATACCTTTTTAAGAAATACCTTGCACTCTCAAACAGGCAAAAAGGACAGGGAGAACAGATGTGGATGGGGGGTGGCAGAGGGGTAACGGGGAAATGGGATATCATGGGATGGGAGTTGGTGGAGGGGTTAACTGGGAAATGGGATATCATTGGAGATATAAATGAATAGAATGATTACTAATTTAAAAAAAATGATAGTTTGCAACATGATTCCATCCCTAGCAGTTGGAAAACAAGTAGTAGATAAAGTTTGTGCCTAGTAAGCTCAACTCAGAGGAAGAAATTTGAAGAGTGGATAGAGTTGTGTCAGAACAAATGAGGAGACAACCTGGAGCCACGTAAGAGAATGGCAGAGCAGCATTAGCGAAGCTAACGTTGGAAGCCACACCTTCGCAGTCATGTGTATTTCTCCTCCCTACAGCACACAGATATCTGGGTTCAGAAACTGAAAAGCAGATGGCCAAATGGAGCCCAAGAAGGGAATGTATAGAAAACTCAGCAAAAGGTCTAAGGGATGAAAAAACCTGGCATGATCAAGACAAAAAAAGGGTCAAGGTGATACCCCATGGCCCAGGAGATACAGAACAGCTATGGCTGCAGTAGAAGCAAAGAGAACAAGAAATAAGTTTTGTGATAGGAAAAAAAAAAGCAAGAAGGCTGGAAAGACAGGAACTTTTGTTAGGCATTGGGTGAGGTAGTACATAATATTTAAGATATGGTCAGTCTTGTCTGGGAGATGTGTCTTGGCTGGAACATGGCTTGCTAACATGCAGAGTCCCCAGTTTGATCCTCAGCACTGCATAAACTGGACACAGTGGCACACACAGCACACACCTATAATCCCACCATTCAGGAGGTTCAACCCAAGGTCATTATAAGCTACATAGCAACTATGAGAATAGCCTGAGATACATAAGAGCCTATAGCAAACTTTAAAGTAAAATATTAAGGCTTTAAATCAATTCCTATGAGGTTTTTCAAGGACTAAAACATAACTGTGACAGGGGAATATTATCAATGCTCAGAACCTAATAACCTAACACATATGATCTAATGACCATAATTAAAATACACCGAAGTCAATTATAGATGGAGCACAAAGTTGCTTTGGCTTCTTGATTACTATCACACTTCAGATGCTCGTGGAGACTTCAAAGAAGAGGAAAGGTAGCATTTATTCTTTTCCATCTTTGTGTCTTTCTTTGAAGAACAGTTCTATGAGTTGCCTTGAACCAACCCAGTTCTTCCTTGTTTATCATTTGGAGGTCTCAAAACTGACTGTGGAATGTGTGGGGACGAGAACTTCCTGAGATGTGGAGGGATTGCTCATCAAAGCGAGGGTTCTATTGCAACCTCCTTAGAAACAGTATTCTAAACCAGAGTCCTGTTATTCTCCAGGAGAGACCTAACATGGGTTGCTTTCCACACTCCTTGGTCTGCAATGTTCATGACCTTGGAGGCAAGTCTTCCTACCCTAAGCTAGCCTTCCAGGGCCTTGGAGGTGGACTTGCAGGGCATCCCAGACCTCTATGACTCCTTGCTGCATATCTGTAAGTAATAAGTCCACGTCAGATAACTTGGGTGTGAGAGTGTTCTGTCTCCCTAGACAAAGATAAGCTGATAGGCAGTGACAATGAGCCTTCGAGTTCTTCACTGTCTCTTTCCAAATGTCAGGAGCTGGAATTACAGGCTATGACCCACTGTTGTATCGATCTAACCACAGGCAGAAAAATAAAGAGAAAAATAAAGACGAGTCCTTAGAAGGCATGCCGTGGGAAGGCAGTAAGATCTCGTGTTTTCCACCACGTAAATGTAAAATTGCTGAACACAAAAGGCACATAATGTTCGATTGCCTACGGGCCAAGCTTGATGCTGGATACCCAGGAAATGCTCAACGAAATCATATTGCTGGAGTGAACAAAATATTCTAAATCTTCACTCAGAATGAATCTGCATGCCACGCACATTTTAATCAGAGGGACCTTCCCTCCAGCTCCCTCATCTACTTCAGCCTGCAGAGTCCTGAATTAGTCACAAGATCCAGCTGATGCTGCCTCTGTAGCCGGCTGTAAACAGGCGCATCACCACTGCTGTGAGCCACTTCCCTTCCTCACTAGACTGCACAGCATTTTGTAACAATAAATATTGCTAAAAGAACAGAAATCCCATTGACGCCTCCCAAGCTGACAAGGCCTTGATTGGTGTGTGTTAATGCTGGGCCCCTGACTCCCTCGTCATTAATTACACATCAATGACATATTTGCCTGTGACAGAGGGAAGGGAGGTGCATCTTAAAGACCTTGGCAAGCCTGGCCCTGGGGGCCCTGGGAGCTTGTGTAGGGACAATTATGAATACTAAAACTGCACCAAACTTGTCTAGAATGACAGAGAAAATGGGATCTCTGCTCCAAGGGAAGGAAATTGCTGATGCTGTACATTCACCATGCTTAGAAGGATAGTCAGGGGGTGGGTAACACAGCTGTCTGAAACAGTACAAAGTTGTGTCTATTAGTATAACATCACAATCATTACCACCGTCGTCATCATTATGGCTTTTAAAACGTGATGTGTGCTTATACAATACCTTATTTTAAATCATCTCTATTAAGCCAGTGATATTTGTTTGTTATACACAGTATCTAAGTCCAGCACCGTGCACATTGCAGACATTCCACAAATATTTAGTGAATAAATGAATAAATAAAAGAATGATAATATTTAGTTAGTATTTCAAATAAAAAAAATTAAAAGGCAGAATATCTTAGGGACTTATTCAAAATCATCCAACCAGTAATAGACAGCATCAGAAGTCAGTACCTGGGTCTGTGCAGCAAACCCATGTTCTGTGCCCTGGACTCACTGAGGAGCTTCTGGGCTCAGTGTGAATGAATTCAACTAGTCCTGCTGTGACTTGATGTGCCAAGGCAGGTTAGTACTCATGGCAGTCTTCCCTTCTCAGAGGAGAAGACAGGGAATGGGGAGAGGGAGTGTGACCGTAGGACTGGGAGGAGAGGAGGGAAAGAGGATGTGATTGGAATGTAAAGTTAATTAATTAATTTAAAAAAAAACACTGTCACGGTGCCTGTTATTATGTGACTTTTCCTGAAAAGATGTGAGCAAATGTCTGTTCATCACAGATAGAAGACCAACAACAAAGAAAAAAGAAGTACACACACACACACACACACACACACACACAAAAACAGCCAAGCAGAGCTTGGTGAACCAGTGAGTCAGTTTATTGCTTTTAGCTCCAGGAGTATAAATGAGGGATTGCTTCTAGGAGAATGAATGACTCAGCATTGTCACTGACAAGCCTGCCCCACCATGAGTGACAACTCAAGGCTGACAAAGCTCTATCTCTTTAGCTTCCTGCATAACTTGCAGACAGTTTAGCTGGTCAGAGTCTTCTCTCCCTGGCAAGAGAAAACTGATATAACCTGGAGGAAGAGCTTTGTGAATCTTGTAAATTTTAAGAACTTGTTAAGACTTGAGGGTCTTGTAAATTATTTACTGAGTCTTAAGGAGCCTCCCTCTACGAGGGAATGTTTCAGTTCAGAGTAAATATCTGCGCAACACTGATCTTAAGAATATGCATGCCACTGAGAGGATTTGCCAGAGCCTGACAATTGCAGAGGCAGATGCTCACAGCCAACCACTGGACTGAGCATGGGGACCCCAATGGATGAGTTAGAGAAAGGACTGAAGGAGCTGAAGGGGTTTGCAATCCCATAGGAAGGAAGATCAACCCTATCAAACAACCAGACCCCCCCC
>JANHMN010000008.1:11532276-11549945 GCA_030674055.1 Rhabdomys pumilio | reverse complement strand
ACACACACACACACACACACACACACACACACACACACACACACACACAGAGCTCCCAGGACCTAAACCACCAACCAAAAAGTTCACATGAAAGGACTCATGGGCCCAACTGCATATGTAGCAGAGGATGGCCTTGTTGGGCATCAATGAGAAGAGAGGCCCTTGGTCCTATGAAGGCTTAATGCCGCAGTGTAGGAGAATGCCAGGGCAGTGAGGTGGGAGTGGGTGGGTGGGAGGGAGAGCACCCTCATAGAAGCAGGGGGAGGAGGGATGGGATGGGGGATTTCTGGAGGGAAAACTGGGAAATGGGATAACATTTGAAATGTAAATAAAGAAAATATCCAATTTTTAAAAAGGCACAATACATCAGAAAAAAAAGAATATGCAAGTCACAATGCCTGCTCAGAGACTACCCCTATTATAGTCAGAGGCTCGTCCTCTGGCATCCTGTGCGTGATGACAGAGCACTCAACTCTGTCCTCCATAAAGAGAGTTTTGGTTCAGTCCTTGATCTCTGCAAATAGATCAGAGATTTCTCGCTGACTGTGTCTGATGGAACCCCGTCTCTTTAGGGTAACTATTCAGAATAAAGCAATGTTCCTTTCCACAGCTGCAGGACAGGCAGCACCAAGGCCATGAAGCTCCCAGGAAAAGTTACAGTACATAGCACTCACAGGAACCCTCTGCTCGTGCCCTCCTTACTCCAGGCTTCAGCTTCCTACAGTCGTTCCTAGCTCCTGAGCCTCAAGATGCTCTGGTTTGGGAATTCCCCATCTGCGGTGAACAGTTTTGCCCTTCAGCACTCCCAAATATGGTCCAAGCTTAGCATACACAAAAGCCCATCAAACTGCCATTGCTAGCCCGGTCTTCTTGCCACTTAGGCACTCATGAACTGTAGCTGTGATTAGCTGTACAAGACCTATAAAACATCACTCAGTAGTCCATCACACCACTCAGGAGGCCCTACTCCTTGCTAAAAAGTGACTGATAGTTAATGGCAAATGAAAGAAGAGAAGCACTCAGTTGACATTGAAACCTGGACTTTCTAGTTATCTTCACACCATCCTACCAAGAAAATATCTGAGAAGCATTCAAAGGCTTAGAATTGATGGTCTCCACTTGTCTTTATTCTATCAGCAATGTTTTTGAGCCCAGTTGCATGTGTTTTTCTAGATATGAGTGTCCTCAAATACAACTTCTATTTTAATTACTCTTTAGTCTCTAGATAAAACTCATAAAATTCTCTTCAGTGTCTCAAATTCTACCAATAGAAGTTTATTCCTGTGACTCCTGAAGAGTTATTTACAATTGTAAGCTCCCAAGAGGATTTGGTACCATTTCCTCTCTCTCTCTCTCTCTCTCTCTCTCTCTCTGTGTGTGTGTGTGTGTGTGTGTGTGTGTGTGTGTGTGTGTGTGTGTGTGTGTGTGTGTGTGTGTTATGCATTTTTGGGCATGTACAGGTCTATGTTAATGTCTTCTTCAATCACTTCTATGTTAATGTCTTCTTCAATCACTTCTCCATCTTTATTTTTATGAGACAAGGTCTCTCACTAAGCCTAAATCTCACTAATATCCTAGACTGACTGAGCAGTAATCCCCAAAGAGCCTCCTGACTCTAGCTCCCTACGACTAGGATTAGAGATATATACTCCTCCACCCAGCTTTCTACGAGGGTGCTGAGGACCTGAGCTCAGGACCTCATTTGTGTGTGACAAGTACTTCACTGAATAACCCATCTTGCCAGTCCTCCATTTCTATTTTCCTCTAAGGGTTCAGGGGTAGATGTGAGGACATGGCTCACACTGTTCAAAAGTTCAAGACAGAAGAAAAGGATAGGAATAGAGAGACCAGATGTGGTGACTAAGCTGGAAGAAAGACTCGATGAGCCCTTTCGTAAGCCCTGGTTTCTACTTCTTTAACTTTTCTATCTTTCTCTAAATGGGCCTGATTTCACAAAGGCTATTCCAAAACTTGTTTTGTTTTATTCAGGCAAAAGATTGATTTTAAGTATTATTTCAAAACCAAGAAGAATCTATGCCATTGATGGTATATATGCTGATTCATTGGTTAATGTTTAGGATACATTTCTAAGCTCATTTTTATAATTTGTTTTCTATGAATACATATAAAGAAATTACTATGTCTTGAAGACAAAAATTAAAAACAAAATGATCAAGAAGGGTAGGAATACTTGATAGATGAATCTGTGGAAGATGCCCAGCACTGGGGAAGGCTTGTGTTCTCCCCTGCCATGCTAAAAACAGAAGGATTTACAAAATAAGATCTAAGAAATAACATGACAAAGCAAGTTCTTGGTCGTTTGATGTGTAGATACACAGCTTTGCTTTTTTTCCCCTAAAACTTATCTTTGGTTCTATCTCTTTTTAAAAAACAAATATTAAATATTTGTTTATTGTATGTGCATGTGTTTGCACCTAAGTATATGTATGTGTGCCACTTGCAGGAGCCAATAGAGATCAGAAGAGAAGTTGGATCCCTGAACTGGAGTCACAAGTGGTTACAAGCCACCATGTGGATG
Source organism: Rhabdomys pumilio (assembly GCA_030674055.1). NCBI lineage: Eukaryota > Metazoa > Chordata > Mammalia > Rodentia > Muridae > Rhabdomys > Rhabdomys pumilio. The sequence continues at coordinate 11,547,406 of JANHMN010000008.1, read as the reverse complement.
CTGGGATTCAAACACGGGTCCTTGGCAAGAGCATCTAGTACTGTTAACTGCTGAGCCAACTCTCCAAGCCTTTAGTCCTGTCTTGATGGAGACATTTACAACTTCTTACTAAATAAGAGTTTTGCTATGTGAGTAAGAAAAATGTGTGCCCCACATTCTCTTCCTTATAAGCAATTTTAACCAACCATTTAACTTAGATAGCAAAAAAGAAGCAAAATGAAAATGCATCCGTTCTGTTAGAATTTGACATATGCCTTCCTAAAACAATCATCATACTATGAAAAAAAGTGAGTAATAAAAATTTACAGGGCTTGAGGAGGAAATGAGACTAGGGACATAACATTTGAAATGATGTGGGTGACATATATACAAGAATAAGGACCAAATGAACTTGCCAACAGATTTGCATATGTTCAAGTGTTATGAAACCTACGTTTACTACAGTAAGCTGGACTCTACCTTGAGCGAGACCTGAGTTTGCCTGTGATTTTGAATATTGGAAAGAATGCATAGCTTGGAGGTTGTCTGGAATCAGACTGAATGCCCAAAGAGCAGATGTGGGTGGACATAGCTTTGAACAAGCCTGGAGAGCTGGGGGAGGCACTTTATGTTTTCTCTATCACTCAATAAAGCAGAATATGGTTTCTGCATTCGTTCCCTCACCGACCACGCATCAGCCAATTCAAAAGACTCCACATCATGCTCAAATTTTCCCCTAAGATTTCAATCTTATTGGAACCAATTGGTATTTTCTGAACAAGCCTTGCAGCCAAACTGACTGTCTGTAGAATTTGTAGGTTCTTATCTCTGCTCACCTTACCCTCTATACCATTTGCATAATAAATTTCTCCCGGCCTTTTGGGCCTTTTGTTAAAATCCCTCAGAAGAAGCAGGCAGCCCAGGTGAAAGTTTCAGATGACAAAGGAGGCAGGATTATAAAGAACAGAGGAATTGCAGTTTGTTCAGAGTTCTATCAAACTTCTCCTCACTGAATCATAATTGAGGCTGACATTAAGGAACGGTAGATGTGGAAAAGAAGACGAGAGATAAGCAAACAGTGAGATTACGTCCACCGAGGAAAAACCTAAGTCCAGGCTCTGCACTTCTTGGAAAGAGTTCTTTTGCTAGGGGTCAAGGCACCGAGAAACAGTAGTGACAACACATCTTAGATGTCACTTTCTGCTCCCTTTTAAGTTAGAGGTTATTTGAGTAGTTATGTGTATGTGTGCTGTCATCTGTGAATTCACACCTTCCACGTAAGCCTCTTGCTATCTAAAAGACTATTGTGGGGCATGAGTAAGGACATAGCAACCGGTGCATTGCCTCGCACTGTGTTTAACTGACAATCACTGGTTTGCAGTGCGACTAGAGGAAGAAAGAAGTTCCTAGGCTTCTTTCCTAGTTTCACAAATGTAGCCATGCTGTTGAGAGCATCTTTGACATGAACACCATTTCAGAGGTTTTATACTCTGGTTGCCAGCTGTTCCTGCCCCTGCTGATGCTTCTCAATCACTGCTGTTTTGAGTTATGCAATTCATTATTGTGTAGGACTGTCTTGGGAGTTGCAGGATAATTAGCATCTCTGCCTAATACTCACAAAGTGCCAAAAGGGTACCACTAATCACTGCACACACAGGCTAAGTACCTCTAACAGGTCCAAACACTTCTGGCTGAGACACGGAAGCCACGGGATTTAAGCTGTGGTTGTCTTGCCTCATGTTCCCCCAAGTAGTCTCATCTTGTACACTACTATTTCCAGGAAACTCTCAAACTGTTTTGTTCATTTCCTGATGAGAAAGCAACTGCTTAGGTAGAAAATGAAAAATATTCCAGGTCGGAAGGGAAACAGAAAAAGTTGATAGATCTTCACCTCTCTCTCTCTCTCTCTCTCTCTCTCTCTCTCTCTCTCTCTCTCTCTCTTCCTCTCCTTCCCTCCCTCCCTCCATCTTACTATGTAGCTTTAACTGATCTGTATTACTGTGTAAATCAAAGCTGGCCTCAGATTTATAGAGACTCAGATGTCTCTGCCTCCCGAGTGCTGCGATTCTAGGCGCTCACCACCATGCATACGTCATACTCTCTAGTTCTGATTATCACATAACATTTGAGTGTTTTCAGAACACACTCATGAAACTGAACATTCAATGCTTTCAGTTCGGTGGTCTGAAGTAGTCATGAGAGCTGGGGAGAAAGGGCCTTTGATAAAGTGCTTGCCCTGTATAGATGAGGACCTGAGTTCAACCCCAGAACCCATATAGAAATGCCAAGGACAGTGGCATGCATTCTCGGTGCTGGAGGTGCAAGGAAAGGAAGAACCTTGGGGCTCACTGGAGAGCTAGCCTAGCCTACCCAGAAAGCTCCAAGCTAGTGATAATCCTGTCACAAAAAAGCAAGGCACATACCACCCAAAGAACAACACTTGAATTTGTCCATTTGTCCACATACACATGTGCACATATACACTGTACCCAAACACACATGCACATATATAAGCACATACACATGCATAAGAAAAGTAACAATGAGGCTTATGAAAACTTGGTCTTAATAGATAATCTGATTCAGACCTGTTGGGTAGGCTCTCAATTTGAGATTTGAATCTAAGTATTTGCATTTTGACCCTTTCTATGTTCGTTTGTTTGTTCTCCATATGTTTTGCTGTTGCTGGGCAGACGATCAGCTCTTCCTCCCTAGTAGCTGACTTCCTTTCTCCAGATTCTGCAGTAACTTCAGTTTCTCGATGCTGTCTAATCAAATACTCCAAGATCTCTCTATTCAGAGCACATGGTGGTGTTCCAGCTCATGTCTGGTTCTTCGAGGCTGTGTGCACCAGCTCTGACCAATAAATAGTGAGCATCTGATGACTAATGTCCAAAACTCAGCAGCAGGTGTTTAACCATCAAGAACAAACACCAAAGCTAGAAAAATATATCATGTGGCAAGAAAAAGCCATAACTGCAATAATACTGTAAGGTGTGGGTATAATTTATCACTGAAACATGAGGCATCCTATCCTGACTAACACAGTCCTCCTGTTATTCCTAGCAGGGACCCCAATTCAAGTCTCAGATACTGCAATGAGAAGAGAATTCCTCAGCCATATCTATTATACACCACACACACACACACACACACACACACACACACACACACACACACACTCACCACTACCAGCAGCAGAAGCAGAAGCAGCAGCAATAAGCAGAGATCCCAAGATTCCTTCCAGCTAGTGCCTCTTCTTCATATGAACCATTTTACAGGAGAGTATTAACTCCAAGACATTCAGTTCTTCCATTTCTGCAGTTCTGCAAGATTCATGGTGACAGGGAAGGTGCCTCCTTGATTCTGCCCACCACAGAAACTGGTAAGTATAGAGTGAGTATTTGCTAATTACCTGACCCTCATGTTCCAGTACCATTAACAAAAGAGAGGAAAATGAATCTATGAAAGCTTTTTGCTCCAGAAATGCTGATGTGAACACAGGAAAAACAAACAAGCTTAGAAGGAAATATCATATATCTGAAAAAGTATCAAAAGCTGCATGGGTTATAATCATACGATCAATTACCACCATAATATACAAGCTTTTGATTTATAACCCAAAATATTACATCACACTTCCAAGTTATACTTTAGCAGCTATCAAATGAAAGACATTTTATCTCATTCTGGGTCTATGGTCAACAAAATATTAAGCTCCTAGTCCATTTCTGATGGATCCAGATAACCCCAGAAGGGACCCACTCAATTATCCAATAACTCATTTCACCTTCATCCTGCAGCCATCTCAGACACCCATTGCCAGCACAGTGAAATATGATATTGATCTTGCACTACGTTCAATCTCCATGAGTCTTTGAAGATCGTTTGCTGACTGATGGATTAGCCCAGGTGTGATCATCACTCTAGAAGAAAACTGTCGGGTCTCTCCACCACCCTAGATGCTGTTCCAAGAAATCAAAGAAACTGCCTTCTCCCTAAAAGGTGTGCTGCATGCTCACATTTAACGAAGCTCACAGTGATGCTGGAAAAGCAGAGATTATTGACATAACATGCTACAGTTCATGTCTTCTTGGGGGGATCATCTTGCCTGCTATGGCTTACGTGTGGGTTGGCCACCAAAGCTCCATCTGTTGGAAGCTTCATCTGCAGCCCAGCAGTGTGGAAGTGGAGGGTTCTTTAAGACACAGAGATATTGGGAGGTCATTATGTCATTGGGGTCACTGAAAAGATGATGGTAGCTCTGGTGGGTACCTTGAGCTCTCACACAAGAGATATGAACCCCTCTTACACACACACACACACACACACACACACACACACACACACACACACCACAGCCATTATGATGCCATCTGCCAGTTAGCCTTTCACCAGAAACTGAACCAATGGACCCACTGGAGCTTGAATTCTTAACCTCCAGAACTAAGCTAAATAAGCCAAATAAGCCTCTTTTACTCACAATGTTAGCCTGCCTCAAGTATCTCGTTACAGCAACCAAAGTGAACCAGTACACCATCCCAGCCTTGCCGTTAAGAAAGCCTTGCTTCCTTCATTCAACCTTCTGAGGGGACCCAGAACCTTAGTAAGCTTTTAAACTGAGGCTGAAATAAGAAAAACAGAAAAATAAACGGAAAAATTATGCCTGGCACATTGTAACACACATCATACTCATTCCTGTGGGAAAGCGATGCAGTGGTTGAGATCCCGGGCTACACGGTATCCGCTTGACTTCAAATCCCTACTTGCCAGTTCTTAACTGAGCGAGTCACAAACTCTCCCTGTGCTCACTTCCTCATCTGTGAAGCTATACATATCACTGTGCTGTGCAGGGTAAATGCCTTGACTGTGAGAAGTTCTTAGAACTGTGTAAGTGCCTCTGAAAGACAGGACGCCAGAGAAGAACTGGACATGAAGCAGCCCATAGCTGTGCCTGTGTGGATTATACCTCTCTACAGACCCGAGGAAGTACATGTGACCAGTAAACCCATTCCATGGAAAGGAACCTGAGCAAGCATGGAGGAACAATGAGCAAAGCATGAAGACAGCAGTCAAAGTGAAAATGCCTTATGGTTTCTCCAAGGCATCTTGCCTTAAACACCAGGCGCCTCACCAATAGAAACCAATTAGTTAGATAATGTTCATTGAGCCTTGAGATTCTCATAGTCAGAGCAAGAAAAATAATCATAGAAGAAAAAAATGCTAAGATTGGCATCTTTGATAGTTTCCAGGATCACACTGTTAAAATAAGGCATTGGGTAGAACAGAACTGAACACTTTAATGTCCTCTCATCAACTACCTCACAGTCTTCAGTTTTTGTCAGAGTTTAAACACTGTTTGTACCCTCTAAAATTTGGGTTGAAAGTGGATTGCTTTTGTTGTGATATTAGTATATAGACCATTTAAGGAGTACTTGATAAGTAAGAGGGACTTCTTGTTTTATAAATATTTGTTTTCATTGTAATTATATGCATCTTAGTCTTGGGGTAGGGGTATGTGCAAATAAGTGCAGGTGCTCTCAGAGCCCAGAGGCATTGGGGATGGATGGAATGACAGTGTGTGTGAACTGTCTGACACAAGAACCAAACTCTGCAAGAGCAGTAAGCACTCTGAACCATCGTCTCTCCAGCACCAGTAAGAAGGATCGCCTTTGCAATGTGAGCTACCTATCTATATCTCCTTTTCCCTCTCCCTCACCCTCTCCCTCTCCCTCTCCCTCTCCCTCTCCCTCTCCCTCACCCTCACCCTCTCCCTCTCCCTCTCCTTCCTACTCTCCCTCTCCCTCTCTTCTCCCTCTCTTCTCCCTCTCTCTCTCCCTTACCCTCTCCTTCACCCTCACCCTCACCCTCACCCTCTCCCTCACCCTCTCCCTCTCCCTCTCCCTCTCCTTCCCACTCTCTCTCTCCCTCTCTTCTCCCTCTCTTCTCCCTCTCTCTCTCCCTCACCCTCTCCTTCACCCTCACCCTCTCCCTCTCCCTCTCCTTCCCACTCTCCCTTTCCCTCTCTTCTCCCTCTCTTCTCCCTCTCTCTCTCCCTCCCTCACCCTCTCCTTCACCCTCTCCCTCACCCTTCCCATCTCCATCCCCCTTCCCATCCCCATCTCCATCCCCATCCCCATCTCCATCCCCATCCCCATCCCCATCTCCATCCCTATCCCCATCCCCATCTCCATCCCCATCCTCATCTCCATCCCCATCCCCATCCCCATCTCCCCCATCCCCATCCCCATCCCCATCTCCATCTCTATCTCCCTCTCTACCTCTATCTGTCCCCCTCCTCCACTAGATTGGTTACCATTACAGCAGGATAAATAGCTTTGCCATTGTCAGTGTGCCATTTGTCTTTCTACTTTCCTACTATTATAGAAGCAGCATGAGGCCCTCAGCTGAGGTTGAGCACAGGCCAGCACCAAGCTCTTGGACTTGCCAGTTGACAGAACTGTCATATCAGATAGTCTGTTAGACCAGCAGAAATAGACTAAGACAATCTTCAGCCAGTAGAACCATTCTCCCTTTCTCTTCACAGGGACTGTTCTCATCCCCGGATCAAATTCCTGGTAGAATAACTTCAGAGAGGAAAGTTTCTTTTAGATCATAGTTACATAAATATCAGTCGAACATGATGCAGAGGTCATGGAGGAGTGGTGTGGGACTCATCATGGAAGCCAGGAAGAGAGGAGAGGGAAATCCAGTAAGTGATCAAAGCAAAGTACAGCCCCAAGAACAGAAACCAGTGACTTACTTCCTCCAACCAAACCCACTTCCTATTCTTAGCACCTCCCAGCAAAGCCATCCTATGACTCATCAAGGAATTAAGATTAACTCAGAGCCCTCAGGTAGCCACCATTTCCCCAGGACACAAAGTGTAAGGAACAGTTCAGGTTTCAGTGTGACACAAAGTTGCTGTGTTACGATAATGTGTGTTCTTGCATTATGACACTCCTGTGCCATGGACCATATGTTCTCTCTGTAAGCCCTTTTCTGAAGCCTATATTTGTTTATGGTTCTGAGACTAAACCCACCAGTGTTGTTCCTGATTCTGAGGTAAGTGGACCTGAAATCTTAGTCCTCAAATTTCTACTAGAGAATTTAATACCTGTAGGAGCAAATCATAAAGTATTACCTGGAAGACCAGATGAAGATTAACTTTTTTAAATGGAAATACTAAGATACTGCAGACGCTACTGAAGACAATCCAAAGGACAGTGAGAAAGCTAATCAGGCAGGAGGACGCGGGACTTGCAAAGCAAATCCTTTACATGGACAAAAAGTCATTAAAGCACCCAATTAAGGGCAAAAGCTCCTTGTATGCACAGAAATCTAATTTGTAGGGCAGCTAGTTCCGATACCTTCTGTAATCTTTCTAGAATTCCAAATATTGACTGAAAAGAACACAGTGATTCTTTCCATTGTTTCCTTTTTTTTTTTTCTTTTTCTTTTTTCAGTGTGTTTGAACATATAACCTTCTAAGTATCTGGCCATTCAGGTCATCATAAAATGATTGCTTTCAAATTGAGAAATCCAAAGGCCTCAAACACATGAGCCGACTGAGTGACAGCACCCACCCCACCTCCACCCAGAGCTTCAACTCACTTCCTATGGCTATGAATTTCCAGGCTAAATACAGCAGCATCCCTCCTGCTCTCGGGAACAATTACACCAACTGCTCTTAACCTTTATCTCTGTAATAACCTACTGTACACACTTCCACAAACATGTGCACTCTGACACCAGTCCGCCAGAATCTTCTGCGTTCTGAAGCCTGGAAGGAAACAATACAGGAACGGTTATGCAAATCCCCCAGCACTGTGCATGCATTTAAATTCAAAGTCTGAAACCAACAAAGGCATCTCTGACTTTCAATTCCATTACTTTCTGATCCTGTGTGCACTGGGTATGTCCAGCTCAGTGTTTAGCACTAAGTATACAAGGTTAGACCCAATAATAATGATTTCAAGGAGATTATTAAATAATACAAAGGGAGAGGCATAGGAGCCCATCAAAAACTGTCACCTGAGTGAGGCTCTGTGACCAAGAAACTAGCGTGCCAAGCAGGGACTGCCAAACCCTATGATAGCCACTAAGGCAAACTTGGCCTGAGGATGAGATCTAAAGGACATACAAAATTAAAATGTGCTAGGCTGAGTTACACCCAGCACTGTGTGTAGTCCTTAGAAAGATCCCTTTCAGGCAGAAGTATAGCACACATCTTTACTCCCAGCACTTAGGAGGCAGAGGCAGGTGGAGCTCCATATTTGAGGCCAGCTTGGTCCATAGTTCCAAGAACTACAGGGTTCCAGAATCATTCATTGCTTTTGCAACTCCTCTGTGGGTTCTTACTGATAGGATGTTTTTAGCCTAGAATTTTCTTGGGTATATTTCCATTAGTCTGGAAGTAATAATTAAAGGTTTCTTTCATTCTAAAGTATAGGAAACGCTGAAGAGACTGTAAGACATAGTTCTTGACCTCAAATTCAGAAAGGAAGAAAAGGAGGATTCTAGTTAGAGCTTAAAAATCAAGGTTGAAGCCGGACATAGTGCCACATACCTTTAATTCCAGCACTTGGAAGTCAGAGGCATACAGAGCTCCACAAGTTTGAGGCTAGCCTGGTGTACATGGAGGGTTCCAAGACAGCCAGCTCTACATCAAAAGGAGAGGAAGAGAGGGAAAGAAAGAGACAGAGACAGACAGAGAGAGATGAGAGAGACAGAAACAGAGAGACAAAGAGACAGAGAGACAGAGAGAGAGGAGAGAAATTTGATTAATCTGTCACAGCAGCGGCTGCTACACATGCAATAGTCAGTCAGACTCCCAGCATAGACAGGTGTTTTAGTTTGATGCCTGTTGATGAGATTTAAAAAAAAAAAAAAAAAGCCATGACCAAAAGTAACTTAGGAGGAAAAATTCATTTGATCATATGGTTTACACGTCATTATCCAGAGAATTCAGGGCTGGAACCCAGAGACAGGAACTGAAGAAGTGGTCCTCCTGCTGGCTTGCTCCTCATGGCATGTTCATCCTTCTCTCTTATACCAACCAGTACCACATACCTAGGGATGGCACTGCCCACTGGGAGCTGGGTTCTCCGACAGCAATCATTAATTATGAAAATGTTCCCCGCTCCCCACAGACTTGCATACAGGACTACCAGAAGGAACCGGTTTTCTCAGTAGACATTTTCATTCCCAGATAATTCCAGCTTGTGTTAAATTGAAAAAGAAAAACTAGGCAGAAGAGATAAGGTAGCAGGCCCCACCCCTCCCTGAGGAGCTATTGGTAGAGGATAGTTGCTAGAGAGGAAGTATCAGTCTTTCTGGAAGATCTGACTACTAATAAGTTTCCAAATGCTCTGATGGATTGACCTCACATTCAAACACTACCTGCAATTAGTGGGTTATCATAGACAGTAAGCTGAGAGAGGCACCATAGGAAGGGCGTGGAGGGAGTTGGGGGAAGAAATGTGGGAAGACAGGATCACTGTCCACCCTGGCTGGGCAGCCCAACTTTCCCAATAGAATGGCTGCATCTCCATTGCAGGGCACGTCACACTTGATTTTTTTTTACAAGGTAGGTTTGACTTTGTGGCAAATTAGTGAAAACTGATTATAATCAACTACACTACAAAAGAGAGATTTTTTTTTTTTTTTTTTGCCAGAAAGGCTATTTTTACAGGCTAGTGCTTGCTAACTGTAGCGCTTTTGTAATCTAATTGAAAACAGTAGGCCTCTAAGAAAGGACTTAGTTATATGTTAATAGAAGCTTAGCTTAAAGGCTTATAGATGCAAGACCCCACTTTCCTCTGAATTGGCCTTTGAAGACTTAGCTGCAACTCTAGACTCTCATTTTCAGAACAGCTGGAACGCATCATAGTTTGGTCATCAAAAAATACTAAGGTCGGTCATAAGGTTTTAGGAAGCATTGCATGTGTGTAGGAAGCCAAGAATGTACAAAACTCTGACACCAGCAATACAAACAAACACAACAATTTATTGTGAGTTGTTTCTCCTCAGGAGGCAGCTAGACTACTCACAAGGGATAACTAAGGTCACAGACATGCAGTGTTTAAGGGGAAATGACAGTCTGGAGTGACTGCATCCTCAAACCTGAAGGGACAGAGACGAGAGGGTAGAAGCTGGATTTAAGGCACGAGCAGAAAAAGATCCAACCCAGAATTCAGGTTGTCTATTGGCCAGACCTGGGGGATGAGAGCAAGGGAGAAAGAATCTTCCCCAAGGAAGAGCACACTGATTAGTTATCTAAAACCCAGTGATCAGCCCTGAAAACATATACGTACAAGTAACATTATGCAGACTGAGCAAACTGTATTTATATATTTAAGAAAATACTTGTAACAGCAATTGAAGAAAAAGAAGCCATGAATTTGACAGAAAGCATGTGTCAGGGAGGATACATAGTAAGGACTAGAGGAAGAAAATGGAAGGAGGAAATGTAATTATCATTTCACAATAATTTTAAAGTATATTTAAAAAAGGAAAAAAAAGTCTTCTGGGTGTATTAGGCATGTAGTTCAATAGCAAAGCATTTGCTTAGCATGTTAAAGACCCTGGTTTCAGGTCCCTGAACTGCACAATAGTTAATAGTAGTAGTAGTAGTAATAATAAATAATAATAATAATAATAATAAAATATTCTCTTGTAGAAGATTCCACTCCCAACTCAATAATTGTCTTCCTCACTAATCACTACCACACCCAGGGTTATCATTTGTCCCTGCCCACATTTAATGAGCTAATGGGACTGGGCCTTTTCTCTTCCTTCAGGTGAAATTTCACCTATGCTAACCCTTACCAACTCACTGGAATTCTATCTTCTGCAGGAAATCAGTCTTGTCTGTGTTGGTTGCAAGGCAGCGTGGTTTAATGTCTCTTGAAGAATTTGCCTTTTAAAATGCATTGACTTGAACTCCAAATTAAGTTCTAAGCTACTTGAAAGTATGGCGTGTTGCTTCCCTTATCCTTACAGCCTAGCTTTTAGTCCAGTGCCTTCCGCATCATCAATAACCATGGAAACCTCCGTGAGCTGCATGCAAATTAATTGAATACAGGTTTGATTAAGCTTCTTTCGCTTTCTTCAAGGAGGAAAAAAATGGACTATTCAGCAGAATAATGCTTACCAGAGGCAAGGAAGGAAAAGGAGAGAGAGGGGGGTGGAGAAAGGTTGATGAATGAGTGCTACTTCACAGTTAGGAGAAGAGTTCTGGCGTTCCACAGCACAATGGCTGAGTGTGATAGCAAAAGCATGCTGTGTCCTTCTAAACAGCTAGAAGAGATGACTATGAAGGCTTCCACAAAAAAAAAAGGATAAATATTTGATGACATAGCTATGTTTACCCAGATTCAAACATTACATAATATACACAGTATTAAAATATCACATGGGGGCTGGAGAGATGGCTCAGCCATTAGGAGCACTTGCTGCTCTCAGAGAGAATCTGAGTTTGACTCCAGCACCAGAGAATCTGACACCCTCTTCTGGCCTCTGTGGGCACCTGCATACATGTGCACATAAGCCACACACAAAATTAAAATAAAATAAATATTCTTTTAAACAGGGGCTAGAGAAGGCTCAGCTGTTAAGAGCCCTGAGTGAATGTTCTTCCAGAGGACACAGGTTTGAGTCTCAGCATCACACGGAGGCTCACAACTCTCTGTAACCAGGGGATCTGATATTCTCTTTGAGCATTCATAGACACTGCATGCACTTGGTGCAAATACATACATGCAGGCAAAACAAATACATAAAATAAAAAATAAATCTTTTTTTAAAAAAAAAAATTTTAAATCACATTATATAACATTATATAATAATCACATTATATAAACATATATAATTTTATGCGTCAATTAAAACCTAGGTCTGTGAAAGGAAAAATATATTTCAAGTATCAGGGAGTAATATTTTAGCTGAGCATGAGATTTTTATAAGACTTAGCACTGCAGGCTTTGGCCTCCAGGTTCCTCGTGAATGATAATATGACTTTCCAGTGACATGTTTCTAGGACAAAATCAGACAGCCTCGTTATCAGACAATAACCAATCAGCAGCACGGTGCAGCACAGAATCATTATATAACCCGGAAGACAGGGCTCACCTCATGTAAATGCAGTGAGTGGAGCTGAGGTCAAGGACGTAGACCAAAACCAATCGAACTATTATTCTGAAGCAAGGAAAATTCAGAAAGAAAAAGAGACCACCACAAAACCAAGACCGGTCTCCTGGTATAAGGATTTTTTATTTTTTTACCAGATTCTGCCCCACTTAATCATCTGTGACTCTTGGCAGATAAATGTTAATAAGACAGCATTCCCAATTACAATGACTAACGGAATTTTTTGTGAGATTTAATAAGCATACCAGCTCTCACAATGGTTCTTCACACATGTTCAGGCAGCTCAATACTGCCATTCCAGCCTAAGATTCCACATTCATTCAAACGCATTTCATGTTTCTTTTTAATGATTCCATTAGACAAATCAAGGTTTTTGTCAAAGCAGAGCTAAAAATTTTAATTTCACACTAAATTTTGATTTTCAGCACTCAGTGATCAAATAATACAGAACATACAATTTTAAAATTGCCAGCCTGCTGCAATAATGAGAGAAGAGATGCAGGGAAGAGAGAGGCAGCACATCTGCTTTACTATTGGGGAGGTTATAATCTAGTAAGACACACACTATGACGTCAGAGTATCATAATGAATGAATGGCACATTGCTGACACACAACTGCAAAACACTGAGCTACTGGGAGAAGGAGGAGAGGGGTAGTTAGAGGGCAAGAGTGGGCTCTGAATTTCAGAGCCACCTCTTCCTTGACACCTTCAGAATAGACACCTAACCTTTCTGAGCTCCAGAGTCCTCTTCCCGGAAAATGCTTACCTTGCAAGGACATTTTGAGGATTTATAGGGAAATGATATATATGAAAGCCAATCTAATAAGCTGTGCTTCTGTATATGTATAGTCAACCACGGGCATTGTTTGAGGCCTGCTGTATGTCTAGTACCATCCCCAGTCAGTAACTCTGGGTCAAGAATGTAATCGTCTATACTCTCCTCCTGGAAGCCCACCAAGGGTTCAGGATAGCATTCAGCTTGTGAGTACTTTTCTAGTTTGTACAAAGCCTGGTTTAATCCCCAGCACCATATAAAACCATTAAGTCTTAAACCTGGCTGAGATGCTACTTCACATATCAAAGAGGACTTGGCCACCAGGTCTCCCAGCATCTCTCAGTCCCTACCTGTTACAGGGCCTTCCTGGCTAGCATACCCTAAACTTCTCCAGCCCAAGAGCTGGGCTTCCTTCCCCCAAACTGACGGGACCTTTAGCTTTTTTCTTACTTTCCTGGCCTCTTGGTCTGGATCTCCTCTTTCTGCTCACTTGCCTACATGGCCCAGCTCAGTCTGGTCCTGTTCACTCTGAACTCTCCAAGATGTTCCTGCCTCTGGCTGTGCTTTCCCTTTATAAAGTTTCTCCTCCACTATACCTAAGAGCAGTCATGTCTTTTTCTTTCTTTTTTTTTTTTAATTTTGTTTGTACACATAAAAACCAGGCATGGTAGTATCCTGCCACTATGGAGGAAGGGCCAGGAGGATGAGAACAAAGACAGCCTAAACTATGTGAGACCCCATCTCAGAGAACAAGAAAAATAATTAACTGAGCAGATTCCTACAGGCTGAGAACCAAAGATGGAGTAGCAAGAGAGAAGGAGGAAGAAGAGGAGAGGCTTACTCCTCATCAGGTAAGCCACGAGAGTCGGGAAAGAGTTGGGAAGACAGAAGAGATCCTTCACAGAGATGATATCCTAGAGGTGCGCAAGCAGAGCAATAGTCAAGTACACATTCTTTCTGGAGAGAAAAGTAAACTGCACCTACACCCAGATCCAAGGATGCTGAGGTCAGTCAATGCACATGGTGAAAGCAACAGTTTTACCTTGAGATACGTAAATGCTTACTAAGGAGAAAACCCACTAACTGAGCTCAGATTTGGAAACGCTCCTACTATAATAGACAGAGGGAACTCGACTCAGAAACAAGTGAATATTAAAGATTAGTGAAGAGACTTGGAGGGCACCCATGGTTCAGGGCGTCTGAGGGACAAAGGATGTCACCTTGGTTGCCATTTCCCATCAGCAGGTAGAGACTGCCTGGAGCAACCCTTCAGGAAGAATGCAAAGGCTTTGTCTGCACTCAGTGGGAGAGTGTCAGGATGAAATATTGATGGCAGCCTTGGGCACTGGATGGCACATCACCGCTGCAGCTTTCTCTGCATATCCTGCTTCAATTGGACCCCTGTTCCTCCTAGATCCTGAGCATGGCATATTGAAGTTTAGCAGAGTAGTGGCTAAGGGCTGGTGGGCATCTCATGGTCACTGAGAAAGAGCTTTGGGCTGGGCTTTTAACAAAGCCTACGTGGCTTTCAGTAAAACCTGCATGCAAAGCCACATGTGTGGATGGCCATGTAAGTGTGCAGGAGGATGACTGTTGACCTTGACCAGCTCAGAGGCTACTGTGGAGAAACCAGATTAAAAATATGAATCAGGCATTTGTTCGCATTTTTTAAAGGTTGCATTCTTTTCTGAAAGTTTCGTAAGTTAAAGGATAATGACACGGAAAGGAATGTAAAACCCATTTCCAAACGTGCCTCCAGGACCTCTGCAAACATGATTTCAAGTGAGTCCTGAAGCAGCTTCCCTACTCAGGGCTGCTAATGGAATCCCTTCCACACTCTTGGCTCTGATACTTAATTTCTTGACAAAAAGAAATTTTTTTTCTTTCACTTTCTTGCCACACTACCTTCAAATCACCAGATTCTCTCACCTATAACATAAATGAATTTTAATTACTTGGCAGCCATATGTGAATGCCTCATACATAAAATCTTCATAAAAATCTACTGGGAAAACCAACAGGGTATTTATCAATACAGCAGGAACTAGTGAGCTGGTTCTGCAGATGAAGGCTCTTGCCGCCAAGTATGATGACCTGAGTTCGATCCCTGAGCCCCATATGGTAGAAAGATAGAACTAACTCCTACAAGTTGTCCTCTAACCTACACACACACACATACACACACACACACACACACACACACACACACACACACACACACACA
>JANHMN010000008.1:11500583-11532266 GCA_030674055.1 Rhabdomys pumilio | reverse complement strand
ACACACACACACACACACACACACACACACACACACACACACACACATAGACTCACACAACTTTAAAAGAGCAATTTTAAATATATCAATCTTTCTGCTTTATGCTCATGGAGAAAAAAATTCTATCCTCCATGGTTGGCCATGAGATAAGCCAAGTGGTTTTCTGCATCTGAGGTTGCAGTAGAGCACGTAAGATGGTCAAAGGGCGAAGGGCAGGTGGAAACAGACCAAGAGCAGACCTGGCCACAGTGACAGCAGGCTCTCAAATGCCCTCCCCCAAGACCTGCAGTTAACAGTTAGCAAGAGGACACTAGGCACTGCTCCCTAGTGTTCTCAAGCCAGACAAGGACTTATGGAACACTTTACTCATCCATAGGACAGAGGACCTGCTGGCATTGCCTTAGTCCTCAGAGGATTGCCCTGTACTTACTTAGAAATAAATTAAGCATCACATGCCCCAAAGCTGGAAAAGTTTCCTTCTCTTAAGGACAGAGAAAGTAAAGTCTTTAGGGAAAAAAATCCTCTCTAAAAGATGCTATGATCCCGTGGGAATTAAAATAATAATTGTAAATCTAGAATCATCTAATATAGGGTTACTCCTTGCTAATGGACACCTGCTATATACTGCATTTTGCTAGACTTTGGCACATGTAACATCCATGTGTGTGATTGATTGAGTCTATTTTATTCATGAGGAAATGGGAGGTAAGAGGGATTGTCATTCATACAGCTTACAAGGTGCCCTAGTTTTCTTTATATTGCTATGATAAGCACATTTTGACCAAAAGCAACTTACAGAAAGAAAGTGTTTATATAGTTTTTATTTCCAGGTCATAGTTCATTTTTGAGAGAAGTCTGGGCAAGAATGTGAAGCAGAAATTATGGCAGAATGTTTCTTGGTGGATCATTTGCACACCATGCTTTGCTACCTCTTCTCCAGCTGAAGACCACTAAGTCATGGTGAAGCCCGCAGTAGTCTAGATCCTCCTCCATCAGTCAGCAATCAATACAATCCTCTATAGGCATGCCCAAAGGCTTGTCTGATTCAGGCAATTCCTCAGTGGCGGTTCCCTTCTCAAGAGACTGTAAGTTGAATCAAGTTGACAGTTCAAGCTAAAAACGACACAGAATAAGCAGGCGTCTGAATCATACTGGTATAATTTGCCTGTAGCCCCTCGCCATACAGAAGCTAAAAAGAAGAGGGACTAAAAAATGCTCACAGGTAGAAAAGAAATGTGTGGTGGTTCTGCAGGCAAATGTCTCATGAAGCTGCTCCTCCTATGAACAATTCTGCAGGGGGCAGAAAGAATGCCCACTAGATATCTATTAAGAGTAGTTGCCTTCTGGAGGTGATAAACTGGCCATTGTCCCAGACGGTTGATCTAGCTACTACTGCAGCCACATCTGCCAGGAGTGGAGACAGTTGTGTCCTGCTATTTTTTTTTGGGGGGGGGCGGAAGTAGACAGACGCTTAGTAAAAATGTTTATGGTAAGATGATGAATTAGATGTCACTCTGTGTGATTTGTTGAAAAAGAGAACAGGAAAAGAAACAATACATTCTATTTCCATTACCCAAAAAAATATGAAAAAAAGGAAGAGGAGGAAGAAAAGAGTGGGGAGAGAAATGGGAAGAGGAGAGTGTGAGGAGGAGGGAGAGGAAAAAAGGAAAGAATAGATCTAGGTCAAATTTTCATCTACAAAAAAGGCAGGAGAGGACACCATCAGTGTCCAGCTACACAGTGCTGGTCAGCAGTGGCTGTCAGGAATGTGTTCTCCCCTCTCAGATAACATGAAACTGAAGTGATATAATCAGCCTAAGACTTTAGTAGGGGCTGGATGTACTGTGGGCAGAGCAGCACAGACTGAGGAGACAGAGACAGAAGGACAGCTTAGAAGTCTATCGTGGTCCTTCCAGTCTGGGCCTGAGCACTGAGCAGATCCCAGGTGGTAGCTCTGCCCCCAATCTCTAGGAATCCAGAGGAAGCAGGGCTCCCAGGTGCTCTAACCCTGGCATTATCTTAGGTAAGCAGACAGCAACGCCTGCCCCAAACAGGGAGTAACCTGAACCCACTAGGACCCAGGAAGTCACTCCTGGCCTGAGCAGATTTTGGACCTCAGCTCTTACCCCAGTAGCAACAACCACCCCACACAGTTTTGATAAAACCAAGATAATAGGAAAGACAGGCTCCAGTCGGAGACAGGGCAGGTAGCACTAAGGAAATCCAGATGGCAAAAGGCAAGCGCAAGAACATAAGCATCAGCAACCCAGGGTACTTGGCATCATTAGAACCTAGTTCTCCCACACAAGAAAGTCGTGAATTCCCCATAGTACTAGGAAAGCAAGATTCGGATTTAAAATCACATCTAATGATGATGATAGAGGACTTTAAGAAGGACATAAATAACACTCTAAAAGAATGTGAGGAGAACACAGGTAGACAGGTAGAAACCCTTAAAGAGGAAACACAAAAATCCCTTAAGGAATTACAAGAGAACACAACCAAACAGGTGAAGGAATTGAACAAAACCACTCAGGACATAAAAATGGAAGTAGAAACAATCAAGAAATCATAAAGGGAGACTACCCTGGAGATAGAAAACCTAGGAAAGAAATCAGGAGTCATAGACACAAGCATCACCAACAGAATACAAGAGATAGAAGAGAGAATCTCAGGTGTAGAAGTTACCATAGAAAATATTGACATAACTGTCAAAGAAAATGTAAAATTCAAGAAGTTCTTAACACAAAACATCCAGGAAATCCAGGAAACAATGAGGAGACCAACCCTAAGGATAATAGGTATAGATGAGAGTGAAGATTCCAAACTTAAAAGACCAATAAACATCTTCAACAAAATTATAGAAGAAAACTTCCCTAATCTAAAGAATGAGATGGCCATAAACATACAAGAAGCTTACAGAACGCCAAATAGACTAGATCAGAAAAGAAATACCTCCCGTCACATAATAATCAAAACACCAAGTGCACAAAACAAAGAGAGAATATTAAATGCAGTAAGAGAAAAAGGCCAAGTAACATATAAAGGCAGACCTATCAGAGTTACATCAGACTTCTCACCAGATACTACAAAAGCTAGAAGATGCTGGACAGATGTCATACAGAACCTAAGAGAACACAAATGCCAGCCCAGGCTACTATATTCAGCAAAACTCTCAATTACCATAGATGGAGAAACCAAGATATTCATGACAAAACCAAATTTACACAATATCTTTCTATAAACCCAGCATTACAAAGGATAATAGCAGGAAAGCTTCAATACAAGGAGGGAAATTATACCCTAGAAAGAGCAAAAAAGTAATCTTCTTCCAACAAATCCAAAAGATAGCCACACAAAGATAATTTCACTTCTAATAACAAAAATAACAAGAAGCAACAATCACTGTTTCTTAATGTCTCTTAATATCAATGGACTCAATTCCCCAATTAAAAGACATAGGCTAACGGACTGGATACATAAATAGGACCCAGCATTTTGCTGCATACAGGAAACCTGCCTCAGTGACAAAGACAGACTCTACCTTAGAGTAAAAGGCTGGAAAACAATTTTTCAACCAAATAGCCCTAAGAAACAAGCTGGCGTAGCCATTCTAAAATCTCCAGCCCGAAAACACAAAGGGAGGGACTCATGGCTCCACCTGTATAGGTAGTTGAAGGTGGCTTTGCCAGGCATAAGTGGAAGTGGACAGCCTTGATACCTGAAAGTTCGAATTCCCTAGTGTTGGGGAATTTCAAGAGCAGGGAGGTGGGAATGAGAGGATGGTGGAAGCACACCCTCATAGTAATTAGAGGAGGGAATGGGGTAAGGGGTTAGGCGTCAGTGGAAGTAGAGGGCCTTGGTGCCTGAAAGTTTGGATTCCCTAGTGTTGAGGAATTTGAGAGCAGGGAGGTGAAAATGAGAGGATGGTGGGAGTACGCCCTCATAGAAACTCCCAGAATTATATGGATGAGACATGACAAAGGCAGGCCACCAGAAGACTAGATTCCAGAATTCAAACAAAAAATTATTTTGATACTAAAATTTGTTTTAAGAATTGTATATTGCAGAATACACAGCCTCGGTGTATCTACTCATCAAGTGAGCTGAGCAGACCTGCTCGAACCTCTGATATCCTGGAATTCCAGCTGGATACAGTGAAGACACAGATGAGGCTTATCAATTTATTCTTCTACCATCCCCTCTTCTAATATTTCAACACCCATAATCAGCTTGAAGAAGTTAATGAAGAGTTGGCGCCCCTATACCCTGGGCTTGGGGACTGAGGTGGTTAATATTGGGCTGTCTTTCTAGGGAAAAGTAGTGGTCTTGTTGGAACAGGGAGGATTAGCTAGAATTTATTGCATAGCCATAACCTATTTGTAGAAATATGTATAATTGTTATTAAGATGAAGTTACAATTTCTTAAATAGTACAAATTTACTTTGATTTCTAATTTAAGGTTTTCATTGGTACGAGATTCTTATTGATATAAAATGAGATTAATATTGTTACTCTCATAGGCATTGTGCCTATATAACACATTTAGGACTACAAGGCTTAGACCCAGTCATTCTTTAAGTTTTTAAACTGATTTGAGATGGTTAGCCTGTGAGTTAAGGGCCTATAGCAAATTCATGGCTCTGAGTTTATTGTTAGGGTGTTTTCTATATTTTATTTAGCTGAGAGGAGTTAACAAACAATAGTCCAGATTGCCTTACATGGATAGTTGGTTTTCAAAACGTCAGAAGTCCACAGAATTGACGTTACAAACATTTCTGTATTAATGTCCATTTTAATTAGAGACGTGTCTGCTCCTGACAGCTTCCTGTCTTGGATTCTAAGAAGAAATTGATCATCTTTAAAGTAACTCCAGTTGTGGTGAGACAGCCACTAGACAAGAAATGCCTCTTTTCGTCTACAGACAAATCACTGTTCAGAAAAGGACACACTTGTGGCATAGTCGACTAATTATATCTGGCAAGACAAAGTAATCAGCCCTTAATAATTCTGCATCACTTGGTCTGTCAGATGATCCTGGGCCAGAAGGCTGAAGATTTGATGCTCCAACGTTTTGTAGTATAGGGACTGTCCAGGTGCTCAGTGGTCTCTATAATTTGGCTAAGTTTTAGAAGCTATGCTTGGTGCTTCCTATAATTTCAGTTAACTCAGTCATTCTGGATTTCTGACAGGGTTGAAGACTTATAGTCTCGTAGCCAATCCCGGCTATTTACTTCGAGAAAAAAGGTTTGAGAGGATGGTTTTCAGCTGACATTCATTCTAAAGCCAAGAAAAAAGCCAGGTTCAGAATTAGTCTTTTAGTTAGGAAGGACAGTCTTTTAGCTAGAAGGTTCTGTTTAGTCAACAAAATGATGGACTGGATATTAGGTCTATCTTGTACCTTACTGATACAAGTTGGTATAGTTATGCTCTAATTGTATTCTAAGAAAAAAGTTTTATTTTAACAGGAATGGTGATGTGTAGGAGGAGCTAAGGTGGGAGGAGTAAGGAGAGGAAGGTAAGGAGGAAGGAGAGGAGGAGAAGGAGAGGAGGACAAGAGGGGGGGACACTGAGGTAGATGTTTTCATATCCTCGCCAGTCAAAGATAGTTGATATATCTAGGTTGGGTATTGGGTTACACTTCTGATTGATATTGAGCATTACCAAACTTATAAAGCCTTTGATTAACATTTTAAAAAATAGTATAAAAGCAAAATGGAGAAGTGGGGGTGGGATGGGGTTTTCTAGGGAGGGGAAATGGGGAAAGGGGATGGTATCTGAAATGTAAATAAAATATTCAATAAAGATTTTCACATAAAAAAAGAAGTCTATCGTGGAGACTCTTCATATCCTGGAACAAACAGTCAGAATGGGCAGCACCCACAGGACAGCCACACTGGAAAATTCTGCTGCTGAAAGCTGAAAGCTAAATAGGTTCTCGGTGTGATGGGAGCATCAAGAGATGAAGGTAAACAAGAGGCAGGCCTTCTGCACCTATTCAGAGCATCAGTCACAGAAAGCCTCCAAATGCTAAAGAGAACAGTGCATCTGGCGGGCCGGCCAGGGTCTTGGGCTGGGGCATTCCCAGCAAGATACTTGTTGGAATTGCACAGACCAGTATCGTTCCTGTAGCTGTTGGATTGATATAAAACCCAGCCAATGGGGGAGATAAAGTGTATGCTTCCAAGCAGGAATCACTGAGTTCATAGTATCTTTTATTAGTAGTAGTATTAGTATTTGTATTTATTTTTATACTTTGATTGTTTTGATTGATCATGTCTTGACACAGTTGGTTTATCAGACTCCCTTCTCTGCATCTGTTCTGGAGGATTTTCTATGTAACTTCTCATCCCCTACAATGCACACTCTTTCTTCCCTTCTGATTCAAACTTCATTTCCTCTTTTCCCCTTTTTCCTCATGCTATGACTTAAATATTAATACCCTAACCTCGAAAAATCTACAATGTACATTTTTTCCTCAGTCAGTAAGTATCCTAGTGTGATATCCCTAAACCATACTGGGGATTTAAATAAAGTAACAAAGTGTTCCCTTATATAAAGAAAAAAAAGAAAAGTTACTTTATGATGTTTTACAAGCCTTCCTTTGTCCATTCTCTCTCTCTCTCTCCTCTCTCTCTCTCTCTCTCTCTCTCTCTCTCTCTCTCCCTCTCTCTCTCTCTGTGTGTGTGTGTGTGTGTGTGTGTGTGTGTGTGTGTGTGTGTGTGTGTCTATAACAAACACCTAAGTATCTGACAAAGGAAACAAGTTCATTTGGCTGGCAGTTCTAGCATCTAAGATCATGGCACATTCAACAGGTTCTGGGAAGCGGAGTCTTGCAGAGGATAGCATCATGTGGTGGCAAAGCATGTACAAAGGAGGAAAGTCACGTGGTAAGACAAAAAGCGAGGGAGTGAGCTGGGAACTATCATGTTCTCTCCTCGTAACCAAGGACCTGATCTCGCATGATTGGCCATTAAGTGCTTCCAAAGGCGATACCTCCAAACACAATTGTCTCCAACCAGGCCCCGCTTTTCAAGCCAATGAGAACTACTACTCTAATAATTATCCTTTTGAGGGACAAATATTCAAAAACTAACATGATACTGTAATAATAATGCTAGATAAGCTATAAAGAACAAAAGTGCATTTCTCATAGTTTTGAAACCTAGGAAAGCCCAATGTCACAACTTTAACCAAGACTTCCCTCCCCAGATAGCAAGTCAAATTTCACTAACTCCAAAAGGGAAGGCTGCAGAAGGGCAAGAAAGATGGCGACTGCGTGAAGCCCTCTATCAAAAAAAAAGTATTCCATTTATAGGAGGAGCCTTCACAGCCCTGGCATTTCCTAAAGTCCCCAGTCTTTAGCCTTCTCCTTTCATGTGTCCCTATCAGTTTCCTAGTTCTGACATCCAGGTGGAACGACTTTAAAGCCTCACAAATTCTGATGCAGCATCCTTAGCCACCCGTAACTGTCCTAGAACATGTGTATGTGTGCCTGTGTGTGTGTGTGTGTGTGTGTGTGTGTGTGTGTGTGTGTGCGCGCGCGCGCGCGCTCACGCACAAAGAGAGATTTACTGTATAATATGTACTCTGAGAATGAATATTTTAATTAAGATTGGAATAAAAGAACGGTATTGGCCTCAGCCAGGGCTATCTGGGATAACTTGGCAAATTGCTGCCAGCAAATTCACTGCATCTTGTAAATTTTTATTTACTAAATTCACGCATGTGGAAAGACACAAATATATTGTTCACCTATATTCCTCGCACAGTATTCTTACAACAGCTTCTCTGTTGAATTCTTTTTCCTCTCACAGCAATTTCCAGAACATGGCTTGGTTTTGTTTTTTTCTTCCTGTGTTTGGGTCACATCCTCTTCTCAGTGCCAATGTTATATTTTTGTTGAACACAGTACATTTTAATTAATACATTTTAATAACTCTAGATATTGATTCCCTCTCCTCCCGTGCTTGCTTTAGGTTAGGAATTTGTTTTCCTTTTTAATTTAGCTAAGCTATTTTAGGAAAGTCTATTTCCCTATGTCCTCTAGAGTAAAGCCTTTTGTATTCCTCACCCTGAGGTGAGAGTAATTTTGCCCCAGCTCCTGCTCTGTCGTATTCCCTATCTCTGTTAGCTAGCTTCATCTGGTGCTGCTCCCTGCTGGAGAGGCTCCACTAAACAGAAGTTGGTTGCTGTATTGTTTTTGGACAATTCTCTAGGAAACTGCTTTACCTAGCTTCATTTTCATAGCTGTGATAGTACACCGTGACAGAATGCAACCAGAAGAAACGGTTTAAAGTTTTTATTTGACTTGCAATAGCAGGTTAGAGTTCATCCTTGCAGAGAAATCAAGACGGGAATTTAAAGCAGCTTACCCAAGAAAAAGGATAAATGCATGCATGCTTACTGTTCAGTTTGCTTCCCTATTCCTATACAGTTCCAGATCCAAGGGAAAGGCACTGCAGACCTCTGAGCTGGGTCTTCCCGTATCACTTACCACAGACAAACAATCTCCCACAGTGTCTTAGTCAGGGTTTCTATTCCTGCACAAACATCATGACCAAGAAGCAAGTTGGGGAGGAGAGGGTTTATTAAGTTTACACATTGCTGTTCATCACCAACGAAGTCAGGACTGAAACTCACACAGGGTAGGAAGCAGGAGCTGATGCAGAGGCCATGGGGAGATGTTACTTACTGGCTTGCTTCTTCTGCCTTGCTCAGCTTGCTTTCTTATAGAACCCAACACTACCAGCCCAGCGATGGCACCACCCACAATGGGCCCTTCCCACTTGATCACTAATTGAGAAAATGCCTTACAGCTGGATCTCGTGGAGGCATTTCCTCAACTGAAGCTCCTTTCTCTGTGATAACTCCAGCTTGTGTCAAGTTGACACACAAAACCAGTTAGTACACACAGCCTTGCCCACAGACTCACCTGATCTAGACAATCCTGCTTTGAAACTCTCTCCTCAGGTGATACAGCACTGTCTCAAGTTGACCAAAGCAACTATCATGTCAGGCATAGTGGCATGCACCTTTCATCCCAGCTCTTGGGAGGCAGAGACAGGTGGATCTCCGTGAGTTCCTGGCCAGCCTGGTCTACATAGGGAGTTCCAGAACAGCCAAGGCTACATAAAGGTACCTTGTCCTGAAAAAAAAAAATTACCTGCCAAATGCTGCCTTGTCAATTAACTTAGAGAATGGAAAATATTTTAGTTCAGTCTTTAAGGCTTGTTCTGACTATAAGCATGCTCATACTAGCTCTCTCCTGGTCACTGTTTTAGCTGCCCTGACAAACTTCTTACAGTTCTCAGAGTCACTGCTTTTCTTGGGTATTGATCATAACTGACTCTGCTATTAGCCTTGGTCAGGGAAGACTCTTCTGAAAGTGGGTGACAGTAAAAGCAGGGATCATAACTGATTGATTGATCAAAGGGCTGAGAATAAGTGACTTGGCCCCTAACAAGACATCTTGTCACTCCCTCCAAGGCCCAGGGCACATCCCAGAAGAAAGAATGGAAAGAGCTCAGGGACTGGGGCATGAGGAAGAGCGTGCAGTGGGCACTGCCTTAGGATTCAACATGGCAGCCACAATTTTGAATACACAGCAGCCACACCTGTGAGTTAAGGAAGATTTAGGGAAGGGAAGGGAAGGGAAGGGAAGGGAAGGGAAGGGAAGGGAAGGGAAGGGAAGGGAAGGGAAGGGAAGGGAAGGGAAGGGAAGGGAAGGGAAGGGAAAGAGGAAAGGGAGGGGAGGAGTGGAGGGGAGGAGAGGAGCCGGGGGAGAGGAGGTGAGGGGAGAGAAGGGAAGGGAAGGGGAGGGGAGGGAAAGGGAGGGGAGGGGAGGGAAAGGGAGGGGAGGGGAGGAGAGGGGAGGAGAGGGGGAGGGGAGAGAAGGGAAGAGACATGAATGATGTGGGGCTAGCTGAGGAAAAAGATTATCATGGAAGGGGTGAGATAGAGTAATGGGAGTGAATATAATTAATCATAGTGCTTTGTATCCAAGTATGATATTGTAAAAGTTTTAATTAGTTAACAAATTTAAAATGTTATATAACTGTAACTGTGTTACTTCCTCCATTCCTTAAACCTACTTTACACCATACAATAAAATCAAAAAAAAAAAAAAAAAAAAAAAGGCTCTGTCCCAAGTTGTTTTCTGTGGGAGAGAACTTTATTTAAGAGGTAAAATGCTTCATTGCCTTTCCTTCAGGTTATAGAAAGTAAACTATAAACGGTTCACACAATGGCTACACACAGAACTGTGGCACTTTGGCTAAAGATGTGAGATCTGGAGTTGAAGATGGGTGGAAAGCTTAGTCTTGCATCATCTCACATGCCAAAGATTCCTGGGAAAAACAAAGAAACAAGGGAGGCATGAATCAGCTACTGAAGGGATGCTTTGAGGCCTAGACTGGGTGGTTGAATCAATAAATATTTTCTTAGAAGCTACCTCATTCTGCAAGTCAGCCTCTTGGTCTATACTCCTCTACTGAAAAAGCATGACTTAAAAACATGACTTAAGAGGCACATTTAGAGATATCTCTGCTCAGTGGAAAAACAAGAATAGTAAACACTTTAACATTTAAAGCAAAAGCTTGTCATATATGACAATTCACTGCAACATTCAAACCCTTGTTTTTTAAAGAAAGAAATCTCTGAATAAATGGAAGTAACTCACTTCCTCCACTACCTTAGAACCCAACACAGAGTTCTCAAGAACTAAGACAATAGCTGATGAATGAGCCCTCTCCAGCCTAAGTCTTGAACCACTGGGGACCTCACTCTAAGCAATGACTCTCTGGAATGGGCATGAGGCAACTACATTCACTCTGCCTACTTTCAAAGTTTAAAGCAGTAGGAGGGAAGGGGAATTACTAGAATGAGGTTACACTAACCATCTCACACTTAACCTCAAGTTGCTGCTGTGGCCTTCAGCATGTTGTTAACATCTAATCACCAGCCAGCATTCATTCATTTGTAGGAGAAAATAACAACAACTTGACATAATAAGAAGCATATACACTTTACTTGCATGTCTGGTCAGCAGTGGGAAGGTGCTGGACAGACACCAGACCCAAGGTCCTCTGAGTGTATGCTAGGTGAGTGCTCTGCCATGAGCTATATTGTCAATTTAACTTTTAGATCTTAATCCAAGATTCCTAATGTATCAAAGATACTAATTTATAAGGGTAGAATCTTGAATTTAAGTCAGAAGTAACCACAAAACTAAAAAATTCTGCTCTGATTGCCTCCTGCAGCTAAATTTCTCTCTCATAGTAAAGCAGCAACTACTGACATCATAGACTGGTCCTCAACAGACACAGACACATCCCAGGTAAGATTCGGCATCCACAGCTTCCAAACTGACCAGCTCCATTTGACAGGCAGCAGCCAGCTACTAAGCAAAGCACAGACTAGCACCAATCCTGGGACAACTAGACCCGCTTAAGCAAGCAACAGAACAAGCCAGCCCCGAATTCTCTCATCATGCTCTCTTCAAATGCCTAGAAGACATGTATCAGATGGCACTCTGTAAGCTAAATATTTACAGAGCTAATACACTTAGCTACTACACCACTGCTAATTTTAGCTTGCAATTACCAGCAAAAGACAAACTATAAGCCCCTTGGAATTTTTTAGTCAGTATTAGGAAGTTCAATAGCCAACCTTCATGCTTATTCTGGGCACCCCGAGCAGTGTCATAACTCTGGATTGCAGAACCATGAGGCAACCAGAGGAGAATAGGTACTCTAAAAGGCACGGATGAGAAACGGGATGCCCCAGAAACCACACCAGAAGTAAAGAGCAGCCTACCCTGAAGGGAGGAAGGGAGGAAGCAAAATAGGGAATTTGGTTGAATTTAACACTCTCTCTCTCTCTCTCTCTCTCTCTCTCTCTCTCTCTCTCTCTCCCCTTCCTTCCCTCCCTCTTTCCCTCCCTCCCTCCTTCCCTCTTTTCCCTCCCTCCTTTTCCCTCCCTCCCTCCCTCTTTCTCTCCTTTTCTTTCCCTCCTTTTCCCTCCCTCCCTTCCTCCCTCCCTCCCCTGTGTGCGTGTGTGCATGTGTGTGTGCGTGTCTGTGTGTGTTTCAAAACTGGACAGCAGCAGCTTGTTAGGTGAAGGACAAGAGACTAAATGTCAAGGCTTCTCAAATATGAAAGAACTTGTTCAGATTTTGGATAAGCTCATCCACCATAAGTGTCGCTTTTTTTTTTTTTTTTTTTTTTTTTTGGTTCTTTCTCAAGAGCAAAGGGGAGAGTACCATTCTGTAGCTCTCTATCCACAGAGTTTAGGAAAGATTGAATTACAATACATGAATTTACATGAGGAATCATTTTTTATCAAACATGAATGCTTAAGATGAAAGATTAAGACATTATGCACCCAAAGAAAGCTAAGCTTCTTTAAAATAATCCTGTTAGAACGCGAATTTTTAGGATCTGATAAATTTATGAATGTCACAAGACACTGGCCTGTCACCTGTATCTTCTGCTGCGTGCCAATCTATTCAAAAGAAGGAACTATGGTTTCTCAACCATGTCTGATTTACATTTCATCTCCTCTCGTGCTAAGACCAGCAGCAAGAGCAGAAAGAAAAATCTGACACCCTGAAATACACTCCAAGGGCCTGTGTTAGTTCTTCAGGAGAAAATGTTCCATGAATCCTAACTAGACCAGGAAAAGGATCAACCCTGGGAGCCTAAGCCAACAAGTCAGGACCTGAGGCTTGAACCCAGAGAAAGAATTGGGGGGGGCGGGGGAGGGGGAGCCTGGTGGCGCAGGGGCAGGGCTTCAGAATGGTTGTCCAGGATACCTGGAGGCGGAGCTACCTGGACCGTTGAAGCCTAGCCGTTATCATGCTGTGGTAACATCCATTGATCTTAGAAACTAGTGTGACCTGATGGCATGCTTTGGACTCTACTGTGGGAAGACCCTATTGTTTAAAAATAGCTCAGCTGAAGTATATGGAGAGTGTGGGGCATGCCCAAGAGGACAGCGGACAAATCAAGAGAAATACTGTCAGCCTTGCTTGGAGTCCCCGGAACTGTACGACTGGCTTTACCTTGGCTTCATGGCGATGCTTCCTCTCATTTCCCATTGGCTCTCCATTGAATGGGACGCAAAGAATAGTAATTCCAGAGGTGTGTTTTTCCAGCAAGTCTCTGCATTATTAGAATGCAGCATGGCAGCTATAGTCACATTACTTGTGAGTGATCCTGTCGGCACCCTTGCCATCCACTCATGCCGGGTGCTGATGCTCTCAGATTGGTACACGATGCTCTACAATCCAAGTCCAGATTACATCACCACCGTGCACTGCACTCAGGAAGCCGTGTACCCACTGTACACCATCGTGTTTGTTTATTATGCTTTCTGCTTAGTATTGATGCTGCTGCTTCGACCATTACTGGTGAAGAAGATTCAGTGGCACTTATACATGCCAAACCAGCTGGAAAGCATTTACACCGCCCTCTACTTCTTCCCAGTTTTGACCGTGCTGCAAGCAGTTGCAGGAGGCCTCTTATATTATGCCTTCCCATACATTGTATTGGTGGCATCTTTGGCTAATCTGGCTGTATACCTGGTTTTTGCCAAAATAGAGAGCTACAGTGATCTCTTAAAAAAGGACAGACTACTCGCCCTTTTCAGTCACTGGTTTCTTCACGCCTACGGCTTACTGGCTCTCTCCAGAGGGCAGCAACTTGAGCAAGACCTACTCCTTTTAACTTTGGTGCCCAGCCCCACTCTTTTTTACTTTTTCACTACCAAATTTACCAAACCATCACGGATAATCTCTGAAGGAATGAAAGGACACTGAATATAAAATAGGAAGCAACAATACTTAAAAATGTTTTTAACTTTAAAAAGTAAAAAAAAAAAAAAATTAAATGTATTAGTACCATTTTGTTACAGATGGGAACAGTATACCTTTTTAATGATTTGTTATCATTTTTTATTTATATGTATGTGTGTATCTGCATCTGTTATGATACATGGGTGTAAATGTCTGTGGAAGCCAGAAGAGGGCACCAGATTCCCCAGGAGCTAGAGTTTCAAGAAGTGAGCCAATGATGGGAACTGAACTCTCACTCTCTGGAAGAGCAGCAAAAACTCTTTAACTGATGAGTCATCTCTCCAGGCCCAAAGGGACAGTAGATCTTCATGCTTGTTTTCCTTCTGTTCATTTTATGTTGTTTGACTAACATCTTAAGGTTACACTTGGAAATTTGTGTATGTATGTATGTATGCATGTATGCATGTATCTACTACACTCGAATCCTACTAAGAAGTTTGAGCTATTCTTTGGTACATAGTGGTGATTCTGTGTTTCCACTAATGGAAGTATCCCATCTTCTTATGAAAATCCTTAACAGTTAAAACAGAGACGCCATAGCATTGGCTAATTATTTATGCTTGTTCTGTCTCAGTTTGGTTTTCATCTTTAAGGCATTACAGTGGCAAACATACTGATGGGGTGTGACAGAAAACATAGAAATAAATTCTGGGGGCTTTACTGAGGTTTTATATTTGTTTTCACAACACATTGATGACACAGAAATAGAGCATCATTAATCATTATACAGCAAACTTTCTGCTTAGAAATAGATTGTTTGAAGATGAGTTCAGATTATCGTCTGTGCGATGAAGAAAGTTTAACAAGCCCAGGCTGTCACCTTCTGAAGCACAGGCTCACTATGACTCACTCCTGCTGTCTGATCCTAACATTATGCTGAGAAGGCCTTTGTCAACATACACAAGCACTCTCTTTGGGGGAAGTCATGTATAAAACAAATCGTCCCCTAAAAGTGAATTGTACTGATGGATTCTTAAACAGCAGCTTGGGAAGAATGGCAAGGGAAAGGTAAGCTCGGGCCGTTGGAGAAGGCACTGAGAAAAGCCTCACCAGAGGTCCCAAACTTGGTCTGGCAAACAGCCTAAAGGAAGTTCTCAAACTATAGGATCCTTTGGATAGTTTGTCAACTTGACACAACCCATAATCACCTAGAAATATAATCTCAGTGAGGGATTGTCTAGATCAGGTTGGCCTGGGAGTGGGTCTGGAGGACTTGTCTTGATTGCATTAGTTGATGTGGAAAAAACCAGCCACTGTCTCCAGTCCAGGATTCTGGACTGTGTAAGTGGAGAGACAGAGCTGAGCACAAGAAAGCCTATAAGCATTAATTCACAGCTTTCTGCTCTTGATTCTGCATGTGATATGACTAGCTGCATCAAGGGTTTGCTGCTTTGATTTCCTCAAAATGAGGGACTGTAATCCAGAATTTTAAGTCAAATAACCACTTCTTTGTCAATCTTCCTCCTCCTCCTCCTCCTTTTCTTCTTACTCTTCCTGCTCTTCCTCTTCTCCCTTTACTCATCTCTCATATATCTTTTTCTAATTTTTATTGAATATTTACAATACAGGTGTCATCCCCTTTCCCCATTCCCCTCCCTAGAACTCCCTATCTCATCCCCCCTCCTCCTTTATGCTTTTATACCATTTTAATCTCATACATGTATTAAGGTCAGTTCTAGGTTGTCTCTCATAAATCTTAACTACAGTTTCCCCTCCCTCCTCTCCTCCAAGACCCCACCACCTCCCCTTTACCCCAGATCCACTTCTCCATTTTCCTTCAGAAAAGAGCAGGTCCTCCTGTAATATCAACCAAACACAGCATAAGTTATAATAACACTAGGCATGTACCCTCATATCAAGGCTGGATGAAGCAACCCAGTAGGAGGAAAAGGTTCAAAAAAGTAGGCCAAACAGTCAAGAGATAACTCCTGTTTCCACTATTAGGAGTCCCACGAAAACATCAAGCTATACAATCATATATGCAGAGGACCTAGGTCAGACCTAGACAGGTTCCCTGACTGTCAGTTGAGTAATCAGAGTAGGTTCTTACAGCAACAGAAATAAGTGGAACAGTCCTGAGTTTCCATCCCTGAGAGATCTAACTCATCAGCTCTGGAGCAGGTATGAGGAGTCTACTTTTACTTACTCTGTGGATTATGACCTCGTGGCTCAGGAGTGACCACAGGTTAGTCCTGGAAGGGTACCAGTAGGAGCAAGTCCTATGCACCTGTTAGGTAGCTCCTGGGTAATGAACACTCAAGAGCACTAGTTTCCTCCTGTCCCATCCCTGACAGGAGGGCAAAAGTATAAACAGAAGAGATAATAACAAACACCTTCGGGATCAAAGTGCAAAAAATGAAGCCCGTTCCCAGAACTGCCCAGCGAAGTGGAGAGTTTGTCAGAGCACGGGCCATGGTAAAGCACCACCGTTCTTCCATGCATGTGCCTCATCGCCTGGGTAATGAAGTTCAACAGAAGTTACTATTTCATCAATCTCATTGCTATAATAAGTGATTCATCCTCCTGGGAGAAGGCAAAAGCATCCCTCCAGTATCACCTTCATCTTATAGGTAGGAAAGTGGATGTCTCCTTCCAGTGAAACATGAAGATAATAAAAAAAAAAAAACCTGGATCCACCTTTATCAAAGACTGTCTCATGAGCACATCAGAATCTCACAGGTGCTGCCAGAGGTAAAAGTTCATCAGCAAACTGCTTCATCATGTGACAAGGGCTGCAGATTGACTATGGTGACTTCAAAAATGAAAGGGACCTCAGATGAACCTTGTCTTGCTGAGTAAAGTAACCACAACTGTAAAGGAAGCTGAAGAAAAACAATTCCAAGAAGAACAACTCAAGGATGCAAGCTCTTTGTAATGGTCAGCCCGACCTCACTATTTTTGCTAATATATTTTGGCGTTTTAACTATCTGCTTAACTTGTAACTGCAAGAAGTTAACCTTGGGAACTTTCCAACTAATATGTTGTTTTCTTGCTTAAAAAGAGACCCTGAGACAGGCTCGAGACTGCACTTGGGTCCCAGATACCCATATGGTCACCAGCCAGCTGAAAGAAAGACTTTTAATTGGCTCACAGACTGTCTCAGTGGCCTTTGGTGGGAGCTCCGCAACACTTGATTGTGTTCAATATAGGCTAGCCATTGACATGCTCTGACAGTTAATATTGATTGTCCACTGATGGGCTTTAGGGTTACCACTGAAATGAACCACTAGGCGTGTTGTGAATGTGTTTCTAGATTAGGTAAATTTAGGCGGGAAGACCAACCTACATGTGGCTGATTCCATTGCATGGGATGGGGTCGTGGAGCAGATAAAAAGACAGAGCTGAACAACAGTGCTCATGACTCTCTGATTCCTGCCTGTGGGCACAAGGTGACCAGCCAGCTCATGTCCCTGTGTCACACCTTTTCTTGTCAAGTCATGATGGTTGGTGTCTTCTTGAACCCCAAGCTGAAATACACCCTTTCTCCCCGAAGCTTCTCGACAAGTATTTCATCACTGCAATGCAAAGGTAGCTGGTACATATGCTAAACACAGAACAAACAGAAACAGTGACATTGGACGAGGTATCAGGCACCTCTTTCCCAGGATTTGTAGAAATTGTTTACTGCCTGTACCCCAAGAGCCTTTGGTTTCTTCTCCAACCCTTTGGATGAGTACAGAAATTCTGAGTGCTGCCATAAAGCATCTGGCCTATTCCACCCTTTCTTGTGCTTGCCTATGTTTTTACAGTATTTTATGACTCAGCTGCACACATTTGAGGTAAAGACAAAGGAAATATAATGCAACCTGAATACCAACCCCATTAGATACACCAAGGGAGTCCCAGCAGTCTGTCAATGTGTATGGAGATGGGGGCCTGGGCAGAACTGAAAAGGTTCCCATGAGCAAAACTGAGGACTGGGAAAAGTCAGAAGTCATTTTGAAGACATGCAAGGATCTCAACCATTTGTTCTCCCAGTACTAATAATTTCTCACTTGATAACTTCTTATTTAGTTTGTGTAAGTTGGTTCATAGACCGGCAA
Source organism: Rhabdomys pumilio (assembly GCA_030674055.1). Lineage (NCBI taxonomy): Eukaryota > Metazoa > Chordata > Mammalia > Rodentia > Muridae > Rhabdomys > Rhabdomys pumilio. The sequence goes on along the minus strand of JANHMN010000008.1, from coordinate 11,514,368 downwards.
CTGTTTTTTAATGCAAATCACCTCGATGTTTGATCAAGTACCATGCCAACCAGCTCAAGTACTAACTATGGTTTTCACAAAGTAAATATGGGTTGCCAAGATAGCTCAGTTGGCAAAGTGCATGCCACAATACATAAAGACCTCTATTCGATTCCCAGAATACACATGAGGGGGGAAAGGCAGGCATGATGGAGTACAGTTGTAATCCGTGCTGGGAAGACAGAGACAGGCTAGCCAGCCTCATTGAAGCAGCAGACTCCATGACCCAGAGACCTTGTCTCAAAGAAATGGTGATGGCTTCTGGAGGACAACATACAAAATTGACATGTCCTGTATATACACGTGCACCTGCACATACAGACACAGTCTAAGCTTTCTGACTTCTCTGACACATGCAAACATTTAAAACAAAAAGCACATTATCAATGTCTAGATTTCTCTCACTTTATAAGTATTCTCCCCCATCCCTACTCTGTGACAATGTCAAAGTCTTCAAGTTTGCAATAAACACAGTAAACACAGCATCCCAAGGCACAGACACACCCTCCATGAACCGATGGCTAGACTCCAAAGTCCACCAAATGTACTCCATGAAGCTCTCAACTAAAAACTAGCAAGGAGGCCCAATATAAAATCAGATGTTAGAGAAATAAAAAACAAAACCTGATGGAAACTAAGCTAATACTTACCGTGCAAAATGTTACTGTGAGAAGAGATGAAGCTGCAAAGGCTGGGAGGTGCTTCGGGGGAAAGCACTGTGAGGAAAGGTGCTTCAGAACTTTGTTCTTTTTCAAGTTGGCAAAAGGGTCAGAGCTGAGGGTGTACGGTTTGTCCCTGTCCTCTATTGGGTACAGCAGTCAGTTCACACGAACCATTCTGATGATTTCACTTCCTCAATAGACAAAATTTCCATTTGATCCAGAGTATATGTTTGGCCTGTGGTGCCTTTGAATTTTTAATATATTTAAATGCAGGCCCAGTGTGGAGTGCTCCCCTACTTAACAATGTGGAAAAAAAGAAAGAAACACTGTGTTTCTGTGGAGCTTAAAATGTGTATTCATTTTTTTTTTAATTCTACAAATCGCTAGAGTTAGCCCCAAGTCCAGGACTAGATCACCATTTCCCCTCAAAGTCAACTTCCTCAAAAGATTTAAGCATGAAAATCTGTGCCCATATATTATGTGTGTTTTACTTCTTCACCCAACATTTGTTTCCCATGATGGCTCCATCCCAATTTATAGTAGACAGTAGGTCATTTTTATTTCTCCACATAAAAGTCACATGACTTTTCATAGCCATAGTATTTTATTTACCCAACATGACTATAATACACACCCCTGGGATTGATATCGTACTAAGAACTGCTTGTAACGCACGTAGGTAGGGGTTGACAGTTAAACTTATTCCTTTCAACAACCCTCACTCTTCCTTCTTCAGCTGTAGCGCCATAAATAGTGTCTTGTGTCAGTAATTTTTAAAATATACTATATGTCTCTTGCTGATGGCCATCTTACTCCATTCCTTAAATCCATATTTAGAGACAGCAAGGCTGCTACAGAGAGCATCACCATTACAGAACAGAAACGATGAAATACATAGCTTCTAACTGGTGAGTAAAGGCACTTGCCACAAAGACTTATGACCTGAGTTTAATATTCAGGTCCACATGGTGGAAAGAGAGAACTGACTCCTCCAAGGTGACCTGAGACCTCCACATGTGCACTGTACACACACACACACACACATACACACAATGAGTAAATAAAAGTTTTTAAAATATATAGATTCATATTTCTTTCTTTTCTTTTTTTATCTCTTAAATAAATTTTAGGCATTCCCATACAAGATTTTAAACAATGGAACAATGCAACTCAAGGTCGGCAAACTCTTCTCCTAAGCAGAATTTCTCTACATGCTGACATATGTCAGAATGCCTTTTTTCCCAGGGTGTCTATCTTGTCCACATGTTCTAGTTTATCACGCAAATGACTTACAAGACTCTGAAGCACACAGTAAGTGAGTGTTGGGTGCTTGGCTGCACTCGACACAGCAGTGATATGCACCAGTAAAGCAGGGAGAAGAGGGCAATCCTTCAGCCACAGCGCTTTATAGGGAAATGACTGCTCAGAACAAACTCAGTGCTAAATCTCCGCCATGCTAACTCACAGAACATTGCCAATCCAAGGGACACTGCCACACACCCAGGAAGAGCAAACCCACTGTTAAACATCTCTGGAAAGGGGACTATAGATTCAGTCCTGTCCCCAGGTTTCCTTGATTTCCTGAGTGCTTAACGGACCTCATTCTTTCTCAATAGCTGAGTCCTTTTCCAGACTAAGGGGTAGAGGTGTTTGCTTTTGAGATTGCTATTTAATAACTGTTTCTTCCTTCTCTTTCATCCACCCAAATCCTCCATATATCCATTCCTGAACTTCTTCAAATCCATAGCCTCTCTTTTCATCGGTTGTTATGTATTTGTAGATATAAATATATTCCTAAATATAACCTGTTGATCTTATTATTTTGCATGTGCATTGGTATGCACTGGTGTGCACTGGTGTTTTGACTACATGTATATCTGGGTGAGGGTGTTAGATCTTGGAGGTGCAAACAATTGTGAGCTGCCATGTGGTTGTTGGGAATTGAACCTGGGTCCTCTGGAAGAACATTCAGTGCTCTTAACTGAGCCATCTCTCGAGCCCTAACCTGCTGCGATTTTGATGAGACTGTCTTGTGATTAAAAAAAAATACCTAAAATAAAGATTAAAATTTTTTTGTTATTAAAAAAGCATATAACCGTTCTTCTTGATGCTTTGAGTCACACTGTGATCGGTGTTTTTGTCAACTCTATGAGCTCTTGAATCAACTAAGAGGCACACCTTTGTGTGAGGCTGTAAGGGAATTCCAGGAAGGATTAACTGGAAGGGTGGGGAGAAGGTCTATCTATCCTCAAGAGTGAGCAGCACCTTAAATTACTGGTCAGATGTAAAGACAGGCCAGGATAGACAGTGCAACTTGTTTGCCTGAATTACTTTTTGTTGGCAAGCTATCTGCCCAGTTGACACTGCTGGAGCTAATGCTATCTTCTGGTATTAGCACAGTTTCTTTTGTCTTCCAACATGGATTAAGACCAGTGGCTCTTCAAGAATCATCTAGGCCTTCCGCATCAGATTGTAGTAGCTCATTGTAGTATGAGCGTCTTTGATTCTCAGCCTCTCCTGCATGTTAGTGTAGGACTAGTGGAATGGCTATTGAACTACCCAGCTCCTATGATGTAAGGTAATGTAGAGCAACTTTGTTGTAGTACATATTCTGTCAATTCTTTCTCTGACTAGCACACCCTGATTCTTGACATTCATATTACCCAAATGCACACTGAGACCCACTCCAAAGACAATGGCAGTTTTTCCCATTTATGAACCCTTTACAAAAGCAAATTTTGTGGTTTGTATTTTAGAACACAACAAAAGGTACCATATGAATATGACCCTACTCCCCTCCCCCCCACCCCCCATCCCCCACACCCCACACCCCACCCCCCACCCCCGTCACCTTGTCCTTGTGGCTGAGGCAGACACCTAGCTGGTCTGCTACCGTGAAGACACCATATCCTGAGACATCCTAGAGGAGCCAATGCACTCAGAGCAGTTGGAACTCAGGATCACAGGATACCAGAGGCATCTGGACCCTGACGAGTTCTGACACAAACAAGAAAACTGGAAAGACGGGCTCCAGTCAGAGACAGTTAGTGCAGGTAGCACCAGAGTTAACCAGATGGTGAAAGGCAAGTGCAAGAACATAAGCAACAGGAACCAAAGCTACTTGGCATCATCAGAACCCAGTTCTCCCACCATAGCAAGCCCTGGACAACCCATCACACCAGAAAAGCAGGATTCAGAATTAAAATCACTTCTCATGATGATAACAGAAGGCTTTAAGAAGGACATAAATACCTCCCTTAAAGAAGTACAGGAGAACGCAGGTAAACAAGTAGAAGCCCTTAAAGAGAAAACACAAAAATCCCCTAAAGAATTACAAGAAAACACAACCAAACAGGTGAAAGAATTAAACAAAACAATCCAGGATCTAAAAAGGGAAGTAGAGACAATAAAGAAACCTCAAAGAGAGAATACCCTCAAGATAGAAAACCTAGGAAAGAGATCAGGAGTCATAGATGCAAGCATCACCAACAGAATGCAAGAGATAGAAGAGAGAATCTCATTTGCAGAAGATACCATGGAAAACATTGACACAACTGTCAAAGAAAATACAAAATGCAAAAAGCTCCTAACCCAAAACATCCAGGAAATCCAGGACACAATGAGAAGGTCAAACCTAAGTGTAATAGGTATAGATGAGGATGAGGATTCACAGCTTAAAGGGCCAGTAAATATCTTCAAGAAAATTATAGAGGAAAACTTCCTTAACCTAAAGAAAGAGATGTCCATGAATATACAAGAAGCCTACAGAATTCCAAATAGACTAGACCAGAAAAGAAATACCTCCTGTCACATAATAATCAAAACATCAAATGTACAAAACAAAGAAAAAATACTAAAAGCAGTAAGGAAAAAAGGCCAAGAACATATAAAGGCAGACCTATAAGATTTACACCAGGCTTCTCACCAGAGACTATAAAAGCCAGAAGATCCTGGACTGATATCATACAGACCCTAAGAGAACACAAATGCAAGCCCAGACTACTGTACCCAGCAAAACTCTCAATCACTAGTGATGAAGAAACCAAGATATTCCATGACAAAACCAGATTTACACAATATCTTCCCACAAACCCAGCACTTCAAAGGATAATTGATGGAAAACTCCAAGGCAAGGAGGGAAAAACTACAACTTAGAAAAAGAAGGAAAGTAATCATCCAACAATCCCAAAAGAAGACCCCTACACAAACATAATTCCACCTCTAACAACAAAAATAACAGGAAACAACAATCATTTTTCCTTAATATCTCTTAATATCAATGGACTCAATTCTCCAATAAAAAAACATAGACTATCAGACTGGATACATAAACAGGACCCAGCATTTTGCTGCATACAGGAAATTCATCTCTGTAAAAAAGACAGACACTACTTCAGAGTAAGCAAATGGTCCCAAGAAACAAGCTGGAGTAGCCATTCTAATATCAAATAAAATCAACTTTCAACCAAAAGTAATCCAAAAAGATAAGGAAGGACACTTCATACTCATCAAAGAAAAAAATCTACCAAGATGAACTCTCAGTTCTGAACATCTGTGCCCCAAATGCAAGGGCACCCACATAAAAGTAACTTTACTAAAGCTCAAAGCATACATTGCACCTCACACAATAATAGTGGGAGATTTCAACACCCCACTATCAGCAATGGACAGATCATGGAAACAGAAACTAAACAGAGACACAAAGAAACTAACAGGAGTTATAAACCAAATGAGTTTAATTGATATCTATAGAACATTTCATCCTAAAACAAAAGAATAAACCTTTTTCTCAATACCTCATGGTATCTTCTCCAAAATACACCATATAATTGGTCACAAAACAGGCCTCAACAGATACAAAAAGATTGAAATAATCCCTTGCACCCTATCTGATCACCATGGACTAAGGCTGGTCTTTAATAATGACAAAAACAATGGAAAGCCACATACACGTGGAAACTGAATAATGCTCTACTCAATGATGACTTGGTCAAGGAAGAAATAAAGAAAGAAATTAAAGACTTTTTAGAATTTAATTAAAATGAGGACACATCATACTGAAACTTATGGGACTCCATGAACGCAGTACTAAGAGGAAAACTCATAGCTCTAAGTGCCTACAAAAAGAAACTGGAGAGAGCAAACACTAACAACTTGACAGCACACCTGAAAACTTTAGAACAAAAAGAAGCAAATACACCCAAGAGGAGTAGACGGCAAGAAATAATCAAACTCAGGGCTAAAATCAAACAAGTAGAAACATAAAAAAATATACAAAATATCAACAAAACCAAGAGCTGGTTCTTTGAGAAAATCAACAAGATAAATAAACCCTTAGCCAGACTAACCAAAGGGCACAGAGACAGTATACAAATTAATAAAATCAGAACTGAAAAGGGAGACATAACAATAGAAACTGAGGAAATTTAAAACATTATTAGATATTATTATAAAAGCCTATACTCAAAAAAATTTAAAAATCTGGATGAAATGGACAATTTTCTAGACAGATACCAGGTACCAAAATTAAATCTGGAGCAGATAAACCATCTAAACAGTCCCATAACCCCTAAACAAATAGATGCAGTCATTAAAAGTCTCCCAACCTAAGAAAATCCTGGACCAGACGGTTTTAGTGCAGAATTCTATAAGACCTTCAAGGAAGACCTAATACCAATTCTCTTCAAATTAGTCCACAGAATAGAAACAGAAGGAACAATAACAAATTCGTTCTATGAAGCTACATTTATGCTCATACCTAAACCTCACAAAGACCCAACAAAAAAAGAGAACTTCAAACCAATCTCTCTTATGAATATTGATGCAAAAATACTCAATAAAATTCTCGCAAACTGAATCTAAGAACACATCAAAACAATCATCCATCATGATCAAGTAAGCTTTCTCCCAGGAATGCAGGGATGGTTCAATATTTGGAAATCCATCAATGTAATCCACTACATAAACAAACTCAAAGAAAAAAAAAACACATGATCATCTCACTAAACGCTGAGAAAGCATTTGACAAAATTCAATATCGTTTTATGTTAAAAGTCTTGGAAAGATCAGGAATTCAAGGCCATACCTGAACATAGTAAAAGCAATATACAGCAAGTCAATAACCAACATCAAACTAAATGAAGAGAAACTTGAAGCAATCCCACTAAGATCAGGGACTAGACAAGGCTGACCACTCTCACCCTATCTATTCAATATAGTACTGGAAGTCCTAGCCAGACCAATTAGACAACAAAAGGAAGTCAAAGGAATACAAAAAGGAAAGGAAGAAGTCATAATTTAACTATTTGCAGATGATATGATAGTATACTTAAGTGACCATAAAACTTCCACCAGAGAACTCCTAAACCTGATAAACAACTTCAGTAAAGTGGCTGAATATAAAATCAACTCAAACAAATCTATAGCCTTCCTCTACTCAAAAGATAAACATGCTGAGAAAGAAATTAGGGGAATGACACCCTTCACAATAGTCACAAATAATATAAAATATCTTGGAGTGAATCTAACCAAGCAAGTGAAAGACCTGTATGACAAGAACTTCAAGTCTCTGAAGAAAGAAATCAAGGAAGATCTCAAAATATGGAAAGATCTCTCATGCTCCTGGATTGGCAGGATTAATTTAGTAAAAATGGCCATCTTGCCAAAAGCAATCTACAGATTCAATGCAATTCCCATCAAAATTTCAAATCAATTCTTCATAGAGATAGAAAGAGCAATTTGCAAATTCATTTGGTATAACAAAAATCCAGGATAGAGAAAACTATTCTCAACAATAAAAGAACTTTGGGGGGAATCACCATCCCTGACCTTAATCTGTAGTGCAGAGTAATAGTGATAAAAACTGCATGGTATTGGTACAGAGGCAGGCAGGAAGATCAATGGAATAGAATTGAAGATCCAGAAATGAACCAACACATATGGTCACTTGATCTTTGACAAAGGAGCTAAAACCATCCAGTGGAAAAAGGACAGCATTTTCAACAAATGATGCTGGTTCAACTGGAGGTCAGCATGTAGAAGAATACAAATCGATCCATTCTTATCTCCTTGTACAAAGCTCAAGTCCAATTGGATAAAGGACCTTCACATAAAACTAGATACACTGAAACTAATAGAAGAGAAGGTGGGGAAGACCCTCGAATACCTAGCCACAGGAAAAAATTCCTGAACAGAACACCAATGGCTTATGCTCTAAGATTAAGAATTGACAAATGGGACCTCATAAAATTGCAAAGCTTCTGTAAGGCAAAGGACACTGTCAATAGGACAAAATGGCAACCAACAGATTGGGAAAAGATCAATACCAATCCTACATCTGATAGAGGGCTAATATCCAATATATATAAAGAACTCAAGAAATTAGACTCCAGACAACCAAATAATCCTATTAAAAAATGGAGTACAGAGCTAAACAAAGAATTCTCAACTGAGGAAACTCGAATGGTCAAGAAGCACCTTAAGAAATGCTCAACATCCTTAGTCATCAGGGAAATACAAATCAAAACAACCCTGAGATACCACCTCACACTAGTCAAAATGGCTAAGATCAAAAATTCAAGTGATGGTAGATGCTGGCAAGGGTGTGGAGAAAGAGGAACACTCCTCCATTGTTAGTGGGATTGCAAGCTGGTACAACCACTCTGGAAATCAGTCTGGCGATTCCTCAGAAAATTGGACATAGCATCACCTGACGACCCAGCTATATCACTCCTGGGCATATACCCAGGAGATACTCCAACATATAACAAGGACATATGCTCCACTGTGTTTATAGCAGCCTTATTTATTTTAGCCAGAAGCTGGAATGAATACAGATGTCCATCAACAGAGGAATGGATACAAAAAATGTGTTACATTTACACAATGGAGTATTACTCAGCTATTAAAAACAATGAATTCAAGAAATTCTTAGGTAAATGGATGGATCTAGAAATTATCATCCTGAGTGAGTTAACCCAATCACAAAAGAACACACATGGTATTTACTCACTGATAAGTGAATATTAGCCCAAAAGCCTGAAATAGCCAAGATTCAACTCACAGACCACATGAAGCTCATGAAGAAGGAAGATCAAATGTGGATGCCTCGGTCCTACTTAGAAGGAGTAACAAAATACTCAAGGAAGTAAATATGGAGACAAACTGTGAGACAGAACCTGAAGGGGGGCCATCTGGATACCATTCCACCTGGGTATCCATCCCATATGCAGTCACCAAAGGTAGATGCTGATGTGGATGTCAGGAAGTGCATGCTGACAGGAGCCTGATATAGCTGTCTCCTTAGAGGTCTACCAGAGTCTGACATATTCAGATGTAGATGCTCACAGCTAACCATTGATCTGATCAAGGGGTTCCAGTGGAGGAGTTAGAGAGAAGACTGAAGGAGCTGAAAGGGTTTGTGGCCCCATGAGGAGAGCAACAATACCAACCAACCAGAGCTCCCCAGGGTCTAAACCACCAGCCTGGTAGCACATAGGGAGGAACCCATGACTCCAGCTGTATATGTAGGGGAGGATGGCCTTGTTGGGCATAGGTGGGAGAGGGGATTCTTGGTCCCATGAAGGCTGAACACTGAGTTGGGGGTGGGGGGTAATTTGAGGGTGGGAGGTGGGTAGTGGGGGCACATCCTCATAGAAACAGGAGAAGGGGGGGATTGGATAGGGGGTTCCTGGGTGGTGGGGGGAATGGGGTAAGGGGATAAAATCTGAAATGTAAATATAATATCCAATTAAAAAAAAAGAAAAAAAGAAAAAAAAAGAAAATGACCCAATTAAAATCACGATGATAACATGTAAAAACAAATGCAATCCACACTGCACTCAGTCAAGAGTTCTTATCCTTCCTCACATTAACCTAGACTTGATCCACAACAGCACACACGGTCCTCTCAGAAACCCACTTTTTTTAGAACCTAGAATTAAATCCACCTTCCTCTATCAAAATGGAGCCACCATCAGTCACTTTTACAGGGGGTCCCATGCTATAAGAGTTCATTTGCTAATAAAAATGCAGTTGGAGCTAATGTACACATGGCTAGTAAGGAAAGAAAAAAAGATTCTTTTTAGTCATTAACTTTGTCCTTTAAAGGCATCAGGCAATTTAATGCACATACATAAACACATAGTGATTTATTACAACTCATTTTCAGGTAGGAAAATACAAGCCAGAATATTCAACTAGGGTATTCATATTCACCTCCTATTTGCTCATGTAATGAATGGCAGTGCCAGAATATGCTTCTGATCTTAACATATGAGTTTTTTTTGACTATGTAGTGCTAGCTCACCTTCCTGGAGAGCATTGGTATTTGTCTTTAAGACTTTTTCCTGGAAGACTATAGGACACATAAGAACTATGGGCATAGAACTTCTTTCCACAAAGAAAGGTGGACAGTCTTTCAGACCAGCCATAGGGGCAGATCCACAATAACACTCTGTCAACTCACTTAGGTTTTTCCTCCAGAACATTCCCATTGGTACCATGCAAGGGTTTGAGGATGACTCTCAATAAGCATTCTACCCTGAAAGAACCCATGGTTTTTCGAGCCTAGTCCATGCCTATCCCAGTAGAAGAGAAGGATGGGACTGTTTATCTATTTTCCTTATAACTGTATAGTCTTAAACATCTCAGTTCTAGCTACTGAGGAGGATAAATTTTAAGCATGTGTGATGCATGCACCTTTAGATGCAATGCACCATTTTTTATTATTATTATTTGAAATTTTCATATGTATATACAATATCTTTTGGTCCTATCCACCCCTACTCCCTCCCTTCAACTCCCTTAGGCCCCACCCAACATATCACACTCCCAACTCCATATTCTCTTTTGTGTTATAACTCACTGAATCCAATTTGTGCTGCTGGTAAACACATGGGTGTCAGAACATCCACAGAAATATGCGTAGCTAATTTACCAATGACCACCCTCACAAAGAAAGTTTGCTCTCCCTCCCTCAGAAGCCATCAACAAACAACAATGCCTCAGCTATGAGAGGGCATCAGGAGCCCCTCTCCCATACATGCTGGAATTCTTAACTGGCTTGATCTTGTGCGGGTTTCATGCAGGAAACCAGAGCTTCTATGAGTTCATGTGCACCAATGTGACAGCCCTGTCAGGGTCAGAGGCCAGCACGTATTTCACAGTCTTCCTATCCTCCAGCTCTTACCTTCTTTCCACCCTCTCTTGCTTAATGTTTTCTGAGTCTTGGAGTAGGAGGGTTGAAGTTAATGTAGAAGCTATTTTTTGTCTTTTTATTAATATACAATTATCATATTCTGATCAAATTTCACCTTACTTTTTCTGTCCTACACAAATTTTGCTTGCTTGCTTGTTTGCCTGCCTGCCTGCCTGCCTGCTTATTTGCTTATATTATTTTCAGATGTCATGTTAAAAGTCAGCTGGTGATACAGCCAATGATTGAGGCATAGAAGCTAAATGTAATAGTTTACACATGTACATTTGGAAGGCAGAGGAAGAAGATTATGAGTCCCAGGTCAACCTTGGTGTAATAAGTAGTTCAAGATCTGCCTGATAATATATATTTTTCGACTTTTCCTAGAGAGATGTAAACAAATGTTTATTTATCCCCAGAAGAGTACCAAAACCCAAAGAAATTATTTCATCAAAGTATAATTTGGTGAACCAATGGGTTTACTTGAGTTACTTAAACGTATGGGTGAGGGGTTACTTACAAGAACAGAGATGACACAGAATTGAAAGCCCACCGAGGATGAATGGTGACTCTTGACTCTCGAAAGCTGCACCCCCTGGAGCTCCCTGTGTGACCTGCAGGCAGCTCAGTTGAGCAAAGTCTCTTCTCTACAGCACTCTTGGTTGATTGTATAGTCTTGGGAAGGGTTTCTGTTGATTCTATAAGCTTCATTTTCTTCATTTTCTTCATTTTCTTCATTTTCTTCATTTTCTTCATTTTCTTCTTTCATGTTCTTGAAGAACATTCAAGTGTATATGGTAATGTATTAGGAGCCCCCAACTCCTTTTAGGAGAGAATTGCTATACACTTTGGGACCTTATAGCAAAGCAAATAAACAAACAAAAACAAGCAAGCCAGTAAAACATTAGGATTGGAAGGCATACAATCTTGATCAACTAGTTAAAAGGGTAGCATATTGTTTATGGTTTGTAAAATAGAGGCATTTTTCCTACATTGCACAGTGGCTCATCTTCACATTTAAAACTAACAGAAAAATAGATTTCTAACTTATTTAGTTTAATTTATTTTTTACCAAGAGAAGAAACATAGACCTACTTATGAACACTGAAAAATTGACACTAAATGTTTCTTGGCCTTAAGGGCTTAATGGATGATGAACCAAACCAAGAAAGAGCAATTTTGTTCAATAAACATCAGTTTGAATATGACTTCTCAAGAAGCATTAACAAAGAGGAAATAATTGCAAAAATAACGAGATGAAATTACTTCAATGTAGCCTCCTTTTTCCCAAGCTTAATGCAAGAGTATAATCTGCACAATGTTGCATCGTTCTCTATAACCAATGCATTAGCATAAATAGAACATTCAAGTGTATATGGTAATTATTCCATTATGATGATCAAAAAGAAGGGCAATTGAAAGCCCTCTCCAAATCCCAAAAGTTCTATCACAGTGCCGATAACAACAACAACAAAATGTACTACTTTCAGAACCAGGCATTTACCTTCTTCAAAAGAAATAGGATAGCATTTTATCTCTTTAACAGTTTATTGTTTCCAAAACTTTAAACACTGTGTCTTCATTAACTTTGGGTGGTTTTCGAAACACATCAGGCAACTGCTACTTAAGCCAAAAGGTACAGTTGCCTGCTGGGACCAGCTAAGGTTTCCAAAGGTGACTGAGTTCATCAGCTACATCTATCAGCCTGTTATAATTGAGACCAAACCATAGGCCATGCTTTCAAATGCTCTGGACTTGAACCCTTGAAAATCTGTCTTAAAAGTTTGTCTTATCTATCTATCGGTGGACACACGAGGCTTTGAGAAACAGATCCATTGTAGAAATTCCCATTGCTTTTCTCAAAATCTGAAAGCTGCTAAGGCAAAAAAGGAATCAAAGGCCCAGAGGACAAATAGTAGAAACAGGACTTTCATTATACTGTAGGTTTGTAATGTAGCATTCTGTGGCTGTTTCATGGTAGCTTGCATTTCTGGGCTTTCAAGAAGTCTTGATGTACACTTTGGCTCATCGTGATAGCCAGAAACAAGTATCTGTGAGTGTGCTTCAAGCTAGGTGCGAGTGTCTGCAGTTGTTTCTCTCTGCCCACCTCTGAGGCTGCGCATCTTTGTAATAGAGCCTTTGTAATAGAGCTTAGCAGATGGTGTGCCCGTTTGGTTTACAGTCTCTTGTAGGATAGAGCGTCCATAGTTCCCTAGCTATAAATCTGTCCCCTGGTTTCATATGTTCCACTTGGAATAGTGTTTCAGCTAAGACAAGGAAGGAAGGAAGGAAGAAAGGAAGGGAAACCCCAAGAACTTGGGGTGTTTTCCTTCACTTAAATGGAAATTGTATTTTCTAAGAATTTGGAAGTCTCTGTACAGCGTCTGGACTGGGAGGACAGTGGGTTGCTAGCCTCACATCAGCAGTTTATTCTGTTGCTCTCCAGAGCATTATTTACTGGGCCCAATGTGTACCTCAAGATAAATGCAATATATTATGTCTAAAAAAATCCATTGTCTGTTGATTTAAATGGTTCTGAAATGTCTATAAATAAAGAAATTTTCAAGGTTAAAAAAAAAGTTTGTCTTACTTTTTAGATGGCTCAAAATCATTTAGGAAGCAGCATTGATCACCATTCCATACACCTCCTATTGAGGGCATCGGAGGAGACAAAGCTGTGAGCTGCCCCAGGATTACCCTGAAGCTAAAATTCTGCCCGGTTCTCTGGGCAGATTTTTCACTGCTAAAGCCCAGTTTAGGGAAGGCAGCTGTCAGCCACATGTGGCCATAGATCTAAATAGAAGTCTCAAACATTCAGAGCTTGAAAGAAAGTGAAAGCAAAGAAGGAAGGAAGGAAGGAAGGAAGGAAGGAAGGAAGGAAGGAAGGAA
>JANHMN010000008.1:11489215-11500573 GCA_030674055.1 Rhabdomys pumilio | reverse complement strand
GAAGGAAGGAAGGAAGGAAGGAAGGAAGGAAGGAAGGAAGGAAGGAAGGGAGAAAGAGAGAAAGATGGAGGGAAGGAGGGAGGGAGGGAGAAAGGGAAGGAGGAGGACGGAAAAAGGATCACTGAGTAATAAAAATGGGAAAGAGTCTAAGCACTGGGGCTATGGTCAGGCCTTGGAAAGAAAAACATGATTTTACGACTTTTTTTTTTCTTGCAGGGGGGCTGGTGGTGGAGGTCTGTTTTGTTTTTGAAAACTCTTGGCTGAATCTAAGACCAGAGACACTCATGGGACTAAAAATTGCACCCATGTGTACATTCCAATAAACCAAGCTTCAAAAGCACAATAAGAAATAGAAAGGTGTTTTTAAATGTATCTAGGAAACATTTCAAATCAAGATACCTAAAAACCTTGTCAACACTAGTGTAAACCCAGTGGCTTACCAATGCTGCCTGTACTCTTGATGCTAACATGGTAATAACAAGCAGTGTCAGGAGAACCAAGGGCTCTCCTAGCTTACCTGTCACAGAGTGTTCTGTGTCACAGTGCCTGGTGACAGCTATTTTAGTGAGGGGAGATCACTCTAAGCTTAGGTAACAAACAAACCTGACAGTTCAGTGCTTAGCAGAATAGAGGTTCCATTCTCAATTCAAGCCACAATGGATCAATGCAACTTCCATATTGTGCTTCTGGCAACCTGTGGCTTCTTGATTGTGTAATACCCACCCCCATAGATGGTCAAGAAGAAGGGATAGGGAAAGCATAGTGAATTCTGTGTCACCTGTGTGCCAGGACTACTAACATAGCTATTCTCCTAATTGCATAAGCATCCAGGAAATATGAAAAAAAAAAAAACAGTAGAGTTGCTAAGCAGGTTAAGTGTATATGGGCTTAGACAACAGCCACCTGAGAAGGGATCTTTTTTTAAAGGACCCTACACAAAAAATTAAAAAGTCAGAATACAAACAAAGACAGAAATATAGAAGGGAAAGAGAGAAGTAGAGAGACACGTGTACACACACACACACACACACACACACACACACACACACACGTACAAAAGACAAAGAAGAGAGGAAATAACCTCCTTTACTAAGTCAGTAATGACTGTTACAAATCATTTAGGCAACCCCTAGAATTGGTCAAGAAAAGACTCATTCACAAGCATTCTGGAAGTTTGGGATAGATGACATGGAAGAAATAATTGAAAACATCACCACAATTATACTGTAAAATTAAGTGAGACCAAAGAAAACTTTTTGAAAGATTTATCATATATGAAATATGAATGTTATCAAGCAAAGAATTATTTATGTTATTGAATTAAAAGACTAGAAAAAAGAAAGAATAATATATGCTTAAAATAAGGATGTACAACATCATGAACAACTTTTTCTAAATATAAAAATTTCTAAATCTGCCAAAGGTTTCTCTTGAACAGAAGGTAAGAAGGCAGAAATATAATATACTTTTCTTTTTATATATTTTATGTACTTTGGTGTTTTGACTGCATGTATCTCTATGTGAGGGTAGAACAGGAGTTATAGACAGTTGTAAACTACCATGTGGGTGCTAGGAACTGAACCTGGGTTGTCTGGAAGAGCAGCCAGTACTCTTAACCACTGAGCCATCTCTCCAACCCCTACCTTTTATATAGAACAAAATTCTAGAACTTACTGTAAATTCTAGGAAAAATCCAAAAAATATGGTTTTAAAGAAAATTAAAATGAAAAGCTTAATAATTATAAAGAAAATAAATAAAATGGGAAGGCTGTGTAGTTTATGTTGTAAGAAAAAAGTTATTTAAAAATTAGAATCTGAAATTTAGTGTTTACAAATGCAAAATTTTGACTTTAGGTTCAAAATTTAAATGTGTAGGTACAGAGAATATGACTTAGTACCTGGAGGGGGGAAGGAAAGAAGAGATTAAATGTAAACTTAAATGTTTTCATAAACAAGAGATATGACCCTAGTCTACACTAAGTTTGATCAGATCATATTTATGTTATCAGCCAACTGATCTACCCAGACAGAAACTGTAGGTACACAAAGAAAAGCAGACAGAGCAATAAAGCAGAGAAAGATTTGACAGAATAAGTCAGAGATAGGATACGTCCAACCTTCAGGAGAAAAGACAAGAAAAAGTATAGAGAATCTCTTGTGTACTTTGTGGAAGCATCACCTGTCAATAAAAAGCTGATGGCCTATTAGCAAAATAGCAGAAAATAGAAGGTGGGAGTTCCAGTAGAGAGGGGAACTCTGGAAGTTAGTCAGGCACAGGAGTTTTGCCACCCAGACTCTGAGGAGATGGACATATAAAACTGAGAACATGTGACATTATGAAACCTTGTGACACCCATAGAATAAAATAACAGATTAGGAGAACAACCTCAAGCTCATGGCCTAGGCATTTAGAGTCATTGTTCAGGAACTAGGGCCCAAGTGAAAAAGTATGAAGTTACAAAAGAGAGTCAGCATAAGTGCCGTGCAGGGAGAGAATGGTGGAGTCAGTTACATTGGGTGGATGAGTTTGGTGCAGATAGTTGGAAGTCAAGGTAGTAGGAGCGGTGCAGTGGAGGGGGGTTCATTTGTCAGTTCATGCAGTTCAGGGCAGGTCAGCAGAGGCAGGTAAAGCCAGAGAATAAGGAGCAAGAAAATTAGAAAAAAATAGCCAGACTTAGTTTGAGGCCAAGAACAGCAATTCAGTGAGAAACTAAGAAAAGCTAGATTGAATCAGTCCGCTCGGAGAGAAGTTTGAGCCAAAACAGCTGAGTTGAATGAGCCAGCCAGAGTTCAGAATGAACTAGAAAGGTTGAGCTTATTCAGCTGTAAGCCTCCAAGAAAACAATTACATCAGGCAAATAAAAGTACATTCACATTAAACTGTAGAGAAATAGATTCCCTTCCTCATTTTTCCTAGTTTTGACAACTTTAGGATACAACTAAGGGGGAAAAAAACACAGATAAAATATTCCACTCTAGGGTTTAGAATATACTCCTTGAGAGAAAAGTCCTCAAATAGGTCTGATTGCTTTCAGCCATGCTGTTTAAGGGACAGTAGAGAGAAGGCCCCACTTGGAAGCCTCCAGCTCAAAGTCAACTAAAGGGCATCCCCAAAAGGACACAGTGAGTCTCCAAGAGGTGACTTATACTCTGATTAACAATCACCAACCATTCATACTGCCCCAGAAGAAAATAACTAGCTCAATGATACAAACCAGTCCAAAAGAAGAAAGAGATAACATCTCTGTGTAAATAAGAGCCCAGACGTTGGGCCTCCTCATACTTCTCAATCAGCTCTAGACACAAGGAGATGGGGAAGCTGTAGGAGAGGCAAGTTACTCTGACTTATGTGAGAGAATGAAGCTTCCAAGTAATTAAGCTTGGACCCTACAGAACTTAGCAAGGAAAGGTTTGCTAATCAACAAAATGTGTCTAAGAGAGCAGGAAATCAAACTGAGATCACAGGAAATCCTTCAAGGCAAAAAGATAGAGTGATATGAAGCTGGTACAATTTTTCATAAAGACAAACCTGCCTTCTCTTTACAGTCCTGATGACTAAGATTCTCCACTAAATTTATCCTTAATAAAATATGTATTCAGAAATTCTCCTAAATAAATACGAGCTTTGTTTCTCCTGCTGTCTCTCAAGCTGACTTTATGTGTATCCAATTTCATTTTTATAAAATTGCTAAAAATAACATCATATCTACATGATGATTCTGATTCCACCTGGTTCTTTCATTTATTTTTTAAATCTCCGAACAGTTATTTTGGCAGTTAAAAGCACGTAGATAAAAATAGTAACCATAAGACTGAGAATCAACTCTCAAGTCCACAATAAGTCAGACTTCCCACACATACACACTCTAGCTATTAAAGTGTGTGTGTGTGTGTGTGTGTGTGTGTGTGTGTATGTGTGTGTGTGTGTGTGTGTGTGTGTGTGTGTGTGTGTGTGTGTAGAGACAAGGTGTTAGTTCCCTTGGAGCTGGAGTTACAGGTTGTGAGTTACAATGTGGATTCCTCTACAAGAGCAGCAAATGCTCTTAACTGCTGACCCATCTCTCCAGGGCTGTTCTGTATCTCTTTGTGAGCTGAAGCATTGGAGCTTACCACGCATCTGCCACCTCTCCGTGCCCTTTCTTTTTTCTTTCACTGCCTCTGTGTTCCCCACCTTTCCTATTTTCCTCCTTTGCCATTTAGTCTTCCTCTCCCACGTTCATCCTCTCCCACTTCACAGTGTGTACACGCTCATCAGAAGGGAAACAGCCACTGATTCTAAATGTCATGATCAGGAATGACCCTGCAGGAAACAGATCAATGGCGGAGGCTCTCAGAACTCAACAGCAAAGTGGTCCTTCGGAAGTTACTGCTGCTGAGGCATCTGGGTTCAGGCTGGCACGCTTCTCTCCACTTTGCCGGTGTGGAAAAGTAGCCTGTTGAGTCAACAGTGATATTTTTTTTCTTCAGTGTCTGAAGAGGGAGAGCAGACATCACAGGAACACTCTTGCTAAAGGATTACAGCAAGATAGAAAAATAATTGAAATGTTTCCTCTTTCTGCTTGTTAAAGTTGCTCTGAGGAGTAGCTAGATTAACTGGAAAGAGGAGAAAGATTATTTCTGCAACTCAGGTTTCTGATGGTCAGGGATGCCTCTGTTTATATGACTCAATGTTAAATCTGCAGGAAAAAACAAAGATAGACCTGAAAGAATGAGACTGACATTTTGGTAGCTTCTATCTCTTAGTATCATATATATGTATACATGTATATATGTGCATGTAAAGAACAATGGGGCATATGTATATACGTATATATGAGACATACACATACATATGTATGAGAGAGCCATGTAAGGTATATAAAGGCATATAAAGACGCACTGAATTATAATGTTATTCTCATTATCCAGTGACTAACAGTCAGATGAGAGTGAAAGGAAGCAACACTCATTGAGTACTTTCTATGATTTGTGCAGTGAAATAAGAGCCTTATGGGGGGAAGGGGGTGCATCACTTCTCAAATTTTATATTTTCAGGGAATGAACTAGTTTGGAGAAGTCATGTGCACAACAATCTGATCTCCAGGAGCAACAGTCATGGTGGGAACATCCAAAAGACACCAGATAAAAGTAAAATTATACTTTAAGGCTACCTTGGTTTGGGGATAGGGAGATAGATCTGCTGAACATGGCAGAAGTTGGAGAGAGACTCCAGGCGCACAGCAGGTGTTGCCAGACAACTGTTTTATAGCTTCAGCTAAGGAGAGGGGCTGTGGCTACAGGGAGTGTGGTTAGATCTCTTAAAAGCTTCATCATTTGGCCTCTCAAACTAGTAGCATTTTTTTAAATCTCTGATCTAGCATATATTCCAGTCCCTAGTCGGGATTTTTATTTATGTGTTCCTCTCGGTTTACTTTTGACAAGGGTTGGGCCATCCCACAAGCATAAGAGGTCAACAGAGAAAAAAGGCTTCATCAGGGCTTTTAAAGGACACCAGATTATTCTACAGGAACAACTGTCTTCATGACATACATTTGACCTAACCATTTCTTCACAGAAAGACAATAGTCTTCTGTGCATGAGTCATTCTCCATGTTAGGAGTAGGGCTACCTAGTGGCCCTCCATTAGACCCTGGAGTTCTTCTATCTACAATAAACAAAAGAAAACATCACAAGCTCTAACGGGATTTTCCTCCCTTTCTGATAAACCCAGAATTCCAAGTGGACCCTCTACTCCAGCTCCCCAGCTTCCTGCCACTCTGAAATGCATTTCTCTTGGGTGTTGAACACATGCTTCAAAATACCCTTGCTGCTCCAGCCTCGAACTTATTTAACTCAGAGTTGGACAATAGATGAGTCTAGGGGAAGGGGTCAACTGTGAACTGAAAACTACCAGAGTGAAAAACAACATGGAGAATCCTGGCAGCCTAGAGGCAGGATTAGGAAACTGGATGAGTGTGAAGGAAATAAGTGTCCTGACAAACTGCTAACTACTTGACAAATGTGCCTTGGGCCAGCTCCTCCTGACACAGGGAATATGTCTTCTTTCATCATTGTCAAGCATTTAAAGCACTTTGTAAGATGCAAATTTGAAGATCACCTTGCTTTGTTTTGCTCACTCACTCATTTCTCAACATGGGAAAGAGTCACGGTGGGAAATACTTCATGTTAATAATTGTTGGTAGGGTCTGGACTGCATAATGTGAAGGTGTAAAACTGACTCAAAGGAGTCTCTCTCTGTCTCTCTCTCTCTCTCTCTCTCTGTGTGTGTGTGTCTCTATGTCTCTCTCTGTCTCCCTCTATCTCTCTCTCTCTGTCTCTCTCTTTCTGTCTCTCTCTCTCTCTCTCTCTCTCTCACACACACACACACACACACACACACACACACACACTCACATCACACACACACACACAAGATTCCAATCTCCATCTCCCAGCACCAAAGGGAAATGTTCAAGATTTCATTGAGAAAGGCCCAGAAAGAGGTAGGGGCAGAGATAGAAGTGGAAGGAGGAAGCAGAGGAGAAGGAAGAGGAGGAGAAGGGAGATAAGGAGAAAGGAGAAAAAGGAGGAGGGGGAGGGAGGGAGAGAAGAGGCTATCAGGTTACACACAGCACATACAAGCAATAAGCTCCCCAGGAAGAACTGCAGGTACCATGGACTTCTGGAACACCATGACTGTACTGACTATTAATAGGACTCTGCCTTGTAAACACTCAGGGTAGCAGCTACTCCACTCATGATAACAGGAGTATGAGAGAACAGATTAAAATTCTGCCCTCCAGGAAACAGGAAAAAAAAAAAAAAACAAAGAAAAATTTCATCTCCACAATAAACATAGTCAGAGAACAGAAATGGAACCAAATTGCAGAGATAAGAAACAGAAAGGCATGATAAATATCCAGTGGGAAATGAAAAATATAGACAATAAACTCTGAGTCTAGAGAATAAAGAAATTCCAAAATTCAGGTAGAAAGGGTGTGGGGAGCTTCTGTAAAGGGAATGGGGTTCTCAAAGAAGGAGCTCATGTGTTCTCTCATAAACAGTAGGCCAGATCAGTAAAAGCGTCTTCCTGAGCAAGTATAGCCTTTCATTATTCCCTCCACAGAGTTTGTCTTCACATGCCAAGAGCAGAAGTAGCGTGCATGGCCTTGCTTGCCCAGCTCACAGATCAGCTACCCTTCCTCACTATGAACTCAAAATAGACAGCCTTTTATCTCTCTTCCTCTGACCTTAATTTTCAACTCTCAGATACAGGGAGTAAAATTTTCCACTTTCTCCAACCCAACAAAGTGTAAGCTCTTTGTTGTTTCTTCCATAAAACCCAAAGGTCAGGAAGCTAGGGAAAGGTTGTGTTTTGTGACCTTTTGATGGTCTCTCATGGCAAAGCCTTGAGTGCATCTGTTGAGCTAGCAAGGCATGTGTACCACATTTATGTTTTAGGCTGGATGTGAGCTCTATTCTCGTGGAAAGCCAGACTGTAAGATCACTGAAGGGCACATTTTATCATCCTTCTCATTTTTCAGACTTACCACCAGCACCGGGAGATGATCCATTGACCAGAGACACTCTGGGGTCAAGGTCAGGCTTGAAGATATAACAAAGCAAGTCCCTAAACTCAATCAACACTGAGACTTCATCAGCAACTGAATCAACTTAACTAAAACGGGCACAGGCAATACCTAGACTAGCTGACTTCAGCTTTTTCTCCATGGTTTTATCCATCCAGGTCTCTAGCCTATAGAATGGTACTATTTATATTGGTGAGGTGTTTTCACTCTTTAGCTAGTCCTCTCTGGAAACTCGCTCACAGGTACACCCAGGGGTATGATTACTAATCTTTTAGAGACTTCTCAAGTGGACAGCCAGGATAAACCATCACAACTAGCTCCAATAGGATCTAAAATGTCTGAAAACTTAATGCCATGTTTCTGGGGGTATAGTAATATACCATAGGTGCTTAATAAAAATGGTACAAGAGGGTGGGACAGAAAGAAGACAGAGGGGAGGAAAAGATAGTAGAACATGATCTACTAAGTGAGTTTACATTCTCTGTTTGTCCAGGACCTACTCTCAGTACAGCTCATTTGTAGTCAAGCCCTGTCATTTCCTCTTGGGATAAAGGGAATTCTCATTCATCGCCTTGTCCCTTTTAAACAAGGTCTTCTAACATGCAAAGATAAAAGATCTAGTTCCATGTTAACTGCCATTCCCTCTGATTCTCCAGTCTGTCAGACTCTCTAAGAATAAAGCACTTTTGTTCTATTTTACATAATGCTACACCTCAAAGCCACAGCAGCTAAGGACTGAGGACAGAGCACCAGGTACGGATCGTCACAATGAAGTTCAGCCCCACATGTCACCAGCCCTTTAGTTTCAGTGCAGACAAAACGATTTCCCCTGGCTCTGGATAAAAAGCTGTGGGGAGAACTAAGAACAAGCGCTGGAGGGGAAGGGACTTCTGGGATACTTCAGCTGTCCATTCTCCCAGTCAGCTCTTCCAGTCTCACACTAGACATGTAAGACCCTACATCAAGCTCACTGCCACTGTTCCTAGAACTTCTTCCACTCTGAGGTTTAGACGATGCCATTATTTCTGGAAGAATGCCCTGTGCCAGTTGCTGAAGTTGAGCTGTTGAAAAAAGAATGAGGGAGAGCCTGGTTTTTTTCTATTCCAACTTTTCTTTGTAGGTTTTTAAAACAAAAAGAATAAAATTAAAATAAGTTTAATATGGCTGCTTCTTGAGAGTCAGGCTTAAGAAGAGGATCTGCCTGTTCCATGAGTCCATCATTAAATTTGTCAGTTGGTGAATATCACCAATTTGACAGGATCTATAATATAATCACCTAGGAGACCAATCTCCCAGCCATGTCTGTGAGTTTCTAAATTTGGTTAATTGAGGGGGGAGAAGCCACTCTAAATGTGAGCAGTGCCATCTGTGAGCTGGAGACCCCAAAGGAATAAAAGTGGTTGAGCATGAGCCTGGTCCACCTCTGCATTCCAACAGTGAAAATAAGGTGAGTAGATGTTTCATGCTCCTGTTGCCGTGCCTTCCTCACAATGGTGGACTGCTCCGTAAGTCATAGGCTAGGATAGACCTTCGTTCTAAATGTTGCTGTTGTTGAATACTTGCCACAACAATGAGAAAAGTAATCAGTGCAAGAGTGTTTACACAACTGACAGTGTTCTCAACACTAGGATGGTGCTGTAGTGCCTCTTCCTCCTCCTCCAGGTCTCTGGCTGCCTTCTCCTCCTTCTCCTCTTTCTCCTCTTCTTCTTTGTCCTCCTCCTCTTCCTCCTCTTCCTTCTTCCTTTCCAATACAGAGTAAATAGGGACTATTTTTCTCATGTTATTAAAGTACATATACATCATTAGTTTATAAGCTACATAATAGTCTGTGATTGAAATACATCTAGTCTCTCCTTCTTGGAGACTTGAGTGATTTCTGATTATTAGCTGTGATTCTAAAAGCACCTGGAAAAAATCTAATTTGTAACTCTTTAACCTCTCATTCTTTAACTAAGTGTGTGCATTTCAATTCATTGTATACTATTGAAGTATACATTTCTATATATTTAATTAATTGTCCCAACGTCCCACAAACTAACCTTTTGTTCAGTAATTAGAAGGAAGTCAATCACATTCTAAATTCTCACACATGCAAATATCTATTTCAGGATTGTTTATGTGCTGTCCATTAAATTACCTGCATTTTTACTTCAATATCACAAAATCTGAGTTTAGATTTAACATATCCTTTTCTGTCTAGTAAGGCAGTACCTACTACCAATGTCGAACGGAATCCTTGGAATTTAGTTGGAGTCATCTTAAACTTTTGAAACTGTACGACCCCACAATATTTTTACAGACTGAAGGTTCCCATTTATGAATACTGCATTTTGATTCATTTAGGGAAATGGGCTTAACCTTTCTAAAATAGCTTCCTGGTGCATTTTATGGTTTTCTTTATCTAGGCCTTCTGTGAAATTTCTCATCAGGGTGACTCACAGCTATATCCCATCTGTATGACTCACTCAGGGAGCACCTTCCCTTACATCTCTGAAACAATGGATCACTGAATTGCCTGGATTTATTTCAGATCTAGCCACCTTTTTACACTCTGGTTTCTCTAGTTTGTCTTTCACGACCTCTCCTTTTCTCCATACTCGGTTAGTGATTGTTCCTTCTGCCCTCTCACTCCATGAGATACAAATGTTTGCCATCCCTCAGTGGGAGAGGGTGTTTAATCCTCTAGAGAATTGATGCCCCAAGGTGTGGGAGGGGGGATACCTAGGAGGGAGCACACTCTCAGAAGCAAAGGGGAGGTGGGGTAGGGAGAAGAGCTCTGTGAGAGAGGACTGGGGGAAGGTAACATTTGCCATGTGAATAAATAAAATAATTAACTAAAAAGAAAGACAGAAAGAAATGGCTGTCATCTTCCTTTAAGGGTTGGGGTTTGTGACTGATTATGTTCAAGAAAGATGGGTTGATAGAGGGAAGTTTTCAAATACAAGGATATCTATCAGAGCCGTGGAATGAGCAACCCCATTTTTTTCCCACTTGATCTCAACGTACTCTGAAATTTTCGAATGATTCTCTGAAAACTCTTTCCACAACCGTTGCCTTCAGATACACTTCTGTCCCACTTAGCCCTCCGGTTCCCATTTATTTTCTTCAGAAAAGTTCCTTCATTCCGTGATCAGAATCTTTCCTGTCAAGTGCTCTGGAAGAGAGCTTCTGTCCCTTTATTAGGAAGCTGTATGCACGGCTGGCTCCACACCAAAATCTCAAGCAGGAAATGAGTTTCCCCAACACCTACTGGAACACAGAGTAGCCCCTCAATGTTTAATGCACTGAGCTGGGAGGAGGCGTCCTCCTGCATGCATTTTGGTGCATGCTTATAAAAAAAAATCCAAATGAACAAGAATAACACTCTCACATTCTCAGCCACGGTGACAAGTGCAAAAACTAATAATAAAAAGCTCTTCCGTTTCCTTATTCCATTTTTTAAAGCTACTGTTTGCTACTGTTACAACCACCTGCTGCTCTGCAGCTGTATCAGGAATAGGTTTGTGGATAAATTACCAACTCCCAGCTTCCTGGTGGCTTTCCTACTAACAAGCTGCCAAGTCCAGAATGATGGGGCTTCTGTTTTAACTGACAAACAAAACAAAACCTGGCCACTCTGAACAGGCACCCCACTGCCTGCTGCTTCTACAGCTAAGTGTAGAAGTGCATGTGAATCACCAAAGCCTGAGACTAGCATCTTGATGTAACTCCAAGCACTGCTTCTCACCCCTTGGGAAACTGATTGTGTGTGTGTGTGTGTGTGTGTGTGTGTGTGTGTGTGTGTGTGTGT
>JANHMN010000008.1:11443441-11489205 GCA_030674055.1 Rhabdomys pumilio | reverse complement strand
TGTGTGTGTGTGTGTGTGTGTGTGTGTGTGTGTGTGTGTGTGTGTGTGCGCGCGCGCGCGCGCGCGCAAGACACTGTGTCTGTGTTATGTTTACCTTTGTAGCAACTATCCATGGAAAGTATGAGAAAATTTTAAACCCTGGCAATTCATCCACTGACCTTCTAATTCGAGAACTTACACTAAGAATGTAAAGCGATAGACAGAAAGAGCTGAGAGTGACTGGACTCAATAATGCACCTGGCTCTTAAGTCTAAAAGACAAAGATGAAGTCTGGGGAGTTAGCCCAGTGGCTAAAGGGCTTGATCCACAAAGCAAGAGGACCTAAGTTTGATGCCTAGAGCTGAGATAACACACCCCTGTCACACCAGCATTGGGCAAGCAGAGACAGGCAGATCTTTCTTAGAGAACTGCTGGCCAGCCAGTCTAAACAAAATGGCACGATCCAGGTTTTCTGAGAGACCCCATCTCAAAGAAAATAATGTAAAAGTATGATGAGAGGGCTCAATAGATAAAATTCCCTGCTACCAAAGCTGAAAACCCATGTCTAAGCGTCAGTATCCAAGTGGTGGAGAGAACACACACACACACACACACACACACACACACACACACACAGTGACCTTGACAATGTTCATTTTATTTACTGGAGGCTAACTTGGGTCCATGATTTTCCAGTGAGTTTTTCAGTTTTTAATGACTAAGACATATGCACATATTTAGAATGTGTGTTTTCCAGAAAATAGTATTTAATGCGTTCTCTCTTGAGTCTTCTTTTTTTACTCCAGAGTTGTTCTTTAGTTGCTGATTGATCTAATGGTAGAATGGGTTCCCATTCTACAAATAGTCGTTTTTCAGCTACTGTTGTTCAGAAGCGGGTTTACAGCTTCATGTATTTTGTGATATAAGCTTAATAAAGGTCAGCTATTAAAAAACCTCAGCAACCCGAACGAAGTAGTGCTTGTTTGTTTGAAACGCAATATAAAGAGCAGTTGTTACGGTTTCTCAAACGAATATTATAAAGCACATGAACTGTGATGATGGACGACTTCGCAGAGAACTGTGCCTCGGGCCCTCCATCCGAGTCTACTCATTCCATTTGAGAGTTTGCTGCAATAAATTTAATCACTGGTGTTTTGTTTTATTTGATTTTCAGTGGAGGTTGGTAAACAAACCCTGACAGCAGTGAGTGGCTTGGCTGTCCTTAACAGCAAGCAAACATGAAAAACAGATCAAGAACCCCAGAAATGAAGCAGCCTGCACCCACCCTTGGGAGGCATGCGATGCCTACATCAAGGGTCAGCAGGAATTCTCCTCTGTCTCTCCAGAAGCAAAAATGGAGCTCACTGCCCCACTCGGGATCACACAGGGGATTACACAGACTTTGGGTTAAATACTGTTTAAAGGAGTAGGTTTAATGAATCACCTCCCTGCTCTTCAGAAGCCACCCATCAGACTTGCTCTGGGCCTTGAACTTCCAGCCTCCAAAGCTTGTTTGTTCTACTCTGTTAACACCAAATCACTGACAGCTTGTAAGGGGGGCAATAGCATATGGAAGAAGGAACCTTCTTGACCTCTACTGACCATTTACAGAACAAAGCTCCAAGCCTCTTTTTAAAACAGTAGTGTGCTAATAATGATTTCCCCGCCCTCTTTTCTTCCTCCTGCCTCTCCTCATTTTCTTCTTCCTCCTCCTTACCTTTGTTCACCTCCTCCTCTCTCTCCTCCCCCTTCCTCATCTCCCTCCCTCACTTCACCTGTATTATAAAGAGGAAGAACAAAACATCTCTTGCAACAGATGTTTGCCCTCTTTCCTTGCCCTGATTTCCTATGGGCAAAGTCATCACCAGCCCCTCCCCAAAACTATAAAGTGGCAAGGAAATGTAAAGCAGCATCCTCTTCCTTCTTAATCCTGCCACCCAGGGAAGAGAGTCCTCTCTTACAGAGAGACGTCACTAATTGATCTGTGGATCCCAACAGTGTGCTCCTGTATCTTGTGACTTCTCTGGTTCTTGTGAATGTGGTCACATAACTGCTGTCAGATTTCTTGGACTAGGTTTCAGCAGTACAAGTAAGTGGGTCCCACAGCTGGCTGGGTGCTCGCTGCTTTCTATGGGTATTCTAGAAATTTAAGAGTGAGCGATATGCTTACAACTGGCTTTAGGATAGTAGCAATTTTATAACTTTTCTGATATTAGCCCTAGAATATACTGAATACACACTTGGTGGTCTCTGAGCCTGTACTAACAGTTAGAGTCTAGAAAGATGATGATCATTGGCCAGGAAGTGTTAGTCATCCAAGCCCTTAACTGAACAGAAGGCAGTAAAGTTACCTTCTCAAGTTTCTAAGAAGAGGAGGTGGTAGGTGGGGGCAGAGAATATGAAGTGTGCCCTCTCTTCTCACTGGCTTCTTCTGTGATTCAAGTCCCTGATTAAAAATGGGTTGCCAATCTTCTGTAAAGTGATTGTCTTAGAACAGTGATTCTCACTAGGGATGAGTGGCTCCATATGCCACCACTTCAATCATGGGTCATTTGGCAGTGCCTGAGCCATTTCCACTTGTCATCCTAGAGGATAAAGGACAGAAACGCAGCTAAACCTTCGCAATGCATGAGGCAGTCTTTCAAAACAAAGAACTCTGGGCTCAAATGTCAATAGAGATAGTATTGAGAGCCTCTATTTAAGAGGCTTAATGGAGCAAGGGGACAGAATACAAATGAGACAGGACCTGTAAATGCCTTGGTGTCTCAGACTAGTCAAGTAGGAGGCCATCCCTGAAGTGGGGTTATTTTATCTTGCCAACCAATTTCTTGGCATCTATCAGCCTGGGAAGGGCAACACCAAAATCCTCAGGTAAGCTAATCTGTATTTACCTGGCTCTATTTTCTCTTTCTTTTCCCCTTCAAGGTTCTCAACCCATCCATACCTCCAACACCTGGAATCCCGCCAAGTTCTTCAGGAGACTCTGGCTCATCCATATCTGGACTCAGTCCTATCCAGCTCCAGAAGCAATCATAAGCAGAATCAGAAAATATTAAAATCAAAAGTATAGCTTTTTGCCTTAACAGAACTTTTCCTTGACTACTAAGGAGTACCTAGCTGCTTTCTCTAAAGGTGAGCAACAATCCTAAGACTAAGTATGAAATCCATTTTAGAGTTAAGAAAACAAAGTCTCATAGAGGTTAAACAATAGGCTAACTCTCTCAGAGCTGGCAACAGATATCAAAAGGTCAACATTCATATGTACTCTGGATCCATACAAAAGCATAACCTCATGCCACATTTGCTATCCATAACTTTCCCATGCTAAAATCATACCAAGCTATATACAGGTTATTTTTTTTTATTTATATTTAAAACGATTGGAATTAAATACACAAATCACCTAAATTATCATCATCATCTTTAGTCGGTGTATTAAAGCTTCTTTGATTGTAAGCTACAGGAACAAATCTGGTGTAGATACAGTCTACATCAGTTGTCAGTTTGTTCCAGGGAATGTAAGAAGAGGAGGTGTTAGGTGGGGGCAGAGAATGTGAAATACGCCCTTTCTTCTCATTAGATTTTTCTGTGATTCAAGTTCCTGATTAAAAACGAGTTGCCAGTCTTCTGTAAAGTGATTGTCTTAGAACAGTGATTCTATGTTTGCTAAGAAGCTACTTCTGCTTTTCCTCTCTTCTTACTTTCAGTCCAATTGAGCTTTCTTAGCTTCCTCATCTCTTTGATTATAGAAAAGCATAGCTACCCCGCAGCCTGCCACAACACATTCTGTGATTGTGTTGCTTTCAGAACCATCAGTCATTCATTCATCATGTTTTCCTTATCATTTCATCCCTGTCCCCCCAAAAAATAATCCTAGAGAAGAGAAAAGTCCCAGTTTCAGATCAATGCCAACTTTCACCATGGGAAGCAAACATAGATCTGGAGTCTCCCACCCTCACCCCACCTGTGGATAAGAAAGGGATGGTAGGTAGTTCTTAGAAGAGTCTGCCTCATTGGCTCACAGTAGGGGAAGCCCCAGTGCAATCAGACTAATACTCCAGAGCCCTTTGGGAGGATTAACTAACACAGGCTAAATTGACCTGATACTTAGCAGAGAATTGAGTAACGCAAAATTTTTAGAGACAGGTGTTAATAGCCATTTTTTTCCTGTTACACCTAAATTTTGATAAGTTAAACAACGACACTGATTAGAAGACTCTTGAATTCCTGAACTGAGACTCAACATCACTCCTTTCAAGGTCTTACAAAATCTATTTACTGTTTGAACTCCCATCAGATGATTGTTCACATGGGGCAGGTATAGAGATTGCATAACAATGACAGTCTTCTCTCTGGAGCGTATTAGTTACATGCATCTTCTCTAGATAGAAAGCAAAGTAGACTAAATGTGACCCAGCCATATTCCTGAAGACCCATCTCCCATTTCTGGCACTGCCTCGTTGATACTTAATGTGAATATTTGGCAACACAGAGATGAAAAGTGAGGACACGTTGGCTAAAGTTTTCACTACCAAGATTTTCCTCAAAACTATACCATCAAGTCCTGCCTTCCCCAACCTTGCTTTCAGGATGGCTCTCTAAGCCAGTCTGTTTTGAGGGCATTGAAAGAATAAATGGAAATACTTGGATGCAAACAAATGGTGTTGGGTGACAAAAAAAATGGCTCTGAAAGGGGATGGGTCAGAGCAAGTGAAGACACTTTCTCTTCCACCCTATAAAATGCAGATAGCTACAGAGTTGCTGTAAATACCATGTGGCTGTATTTTTAGCCCCTATTCATTACAGCTCTTAGTGAATAGTCTCTCTGTTGTCTTAAGTCATTCATCTTTGGAGAAATATGGCCCATTTCTCTGTTTATTTATCTCTTTAGAAATGGAAAAACATAAACTGTTACACCACAATAAATTCACCACTTTTAATAGTTTGAATGCTGGACCAGCAAAATAAAAGTCAAGCATTATTTTATTCCTTGGGGTTTTGTCATTTTGAGAATCCTTAGGGCCATTAACGTCATGATCCCCGAGAATGGCCTCAGTCTTATTTCCTATCTTCTGGAGATAATTTAATCAAACTCAGGACATGTAAAAGTAAACCAGAAAGATTAAGCAAAGAGTTCTCGCATCCAGAAGTGCGGAAAAATAACTGTAGTTTGTGAGCCACATATGCAAATTTCAAAAGTGCAAAAAAGCAAAATGAAGGGAGATGAAAATTATTTGAAAACAAGTGTTTCCTAGGATACAAATCAGACCACCCAAACTATTCTGCCATGAATCATCATTGGCTAATACAATGTAAACTTTTGGATACCCCAAGAAAATTATCTAATAATAGTTCTGCTGTTTAGAACTCAACCTTGATGTGAAGAAATTGGCATTGGCTTTCTATAAACTATCTGCCTTATTCTCATTCTTGAGACATCCTAGCACAAAAGGTCTTCCAAAGTCATAATTTACTCTTGGACAGTTTCTGCCCACATCCCTGCCACCATGCTTGTCCCAGATAGGGGGAGGTGACATAACGGTTCACTTCTCACTTGACTTCAGCACCTTGCTAAGCAGACTGCCCACTCATCTTCCCTGAGCTTTCCAAAGTCCATGGGAGATTCTTAAGAGGAAGAAAACATTTGAAGAAACACCAGTTCACACCCATAACACAGCCAGGTTTTCCCATCAATTCCCATCTCTGTTACCCAGTTCCCTCAATCTCTTATCAAAGACCTCATATTAAACCTTACACTGTCCAGAGGGAGAAAGGGAGGAAAAGGAATATGCATCTCAGATCAATGAGGCTGGGTTTGTTTGTTTGTTTGTTTGTTTGTTGCAGTGGGCAGCCCTTATGAGAGAATCATAACTAATCAAAGTGCTGAGAGCAAGTAACCGTTCATGCTCAGCCCTAAACCATACAGCTCTCTATTAACCACTCCAAGACCTAAGGAAGCATTGCAGAAGGGTGTGGGAAGAGTTTAAGAAGCCAGGAGAGAAATGCTATGCTGCACTGTCTTTCTGATGCAACATAGCTGTTGCAACTGTAAACACACAACAGTTGTAGCCACCTGCATGGCACACACACACAAGCGTGTACACACACAAATGTGTACACACACAGGTTAGTAAACTAGGAGGGGGAATAACTGAGGAAAAGAAGGCCATTAAAGCACCTACCAGAAAACCAGATAACCTGCCCAACAGCCTTCTCTCTCTGTTTCCTCCAGACCCAATCCACCGGTTTAATCCACAGTTCTGTAGTGGAACATCTATGTCACCCCTCCTTGCTCCCCTGTCCCATCTGTGAAACTGACAAATCTTCCCCTACTAAACTTCCTCCCTGTACCTGTTGCTTTCTTCAAGATCCCAACCCCAGCAGGCATCCACTGTTAACCAAAAGGCTACTCCTCCCAAATTGACAAGTAGCCAAAAGGCCTATGCCCTTCCTACTGCTCCTGAAATCCAACCTCCCCCCACCAGTCCCATCCCCAGCTCTGTAGCAGCAAACCTGATATGATCTCCCTTTCCTCTTTGACCCCATCCCCAAGGGATCAAATAGACCTTCTCCTCCAATCTTTCTTCCCACAACTCGTCCCAGTATTACAGCCCCCAACACTAGCAATATCCCCTGAGAACACATCACTTGGAGGCAGGAAAACATGAATGACAGAGCCATCACACTCTTCAAAAATCTAAAGAGGAAACAGAAACCCAGGAGCAAAACATCCACCCAACAAAGACAAACTCAGAAATCAACACCTAGACCTACAATCACCCCAAAGCCAGATGCCTAGATGCCAGCATAAGAACACAATCAATAACTACCAGGGTAATATGTCTCCATTAGAGCTCTGCTAACCTACCACAGCAGTGCATGAACATTCCAACATAGCTGAAGCACAAGAAAAAGAACTTAAAAGCAACTTTACCAAGATGATAGAGATCTTTAAAGAGGAAATGAATAAATCCATTAAAGAAATCCAGGAAAACACAGTGTGAGGAAATGAATAAATCCCTTTAAGAAACACACACACACACACACACACACACACACACACACACACACACCAAAAAAATGAAATGAATAAATCTTTTAAAGAAAACGCTAACAAATAGTTGAAAGAAATGATTAAAACTGTTCAAGACCTGAAAATGGAAATAAAATAAAGAAAGAAAACATAAAGAGAATTCTGAAAATGAAAATTTTATGAGCTTGAACAGGAACTACAGAGGAAAGCTTTACCAACAGAATACAAGAGATGGAAGGGGGGAACTCAGGCATTGAAGATACAATGGAAAGACAGAATAAATTCAATCAATGAACATATAAAATCTAAAATGTTTGACATGAAACATCCAGGAAATCTGGGACTCTATGAAAAGACTGAACCTAAGAAAAATAGGAACAGAGGTGGAAAAAAAAACCCAGCTCAAAGCCCCAGGAAATATTTTCTACAAAATCATAGAAGAAAATTTTTCTTACCCCAAAACAGGAGATGCCTATGATAGTACAAGAAGCATACAGAACACCAAATAAATTGGATCAGAAAAGAAGGTCCCTTTGTCACATTTTTGCTTCATCTTACTATATTTTATTTTGTTGTGGTTGGTTGTTATCTCTTAGAAGCCTTCTCTTTTCTAATGAGAAACACAAAAGGAACAGATTTGAAGGAAAGAGGAGTTTGTAAGGACCTGAGAGGAGTAGAAGGAGGGAAAACTGTAATTAGGATACATTGTATGAGAAAGAATCTATTTTGAATAAAATGAAAAAATAACAATTTGAATATTTGTCTAGGAGGAAAGCACACAAAAATTATGAAAAGGCACCATAGAAAAAATTCCCAGGCTAGTAAGATGATTGGGGAAGGACTTACTACAGTTCTGCAGAAAACAAAACAAAACAAAAAAAAAAAAAAAAAAAAAAAACCTCTTAAATATTCTGAACTTCTGTCCTACACTCATTTACCTCCTCTGTGTGTTCACAAGCCGAATGCTTCCCAGCCTCTTCTATCATCCAGCAGCCGTCAGAGCCGTGTTCTTTAACCAGCTCTCCCTTTGGTGCTACGTGGCCAAGTGTAATTGCTATATAGCAATTAAAAATCAGACTTTGACTGGATTCGCTTGGCTCGGACTCACAAGTGCCCAGGAACTTCAAATGGTTTTCCTATTTCTACTCCTCACAGACACACTCAGCATTGTGGGGATCAGAACATCCACATCCAGGGTCCCAAGCACGTCTTCCTCGGGAGCTTCTCCTTCCTGGAAATCTTCTTCACGTCCACCTTTATTCCTCAGCTGCCCTTCAGCATCTCTACCATCACTAAGTTGGCTGCTTCACTCAGTACTTTATTGCCATTTTCTTTGATGCTGCTGAGGTTTGTCTTTTGACTGCCATGACCTGTGACTGCTACATGCCCATCTCCGAACCCCTGCACTATGCCACCACTATGAGCAACAGGGTCTGTACTCTGCTGGTCCTCTGCTCTTCTCTGTGTTTCTTCCTAATCATCTTATTGCCCATCATCCTGACCAGTCTCTGGATTTCTGTGCATTCATATGCTCAAACATCATTACTGTGACTATGGGACCCTCATAAAAATAGCTTGTTCAAATACAAGGCTGATGCAACTCTTTGCTTTGCCTTAGCAGCTATGACCTTGAGAGTCACCTCAAGTGACTCTTCCAGGTACAACATCAGGACCATTCCTCTGCATAGCTTCAATGACACTACCAGAAAGATTGAAATTCTTCAATGATGATCTCAAACTAAAGGGGAATTCTGGGTAATAGCCATTAAGTCCCTCCCCATGAGAATTCAAAGCTAGCCTCTCCTTGTCAAATCGTCATATGACATGAATTTACCATGAAGACATTTCAACACTACTGTTCAGACTCACCAGTGAATAGAAAATCTTCCCAAAACACAGTTCCAAGCCTGGAACCAACATTATAAAAGGAAATAATTGACACTTGCAAATTGTTCTGAGACTTCTACTTGCAAACTGTCACATATGAACATGCACATATACATTCAAACACATACATATATACAACACACATGTATATACATATATATATATATATATATATATATATATATCACATGCATACACCCACTTACACACACACACATATATATATATATATACACACAGTTACATATCACACACACTCACACATACTCATACACACACATATACACATACATATCAAACTCACACATTCAAAGACACATACAAATATACCACACAACTTACAAACACACACACACATATATATACACACACATATCCATGTACACACTTACACACTTACACACACACAAAATAAGTAAATAAATAAATGTAAAATAATAAGGTTTCAGTTTTTTATACTAACACATTATTTATATTCAACTACAAACAATATTTCTAATAAAACATAAAAAATTTACACAGTATCTTCAAAATAAAAAGCAGTCAATAAGAGTAGAAAGGAGAAAAGAGGGGGAAATGAGGTAAATATGATCATAATACATTGTATACATGTGTGAAATTGTCAAGAGTTATCACAGAGAGAGAAATATATACCTCTCTGCTAAAGAACTTGGTGTCTGTTGCATGTTCCTGTGTAGCTCATAGACTTTGAACATTCAACCATCATCATTGGATAACATTTTCTCATAGTCACTTAGCTTCTCTTCAAAGACTGCAGGCTTTCATTTTCTTCAAGACTAGGAACTCCCTGAAGAAGAAACAGCATTTTCTGAAGTATTTTAAAATCTGACTAAAGTCCCTAGCCATGAGTCTAACCCTGACCAGCTGTGTAACTGTTGACTTCCTGTACCTCAGTTTCCCCGTTATAAAGTGAAGACATTGCAAGGCAGCAAGAAACACGAGTCAATGTGCATCTTCCTATTAAGCCTCACATAATGGCATCTATTAGATATGAGGTGAGTAAATGAGTCACGAGTGTACCTGAGCTTTCTCTCTTGGAAGAAACCCAATATCACTGGGGATTTTAGCTACACGCAGAGCTCTGTGTAGGCTCAAGAAAGGCATATCCGTATCTGAAAAGAAATGACCAAGTATATAAAACTTCTCACACAAAAGTTTTAAGCCCACCATAACAGAGTCCACTTCCCCGTGATTTTATCACTTTAGAGCACACGAAATTGTTTCTTGAAGAAAATAGAAGAAATTCAGAGTTGGGATGGAAACCATTCTATAGAAAGTTGATGTCTTTCATAAATGCCCTTCCTTTCTGAGTGGGACTGAAAAATCATCCCCATCTAAGAGAGAAATGAGGTGCAGAGAAAATTAAGAATGCAAGTAGAAAGTTGATTTGGTTTTTACAGGCACTTGAGTGGTATCTCGAAAAATTTAGAGACCATTTAAAAGTACCTCCTCTTATTTATGGCTACACTTCCTGGGTGAAATATTGTCTGCATTAATCCCCTCTGGAATTACAGGGCTTTTCTATGTTTGATGCCTCCAGAAACTTCGAACACAAACACCAACCAAAGAAAAATATATGGAAAAACATAAATTAGACATTTTCCTCCCCACCGGGATGCATCCATGCATCATAGCTTATAAATTTAGATTATATCTCTGCTGCCATCCTGTGATAGAATGACTTTTAGTGAAGATATTCTGAAGAAAGCAAAAATTCAGAACACAAGGAGCTTTCAGGGAAGAAGTGAAGCCTTCTTTTCTCTAAAGTTCAAGCAATCCCATGCTTCCTGGTGAGTCTCCACTAAAGCTAATATTTGGGTAGCAGTCTCTGCATCCACACAATTTCAGAGCAAGGAGGGAGGGGGAGGACATTAAAAGAACAGGTTGATAACACCCACTGTCTCCTTCAATTCTATATCATAAATGAGTGGTCCCATTTTGTCTCACCCTGGGTGAAAAAATTCATTTAGAAGAATATATTTGCTCATCCATCACATCTACTGATGACCTTTGACCCCATAATGAAATCATATCACACATCACTTGCTCATTATTTGTTTAAGACAGGAAAATATTTAGGCTAGGCTGGTTTGAAACTGACTATAAATCCAAGAGTGACTTAGTTTGGGGGTTTGATTGGATGGTTGGCTGCTTGGTTGCTTAGTTGGTTTGGTCTGGTCTAGTCTGGTTTGATTTGGTTTAGTTTGGTTTGGGTTTTTTTTTCCCTTTTATTAAAAATAAATTTTTTGTCTCACATAATATACCCAGATTACAGTTCTCCTCCCTCTTCTCCTCCCAGTTCTATTCCCTTTCCGTCTCTCATTAGAAATCAAACAGGCTTCCAAGAGAATATCAAATAATATACCGATGCATTCAAGGCTATTTCCCACCTTCTCTTCTATTAGATTTAAAATATAGTTCTACATTGAGGTCTTTGATGAACGTGGAGTTGAGCTTTGTGCAGGGTGATAAGTACGGATCTATTTGCATTCTTGTACATGTAGACATCCAATTAGACCAGCACCAGTTGTTGAACATGCTTTCTTTTTTTCTTTGCATGAATTTTTTGCTTCTTTGTCAAAAATCAAGTGTCCAAAGGTGTGTGGGTTTACTTCTGGGTCTTCGATTTGATTCCATTAATGAACCTGTCTGTTTTTATACAAACACCATGAAGTTTTTATTATTGCCCTGTAGTACAATTTGAAATCAGTGATGATGATACATCCAGAAACTCTTATATTGTACAGTTTTAGCTATCCTGGGTTTTTGTACCAGAGACCTTGGATGGGAGAGGCCCCAGGGAGTCTAGGAGGGTGACTCTAGCTGAGACTTCTGGCAATGAGGGATATGGAGCCTAAAGTAGCCACCTCCAGTAGTTATGCACAACTCCCAGAAGAGAGATAAGGACTCCCCCAACCCATCCACAAAATCTTCAACCCAAAATTTGTCCTTCCTACAAGAATTTCAGAGTCAAAGATAGAGTAGAAACTGATGGAATGGCCAACCAATGATTGAGCCAACTTGAGACCTATCCCATAGGCAAGATGCAGTCTCTGACACTATTAATGATACTCTGTTATGCTTGCAGACAGGTGCCTAGCATAACTGTCTTCTAAGAGACTCCACCCAGCAGCCAACCAAAACAGACACAGAAACCTACAGCCAAACATTAGATGGAGCTTGAAAAGTCTTGTGGAAGAGTTGAGGAAAGGATGGAGGGACCAGAGAGAATGGAAACTCTACAGAAAGACCAACAGAGTCAACCAACATGGACCCTTGGGAGCTCCCAGAGACCGAACCACCAACCAAAGAGTATACATGGGCTGGACCTAGGCCCCATTCCACATATATGTAGCAGACATGCAGCTTAGTCTTCATGCAGGTACTCCTCCCAACAACTGGAGCAGGATGTGGATGAGGGTGTGCCAGGGTGGGTTGGGACCCAAAGAGGTACTCCCTCTTCTCCGCACTGCCCCACACTTGGGAACCACTATGTTGCAGCCCACACTGCCCTGCTTGGGGGCCACTGTGTCCCAGCCCGAGATGCTGCTCAGGTCCGTGGGTCAGGGTCTAGCAAGAGAGAGAGTAAGGATGGAGGGAAAGAGACGCGAAGAATAGAGACAAGACAGAGGATCTGATCAAGTCTCAGGTCTCCTTTATTGAAAGGAAATCCTAGGTACTTATACGCTTTGCCACATGCACCTTGCAGGCGTGGATACCATGTGTACCTTGCAGCTAGGGGCACTAAACAGCAAAACAAGATATGTGGGATAAACAAGATGTTTATCAGAGTGTGCTCAGCTGTTGTAGGCTATTGGAAAACAAGTCTCTTGTCAGGGTATATGGCTCAAGATGGTTGCAAAGATGATAGCCGCTTTCTGCTAGGAGTCAGCTCCCAACAGGAGGGGGAAGGGGCTGTGTGAGGAGAGAACTGGAAAGAGGGAGTTGCAATTAGAATGTAAAGTGAATAAATAAATTAATGAAAAAAGAAATAAATGTATGGAATAAATAATGGAGAAAAGAAATAGTTATAATATAAATAATATAACAAAAGCGAATACACGTAAACAAAGCAAACAAAAGGAAAAGAGCCCAAGAAAAGGCATAAGAAACTGAGACCACTTGTTCCCACACACAGGAATCCCATTAACACACTAAGTTGGAAGCCATAATAAATACTCAGAGGATCTGGTGCAGACCCAATCAGGCCCTGTGCATGCTGCCTCAGTCTCTGTGAGTTCATGAGTTTTGCTCAGTTGTTTTAAAGGTTCTTGTTATCCTGACATCCTTCATCCCTTCTGTCTCCACCATGCCTGTCTCCTCTCCCAAGGAGTTCCCTGAGCAGAAGGATTTGATGGATCCATCCCATTTGAGGCTAAGTGTTCCAAGATCTCTCACTCACTGCATAACATCTGGCTGTGGGTTTCTATATTTGTTCCCGTCTGCTCCAGGATGAAGCTTCTCTGATGATGGCTGAGTGTCATTAGGACTCATTTTATTGCTACTTTTGTTTTATATAATAGTAGTGTTTGGTTTTAATCTAGGTTCCTGGACTATCTAGTCTCAAGCTTTTAGTAGCCCAAGAAGTGTCAGATATAGGTTCCATTGTGGAATGGGCCTTTGTCAAAATAGATACTGGTTGATTACTCCCATGACCTTTGTGCCACCATTGTACTAGCATATTTTGCAGGCAAGACAACATTGAGATCAAAGAGTTTGTGGCTGGCTTGGTGTTTGTTTCTCTTTGGGTAGCACACCGAGTACTTTTCTTTAATGAAATAAAATCATAGGGATGAAGGCTCTGTTGTAGGCGCCAGTTCAACTTCTCTTTGTTCCCGGTGTTCTCTTCAGCAATGGGACCTTGCCATCAGTTTGTAGAGGGCAATCTCTAGTCTTCGAAACAAGCTGGATTGTTTGGGTGTTCTCATGGAATCCTTTGACTAACAACTAAATTAGATGTAATCCAATCCTGGTACTGGGTACTTCATGTGGTGACGAGAGATGTCCAGCTGAAGCTCCAGATCCCCGTTACTTGACAATTTGATTTAGATTACCTTCATATATGTATATACTTTAGGAAGTTTCTACCACATTAGGTTTCCATATAACTCCTCAAATGGCCCTTAATTTTAACTGTATCTCCCCATATTCTCTCCTTCATCTCCCTCTTCCTTCCCGCTTAATCTTCCCACTCCATGCCCTCTCATCTACGTATAACTATATATTGTTTCCCTTTCCTAATGAGATTTATCTGTCACCCAAGTCACTTACTCTGTACCCGATCTCTGTGGTTCTAGAGATTGTAGCTTGGTTATTATTTGTTTAACAGATAATGACCCACATGTAAGTTAATACCATATTTATCTGTCTTCATTTGGGATACCTCACTCAAGATAATTTTTTTTCTAACTCCACCCATTTACCTACAAATTTCATGATTTCATTTTCTTTAATAGGTAAGTAATACTCCATTGTATAAATGATGTATGTTTTTTATTATCCATTCTTCTGTTGAGGGACATCTAGATTGTCTCTAGTTTCTGTCTTTTGTGAACAAACTGCAACAATCATAATTGAGCGAGTGTCTCTGCGGCGAAGTGAAGCTTCCTTTGAGTATATGCCCAAGATCCGTATAGCTGGACCTTAGTGTAGATCCATCCCCATCTTCCTGAGGATTACCACACTGATTCCCACAGTGGCTGTCCGAGCTCGCACTGCCACCAACAGTGGATGAGTGTTCCTCCTGCTCTCCATCCTCATCAGCACAAGCTGCCACTTCTTTAGTTGATCTTAGCCAAAATAAACTAAAAATCTCAAAGCAGTTTTGATTTGCATTTGCCTAATAAATCATAATGTTAAACATTTCTTTAAATATCTCTCAGTCATTTGAGTTTCCTCTTTTGAGAATTTCCTGTTTAGATCTGTACCCCATTTTTAATTAGGGTTGTTTTCTTGATATCTAGTTTCTTTTGAGTTCTTTATATATTTTGGATATTAGGATATTAGTCCTCTATCAAGGGTGGAGTTGGTAAAAGTTTTTTCCCGGTTCTGTAGGCTGCTGTTTTGTCCAATTGACAGTATCCTTTGTCTTACAGAAGCTTGGCAGTTTCATGATGTTCCATTCCTGGGTATTCCTTCCTGTACAAGCTATTTAATCCCTGGTTCACCCTGAGTAAGGTATATGCATTCACATACACCATCAAATAAAGTAAGGACCTTCTCTTCAAAAAGGATCGCCATGGTGGGTTGGGGGAACTTCATCATAAAAGCTGTGCATAAATCTCCTGGAGAAGGCCTCTCTCCCAGCCCCTCTGAACTCACAGCACTCACTCAGAAACCAAACCCGCTACCTGATGCCCTGAGGGGAAGCATGGACTGGGGATCCAGATTCCCAACTCCCAGTGATACACCTGCAGTGCCTGAGTAACCAGCAGACTGGGGACCACACCAATCACCCCAGATTCCACCATTTCCCATCTGGAAAAACATAGACTGAGGACACCCATTATATAGTAAGCCAGTATGTTCTGGGCATCCCAATGATGAGGCAGACATGCAGTCTAGCATTCAATGCCTGATATTCTCTCTTCCATCTCTTGTATTCTGTTGGTAAAGCTTGCCTTTTGGGTTCCAATTCATGTTCCTAAATCTTTTCAGCCCTTCTTTTTTCCTTTCAGTCTTCACTAAGCAGCAAATAAATGACTCCTTCCACCCTTCATATACACCATGGCATGCTGCCTCAGCACAGGCTTAGGAGGACTGTTTCAAACATGGAATCAAACCTTACAAATATGTAAATGAAATAAACCTTTCCTCTTCTTAATTTGATCATCTTAGATGTCTTGTTATTGTAACGGGAAGCTGTTAACACAAACAACACCAAGAACATTTTCCTCCTCCACCACAATTACTTATATCTTCCCTGGGAACAGAGCACAAACAGCATCAATTGATATGAGCAGATAAGACACAGACTCTGACAGCATATTCCCCTTGGATTAATTCTGTCTACTTCCCCTGTGAGGCTCATGGTGACTATGTCATGCCGGTAACTACATGCCATAAGTCAAATGTTCACAAAACTGAGTAGATGAGTGTGTTTCAAAGACATGTGGTATGGAGAAGTAGGCTTGGGAGGACTGTGTGTTTCTTCAGAAGCCCAAAGAGACCCATGACCCAAAAGGGCACAAATTATACCTTTGTATTTCTCACACACTAGTACCATGCTTAAGCTTCCTTCTTTTATATTTTTATTTTAGAATTTATTTTATTATAGTTTTAAATTAAATTTTGTTACTTTTATTTTTATGTGTATGTATGTGTACCTGTGCACCTGAAGTAGATGTAAGATACTCTGGAACTGTAGTGACAAGGAATTGTGAGCTACCTGACATAAGTACTAGGAATCGAACCAGCGTCCTCTGGAAGATCAGTGGGTAGTCTTAACTGCTGAGCCATCTCTCCAGCTTCATATTGACTTTTAACTAGTATTCAAAATACTGTTTCATTGTTACAGTTTCAGATATATCACAGCATATTGTTCTAATTTGTCTCCCTCCCAGACTACTTCCCACCCCCATCTCCACTCTATCCTCTCACTGTCTTCATTCTGGCTGGCCCTGGATCCTTCATCTGCTTTCACATCATATTATACACCCTCTGTCCCCACCTTAAAATGTCTTCCTCTCTTTTCATGACCCCCTTCTAGTTTCAAGACAGGCAAATACACACAAACTCTCTCTCTTTCTCTCTCTCTCTGTCTCTCTCTGTCTCTCTCTCTCTGTCTCTCTCTCTGTCTCTCTCTCTCTCTCTCTCTCTCTCTCACACACACACACACACTTTTAAAGGTAAGTTCTGCATGTAAGAAAATGTGCTATTTGCCTTTCCAAATCTGACTTAATTTGCTTAACAATTATTTCCAGTTCTATCTATTTTTCCGCAAATTTGATTTTACTTTTTCTTATGACTGAATAAAATTCTGCCATGTGCCTGTACTTTTTATCTGTTCATCTGCTACTGAGCACCTGCACTGGTTCCATTTTCTAGCTATCGTGAATGGTGCAACAAGAGGCCTGCCTCTGCACGTATCTCTGTGGTGTGTTGGTTCAGACTCCTTCGTGGATGTATAGAACAGAATAGTGGGGCTGCGGAACAGCACTACTTTTAGTTTTGGATACACCATCACACTAATCTCCAAAGCAGTCATGCAGACTTACTCTTTTCAGGGTTTTGAGAAGCTAGAACTGAACACTGGAAGTTGGAGGACATGGGGTAGAAATAAAGGCTGACCCGCGTCATCTGCATTCCTTACTGTGTCAACCATCACCCAGTTTATACACATCTTCCCTCTTAATCTGTGTTACATTTTATAAAGGGATCAAGCACACTTGCATATGAGAAACCTATTTCTTGATAGATATCAGCCTATAGATTCATATTATATTTCACTATATTATGACATGTTAATATGACATTGTTATGGAATCCCACTGAAAAGTGATAATTGCAACTCATTTATGATATTTTGTTCAAAAATATATATAAAATTAATAAGGCCTAGGTGAAATACGAAGGCCTAGATAGAATGTTAAGGCCTAAGTAACAGTTACTTGTTGGCTAGCCTGCCATTATAAGGAAACTTTCTCATATATTTTTGCTGTTAGTAGGAAACTTTCTAATGCCAAGATTACTTACATATTCTGTTGTGTTCTGTGCCCTTGGAAACCAATCATGATAAAAGTCAATAGAACTATTTATTGTATAGTTTCCCCCGCAATAAGCTTGGACCTGAACCAACCATCCAACAGCACTTCCTGCACCTATGTATGAGCTTTTACAGTATAAGCTGCCCCTGGGATAAACCCCAACATAAGAGAGACACCTTGTAAGACAATATAAAAAACTATTTGAAATAAGACTTCCATTTTGAGTAGTGGTCTAATAAAGTTTAAGTTCCCAAGACCTCCCTGGAAACTGACATCCTACTTGGCAGAAAGAGACATGTATGTGGGTAGCTGGCATACTGGTTGACAAGTTAAGACATGAATGTTAGACAAGTCCCATTCTGGTAGACAAGTTAGGACATGAATATTAGATAAGGCAAGTCTCTGCCACAGTTGAATACCAACCAGAAGGAGCAGAATAAGTGTACAACAAAGACATGTGCCTAAGGAAATCCCCCTATCCCCAAATCCTGACTGGTGAAATAATTTGGCAGAGATGTTTGTGGATTTTGAGCTTAAAACCCCTGTGGGATCTTAACTCGGGGTCATGGTTCAGTTCCCAAATCTGGGATGTCCTGGGGTGTCTGCTCAATAAACTATCTCTGTATGACTGAGATCGGTGTTTGTGTAGTTTGTGAGGGAATTCCTGGACCCTAACAAAAATATTTTAAAGTCTTTGGTTGATGTCCAGAAAATGTAAGCTTAAGACATTTCATCCAGTGTCGTCTGCTGGAAAGGAATAGAGAAACTGTTTCTATCCATCCCTTCATTTTCCTTTATTTTATATATAGGAACCAACTATGAATAAAGAAGCTCAAATTACACGCATTTCTCTGCTTTCTCATTATTCTGAGAAAAGCAACTTAGAAAAGGATGGGCTATTTTGGCTCACAATTTAAAGGTAGAGTCAGTCCATTCTTGTGGGAAGGCATAGTTGTGGCAGCAGGAGGTGGCTCTGGTGATTCTAAACCCTATCAACATAACGATCCAGATAATGTCAGAGGTGATCTCAGAGCCTTTTTTTGGTTCATAGTTTGTCTCTCACCAGACCTGTGACTTCTCCAGGTAGCCCACGGTCATAACTCAATGTCTCCTACTGATGTATCATTCCCTACATTATCTTCATGTCACACCCAGTTTGGACCAGATGATTGGCTTTTTCGAGGCTACAGATAAGGGCCCCAGCTGATTCATTTATTTTTCCCCCAGAGACTTCAATAACTATGAGAGTGTGAAAATACAGATTTCCTACCAGAAAGACAAAGTTCACCTTGCTGCCAAAGATAACCTGTCTCTCATGATTTTCAAAGAGAAAGGAAAAAAAATCCTCTCAGTCTTCCTTGCCCATAACTGACAGCAACTGACAGGCTGGCACGCTGCGCAGTGACCCATTGACTAGATCTGTCAAACTGGTCTGGCATTGCTTGGGCCCTCGGTGAACCATAAGGACCACATGCTGGGAACTCTTCACCCTGCTCCTGCAAAAAGGAGCATTAACATGTATAAGCTGCACTAACAGCTCTTGAGTGCAGAAGGGAGTGGACAATTAGTGCTGAGGTCTCATCATAGGGTCAAAAAGTCAGAACTGGAGCAGGAGGGAGGAAGAAGTAGAAGGCAGATGCTATACTGAAGGAGAGGAAAGAAACACTAACCTAGGACTGAATGTCCCTGTCCCCTTGACATTCGTTAACATGATGGTCATCT
Source organism: Rhabdomys pumilio (assembly GCA_030674055.1). NCBI lineage: Eukaryota > Metazoa > Chordata > Mammalia > Rodentia > Muridae > Rhabdomys > Rhabdomys pumilio. The sequence goes on along the minus strand of JANHMN010000008.1, from coordinate 11,469,858 downwards.
TGTGCTCTCTTGCTTTGCCATCTGTATAGTGCCCAGCATGGCAGAGTGGTGACTTTTATCTTCAGAACATCCTTGAGAAACTTTGTGTGTGAGAATGCTGCCAATCTCAGAGACTGACAGTCTACATCCAAGATGCTTGCATAATGACTTTTGGACAAACAGAAAACCCATAGCTTTCTAACCCACTGGAAGATCTGCTGAAATAAGTGTCCCTAAAAAGCAGCCTAACACTGGAAACAGGAGACAGCTGGAGTCTGTGGGTCCTAACAGAGGACTAAGTGGTGTCCTAGCCTCACCTTGGCCACTTTCCTTGAAAACTTCAGAGGGATAATGAAAATACATGAAGCAAGGCCCACCACCACTTAGAAATCAGACAGTATCACAGTAGTAATGGGCCCAAATCCCTCAGGAGTTCGCTCTCATCATCAGGAGCTATGACATCTTGAAAGGATGTGAACAGGTTCATCTGCTGAAGGCATCCAAAAAAGTGTAAGAAAATTGAGAAAGAATGCTAATCTTTAGCAGTACCCTCCAACTCAAAACCTTCAGTCCCTTCCACATTTCACGGGTCATTGCCTCCAGTACCTCCCTTGGCTTCTTCTCTTGTCTGATCTTAGATAATAAGCTCTGCATTTTGCTTCCTACAAGGTCCATAACATGTGCCACCTTGCTGGGCTCTATGCCAAGGATACATTCTTCAATTATTTGCCCCACCCACCTCTGCCCCACAGGTCAGGATGGAATGCTAAGCCTCTAGTGAACCCAGGAGGGGCATCTAGACAAAGTCAAAGGCATGAGGTAGGAAACTCTGGGAGCATCCAAAAACCATCAAAGCAGCTGGAAAAGCAAATGCTCCATGGGAAATCGAAGCCACATATGAAGAAATCTGAGAATCAAAATGTGTGGATTAATCAAGATGAAAATCTTATGTCATCATCAACCAAAGCCTAGACTAGATCTGGGCAAGAAGCAGAGAGCACACAAAGTCACACGGTATTCATTATATGGGGTGTTCTGAACACTCAATTGTGTTTTCTGTTACATGAACACATGGTGCCAACATTTACGATATAATTATGAAATTCACATGTCTGTTGCATAAGCCAATTTAGCAATTAAAATAAATTAATGCTTGGACCTGCATCTTCCAAGTAATTAGAAGCTTGACTGATTTTATTTCCAATTGTTTATTTGATGTCACACATGCTAGGATGAAAGCAGTTGTGAAATAAATATTTAACATGGCTTCTATCAATCACAACGGTCACAGTAGACCAACCAAAATGCACACCAGCCAGGACTACACTGGTATATCAAGCCAGTTCAAGTGTGTGTGATGACTCATATTGTCTACTTTACAGAATCTAGGATCACAGTGAAGACAAGGGTCTAAGCATGTCTATGAAGGGTTATCTGGATTGTGTTAACTGAGACAGGACAATCCATCCTGCATGTGGGCAGTACCATTTTACGATCTTGGATCTCAGATTAAATATAAAGGAGAAAGTGCACTGAGTGCCAACACTCATTGTTCTCTGACTCCTGACTGTGGGCACCATGCTACCAGCTGCCCTCCACTGCTGCCACCATGCCTTTTCACCACAGTGGACTGCACCCCCGAAATGTGAGTCCAGATGAGCTCCTTCCTTCTTATGTTGTTTATTTTTGTTGCATCAACGAGGTAAGTACCCAGCACAGTACAGAATTCTAAAGAGAATCTTTTTAAATACAGATTATTCATTGTGAATTATCACAGATAGTTATAGTAGATATAGGCCAAGAATTAATAACAGTTTAGTAATTTCCTTGTCTTTAATAATAATTATCATAAACAGTCATGGATTAATAGGTCAATTGTAACTGAAAGGCCTGCAGACTGATGAATTTAAAGCTTATTTTTAGTGGACAGAGATAGAAGGCATTAGAAATATAAAATTTAGGATTAACATTTGAAAAAGTAGGGAGTTATATGCTATATAGAAAGAAAGTACTGTTGATAATAAATGTGGAAACTAACCACATTCATGAGTTTGGGAAGTAGACGGTGAAGTAGGCTCTTCTGTGTTTCACCATTTGGCTATGAAAGTGACAACCATGTTGTCCCGGATAGAGTGATTGACAAAGAAGAAAGATAAACCATTCTGAGTGAAAATAGGAGTATGATTTTGGTTTTCCTTTGGGCAGCCTCTGAGCTCCATTTTGGAGAAGTAAGAAGAGGGGTATGGAAAAGGAAACTAAAAATTAGCAACCCAGTTGCACTCAAGAATCTCTCAAGTGAGACACCATCAGGAAGTGAAAGTATTTAATGGTGCTTACTGATAGACTTAGGAAAGAGTCCCAAGATATGTCACATTGGTGTCCCTGAGGAAAGGTAAAGGATGAGTGTGTGTGGTGGATTGAAGGCAGGAGCTTTCTTACACATTGCCCTCCAAATAACAGTCTCGAGGGGCACGGAGGAAGTAAAAGCATCTTAGTGAGTTAGGACAGTTGCTTTCAAAAGGCCAGATCATCGGTGATGAGAACTGAAATCTAAGATAGGACTGGACCTGAAAATAGAGAAGATGGTGTGTTGTCTTCTCTATTGTCTAGGGTGTGTCATCAAAAATGTATTCTAAAATTTAATTGCTATAGCAACAGTATTGACAGGTGTCCTGGCAATAGATTAATAATATTATCTTAGGAATGTTCCTTTATGGTGAAAATGGGTATGTTCTAAGTTTGACCCCTCTTAGTTTCTGTCCTGGTCACATGTGTGCTCACTTGCCCTTTTGTCTTGTTACAATACAGCATGAAAGCTCTCAGTGGGTATAGATACCACATTTTCAAACCTTTCATCCTCCAGAACTATGAACCAAATACATGTCTATTATTTCATTTTAGATTCTCTCTCTCTCTCTCTCTCTCTCTCTCTCTCTCTCTCTCTCTCTCTTTGTTTTTTGTTTTTTGTTTTTCGAGACAGGGTTTCTCTGTATAGCCCTGACTGTCCTCGACTCACTTTATAGACCAGGCCAGATACTCTCTTTTTAAAAAGCAAAGATATGAATTGATTGTGTGCCAGTTTGGTAGCTGGATTAGACCAGATTCCCTAGAAATATACAGCCAACAGGACACAGATGGACAGTGAATGGATAGATAGATCGATGGGAGGACAGAAGAATAGATGAGTGCACAGAGAAACTTCACATTTCCCCACTCTTTTTGTTCAGTTCAGGCCCCACTCACATTGGAGGAGTAATCTTCTTTCCTTGGCCCAATAATTCAAATGATGATTTTTTTCTCAGAAACCCTTCTGAGAAACAATCCCACCCATAACCAATATTTCCATCCACCTGAACATCCTTTGTCCTCAAGTTAATAAAGAAAATTAACCATCACACAGGAACATATGAAAAAGGTCCATCTTTTCCTCCAAAATATGCTCAAAAATGAAAAGGAATTGGACACAGAGAGATCAAGAGAGAGAACAAGAGACAGAAACAGAGGGACACAGAGACACAGAGAGACACAGAGGCACAGAGAGAGACAGAGCAAAAAGAAGCCTCAAAAAACAACTAAAAGCAAAATCTGACAAATAGAGGTTTCCTAATGCTTGTCAAAAAGACATTTTTTCACTGAGAAGCTATTATAGAATTGAATCATGGTTTTAAAATGTCAGCAAAGTAAACACTTTCAAGAAAAAGAAGACTCCACAGGAACACAAGCATCCTTGGGCCATAGAACACTAATGTTGACAGTGAGCCAGCTGAGTGGCACACTACAGTAAGTGGTACATATCGGTGTGCACAGAGAGGGAAGCTGGATAACAGCCTCCAGCTGGAGAGAAAGAGACATGAAAATGTAACTTTACTGGATGCACTGTCAAAGCTGTAGCTACGGCTTTCTGGATGGTTGTCAGAGAAGTTGAAAAAGTAGAATCAGCCTGTATGCACAAGAGAAGTAAAAACTCCCAGGAAGAGATGCTGTTGTAGTTTGCTTTCTGTTAGCTATGTTATTTTTCCATGGCTGCCATAAAGCTCTTTTAGGAGAGTTTATTTAGGCTTACTGTTCCAGAATCTATCATGACAGTGACTCACTACAGCAGTCAACAGGCAGCAGGCAGCAGGTAGCAGGCAGCAGGCATGGTGGCAGGAAGAACTGAGAAATCACATCTTGTACTGCAAGTAGGAAGCAAAAAGAACAAATTAGTAAAAATGCTGGACTTGTTACTCTCAAAGCTTGTCTCCAGTGTGTAATCCCTCCTACGTACCACACAGCTCCACCAACTAGAAATAAAGTATTCTAACGTATGAGCCTATGAGGGACACTTTTATTCAAATTTACATGAGACACTGTGACACATGACCAAAAACAACTTAACAAAAAGTAGGGTGAGCAGTATTTATTTCAGGTTGTAGTCTACCATCAAGAGAAACCAGAGTAAGAACTCAAAGCCGAGAACCCTGGAGGCAGGAACTGAAACACAGACCATGGAGGAAAGCCACCTACCGGCTTACTCTTACACTTAAATTCAGCTACCTTTCTTAGTCAGCCCAAACCCACCTGCCAAGGGATGGCACTGCGCACCATGGGCTGGGCCATCCTACACTAATCTTCAATCAAGAAAATGTCTCACAGACAAATGGCCACAGGCCAATCTGATAAAGACAGTTCTTCAGTCAGCTTCTTCTCAGTTCTATCAAGTTGACAAAAAATAACCAGGACAGATGAATGCATCTGCCACTGGGGTTTAAACATGAAATGCCCCCCAAAGGCTCATGCATTGAATGTTTGGTCCCCAGCTGCTGCTGCTGTTTGAAAAGGTGGTTGGAACTTTGAGAGAATGGATCTAGCTTTAAAAAAAAATACACTGGACCACTGTAGTGTGTGCCCATCGTACCTCATCCCTTCCTTTCTCTGTTTCTCTGTCCTCCATCTCTGTTTCTCTGTCTCTGTCTCTGTCTGTCTGTCTGTCTGTCTCTCTTTCTCTCTCTCTCTTCTCTCTCTTTCTCTCTCTCTCCTGTGAGATAAAGAATCTCTTACACTACCATTGCCATGATGAACTGCCATGAATCCAGATATTTATAACCTAATATCCTGAAACCAGGAACAAAATACATCCTTTCCTCTATTAAATTGTTCTTGTTAGGCTCTGCCATAGTTTCACAGGACCAACTAATAGATAAACTCGTGCACACACACACACACACACACACACACACACACACAAATAGAAACACACTTAAATATGTTTACAAAACAGTATGATGTTGTAAATTGGTATCTAAGTTTTTCTCCTGCACATATTGTATCAGACAAGGCGTCAATTGTTCTCACATGAAAGTTATTAATAAATCCATTTAATTATTCATAAAGCTAACAGGTATTGGGCACTCAATGTTTACTTGATTCTTCTAGGAAGTATATCACAGTCATGATTAATATTTAGAACTCCAATTACATGGAAACTGGTACTCAGGTTGAATGCCTAATGTTATAGCCACTAAGTGATTCAAGATTTAGAGCCTGAACTCCTCATTCAGACAGCATCAGCTTATATGCAAAGACTCTGAACTATAGCCTGTAAGGCAACCGTTGCTAACTTATTTTAATTGATTACCAGCTCAATCCACTTTCCATAGCCCCAGAGTTTCTTCCTAAGTACAATGACTATGTATTCTATGTAGGAATTCATTTAAGAAATGTTCACTGAATGCCACCTCTGTGGCATGAATAAATCTTACTATCAAGTTTATTCTCTAGTTGTTCATAAAGGGAAACAGAAGCAAAAAACAAAATCAGATGAAATTTCAGCACGGTAAGATTGACTGAGTAGCAGGAGTGGGACCGACTGTGTTGATCAAAGTGTCATGAGGACTTCAACTCAGGAAACTTGATCTTAGAATATAGTCACACAGAGGGGCTGGGGGTATAATTCACTAGAAGGTTGCTTGCCCAGTGTGCGGCAGTCTCCAGCACAGCAAAAAGAGGGAAAAACAAAACCACATGGAGGCAAGGTGACAGTTGAGTTTTAACTTGATGGAATAGTAGAAATTTCCAAATTGAACATTAAAAAGAAGGAAACCCCTTGGGGAAAAAAAAAAAAGCAAATGTATAAAAGGGCTGAGTTTGGGCTGGAGGACTGATTGACAGGACACTTCTGGGGATAAGCCTGGGCTGGAGAAATGATAGAACACACAATTTTCAAAACATTTTAAACAGAATTAGAGCCGGATTCAGAGAACACTAGGTGACACGTCACAGACTGTCACAAACATTCTGGGAAATAAACCAGAACTTTTTTCTACCTGCATCCTGGACATCTGTAGACATGTCTAATATGATCACAAAAGACTTGATAGATCACAAAAAAGAGTAATAAGCAGGCGTCCATCAGGGGAGGAGAGTCATGGCTGAAGCAGTCAGCAGAGCCTGGGTATCTGAGACGGGCATGGCCTGTGCAGTCTCTTCCTCACCCTAGCCTGACTCAGACCACCAGTGTAGTTCAAGTTTGCTTGTGAATTAAAGGTACTAGATTCTATCTCTATGAGCATGAAAAGCTACTCTGGGAGTTTGTCCAAATGTATTCTCGTTTGCTTTCTATTGCTGTGATAAACACCAATATCAAAAACGCTTTGGGGAGGAAAGGGTTTATTTGGCTCACGCTTCCATGTCATAGTCCATCACTGAGGGAAGTCAAGGCAAGGACTCAAGGTAGAAAGTTAAGAAGACAAGATCTGAAACAGAGACCATGAGGAACTCTGCTTACAGTCTTCCTCCTCGTGGCTTACTCCATCTGCTTCCTTACACAGCCCAAGACCACGAGCCCGGGCGCGGCACCATCCACAGTGAGCTGGATCCTCCACATCCGTCATTCATAAAGAAAAATGCTTCACAGACATGCCCACAGGCCCATCTGATGGGCGTGTTGTCTCAGTTGAGGTTTCCTCTTCCCAAATGACATCTCGCTTGCATCAAGTTGACAAGAAACCAACCAGCACAGAGTAAAAGAAATTAGAGGCTGTTTTTGGAATCAGAGATTTGCTTTTTATTGTGTCATCTTTATTAGTACCTAGATTTTTGTTTTATAATATATACATGAAGTGGCTATTTAAAACGTTCAGATATTTATTCATTTGTGTATAAAATCACACTCAGTTGTAAATAACTCACAAGTGAAAACATCGCCCAGCTAGATTAAGATAGCCACTTAAACAAACACCAGCCCAGTACCAATCCCTACCCATATTGGTGAACTTTCATACGCTTAGAATGGCAATTCTGAAACCATGTAGTCTTGCTTAGGATTTTACACTTTCACTATCAACTATATTTTATGAACTTATTCGACATTAAACAAAAAACTATGACAGAGTTGACATTTGAAAACAATTAGCTTCATTTTATCTTTCTTGACTTGTGTCCTTCTTTGCAGTCTGTCCTTCCTTGTTTCCGAATAAATACTCATTTTCAGAAGAACAGGGCTGTTATTGATTGAAATATTGACATCTCAAGGAATATCACTCCTAAACAACCTCTGTACCAAACAAAGAAGACTGTACTTCTCAGGCCACAAAGCTCTTCTTAAATGTGGAGACGTCACCAGATCTGAGACAGCAAAAGCCCATTAGTGATAGAACTCGTATTTTGGCACAGTTGACAATGTCAAGAAGAAGATTGTATTCAGAATAGCACCAAGATAAAGGGAGAGAGACTGCCTATGGGTGCCAGGATTTTTCACTGTGAAACTTCTGCATTCAGCAGCCCACACTGTGCTAGGGCGTTCAGCTTTTTTTTTAATCTTACTCTGTTTTATTTATTACTGATGTATGTGACACATGTACAAGTGTTATAGCATGTGTGTGAAGGTCACAGGACAGGTCAGTGGAGTCAGTTGTCTTCCTCCTAGGTCTATGTAGGTCCCAGGGATAAAACTCAAGTCACCAGCTGTGTGCAGTAGAGCATCCGATATGCCAGATATTGTAGGCACTAGAACCAGCCACATGCAGCATACAACCGATCCATTCAGTCTCCTGAGATCAGGGAGGACAGCTTCAGTCACTATGACTCCTCCAGGCCCTGAAAGACTAGTACACACATGGAGAGAGAGAGAGAGAGAGAGAGAGAGAGAGAGAGAGAGAGAGAGAACTAGGAATTGAGAGCACTAGGAATTAGATTACACTGGGGCAGGCCTTGACTAGTAACAACAGATATTGAAATATCTCCAGGGCTCCGTGTAGGTTAGGCTCCAGGCTAGTGACTGAGGATACACTCTTGCTAGGTACGCTCACCTTCACTGTTTGACTCTCCTTCCCAGGGAGCCCTTTTCAATATCATGATTACATACAAAGTCTGACTCCGGTGCCTTCAAGATGTTCTCTTTAAAATGAAAAAATAAAATAAAGAGCAGCCCACATGGTACAGAAGGGTGGGAGAAGTGCAGGGTGCTGAGGGAGGCACAGAGGACTAACTACTGGGAATCTGAGGCTTCCCAGAGACAAGGAAATCTCTGCTGACTCTGCTAAGATGGATGCAGTGTGTGTGTGGGGGGGAGTAATAGTCAGGGAAAGAACATTTCTGACAGAGGAATGAATAAGCAGATGCAAAGATCCTGAGAAGAGAAACAGCAGAGCTGGTTAGGACACTGTAGGATTTGATCGATATGGCTGCAGGGCAGAAGAAGGAGGAAGTGGCAGCTCAGAGCAGGCAGTGGTTGCTTCAAAAGCCTAGCAATGTAAACTGAGGGAACAGAGCAACATGACGCTTCTAAAAAGCGTCCTTGAGGAAGGATGCTTTTAGCATCAGTCAGGCGGGTTCCTTAGCAAGTACCGAGGTAAGAAAGCCTGAGGACCAGTTGAGACTAGTTAGACCTCTGTTGAAGTTGTCCAGCCAAACTGACTTCGCAGAAAGGCAGAACAGAGAGGTGTGCATGGATAAAGGAATGGACAAAGCTGACAGGCCACTTGTCACATCATAAGGGCATGGATAAGGAACAGTAGAGTCAGAAGGTGGCCAGAGTGGACAGGCAGGTGACAGGAGACACAGCAGAACAGCAAGCAGGTTGCGTGTTAGAGAGGCTTAGCTATAGGGGAGGACAGAGAGCACAGCATTAAAGAATATGGAAAGGCTGGAGATTGAGGAGAGATGTCATTCTTTTGTGTGCAAAGATAGAGTCCCAGAGCTAGAAGGGGGAAGAGGATGAAGGAAGGAGGAAAAGGAGGAGGAGATGGATGGATGGGTGGCCTTCCTTGTCTGTGTGGTTCTTTCTTGTTCTTATTTTTTCCATTTTATTATTTTTTGAGATTATAATTATCTCATTATACCCTCCATCTCCTCCATCCAAACTCCACCATGTGCACCTCCTCTTTTTATTTTCTACCTGCGTGAAGACCTGTTGGTACAGATGATGTCCTCAACCTCCTGGCAAAGTGTGCTTGCAGCAAGAAGACACCAAGAACTTGACAAAAAGTTCCCAAGTTTAGACTTTTCCTGTCCAAACATATCTTTGAAGATAATTTATTCTTTCCAGCCCAGGTCTTGGGGTGGACCTGGGGAGGTCACAGTGGTGCAAACAGCTTCTGTTAGAGCTACAGGAACAGAAGGCTGATGAGAAAGCTCAATTAAAACTCTGCATTGCTCAGCCCGATAATGGGTTTGACATTTGCCGAGTTCCTGGACAATACCTGCTAGTGTCAAGCTTACAAATTGGGAACGGCTTCTGTGGAAGGCTGAGAAGGCACTGAATGAAAGGTCTCAAGCAGCAAGGCCTTTTCATGTTCGAAGGGCCGTGGAGTCAACCCCGTCGGTATCTCCTCCGCAACCTCTCAGACAGCTCCTTCCTGCCCTGCACGTTCAAGAGAAAAAAGTAAATGCTACCAACAGGTTTGCCTGAAATAATTCATTACTGGGGTTCTGCTAACTCCAAAACCACTTCTGTCTGCTTAAAGATGTGCAATCTTTACAGACTTTCCAAAGGCAAAGGTGAGGACAGTGAAAAAGGCATTTTCCAAGAAAAATGCAATTTCCTTGTGGTGAAAGCACTGTAGGGACACAGTTTGCCTTATAGTGTTGCACTGTATAAACTACTTTCGACATGTGCTCTAACTGCAACCTTAAAATAACTCTGAATTTCTCCTGTTCTACAGATGAGAAAACAGACACTCATTGTACGAGTATAGTGCTTTGGTTTTAACTCTCTCTCTTTCTCTCTCTCTCTCTCTCTCTCTCTCTCTCTCTCTCTTTCTCTCTCTCTGTGTGTGTGTGTGTGTGTGTGTGTGTGTGTGTGTGTGTGTGTGTGTATTATGGGACTAGCCTGTGAAAACCAGAAGATAGTGTCAGATTCCCTGGAACTGGAGTTACAGACTGTTGTGAACCCCCTACTATGGATGCTGGGTACTGAAGTTAAGTCCTCCTCAAACACATACCATCACCCCAGTACCCTGACTTAATTCTTTCTATACTCATACCTATTCTAAAATGGAATAGAAAAAAAAAGTAGAGATGTCCACTTTGTGAAAATGGATGGGAAATTTTGCTATAAATTTTGGTCAGCGTAGCTCAGGATAAATGATGGGAAGACTCTGTGAAGACAGGCTTTGGTAGACCTGACTGCCTTGTGTTTCCTGTGTTTTGGACAGGAACTCTCAAACTATCCTAGGCCAACCTTGAATTCAGACAACAGCCAGGGAAGGATGACTTTGAACTCTTGAACTCTACTTCCACCTCTCAAGGGCTGAGACTACAGACATGCACCTCCACACACAATGCCTTCCAATACTTAAGATTGATGGAAACCCTGAACTATGCTAAGTATGGTTCTTCCAATGTTGCCTTCAAGAATGATAACCTATCCTCTAGCTACAATAGTTCCTCTCTCTCTTTAAAACCTACCTGTCCTTTCATATGACCTTTTAGTCTCTCAGAGCAATGAATGCATTTCACTCTGAGAGTCATGCTCTCTGTGTGTGATAGGATTAAGAACCACAAGTCACTCTGATGCTATCCTTCCCCAATGGCACAGCTACTTTGATGAGAGTTCTGTTGACTCAACATCAACCCCAAGCTAATGTGAGAGCTTCAAGAATAGCTGCATTCAATATGTGTAGCTATTACTGAGTAGGAGGTAAAGCTATTTCTAGCCTCCCACAATAAGGAACCATTTCTTATCCATTAGTTTGATCATGGCAGATAGTCAAAAATACCTCCCCAAAGAATAACGTGTGAAATAGAAGAAAGTTACCCCAGATCATCCTAAAGCATTGGAGATTGCAAAGCAAGGCTTAGTTTTTGCTTTGCCATTCCAGAATTGTAAAGACCACCTAAGTGAGCAGTGGTGCCTTTCCAAATGTTCACTATGGTAGGTCATCACTGGCCCATCCAGATGCTGGCCAACGTGTCAATACCTAGCCAGCCTTGGCAGCTACAGTTGGCTTTGGTTGAAGCAGTTGCCTGAAATAGCCTGGAACAGATGGAGGTTTGGGTGACTGCAATCCTGTCCTAAAGAGTGCCAAATCAAGACTGAATTGACTACATTTGGTCAATTTCCAAACACTAAAGGGAAAATACAAACTTCTGAACTAACAGAGGAAGCTGCTGGGGTGAAGGGGTGTTCTGAGAATAAACAAGGGAGAACAGAAGAGTGACATCAGTAAGCCTGATGAGTTAGAGCAAGATTATGGGGACCTTATTTTGTTTTCCTACCTGAAATGTTTAGGGTGTAGGAATTTAGGAACATCATTAAAAATTGTCTACTCAAGAGTGGACTAAAACTCCTAATGATCTCTTACTATGAGAAATATCATTTAGTAAGGATCTTCACTCCGTCCTCCAGCGTTATTGGCTAGCCCTTGTCCTCCATGATGTAATCAGGAAAAAAGTCTTTCTGAAAGTCAGTATCAATAATCAGTTAATGTTGGTGGGAAGTCTCAGCCATGTGGCACTGTGGGAACAAGGAAGGCAGCCTAGTCTGTAGGCTACAACACTTGTGCAGGGCCAAGTTAACCTATTCATTACTTGTCTTCTTGTTGCGACAAAATGCCTGATGAATGTGACAGTGTTTGCCTTGGTTCACAGTGTAAGAAGGGAGACAGGGCATCACAGTGGAAAATGGCAGAATGGCAACAGGGCCATAGAGAACTACAGTCAGGAAGCAGGAAAAGGTGACAGATATACTCGGCTCACTTTCTCATTTTTTCACTTAGTACAAGACTGCAGCTATGGGATAGTGTCTCCCACAGTAAAAGCAGATAATCTCTGCTAGGTTAAACTTTCCCTGAAACATCTTCTTTGTGTTTCTATGGTGACTGTAAACCACCATTCAACCAAGCCACTAATTCTGAGTCCAATCATAACAGCGGAGAAAATAATACAAAGCAAACTAGACAAGACTGTAGATATCCACCCACTCATAAGGGTCATGAGACGTAAATATATTCCTTAGAACTTGATTGTCCTTGAAGTTGAGCCTCTCAGAGACCATCCATTTCTGGTACCCAGAAACACAGAGCCACCTCCTCTGGTCAAAGTTGACCACAATCCCAGAGGAAAGATCCTGAAACTTGTATCAGACATTGATCTCCTCTTTGAGAAATATAAGGCCCATTGCTGAAAAGAAATAATAGAGACCAAGAAGTACTGGAAAGAAAACTAGCTGCTCTCAGTACAAAGCTACACTTGGCTCAGATAGTCATCAGCAAAGGAGGCTTGAGTGTATCTAAGAAACCCTGCAGGGTCTCTGGATCCTGGTCTTCAAAATACAGAAAACAAAACTTGCATTGTGTCCACACAAGTCTATCCTGCCTAGAGATATGATGCTCGAGAAACTCAACAAAGCCAGAGCTTGTCAGTCACTAGCAGGGATTAAAAAAAAAAAGCCTGTGGTCCAAGGAAATTAGATGGCCCACTTACCCATTGTCTTAGTTTGAGCATTCCCAGAAGTGAGCATTCAAGTACAAATATCTTGTTTCAGACATGCAACAGAAGCTGTCAAAGTCTGAGAGTAGAAAACAAAAAATCCAAGGAAGAAGGAAAGCAGATAAGAATGATCTAGCAATCTAGCTACCTCTGTGTGTGTGTGGAGGCTGATTGCCTGAGAAAATTCAAAACATGAAGTCAGTCAATGACAGAGTTCTTCATTATCCCTCCTCTTTAATGAGCCAACTGGGATAATGACATGCCAACCCCTCAGAGCCACTGATTGAGGCCTTCTGGGGCAGATGTGGGCAGAGTGACCTTTCCAAACTTATAAAGCGAGGACCACAGACAGTGGGAAGCCACAGTTGGGGGGTCAGAGCTAATTGAAATTATAAGGCTCACAACACACATGTGGGCTTCAACAGCTAGCAATCAGCTAAGAGCTGAGCTCAAGATTGTCTGGTATCCTTTTCTGAAATGGCTCAGCACTGACCAGCCCCCTTTCAAGTCTCCTATCTTTGGCAACCATTTTCTCCAGAGTCCATTGGGCCAGAGCTGTACAACCTGTACAAACTTATTTCTCAGGCTTGCAAGCCAAATATAGTGTCCCTGGCATGACGATTCACAAATCTGAGTGTGCAGCACAGGGTCTATTCCCAGCATGTAAATTCTAGGAGATACCTTGGCAGAAGGAAGAATAGTGACTCTTTAACAAATAACAATACAGCAAGTGCTTGAGTCCAGCTGACAGACCACTGGACACTCAGTACCTGGTTCAGGTGGCATGCTCAGTGTACAAACAATAAGCATCCCTTCTAGTTTATAGAAGCATGTGTTTCTGGAGATGGTTCAAAGAGTCCATAGCAAAACACACCTGAGTGATTCATATATCTCAAGCATATGAAAGTAGCTCAAACCCAAAGAGAATGGGGAACTGTCCAGGCCAGCTGGACAATCAAGTGGGACCCTTAGACCCCATGGAAAGGACTGAGATGCGTGAGAAAATAAAGAGGCACAGCAAGTCAAGAAGTCTGATCAAGCTGGCAAAGATTTTATTGTTCACACAGGTTATATACTCTGAAAACAGGATATGGGGAGAGGTCAGAAAGGAAAGAGGGCTTTGTAGGTGGAGGAAGCTAGCTGCAGCTGTGGAGTCTAACTACATTATTCATACAAAGCCTTTCCGTTACCAGGGTTTCTAAAAACATCTATCTAGCAGGATGTTGGCTAAACCTAGAGATCAGGAGGAAGGGTTACTAAGGTGGGTTGCTATGAGGCCTTGTTTGAAGTTCTGAGAACTGACAAGTGAATCATGGAAGGTAAGCAGAAAGAAGAATAGTAGATAGGAGAGCCAAGGATGAGTAAGGCCTTGCCATGGCTTCCCACAGGGAACATCCATGGCTGGAAAGAAATGAGTATTGAGCATTCTTCACAATGATAACGGATCACAGTAGGTCTGCCTGGTCATGACAATTCAGTAGGATAGAGATGTCCTGTGGAAACAGAAATATAATCCCTGTGTTCTGGTTCTGCCAAGAGGCTGAATAGGTAGCAGAGGAACCTTCCTCTAGCTTTAAGGAAAATTCTAACTTCTTGGGTATAGACACAGATGTCAAATGCTGCTGTGTGGAATATGCCAGCAATTCTAAGATGTGCGTTCTTTACATTTTGGTGCCTCTGAAGGTTGCATGCAGGTTGCAGTAATGATGGCCTTCAGTCCCTCACAGGCACAGGGCAGCTATTGTATAACTGTCATTCCCTACAACCCCAGATAGCTCCAATGCCTTCACTCATGTACCAGGTTTAGCTAGCTCAGAATAGAATAGCAAAGGCTAGGGATGTAACTCAGTGACAGAGCGTCTGCCTAGCGTGCATGAGACCTATAAATGAAAGTTGTCTGAAGGAAGCTGCACCTTCCTGAGCCTTCTGCAGGCAAATCTGCTGACTGGAAATTCAACTAATAACCAGCTCATCTTGAGATTCATCCCATGGCCAAGCACCAATCCTTAACACTATTAATAATGCTCTGTTATGCTTGCAGACAGGAGCATGTTGTCCTCCGAGAGGCTCCACCTAGTAGCTGATTTAGACAGATACAGACACCCACAGCCAAACAGTGGATGAAGCTTGGGGACTCTTATGGAAGAACGGGAAGTAACTGTGGAGGGTTGGACTGTTAATGCATCTAGTCAGGTTATCTTGGGCCGTCTACACCCTCTTAATAACCATTTACTGCCCTCCTCTGTGGTGAACTAACATCTTTGTGATCATTATGCAAACTCTTTGGAATGTACAGATATCTAGCTCCCACCACACCCCCCAAAAAAGCTAAGAGTGTAATCAGATGGCATCTGACGCCTATAGCAGAGATCTCCCTGCTTTCCTTTAACCTGCCTATCTGATGTTTCCAGCAGTATATTTAAAAGTATTGAGATTTATGAATTTCCTTATTCTGTTACTATGAAAGCTTCGTGAAGCTGTTTCTACTTTGGAACACGGATTTGGGGTGACCTAAATCTGTATTTCTAGGCAGCGTTCACTCATATTTGGCTTCAAAAGTTGGTGTCAGGATCTCTTAGATCCTGAGTACAATCCTCACCACCAAAAACAAAGAAAAAAAAAGTAAAAGTCAAAAAAAAAAAAAAGGAAGACTAGCAAGGTGTTGGTAATCACTGCACTTAGTAGATTATGGGGCTCAATGTTCCATTATTTCCACTTTTTTATATTTAAACATTTCCATAATAGAAAGGAACAACATCTTTAAAAACACACAGTGCTTTGACAGTGAGATGAAGTGATTATTGTACCTTCAGAAAAGAAAGAACTGAATGGTAGAATGTTGATGTGATGTCAGTAAAGCAAATATTTGGCGTTGAAGCATTAACTGAAATTCCAACATTGTCTTAGAAAATAGCAAGCAAGCACTTTCTACAAGAATAAACTTCTACTGGTGATTGAAGCCATGGGACCATATGATGGGTCATGTAAAGCTATCATTAAGATCTTGTACCACTAGATGGTCATGAAAATGAATGGAAATCTGCAGCTGATGGAGGTGAGGAGGTAGGGGGCAGCTTCAGGATGAGACAGAGACCTAGGATAAGGGAGATGCCCAAGAATCAATGGGGGTGAACTTAGCTGTGACTCACAACATTGGAGATATGGAACTTGAAAAGGCCACCTCCTGTATAGAAGCAGGAACCTCAGTGGAACGATAGAGACACCAACCCACCCACAAAACTTTCAACCCAAAATTTATCCTGTCTACAAGAAATGCAGGCACGGGTGATGGAGTAGAGACTGAGGAAATGGTCAACCAATAAACGGCCCAACCTGAGATCCATCCCATAGGCAGGCAACAATCCTTTACACTATTAATGATACTCTGTTATGCTTGCAGACAGGAGCATGTGGTCCTCTGAGAAGCTCCACCCAGCAGCTGACTCAAACAGATGCAGACATCCACAGCCAAACAATGGATGGACCTTGAGAACTCTTATGGAGGGATGGGATGAAGGATTGTGGGCCCCGAAGAGGATAGGAACTCCACAGGAAGACCAACAGAGTCAACTAACCTGAACCCTTGGAGCTCTCAGAGTCTGAACCACCAACCAAAGAATACACATGGGCTAGACCTAGGTCTCCCCACACACATGTAGCAGATGTGCAGCTTGGTCTTCATGTGGGTCCTGAAAAACTGGAACACAAGCTATCCCAAAAGCTGTTGCCTGTACATGAAATACGTTCTCTTAACTGGGTTGCCTTGAATGGCCTCAGTGAGAGAGTAAGTGCCTAGCCTCTCAGAGACATGAAGTGCCAGGGTGAGGCTATACCTTGTTGGGGGGATGGGGAGGAGTCTCAACCACTTAGAATGAGAAGAGGAGGGAGAATAAGAGAATTGTGGAAGAGGGTGACCAGGAGGGGCCAGTGAGAGGGATGTAAGGTGAATAAGTAAAAGAAAAATTTTAATTTAATTTAAAAAAGAAAATCTTGTGCCACACTGGGCATTGTAGCTCAGAACTGCAGTCCCAGCTTTAGAAGGCTGACACAGGAGATTTGCCAAGATCTCAAGGCTAGAGCCAAGGAGACTGTTCAGTGAATAAAGCGCTTGCCACATAACCCTGAAGACATATGTTTAGTGGAGAAAAGATTAAACTTACAGACAAGAAAAGATGAAATAGTAAAAGCACATGAAATCACAAGTCCACAACAGAAGGGGCCATAAGAGAGAGAAATCTCCTGGAAATCACAAATTTCATGTGCTGTGGCTCACCACAGGCCATTTTAGACCCTCCACCTCCTGTCTCAAAGGCAGCAAACTAGTTCCATCTTGAGAACCAACTCTGATGAGCTGGATGGGGAAGGATGAAGGAGCAGCAGCTAGACTTTCGAGAGAGCTAAGTAAACCCCCACAGGGCTCGAAGCACTGAAGGATTAAATCACAGCCCATGAACAACATCCTAGCTAACAGGGCTATACACTAGGCCAGTGTCCCGATGCTTTTTGAAATACGTTCAAAATAGAAAGAGCCACACCACACAAAATCTTGGCATTCCATCCAGCTTCTCTGGGAAACATAATACACCCCGAGGTCATAAAAATAGATTGAATGGAGGCTTCTGACTCACAAGCAGTCTATCCCTTCAACAAGGACTGCCACATAGGAATTCTCCAACGCAAATAAAGCACCCACCTGGTATTCCACCTATAGACAGGGGATTCGCAGCAAAGAAATGAATTTAAAGTTGTAAAATCCAAATTACTGCCTTGAAAAAAAATCCATAGGAAAAGTATAAGAGAAGCAGCTTCAGAGCTCAAGTGGACTTCAGCAATCATCTCATTCAAATCTCTCGCTGTACGGGGGAAGAAATTGAAACTCAAAATTAATGGAGTGTCAGAGGCAGGCCCAGACCTCGGAGTGCCTGGAGCCCGCTGATGACAAGCCAGGAGAAAGTAGGGAATGCCTTCAACAGTCACTCATGGCCAGCCCTATTGTCTTCTCCCACAAACCCAGGCAAAAACTGGATTGACTGGGAATGACTACCCAGAGAACATTGGCTCTATAAATTAAATAAATAAATAAACCTAGCCACCCTCCACCATGATGTTAGATCCATGTATGTGTTTATTCCAAATCCCAAGCCCAGAGGAGTTCTCCAATCTCATCTATTAATACTCAGGTCATTTGTCAACAAACTTCAGAGGAGGCTCCAGCTTACGAGTAACGACTAGTGCCATCGACTTGGCGAAACCTAGAATCATCTAGGCTGGGGGTCTTAGTCAGAGATTACGGAGACTAGCTTGGTCTTCAAACATGTCTGTGTAGGACTGTCTTGATTGCCTAAATTAAGATGAGAAGACCCATCCTGAATGTGGGCAAGAAGCATTTCACAGACTGGGCCCTGAATTGTACAATAGTAAAGAAAGGTAGCTGAGCAGGAAGCAGTCACTCTTCTGTTCTCTGTATCCTTAGATGCCATGTGAAAAGCAACCACTGACTGTTACCTGAAAGTCTAAATCAAATAAATCCCTTCTCCCCTAAACTGCATTTTGTTGGAATATTTTATCACAGCAACGAAATGTAACTAGGACATCACACAACTTCACAGATGAGCCTTGGTCCTCACAACTTCCACTTGAAATGCCAGCCTCTTCAGGAGGAACCTCCCCAGTGACCCACGGAGGCACTTCCTGCACTTTCCCAGGGAGACTCTTTTCAATATAAATATGCTGTGTTTTGGTTGGTTTTTTGTTTTTTAAACAAAACAGCCCATTAACTCTGAAGCTTGCTTTGGTTTGTGCAACTCACACATAAAAGTCAGGTCCATGACCCTGGATGAAAGGACCAGGAAAAAATTCTCCAGCTTCACATACTTTAATGGTTAGCGAAGATCAGGAATTTCTTCCTGCCTCCCCCAAGCATTAAAGAAGTGGACAGGCTTGTGGTGCTGACCATGAAAGAGACACCTTTGTCTCATGATAATGACTAATGGACGTATCTGTAAAGATCATTCGTGTTATTGTGAGCAGCTGTGACTCCACTTTCTGTTTCTAAATATATTCTACAGTGACTGTATGCAGATGGTGCCATTTATTTACTTACTACTGTGTTAATAGAAGAAAAAGCTTGTGGTGGACACTGAATCATTTGTCCATGAAGGTTTGTAGCTGTTCTTCATGATGGTTATCTGTGGAGTCTGAACCGGTTTAGTTTCCACCAGCACAATGAGAATCTTCACTAGTCTGGATCCTTGCCAGCACCCATTCCTTCTGAATGTTTAATCCCAGTCATTACTGAGTTTGTAATGATGTCCTTGGTGGGTTTGTTTGCATTTCCTTGATGACTAATGAGGCTTAGCCCCTTTTCATTTGACGATGCACCATTTGTATTTCATTTTTATGAAGAGTGGATTCAAATCTTTTACCAATTATTTTTCTCTTGAATTGTCCCATTCTTGGTTTGAGAGCACGAGGACAGAAGTCTTTTGTAGTGGTCATTGCTAACAATACATTTCCCATCCTGTGGCTTGTGCTTTCACTTTCCTGTGGATTATCTATGGCTGAACAGAAGGTCTTGGTTTTAATATGGTTGAATTTATACTGATGTCCTGCCTTAAAAATTAATTAATTAATTAATTAAATCTTTTCTACTTTTAAGAATGTGAAGATGCTTTTTAAAGTGTTTTTATTATTTTTATACGTAAAAGTGTTATGCCTTCATGCATGTCTGTGCACCGCATGCATGTCTGGGACCCATCTTCGTGTCCAACAGTAGAGGAACAGAAAAAGAAAATGTCATGCATATACACAATGGAATGTGTCACAATGATGGTGTCAGACCCCTGGAACTGGAGTTACAGATGATTGTTACCTGCCACATGGATGCTGAGGACCAACCTCTGACTCTCAGAAAAGACAAGTGCTCTCAAGAGCTGAGCCATCTCTCCAACTGAGAGCTGAGCCATCTCTCCAACTCTGACACTCTTTGTACTCAGAGATATTTGCACACCAGCATCTGTGGTGACACTGCTTACAGTGGCAAAGCTATGGGACCCATCTTAGTGTCCAGCAATAGAGGAACAGAAAAAGAAAATGTCGTGCATATACACAATGGAACTGTTTGCAGATTGGAAAAAAGAACAAGGTTATGTTGTGCATAGGAAACTGGCTGTTACTGGAGATATTTATAATAAGCCATTCTCAGAAAGATAATTATCAGGTTTCCTATCATTTGTGGCTCCTAGGTTTTTACACAAATACATAAAACTATATATTGTATTTCTTAGATGGCAAACAAAGGGAGCTGAGCTATGAAAGGGAAGAGAGACAAGGAGAAGTTGCATCCACAAGCAAACGTGTTTATATGTAATATACTTATATGATTTTAATAATAAATATTGAAAACAAGTTCCTTCTGCAGTTCACTCAGACCTGACAATCTCCCATCACCCTCTGCTAGCAACAAAGCAACCAGACCCCCTGAAGCTCATGCTGTCATGATCAATATGCACCCCGAAGAGCTTCCTCTGTTGTGTGATGTTCCCACAAGTGCTGATATTTCTCTGCTTCTCTCGCCATCTGCAGACATCCCAGCCTCCCGCCAGGAGGACTCTCCAGTCCTTTTGACAATTAGATCAGAGCGATGTAGAGTTCAATCCTCCCTGAACACTGCTTATGTTCCCTGGGAAAGTAGTAAAAAGAGAAAAATGCTCTCATCTTTTATCTATTGAAGATGCACATTTAGGAGGACACTGAATGATCTGTTTGTGCCTGTCCAGTCATCAGGTAGCACCCTTCAGTAAGCAAGGATAGAATTAAAACACTGGCTGTTCTTTCAGAAGATGGGTGTGGTTCCCAGCACCCATGTATAGGCTCACAACTACCTGTAACTCCAGCTCCATTGTATCTGACACCCTCTTCTGGCCCCTTTCAGTACTACACTCACCTGGCATACACACACACACACACACCTAAACAATAACAAAAACAAAAATAAATCTTTTTTTTTTAATCAGAAAAGGTAGCTTCAAGTCAGAGAAGGAAAATAATGAAAATTCATTTACTCTGAGTTGTTCATACATATTTCACTTAATCGTCTAAAGAGAATGAGGGGGAACAGCAGGATAACTACTTTGAAGAAATGCTGCAAGTACCAGGGTGTCTGATGGACACATGAGAATGTTGTATCGTGCAACCTCCCACAGAGATACCATCTAGCCAAACTTACAAGGAAGAGTTGCTAGTTGTCTCCCTATGGAAGATGTCACCTGCTTTGTGGTTTTTATTGGTTCTGGTTTTGGTTTCTGTCACTTCATCTGAGTCACTGGTTGCCTCAGCTCATGTCACCCTCAGAAGTTATTCTTCCCACTTCCAGGGAATGCTAATGTGATGATGACCACCCACTACAGATTTCAAAATAGATTTGTTCTCTCTCTCTCTCTCTCTCTCTCTCTCTCTCTCTCTCTCTCTGTGTGTGTGTGTGTGTGTGTGTGTGTGTGTGTGTGTGTGTGTGCGTGTAGGCCTCAGGTTGATGTCAGGAATTATCCTTGATAATTCTTCCACCTTACGTATTACATCAGGATCTCTCAATCAAACCCAGAGTTGTTGATATTGCCTGAAGTTCACCGGCCTCTACCCTTTGGGTCTGGAATATAAACCAACTGCCACATCCACCCAGATTTCTAGGGATCTGAGCCCTGGTCCTCATGCTGGGGAAACAAGTACTTTAACACTAAGCATTCTCCCCAGCCCTTCATTCTGGACTTAAAGACAGTGAATCCCAAAGTGAAAAGTCACTCCAGTGCCTCATCTCACAGCCTTTCTCCTAGGATGGCATCCCACAAAGTTTCACAAAGACCCTTTAATCTTGCACAGACATGTTTCTATATACAGGTCATTTGGTATCTACTCAGACATGAATATCAAAAGACAAGTAATGTTGACTAATACAAGGGAACACTATATAGATTTACACATAACATAAAATTACGTATAATCCAAAAAAGCTGCTTTTCACTATATACTCAGTTTTTGGTGAGGTTGCCTATTTAAAAATGCAAGCCATGGTTTCTGTGGTTTTCAGGAATTCACTTAAATGAACAATTTCTAGGCAGAGTTTAAAAAAAAAACAAATATCTCTGGGTTCTATGCTGTCTGGCATAGTAGTCCTGGCTCAGCTGTTTGTATAGATTTTAGAATAATAATCTAGATCTGGCACCCATCACAAGAGTTCTATATTTGTTTTTATTTTTATTCATATGTATGCATCCGTTTGTTCATGTGTGTGCCATATGTGTCCAAGTGCATGTGGTGTCCCAAAGAAGGTGTCAGATACCCTGGGGCTGAAGTTATAGGTATCTGTGAACCACTGGATATGGGCACCAAAACTGAACTAGGTTTCCTGGGACAGCAGCAAGTGCTCTGAACCAGTGAGACATCTCTCCCGTGGCATCTTCATCAAATGCTTTTTGAACAGAACAATGAACTGGGTCCGTTGACAAGCAACCCAGTCATCTTCCCACAGTAAATTGCAGCCCTCTCCAAATGATCACTAGAAATAAGAATTAACACCCTCAGGCTACAGAAGAGCCAAGCCATCAGGCTCAGCCTTACAAGCTAACTGAGACTTAATTAGGCAGGAATGTTGACTCGGATGTTTCAAAGAGTATTTACACAGCAAGACTCAAGACTGGAATCTTTCTTCACAGCCTATTATACAGGGCTTCACAGGTGGCGAACGTTCAATAAATACTAACTGATTGCTCCTTAGAAATCTAGATGCTTCCAGCAACTCAATTCTGTCTTTGCAGTGTGTGTATTGATTGACAAAGACCAAAATCCAATACATGCGCATGCACACGCATCCTGTCGCTGTCTCTACTTTGAGACTTCACTGTCGGCTCTGATAGGCTGCCTGCTGACGTGCCAGCTCTAATTCTAAAAGTGCATGTGAGTTTGCTTCTCTTGCTGAAGAATTTAGTAAAAGCTACATCACCACCCTTATCCTTTATTCTAGAGGAAATCTGTAGTTTTTGTTTAGATATTTCCACACTAGGAATGCAATGGTGTCAACCCCAAGGTTGTAGTGGCCTCCACAGATGGTTGGACTCCTCCCATTTCAGTTCTTCCTTCTTGCATTTTGCAGGGAGATTTTGGGAACTGCTCAGGCAACCCCGAACCCAGCCTGGAAGAGCTCAGTGGTTGATTGGGCAGAAACCGGATGGAACCATACACCCCCTAACTTGTGTTGATTTTCACAAACCTGGAAGAAAGCTTCTCAAATGGTCCTGGCCATTTAACAGTCGGTCACACCAAGCTTGATAGAATCAATCCAACAAATACCAATAGGAAGTGTCAACTAAAATAAGCTAATGCCCAAACTTCAGGCACCATGCCCCATAAAAGAAATTACATCATCTCAAATTTAGATGCGGAAATCCTCATACCCAGACTTTTAAAGTTAAGCCTTTAAAAGGTTAAGTATGAGCTAGGTGCAATAGTAGACACCTGCAACCCCAGCATTTGGATGTTAAAGTTGGAGGTTCATAAGTTCAAGGTCAGCCTGGACTATATAGTAAGAGCCTATCTCAACTATCACTCTTTAACATAGATAATTAGAATAACATGAGATAGGACCTAATTCATTTTTTGGTGCCTTATAAGAAAAGTAAATAAAGCCACAATCAATGTATAAGTACCATGAGAAGATACTGAAAGATGACCATACATAAGCCAAGAAGAGATCTTAAAGGGGGGGTGGGGGGAATCAAGTCAGCCATGTTAGTCTAAGGACTTCCAAATTCAAAAATTACAAGAAAGTTAATTTCTATGGGGATAAATCATCTAGCCTGTGGTCTTTTGTTATGGTTCCCCTAGCAAACTAACTCAAGTAGCAAAAAGGCTGGGACTAAGACAGCGATCACTTCCGGCAGTCAGCTTCATAAATGGGCACAGGGGGAAAATACTCACAATTGTTGAATAGACAGTATTAGAGAAATGGTGGGCCCCTGTTCTTTTGCATATTTGTCATGGTATCCACATCGGTTCCCCCCTGAATAGCAAACCATCTAAAGCTTAGCAGTTTAAAACAAGCATATTCACTTGTCCACAACTCTGCAGGGTAGCAGTCAGGGCTGAGAGCATCCGAGCAGAGGCTGTTCCTAGCGCTCTCTGCAGACTCCATCAGGCAGCGCCAATCATCTGGCTGTCTGTCCAGGAGGGATGCTAGGGGACAGCCCCATTCACACATCCTGCAGTCAGTGCTGGATGCTGGCCACAGCACTGTGATTTTCTGGCTCTGGCAGGCTGGCCAGAGATGCTTCACATGGTGGACTCTAGCCAGCAATCTGAAAGGGCAATGGCAGTAACTATAAAGCTCTTAGAGTCTGGATTCAGAAGTCTCCCAGTCAAACTAAGTCAGAAGGCCGGATCAATGATAGGAAAATTAAGGCTACTTCTTGGTAGGAAGAGCAATAAAGCCCCAGTGCCATGATGTGTCTGCACCAGGGAATTTCCAGTCAACTTCACCAGCATGCACCCTGCTTCCCTTTGAACTGCTAGTCTCATCTCCCCAGTGCTAAGGCAGGTTCCTGTTAGTTGACTTTTGTGTTGCTATCATAAAATGTCCAGACAAAAGCAGCTGAAGGAGGGGTTTTATTACAGGACACAGGTCAAGAGCACAGTGCCAGGGAGTGGAGAGGAAGCTGTTTCCTGCAGTAAGGAAGCAGAGAGGGAGGACTACTAGTGCCATTCCCATTTCTCCTTCCTATTCAGTGCAGACTCCCAGTCTATGGGATGGTGTCACCCACAGCAAAGTGGGCTCCCCACTCATTTAACTTCAGGACAACCCCTCATAGGCATGCTCAGGGTCTCACCTAATCTATACACCCTCACGGGTGTACCCAGAAGCTTGTCTTAGGTGATTCCTGATCCTGTGGATTGGCAATCAATAGTAACCATCACGCTGTGTGTTCGCCAGACTCGTGGATGACCCATTCATCCATTCCACAATAAAGTATGAAATGAAATATCTGCTCTGAAGAAAGGGACCCAGGCACTGTTACGGTTGGGACAACGTGCAGAAGAAAGGTGGATGGACATGGCCACTTCACCATGACTACATGCATGGGACTACCATGGGGAGGTTGATATTGGTGTGGTTATCATGTATTCATAATTATATTTTTTTAAACACGCTAGGGCTGCTGAGGTGACTCAGAGGGTAAAGGCACTTGCTGCCAAGCCTAGTGACCCGACTATGATTCCCAGGACCCATACCCATTAGAAGAGAGGCAACTCCTGTGAGGTATCCTCTGACAATCACCTGTGCACCATGGCACACATACACAGAGAGGTGGGGCAAAATGCACATGCATACACATAAATATAATAAAAATACATCTTAAAACATCTTGATTTTAAAAAATTAAAAACTAGCCTGGGAACACAAGAATAAAACATATGACACCCACCTTGATGGAAATTTTAGTCACAATAGATGTATAAGCACCAATAGGTGAATCCAAACAAGTGTGTGCCCAGGGAAGAAAAACATTAAAAAAAAAAAAAAAAGCTTTCATTAAGGAATTGATCTGTATCCTAAACTCAGAACAGTGCAGTCCTTGCCATTGAAACTGGAATAAGATAAAGGGAGAGACGAGTCTAGAACAGAAGACTTGCAGAAGAAGGGTGGATGAACATGCTCATATCACCATGACTACACACACAGGGTCAGGAGGAAGCCACGGCTCTCCTGCACAAGCTTCTCCATAGCAACAGAGGGACAGTGAAGACTCTTAGATATGTGCTTAAGTCTCACACTTATAACTTGGTAAAATAAATAAATAAATAAATAAATAAATAAATAAATAAATAAATAGATGTTCTGGAGAAAGCAACAGGCGTTTTTCCAGTCAAGACATCGTAGTTACAAACAGTGCAATGCAAGGTGGCTGTGGACCATAGAGGATTGTGGGAGCTAGAGATGCAGGCTTGTAACTCTCAGAAAGAGCACAGTGCAACCAAGTACAATGACATCACCCAGTCAATCGACTGTCCCTCCACTGGTCATTGGTGACAGACACAGGGATGATAAGCACTCTTCTCAGTTCACTTAGTCTATTTCAAAGTCAAAGCTTTGAGAGAGAAAAACCAATTAGCTGATCCCAGGCTACACCAAAAGCTGAGGAATTGCCCAGAGTCTTAAACGGGGGATCCAGGACCACTTCACTGCTTCCTAAAGCAGGAAAGTGGTTCTCTAGAAGAAAACCAGAATGCTGTCAGGAGGCAGAACAGAAGCTGCCCCATCACCACAAACTAGGCCTAGGAATATAGCATTTCCAATGGTACTGAAAAAGCAGAGACTGACACTTCACTGGAGTTCACCGGTCAGCTAGCCGAGCTGAATCTCTGAGCATTTCCAGGCTCGGTAAGAGAGAACCTGCTGGTAAATACCACCAACACCCACAGGCATGCATATAAATGTATATGTGCCTGCACACACACACACTCTCTCTCTCTCTCTCTCTCTC
>JANHMN010000008.1:11304680-11436728 GCA_030674055.1 Rhabdomys pumilio | reverse complement strand
TGCACGGGGGTACATGCTGGGGGTAGATAGCCTAGGGTACACTGCACAATACCAATGGTGGGAGTGGATATCCTGGAGCACACTGTACATGTGCAGGAAAAGGAGCCTCTACCTCAAAACTGTGAGAACTGACTGATGAAAGTTGTAATCCAACCTCACACATACCCATTCTCTCTCTCTCTCTCTCTCTCTCTCTCTCTCTCTCTCTCTCTTTCTCTTTCTCTCTCTTCCTTCCTCCCTTTATCCCTCCCTCCCCCTCCCTCTCTCTTCCTCCCTCCCTCCTTCTCTTCCTCCCTCTATGTGTGTGTCTATCTGTATGTCTCTGTCTGTCGTCTACATCTGTCTGTCTCTTTCTCTCACACACACAACATATATATATATATATATATATATATATATATATATATATATTATAAAAAATATAATGGGGAACATGTCACAGACAAACCACCACAACACACACATGTGGTACATGTATACACTTAACCCCACTTTGGTCACCCACAAAATGAAGATAAAAACAGCTATCCCCAGGACTGTGTTTGTTTTGGATTCCTCCAACTCCAAGCAGTGTTCAGCATGGGAAAATAATCCGATTGCTTCTAACTAAACCTCACTGTTTGTCCTGCCCTGGCTCTAGGTCTACAGATAAAGCCTCCAGTCACCTTCCTCTAGACTAGAGGAACTTTCCCTCAGACTGAAAGGTGAACCCAGAGGCCACCATTTGCAGTGTCACATGAGTATTTATCTCCTGTCTCATCCCCTCCTCTTTGATTGGTCTTCAGTCTCTCCTGTTTTCCACAACAGAGAAATGAGTAGATCACAGGCAGACACCTGAGAATGACAGTTCTCCTGCTTGGAGGTTCTGAGTCCTTGGACTGCACTTTGGTAGAAAATGAAAATGTACCACATGCCAGAACTATCAATCACACAGTAAACCTGGCTCACAAGTGCCAGCTTTTATCTCAGGGACAAAAAAATGAGAGCGAAGTCCCAGCCTCCCTTCTCTCCCCAAAGTCTCCAGAATCAGCAACTTTTGCCTCTTCCCATTTGATTATAATTGATTTTAAGTCACCATTTAGCAAAGAAAACAGGACACCACAAACAAACCTTGAACTACCCTTAACCCTTCGTCTAGAGTTGGAAATGAAATTTATTTGTCTCCTGCTGCAGCCCGCAGGTGCAGGCGAGGTCTCCAAGGAGACCATGTGAAAGTCAGAGAGCCCTACGGTAGAACAAGCAGGCAGGGCAGGATTCATTTACAGGCTGCAGTAGGAAATGGAGTCTGTCTGGTCCTCTCTGGCCAGATAGATCAGAGCAGAGTGTGTTTGGCATTGGGTATTGGGAGTTAAAAGCAATACGAGACTCCTAAAGTAGCCTGTTCAGGAATAAACCAGAGCAGGAGACTGAGGCTCGGGAAAAGGATAGAATATAAAGCAAAGATAAAGAAGGGACGATTTGGGAAGGTTTTCTATACCACAGAAGACAGAAACCTAGACACCCCTATCAGTGAGCATTCCTAAAGATCGCATTATACAAAACACCCCAGCATGTAGCTGCACTGGTTGCTTCCTCCCTGTGGTTTGCTAGTTCAGGCAGATTCCAGAGCCGACTGGAACAGCGTGAGATTCATGTGTGATGTACCTCTATGGAGCAGGATTCTCTTGTGCAGAGAGGTCCTTTTCCTCACCCTCTAAATGAGCAATGCCTTCAATCAGAAAAGGAAGAAAGAAAATCCCCAACATTCCCACACATCAGAGTTTTTAATCCTCAGTAAGCATGCACACCACCCTGTGATCTTGTTAAAAGTGCAAATTCCACAGCCTGGGATGGAGCTTAGGATTCTGAGTTTTGGACAAATGATGCCTGCCCATGGACCATAATTTGATAGGCATAGCATAAAAGGTTGGTAGTCACCTGTTATCTTACACACACTTTGGATGAATATTCTTTTTTAAATACTTTTTGAGAATGTCATACATGAATACATGGTATTTACATCATTTATACCTCCGTACTCTAATTAATACTCAGCAATTAGATAGGACTCATGAATCATCAAATATCCTCTGACTCTTACAAAATACCACAAAGAAACCTCTGCTCACAGGCACGTCCTTCATCAGTTAAGTGGCATGTGACAGAACATTCTGGGGATGAGTTTGAAGATGACTCCCTCCCACACATCTACTCTGATGCTGTCATTTATACAACCTTTCACTTGGCTGCTGTAAACCTGAGCCTTTGTATCTATTTAATGTGCAGGAGAGAAAGGTTCTTTGAGAATCAAAGGAGCTAAAATATAAAGCATTACTGGTCCAATGCCTGGAACTCAAGAAACAGCTATTAAATCTCAGTAAAAGTAGCTCCCAGTTGTCTTGTGAGGATAAAAGTAAAACCAATCTGGCCAGGTGAGAAAAAATGCATTTAGTGAGATACGTCTGACTTTAGGTTGATGTAGCCTCAGAGGTTATGTTCTTTCCCCCGCCCCCTGAGTTAAATTTCTCTCCTCATATAAAAGCAATGCAAATATATTCCAGACTAATGCCTTGGGAAAGCAGACATGATTTCATCTTTACCTATTTTCTTACTTCTTTACAGTTGCCATGAGAGATTTTTAATAATCTCCATGGAGTTGAAAGTGATGCAGGTAATTGCCATAAGTAATTTAAGGTCTATTAAAGCTAAACAAACCTCTCCTGTGGAATGACTTGCTAAGCAGTGATCAGCAGAAAACACGTAAAGATCATGCATAGTGTAAATTCAAGCTCTTTTCCAGTTAAGCTGAAGTGAGGGTGTAATTACATTACACACTAGAAGGGTGCAGGCAATGAAGCCCTATTCATTTCAATTGTGGGTCTGCTCAATATGTAAATTCCCTGCTATTCTAAAGAGATCCACTCACTTCAGCAAAGAGTCTCATTTGCGGTGCCATTTATCTGAACTGGATGCTTGGATTTGTTTTTTGTTTTTTGTTTTAATACGTGCTTATTGAGATAATTAGTTTGAGCATTTTCAGTGTATGTATATGTGTGTGGGGGGGGGGTATATGCATATATTGGAGCACATATGTGCATGTGAGTATGGAGGCCAGGAGTCAGTCACAGGTGGCATTCCTCAGGCATGAGATGGAGTCTCTACCTTTTACTGGAAACTCACCAACTCTCTAGACTGGCTGGCCAGCCATTCCTAGGGAATCCTCCTGTCTCTGTCCCCAGTACTAGCTTGCAAATGCACACTCTGGGTTTTGTTCATTTGTTTGTTTAGGGTTTTTTGTTTGTTTGTTTTTGTTGTTGTTTTGGTTTTTTTCTGAAAAGGATGCATTTTATTTAAAATGCCCAAATCATAAATCTGAAAAAATAATTAGATTTCTATCTCTTAAGAAGGGGGAATGGACCAGGCGGTAGTGGCGCACACCTTTAAACCCAGCACTTGGGAGGCAGAGGCAGACAGATTTCTGAGTTTGAGGCCAGCCTGGTCTACAGAGTGAGTTCCAGGACAGCCAAGGCTATACAGAGAAACCCTGTCTCAAAAAAAGAAAGAAGAAGAAGAAGGGGGAATGGTATTTTCAGTCACAGTTTGAAGTTATAATCTGTTATGATAGAGAAGTCTTTGAAGCAGGAGTTGGAGGCAACTGATCACTTTGTGTCCACAGTTAGAAACTAAGAGAAGTGAATGGGATGACACATTGATTTCTTCTCTTATTCCGACCATAAGCTCTACTCAATAAGTAGTGCGAGTTCAGAGCAGGTATTCTATTAACAGCCTTACAGACATGTCCAGAGTGTGTTTCTGTGGTGACTCTAATCCAATATGGCTGACAACAAGGGGTTTGACGTGAAGAAAAGTAGTGAAGAAGAAATATATGTATATACATACATGTGTATGTATGTATGTAGGTATGCATGTATTCTTTCAGCAAAGACAGCCTTGTCTGCAGCGCCATTTCTCATTATCTCAAGCTGATTATTTTTTAATTCATGCTTCTGAGATAAATATATATTAATATATTTTTTCATTATAATTATATATAATTATATATATTCATATATAATATGAATACATATTCATATTACATATGAATTCATATATAATCATATATGTGATTTTAATTATACATAATATATAACATATACATATATATATATATATATATATATATATATATATATATATATACTGAAATTTTCTAAAGCTCTATACCTTGTACTTTTCATGGGTTCTGGGGACCAAATTTAGGGACACACCCTAGTACAGCAAGTACTTTACTGAGTGCATCATCTCCCCTTCCAGACTAGAGCACTTTTTAACACAAACCCCAGAGATCTTAAGCCCAACCTTGGTTAGACTTGTCACTCATGTGAAACCTTGAACAATACTCTATCCTCCCAGGGCAGGGACTCCTGCATTCATCCCCTGCCCCCGGGCAGGGCCTCCTGCATCAACAATAAACTGTGAGGATTTTATTTCAAGCCCTCTATGTTCTCTTTCAGCTCTAAAACTCCTTGGACCCTAAATGACTTCTGTGCTCAGAAGTCCCTTTCTGACTATTTTAACTCTCAAAAATATAGCTATGGATCAAAAAGAGGACACTAAAAGGGAAGCATAAATTAATGTTACCGAGTCCGTGCATTTTAAATTTCCCAGGGCTGCACACATCCACACTCAGAATCTAGCCATTCTCCCTTATACACTGGCCTAATTAAACATGACTTCCCTTGCTTGTCAGGGAACGAACGCCACACTCAAAGGGACAAATCAGAGGAAGCAGACAAAGTAATAAGGTTTTACATCTGGACAATCTAGATTGTATTTGAACAATGAAGGGTAACATAACAATACGAAGTATTTTCCAAGTCTGACTTTATTGAAAACAGCCTTAAACTCAGAGGCAGGAAAGAAGTGCTATTGCTTAGGCCTTGTTGGTTAATAGAAAGCTGAGTACTGTAAGGTTGTTCTAAGTTACACATTGAAAAATCTGTAAGTATGTATGTTATATATATTAAATTTGAACTTTGTGATGGTAACATCAAACATCAATTTGAAAGACTCTAGAATAGTATAGAGACAAACCTCTGGGAGTGTCTGTGAAGGAATTTCTAGATGAAATTCACTGAGATAGGAAGACCTGTCCCAGACTCGTGTTTCACTGTTCCACAGGCTGGGATCCTAGGCTGATTCAAGGGGAAAGCTGGCTGAACACCAGCATTCATCACTAGCCGCTTCCTGGCTCAGGTTCCTACCGCCATGCGGTCCCTGTCACCGTGGACTGTCCCTCTCCTCTTTATTCTTTGCCAGTTATTTGGTCACGGCAATGAAAAGTGTTGAGCTGAAAAAAACAAAATCAAAGAAACTGTTAAGATCATTAACAATAGTAAGGGAAAGTCTGAAGAAGAAAGCAGACAGGGATCACAGACAGGCAGGACAGGGATCACAGACGGGCAGGACAGGGATCACAGACAGGCGGCAACCTTGCCTAACTTGCTGTGATATACCCAGTGTGTCAAACATAAATGGTTAGGGAAAGAAAGGGAGGGAGGGAGGAGAAAAAAAGGAGGGAGGCAGGCAGGAAAGGAAGAAAGGAGGGAGAGAGGGAGGGAGGGAATGAGGGAAGAAGGGAGAAGGAGAAAGGGAAAGGAATAGGGAGGGAGGGAAGGAAAAGAGAGGGAAGGAAAAAAGAAAAAAGGAAGGAGGGAGGAAAGGGAAGGGGAAAGAGAGAAGGCTATTTATTTCAGTACCACTGTTGTGGATCACTCAACACAGATACAAATGAGACACATGAAGATCCTTCCAAGGACTCTTCCACATGCTGTGATTAACAATCTTGTTGATTGCCAAAACTCGGCAATGAAAATTGAAACTATTTTTAATAAGTACCCATAAAAATGGCCAAGGGTTGTTTCTGATTGAACATGGTAGATCAAACATGTATGTTTCTGCTTCCTCCAAATGCCCTACTTTCAAAAGAAAAGAATAAGTGGGGTGTGTGTGTGTGTGTGTGTGTGTGTGTGTGTGTGTGTGTGCGCGCGCGCGCGCTCGTGCTCCACAAGGAAAAGGGGAGAGGGAACGATACACAGTAGAAAAATAAATGTCAGCCAACATTTGTAGACTGGAAAACATTAAACAAAATTATCAGAGCTGGTAAAGCAGAGCAGAAAGGTCTTGAAAAAGAGAGCCGCTGGGAGGCCATCCAGCTCAGGCCTCTGACCCTGAAAGACTCAGAAATCAAAGGTAGCATCCGAAAGGCATGGGGCAGCTGGGCTGCAAACAGGGGATTCATTTAAAGGCTGTTAAGAGAGTGGTTAAAACCTTACACCCTATCTTCTGCTTTGACAGGGAGCTGAAGATTTATTTTTCAAAGGCAAAGCTCCAGAGGACTAGCCCAGCATTTCAGCAGGAACTCTGAAAGGGAAAGAGGCATACAGAGCATAGATGAACGTGTACATCCAGAATCCCAGCAGTGCAGGGAACATGGCAGAGGGATGAATATCTACAGCCAGAGCATGAGCCCCCAGGTCCCCTCAAGCCCTGGACTCTAAAACAATGACAACTTATAGATCTGCCCACAACAGAAAAGATACTGAATCACAAAGAACAAAGTGACGTCATTTCCAGTGAAATAAATGTAACTAGAGATAATCACATTAAGTGAATTAAGAACACAAATGTCAAATATGCTCTCTCATTTCTAGTTCCTAGATTTTATATAAATACACGAAGCCATACTTGTGTGAAAGTGTCTAGGGAATAAGGAGAACGAAGGGGAGAGAAGGGAAAGAAAGAAGGCAGGAGAGAACTGGAAGGTGTGAGCAGTGTACATTATATACTTGTAGGAAAATGTCCTGTGTAACACAGTAATGTGTACAATGTATATGCATAATGAAGTTTCTAAATGCTAGCATTAGTATTTGACAGTTTGATAATAAGAATATCTTCCTTAGAATGAAAAGAAGTCTAACAACTCTAAAGTAAAATTCCAGAAAAAAAAAAGAATGGAAAATAGAGAAGAGATTAAGTATCAAAATACTGATGTACAAAAATTTTCTCATAACTGAGGCATTGGGTCCTCAGATGACAGCCTATAGACCATGTGATGCTTTGTCTTCACTGTTATCTCGATGGATTAAGAAGGTCTCTAAGATTAGAAAACACACCTCTGTGTTCCTAAAATGTTTTCAGGAGGATTATCTGAAGGATGAAGACTCAAGATGGCAGCCCCAGATGCCCAGTCTCTCTCTCTCTCTCTCTCTCTCTCTCTCTCTCTCTCTCTCTCTCTCATTCTCACTCTTGCTATCTCTTGCGCTCTCTCTCCTCTCTCTTCTCTCTCCCTCCCTTCATACCTGACTCCTTCCTTCCCTCTCTCCCTCCTTGGCTCTCTCTCTTCTCTCACTTCTCCTCTTTCTCCCTCCCTCCATCCTTAACTCACTCTTTCTCTCTCTCCCTCTCTCCCTCCCTCCCTGACTCTCTCTCTCTTTCTCTCTCTCTCTCTCTCTCTCTCTCTCTCTTTTCTCTCTCTTTTCTCTTTCTTCTCCTCCCTCTTACTTCCTCTATTCCTGACTCACTTCCCCCATCTCCATTTCTTTCCTGGCTGTCAAGATGTGATCTTATGAGCTTTTGTAGTCTAATTAACAATGACATTAAAACCTCTGCAAGTGTGGATCAAGATAAGTCTTCCCTGCCTTCAAGTCATGTTGTCTTGGTGATGAGAGTCTAACACAGTGAGACAGCTCACACAACCTGTCTGTGAAGATGCATAGCGCTGGAGACACAGGCAGTGAAATCATCACGTCACAAATAATTATTAGTTCAGACTTCTCAACAATGCACTCTAAGCTGTGAGTCAATGGAGCAGCTGTTTCAAATGTGAGATTAAAACCTGAACCCCAGGATTCTATCCTTAGACAAATTATCAATTAAGAATGAAGACAGAAAAATGCATGGTGAGAATTCCGTGGTTATAAAAACTACCTCTCACTCACGGTTTCTTAATAAGCTGCTGAAAATTGTGGTCTTCGAAGTTGATATGGAAACTGAGGAAGAGAATGGTGGAAAGCAGGAACCAAGATGGACACCCTGTGATAGAAACAAAGAGAAGAGTCAGGAGAATGGACTGTATAGCATCCCCAGCCTGGCCAGATGGGAGCAAGAGGATGGTGAATGCCCAGAAGAACATTTCTAAGAACAATGGAAAAGTGATGCTTTTGCCTGAAGAAAACCATGGTCCCTGGGGGTGGACAGTTTGGAAACAGTGTTAAGACATGGGCAAAGTAGGTAGGAGGGAAAAACTAATTATTAATTTCTGGAAGCAACACATTTTTATTGAAAATAATTTTCATACAATGTCTTTGGGTCAGTCTTCCCACCTTCATCTGCTCCCAGATCCTTCCTACCACCACCACCCCATCACAACTCCACACCCGCCATCTTTCTTCCCTGAAAGTAATACATCTGAGTCAGGAAAAAATACTGTAATCACAAAATGCTAGTAGGTTGGACTATTGGCAAACATTTCCAATACTTTAGATAAACATTGGCTACAATTTCATATGGAAAACAGGCAATGGTAAAACAAAAAAAAAAATGATGGATTATGTAAGGATTTCAACTTTTCTTTTCATGATAAGAAACCACAAAAAATTGAGAAAAATGAAAAAAAAAATATCAACAATATTGAGATAGGATCGTATCTTAGAAAAATATCCCTAGAGAAATACAGTTAGGCCTCCAGCTCTTCTGAGTAGTTTTTCTCCTTCCCATCAGCCTTTGAAGTCTCTGTTGGGCTAACTCAACTGCAGGTGCTTACAAACCAGGCCAGGATTGTCTGCTGTCCAGGCATATGATGGTGTGAAGATAAAGCCATGGTTCCTCACCATAAAGATACCCCAGGGCTTAAATCCATGCACATTTCAATAAGCAATAGAACCCCAAACTCAAGTTCCAATTTCCAAAATTGGAAGGACTTTATGTGCTTCCAGGTCCATTCTCCACTGGCCATGAGCCTGGGTAGCACAGTTCTACAGATGGTAAACCACATTATAAAATGGGAAAACACAGAGAAAATGGGGCTGGCAAAGGAAGTATCCTACACAGGAAAAATATCTAACACGGGCCAGAAGATTCCCTTCAAAATGGGGACGTTTTGTGTTAAGCTTCGGTGCTTAAAGCTTTCATTACATGAAATATTCACTTACGTAGAAACAGCTCATTCCCTAGTAATATGAGATTAATGAGGCATCTCTGTACCTAAAGCCTACCTGACTGGCTCAGATCAATGGAATGTCCTGTCCAAGACTCTGTGTTTTAAAGGAAAGAAAGAACACAAAATTCAAAGACTAAAGATTCTGAATTTAGGTTCTGGTTTCATTAGTTTGAACTTTGCAACACTGGGCAAATTATTTATCTACTCCTAACCTCAACTAGACCCACCTGTAAATAGTTCTGGTGACTGCAGAGGTGACTCAACAGCTAAGAGTGCTTCCAACTCTTCAGTGAGACCTGAATTCAGTTCCCAGCACGAATATCAGACAGCTCAAACCACCTGCAACTCAAGCTCCAGGGTATCTGAAACCCTCTTTCATGGATACTTTCACTCATACACACGCGCGCGTGCACAAATTAACAGTAAATCTTTTTAAAAAAATAATTCTTATATTACCATCTTTCTAATGTTGAGGAAATCCTTCCAAGTACCTCCTAGACTGTCAGGTAGTTCAGACATGTGCCTGATCACAGAAAAATATTCTAATACATTGGTATTGAGTCTGGGTCAGAGGCTTTATAATAGCTAGAAGTAATTAATGGTCCAAGCTAGATGATTATTCATTTCTTTTAATTATGTATAGCTTTGTGGTCTGTCTGTGGGTATGTACACATGAAGGCAAGTGCCTGTGGAGTACAGGGATATCCGATCTCTCTAAAACTAGAGTTACAGGAAGTTGTGAGTCACTGATGTGAGACATGGGTGCTGGGAACTGAACTTAGGTCCTCTGCAAGAGCAGTATATGCTGTTAATTGATGAGCTGCCGCACATGCTCCTAAAAGATTAGTCTTTGGGGTACATCCATTGAAACACTTTCCTGGAGGCTAAGCCCATGGATTCTCCGGTGTCTTCAGGAGATAGCCTGCCCTAGATGACTACCCGGTAGCTTCAGCTGCAGGTACAGCAGGCTCTGCTGTTTAGGTCCCAACACAGGAGGCATCCTCTGAAAGCAAGAGATAAAAAGAAAGAAACACTTAGTAAAAGTTTGATTACAGTTGAATGTAAGCTTTTGCCTTAAAAGTAAAAAAAATCTATCTGGATGCCGTAGTGAATTGGAAAGATACCAAAGTTGGAGAAAGGTCAAGAAACAGTATATCTTTAAGTTGGCTCTATTGCCACCCATGTGTCTTTAGACATGTTCTTTTTCCCTGGATTGCATTACAGATATTCAGATATACTTTATGTATTCTGGATTCTTCAGTCAGCAGAGACAACGTCAAGGCTATACAGGTACAGGGGTGTATGTGTCTACTCTATAGATGCTATGTAGCAAGGACAGGAGTATTCTTATCTCTAATTTTTCTTAATTAAATTTTTGGAAGATGGTAGTCCCCAAATTAAAAAAAAAAATTTTTTTTTTTTTGACAAACCACTGGATCATCTGTCCTGAGCATCCCTCCCAACCCTACAGCTCTCTGATTATATCACTGGAGATATGAACTCAAGCACATTGTAAAGTAAATTCACATCTTGGATGTATAAGCTATGTGTGTGCCTAGGGGCGCAATCCTGAGTGAAATCATTCCATGTAGCTACAAGAAAACCGATCTGGTCCTTCTGGTCTGGGCCTGAGCACTGAGCAGATCCCAGGCATCAGCTCTGCCCCCAATTTCACAGAACCCAGAGGAAGCAGGCCTCCAAGGAGCTCTAACCCAGGCAGTATCTTAGGTAAGAAGACAGCAACACCTACCCCAAACAGGGAGTAACTGGGACCTACCAGGACCCAGGAAGTCACTCCTGGCCTGGAGCACTGGTTTCTTCCTGTCTGCACCTGAGCACTGAGCAGATCTTGGGCCCCAGCTCTAACCCCAGTAGTAACACCCACCCCACACAGTTCTGATACAACCAAGATTATAGGAAAGACAGGCTCCAGTCAGAGACAGGGCAGGTAGCACTAAGGAAATCCAGATGGCGAAAGGCAAATGCAAGAACATAGGAATCAGAAATCCAAGGTACTTGGCATCATTAGAACCTAGTTCTCCCATACAAGAAAGTCCTGAATTCCCTATATCACTAGGAAAGCAAGATTCATATTTAAAATCACTTCTAATGATGATGATAGAGGAGTTTAAGAAGGACATAAATAACACTCTCAAAGAATTTGAGGAAGGCCGGGCAGTGGTGGCTCACGCCTTTAATCTCAGCACTTGGGAGGCAGAGGCAGGCGGATTTCTGAGTTCGAGGCCAGCCTGGTCTACAGAGTGAGTTCCAGGACAGCCAGGACTACACAGAGAAACCCTGTCTTGAAAAACAAAAAAAAAAGAAAGAAAGAAAGAAAAAAAGAAAGAAAAAAGAAAGAATTTGAGGAGAACACAGGTAAACAGGTAGAAGCCCTTAAAGAGGAAACACAAAAATCCCTTAAAGAATTACAAGAGAACATAACCAAACAGGTGAATAAATGGAACAAAACCATCCAGGACATAAAAATGGAAGTAGAAACAATCAAGAAATCACAAAGGGAGACTACCCTTGAGATAGAAAACCTAGGAAAGAAATCAGAAGTCATAGACACAAGCATCACCAACAGAATACAAGAGATAGAAGAGAGAATCTCAGGTGCAGAAGATACCATAAAAAATACTGACACAAGTGTCAAAGAAAATGCAAAATGCAAAAAGTTCTTAACACAAAACATCCAGGAAATCCAGGACACAATGAGGAGACCAAACCTAAGGATAATAAGTATAGATGAGAGTGAAGATTCTCAACTTAAAGGGCCAATAAATATTTTCAACAAAATTATAGAAGAAAACTTCCCCAATCTAAAGAACGAGATGCCCAGAAACATACAAGAAGTCTATGAAACACCAAATAGACTAGACCAGAACAGAAATACCTCCTGTCACATAATAATCAAAACACCAAGTGCACAAAACAAAGAAAGAATATTAAATACAGTAAGGGAAAAGGGCCAAGTAACATATAAAGGCAGACCTATCAGAGTTACACCAGACTTCTCACCAGATACTATAAAAGCTAGAAGATGCTGGACAGATGTCATACAGACCCTAAGAGATCACAAATGCCAGCCCAGGCTACTATACCCAGCAAAACTCTCAATTACCATAGATGGAGAAACCAAGATATTCCATGACAAAACCAAATTTACACAATATCTTTCCACAAACCCAGCATTACAAAGGATAATAGTGGGAAAGCTCCAATATAAGGAGGGAAATTATACCCCAGAAAGAGCAAGAAAGTAATCCTCTTCCAAGAAATCCAAAAGAAGATAGCCACACAAAGATAATTCTACCTCTAATAACAAAAATAACAGGAAGCGACAATCACTATTCCTTAATATCTCTTAACATCAATGGACTCAATTCCCCAATAAACAAATGTGGACTAACAGATTGGATCATAAACAGGACCCAGAATTTTACTATACACAGGAAATGTACCTCAGTGGCAAAGGCAGACTCTACCTTAGAGTGAAAGGCTGGAAGACAATTTTTCAAGCAAATGATCCTATGAAATAAGCTGGAGTAGCCACTCTAAAATCTCCAGCCTGAGAACATAAAGGGAGGGACTTATGGCTCCACCTGTATAGATAGTTAAGGGTGGTCTTGCCAGGGATCAGTGGAAGTGGAAGGCCTTGATGCTTGAAAGTTTGGATTCCCTAGTGTTGGGGAATTTTGAGAGCAGGGAGGCAGGAATGAAAGGATGGTGGGAGCACACCCTCATAGAAACTTCAAGAATTATATGGATTAGACATGACAGAGGCAGGCTGCCAGAAGACTAGATTCCAGAATTCAAATAAAAATTATCTTGATACTAAAATTTGTTTTGAGAATTGTATATTGCAGAATACACAGCCTTGGTGTATCTACTCATCAAGCAAGCTGAGCAGACTTGCTCAAACCTCTGATATGCTGGAATTTCAGCTGGATGCAGTGAAGACACAGCATCAGAGGCTTATCCATTTACTCTTCCCCCTGCCCCTCTTCTAACATCTCAATGCCCATAATCAGCTTGAAGAAGTTAATAAAGTGTCAGCGCCCCTGTTCCCTGAGCTTTGGGACTGAGGTGGTTAATATTGGGCTGTCTTTCTAGGGAAAAGTAGTGGTTTTGTTGGAACAGGGAAGATTAGCTAGGATTTGTTGCATAGCCATAACCTATTCGTAGAAATATGTATAATATTATTAAGATGAAGTTATAATTTCTTAAATGGTACAAAATTTACTTTGATTTCAAATTTAAGGTTTTCATTAGTATCAGTTTCTTATTGATATAAAAGTGAGATTAATATTGTTACTCTCATAGGCATTGTGCCTATATAACACATTTAGGAATACAAGGCTTAGACCCAGTCCTTCTTTAACTTTTCTAACTGATTTGAGATGGTTAGCCTGTGAGTTAAGGGCCTATAGCAAATTCATGGCTCTGAGTTTATTGTTAGGGTGTTTTCTATATTTTATTTAGAAATAGCTGAAAAGAGTTAGCAGACAACAGTCCAGATTGCCTTACATGGATAGTTGGTTTTCAAAACATCAGAAGTTCACAGAATTAATGTTAGAAACATTTCTGTATTAATGTTCATTTTGATTAGAGACTGTCTGCTCCCTGACAGCTTCCTGTCTTGGATTCTAAAAAGAAACTGAACATCTTTGGAGTTACTCCAGTTGTAGTGAGACAGCCACTAGGCAAGAATTGCCTCTATTCATCTACAGACAAATTACTGTCCAGAAAAGGACACACTTGCAGAATAGTCAACTGATTATATCTGCCAAGACAGAGTAATCAGCTCTTAATAATTCTGCATCACTAGGTCTGTCAGATGATCCTGAGCCAGAAGGCTGAAGATCAGATACTCCAACATTTTGTTGTATACGGACTGTCCAGGTGTTCAGAAGTCTTTATAAATTGGCTAAGTTTTAGAAGCTATGCTTTATGCTTCCCATAGTTTCAGTTAACTCAGTCATTCTGGATTTCTGACGAGGTTGAAGACTTATAGACTCATAGCCAATCCTGGCTATTTACTTTGAGAGAAAAGATTTAAGAGGATGGTTTTCAATTGACATTCATTCTAAAGCCAAGAAAAAAGCCAGGTTCAGGACTAAGTCTCTTAGTTAGGAGAGATGACAGAAGTTCTGGTTTGTCAATAAAATGATGGACTGGGTATTATGTCTATCTTGTACCTTACTGACACAAATTGGTATAGTTATGCTCTAATTGTATTTTGAGAGGAAAGTTTTATCTTAACAAGGAGGGTGATATGTAGGAGGATCTAAGGTGGGAGGAGTAAGGAGAGGAGAAGGAAAAGGAGAGGAGGAGCTAGGTGACAAGAGACAGAGAGGGAGAGGGGGAGGGGGAGAGGGAGGGGGAGGGGAAGGGGGAGGGAGAGGGGGAGGGGGAGGGAGAGGGAGAGGGAGAGGGAGAGGGAGAGGGAGAGGGAGAGGGAGAGGGAGAGGGAGAGGGAGAGGGAGAGGGAGAGGGAGAGGGAGGGGTTAGTGGAGAACATGGACGCGGATGCTCGCGTGTCTTCGCCAGTCAAAGATAGTTGATATCTCTATGTTGGGTATTGTTTTACACTTCTGATTGTATGGACATCTTATTATTGAGCATTATCAAACTTATAAAGCCTTTGATTAACATTTTAAAAAATTGTATAAAAGCAAATAGGAGAAGGGGGATGGAATAGGGGTTCTCTAGGGAGGGGAAATGGGGAAAGGGGATTGCATCTGAAATGTAAATAAAATATCCAATAAAAAATAAATTTTAAAAAAAGCATACTAGAATAAGTACAATTTAAAAAAAAAGAAAACAGATCTGTATACAATAAGCATTTGTTGTTGCATAAACCACAGTATGGTCATCCAAAGAGGAAACAACATGAGTCAGCCTTGTAAGGATACACTACTAAAAAGTGGAAATAAAACTGAAGTTCCAGATCAAACTTCCTCTGCAGAAGAAGAGGTCAGTCATTTAATATATGAGCACATTCATGTGGAAAAGTAGGAGGCTGCAAACAAAAGGAGGAGGGAGGGGGGGAAAGGTCTTTTAAAGGAGAAGAAAATTGGGCCAGGCCTTGAAGACAATAACTAAAGACCAAACACTAAACATTGAACTTTCAAGGATGTTAAGCTACATATGCTTAAGTTTAAAGATAAGATCAATGTTAACTAATCTTGCTGACTTGAGAAACACTTATTTTTTTGAAAGAATACTTTCTGTCCTCTTTAATGCCCAACTTACTTTAAACTTTTCTCCTAGAAAGACTTTCAAAGGGATTTATTGATAAAGAGACATACTCTGTTAGCCCATCTACTCAATGATTTGTATTAGTTATGCTGCAAAAGATAAAAATATGAGCAGAAAGAATGTAGTATATCTTACATTGCTTTCATCCTGAGTATTCTAAAAAAAAAAAAAAAAACCTAACTTTTTCATAAAGATTTATTTATTGTTGTTTTATGTATGTCTTGT
Source organism: Rhabdomys pumilio (assembly GCA_030674055.1). Classification (NCBI taxonomy): domain Eukaryota; kingdom Metazoa; phylum Chordata; class Mammalia; order Rodentia; family Muridae; genus Rhabdomys; species Rhabdomys pumilio. The sequence goes on along the minus strand of JANHMN010000008.1, from coordinate 11,421,040 downwards.
CTTCATGTCTGTCTGTCTATGCACTATGTATACATTATTCCTGAGAAGACCAAAAAAAGGCATCGGTTCCCCCTGGTACTGGAGTCACAAATGGTTGCTAGCTGTACATGTGGGTTCTGGTAATCTAATCCCAGTCTTCTGGAAGAGCAGTCAGAGTTCCTAACCACTGTATCATCTTTCCAACCTCAGAACCTGATTTTTTAACAAGATGGAACAGTGACTTCATACAGAAACTCAAATCATACAAGGTACAATATTTAATCTCACAAATTATATAAATAAATCAGACTATACTATTGAGATTAAATTGGAATATATATTAGAATATTTATCTATAATTGTATAATTGTAACACAACTTAAAAATAGCTACAGGGCTGAAGGCACGGGTCCACTGGGTTTCAACATCATAACAGCCCCAAAGACACATCAGTAGACCAAAGTCCAGCCCCCTAAAGTAAAGCATGCCTGAGTTGACATCTTCTCCTGTTACCTACATCAAGGCCTAGTCTGGGACTATGGGTGTAACAATGCTGCCTTAGAATGCAGGAGGGGCAGAGGTTACCTGTAAACTAAGTTCCGGACATGTTTCATCTCCACCCAAGATCTCTAAGCCAATAACATCCCTAGTTTTGGGCCTGAAGAATGCTTCTTAAAGAGTTAAGGAAGGAAGAAGGAAGAACACAATATCAAGAAAGTCACACGCATCCATAATAAACATTTACACACACATGCACATGTGTGCACACATTACATATATACACATGTACACACACTCACACATACATTTGCACACATTCAATAAAATAAGCATTTAATAATATTACAGGAATAACTGCACTAAAAAATGACACAATTAAAGCAGCAATTACATGAATCATGAGCAGATGACTTCTCAAAAGAACCAATTAGAAATGTTCAAATGTAAAGAACACACTTGCAGAATAGTCGACTGATTATATCTGCCTAGACAGAGTAACCAGCCCTTAATAATTCTGCAGCACTAAAGTCTGTCAGATGAGTTTGGGCCAGAAGGCTGAAGATTTGATGCTCCAACATTCAGTAGTATAGGGGCTGTCCAGGTGTTCAGCGGTCTCTATAAATTGGCTAAGTTTTAGAAGCTATGCTTAGTGCTTCCCATAACTTCAGTTAATTTAGTCATTCTGGATTTCTGATGGCATTGAAGACCTATATACTCATAGCCAATCCTGGCTATTTACCTTGAGAAAAAAGATCTGAGTGGAGAGTTTTCAGCTGACGTTCATTCTAAAACCAAAAAAAAAGCCAGGTTCAAAACTAAGTGTTCTAGTCAAGAGAGACGACAGAGGTTCTGGCTAGTCAACAAAAGGATGGACTGGGTATTAAGACTATCTTGTACCTCACTGGTACAAATAGGAATAATTATGCTCTAATTGTATTCTGAGAGAAAAGCTTTATTTTAACAGGAAGGGTAATATGTAGGAGGAGCTAAGGGGGAAGGAGCACCGAGAGGAAAAGATGGAGTAAGGAGAGGAGAAGATGAAGTAGATGAGAAGCTAGGTAATGAGAGAGAAAAAGAGAGAGAAAGAGAGAGGGGGCATGGAGGCAGAAGTTCACGTGTCTCCACTAGTCAAAGATAGTTTACATAGCTAGGATGGGTATTAGGTTACACTTCTGATTGAGCATTACCATACTTATAAAGCCTTTGATTAATATTTTTAAAAATTGTATAAAAGCCAAAAGGGGGGCATGGGATAGGGGTTTTCTAGGGAGGGGAAATGGGGAAAGGGATTGGCATCTGAAATGTAAATAAAATATCCAATAAAAAAATATTTATTATAAAAAAAAGAAAGAAATGTTCAAATGTAAAACCACAACCTTTAAGTGAATTCAGTAGGAATGGATAGTTAAGTCAATGAGAAGAAATTACATATTGAGCATCCTTAACCAAAATGCTTGGGGAAAGACTTGTTTTAGATTTCAGAAGTTTGAGGATCTTAGACTATTTGCATAAATTCTACCTGTTATCCTTAAGTCAAAATTCAGAGCTCTGAAATGCTTGGAATTCTACATCATGACACTCAAAAACATTTTAGGTTGGAGGGCATTTCAGACTTTTTAAATTCTGGATAATCTGAAAATGATGGCATGTCCAACTGTACACACACAATATGTACATAAGTACATACATGTTCTCAAAAGCTGAGGAACAGTTAGACTCAGAAAATATCTTACCAGCCTTAACTGAGCAGCAAGGAAAGTAAGATGATTGTCCCTAATGCTGTAAAACTCCAAAGGGATTAAGAAATGGTCTCTGTGTCTTCTTCCAAAAGAGGCAAAGATGGCTCTGAGATTGAGTCTGGTTGAGGCAGCTAGGTTGGGGCAAGATCCCACCCAGCTAAGCTTACTGTTTATGTGTTTGCATTTGAACAAAGAATAAAATAATTATATCATGTTAGACACTGTTACCTGGTTATTGTTTTCATTTGGATTTTTAATCTGGAATGAACTATAATCCAGAAAAGGAGGGCACACTTGTGATCTAGATCTTGAGACTGGAAGACACAGGCTTTTCACTCAGATCTTAAGGAATAGTGGTCATGAAAAGTTTTGTCCCAGGCATGGTAGTACACCCTTTAATCCTAGGAGACAGGAACAGAAGCAGATCTCTGAGTTCAAGGCCAGCCTGGGACAGAGCAAGTTCTAGGTGAAGAAAAGCTTACATCCAGGAATGGTGGTACACACCCTTCAGGAGAGAGAGCCATGTGGATCTCTGAGTTCAAGGCCAATCTACAGAGTAAGTTCCAGGCAGTGAAGCTTAGACAAGTGAAGGAGTTAGAAAACAGAAAGCTAGAGATGATGCAATAGAACAAGGGAGCCATGGTCCAGCTCCTGCAAGCAGCAGAACTCTGCAGTTTGGGCCATTTGGCTCTGGCTTTAGAGTCAAAAAACAGAAGGGGCTACTGGGACAATTGATGCTAGTTAGCTGGAGCTAAATTAGCAGTGACTGAGACCTTCCTTTTAGCCACCTGAAAACAGTCTGCTCCAGACTTCCTTTGGGTGAAGATGTAGAATGCAGCTCCTCCAGCACCATCCCTGCCTGGATGCTGCCATGTTTCCCACCATGATGATAATGGCCTGAATCCTTGAATCTGTTAGCCAGCCCCAATTAAATGTTGTCCATTCTAAGAGTTGCCTTGGTCGTGATGTCTCTTCACAGCAATGGAAACCCTAAGACATGGCTCTATTTGGAAGTCTTCTTTATGCCCTGGAGATTGTGATAAATAAGCAGGCATGTGGCAGTGGTGTCTCTGGTGTCAGATCTAAGCCCTCCTTCCCCTATCCACTCAACTTTGTATCTGTTCTGTTTTTAAGCCCATTGAGTCAGATTTGTGCTGCCCATATATTATTGGATGTGTGGCATTCCAGGTAGTGGATCTACTTGGGAATATGCTCTTAAAGTAAAACAGACTCTCCTTCCCTCCACAGCTATCAACTACTAATAGTTCATCAGCTAAGGAGTAGGACTCCATGTTCTCGTCTGTGCTAGGATTTTTGTCTAGCTTGAGGTTCTTTGGGTCCTGTGCAAGTATACAATCACTGTGAGTTTATACATTTAACTGCCCTGCTGTGTCCAGAAAACAGTTTCATTGTAGTCATTTACTTTCTCTGGCTCTTACAGTCTTGCCACCTCCTCTCCTGCAATGTTCTCTGAGCCTCAGGAGGAAGGATGTGATACAAATGTCTAGTTCAGGGCTGAGTATTCCATAGACTCATTCTCTCCACCTTGACCTGCTGTGAGTGCCTGATTTATCACTACTACACATAGAAGCGTCTTTAAATAGGGTTCAGAGATGCATTAATTTATTAACTCATCATTAAGAGTTCACTTAATACCATGTCCATATAGCAAAACGATTGTGATAGGCTTTTCCCCAGGGCCTATGGCCTGTTTGGTACCAGGTTCTTGGCCTCAATAATGGTTCCAAATATAGGCTTCAGCCTGTGAAGTGGGCCTTAAATTGAATCATAAAGTGGTTGGTTACTTTCATGACATTTGTCCTAATATTGCACCAGTCTGCTCAATCATGGTGATTACATAAAAACATACAGGAGGAGGCAGAGTCTCAGTTTACCCATTTGTTAGCAGGGAAAATTAAAAAAAAAAAAAAAGGCCTCAGTGTTCCTGTTTGCTCTTTCTGTTTTACTACAAAAACAAAACCAGTAATATTCCTCCCATGGTGTTGAAGTTGGGACTTAATGAGATAATGAACCATAAAAGAGTTTAACGTGACTTCTGGGGGGTGATAAATAAATTATCTTTACTGTCCAAAGAGTCACCAGCTTCAGAAGAAAGCAAGCTGTTAGCATTAAAGAACATCAGCATTCAGGACTCACAACAGGAGAACAAAGAAGGAGTTGGACATTTAAGATATTCTGTATCTAGTATTTATCTGGACTTTAAATAAAAATTGGCCCCTGGTACTCAGTCTGTCCCCCTGAGCGTAATTAACTCCTCTGTCTGGCCTCCTGAGCAAAATTTTGAAAAAACATAAGATACATTAGAAAACTGTTTATGACATGCATAACAGTGGTTAGATTTAGATGAAATTTGGAGAGTTTGTAGAAAATAGGCAACTGCTATTCCTCATATACAGGGAATATATACAGGAATATAAGAAATATACAGGAAATGTTGTAGACATTTCCGTCATTCCCGCTGTAGAGGGAACTTGGTCGGGTAGGATTAAGAAAATCTAATAACCTCTATCTCGGAGCAAACACAAAATAGTTCATTCTGCACTAGACATTTGGTTTCCATCTCAACCCAGTTCTGCAGAGGTGGCTCCTTTTGTGTGGAGCTGATGCCCTTTGCTGTTCTGGAGAGGGCTGAGCCCACTATTTTTCTACCAAGATCAGCTCTTGGGACTGGAGAGATGGCTTACCAATTAACTGCTTATCTTAGTCAGTGCTTTATTTCTATGAAGAGACACCGTGACCACAGCAACTCTTACAAAAGAGAGCATTTACTTAGGGCTTGCATGAGATTTCGGAGGTTTGGTCCATTATCACGGTTGAAAGCGTGGTGGCCTGCAGGCAAACAGGGTGCTAGAGACCAAGCTGAGAGTTCTACAACCGGATCCTTGGCAGCAGGAAGAGAGACACTGATTATCAATTGGATTTTTGAAACCTTAAAGCCCTCCCCCAATAACACGCTTCCTCAACAAAGCCACATCTCCTAATCCTTCTCAAGTAGTGGCACTCTGTGATGCCTAAGCATTCAAATATGTGAGCCTATGGGGACCATTCAAACTACCACTGCTCTACCAGGAGATCCAAATTAGGATCCCATCACGAACACTGGGTGCTTCACAAACACCTATAACTCAGACTACAAGAAAACTAACACCACCTTCTGACCTCCATGGGTACCTGCACACACACACACACACACACACACACACACACACACAATAAATAAATAAATAAATAAATAAATAAATAAATAAATAAACCTATCTCTTTTTATCAGCTCCTATCAGGGACAATATGGCTCACTCAGCAAACAATAAAGGCAGCGCTGACTGCCCCATTGGTTTGAGCTCTTGCATTAATATTTTGTTCACCTTCCTCCTGGTATGGTCACCATCTAAATGTCAGCCCTCTTATTCTAGTGGCTCTTGTTACCAAATGTCCCTCAATATTCGTCTTATTTTTCTGGTTGCAAGTGCTTGAATACTTTTTTCTATAGGATTTACTGTAGAAAAGGGAACACAAAGCCTTTGTACTATACATTAGACTGGTAGATTGCCACATGTTGTTTGATCTCACTGGGAAGCTGGATCTGGAAGTGAAGTTATCCTCCCTTCATTTCAGATTCAAGTTTGTTATTTGTCCTAAAGTGCCCTCAGAGCTCCCTTGTCTAGGGGTGGGCTCCTCGTCTCCATCTCAGGTGAAAACAGTGTGTCTTTTCTAACAGCAGGAAGGAAAGGCATTTCTTACAAAGATAGCTGTTGTTTGTTGCTCATGATATGAAAGTGCTTGCCGTGAGGAAGAGAAGCCAGGCTCATCTGTGGGCAGGTCAGCTCTGGGAAACTCATCATAAAAAGTTCAACTGAAAACTCCTGCCTGTCTCAGCTTTTCCAATCGGTTTTAGCTGGATATTTTGAGCATTTGATTCAATAATGTTTATCTACCTATCTCTTGCTATTTTTTCTTTTACTTTGGTTTGCTATATGTTTATATAAGATATACTTACATTTACTAAATTCATCCATTCAAAGGTTAAAAGTTTTAAATACAGAAAATGCCTACAGTAAGTTCCAAGTGTGATCTGACTCTGTCTAAGGGGTCTCTACATAGGACAACAGCACAAGTCACACGAGTGAGCCAACAAGTTGTTCTCTCTCATAATGAGTACTTCAAGGGCTAGTTATAGGTGCAGAACAAATTGCCTGCTTTCTTTGCCTTCCTTGTTGTGTGGACTGCCCACACTGGAGGCTCTCTTCTTCCCTCTGTTTATCCCCCAGGTCACTAAGTCATTCATCTCTCACACATTTCAGGTATCACTCCTCTCCTGTAAAGCATTCCATTCCATTGTGCTTAGTGAACTTCACAACCTGACTCCACCTTCCACAGCCAAAACAAACCCACCAAAGTGCTAAAGATTTCTAAGGACTTACAGCATCCACATGTCACCTCAAACATGTAGTCTCCCAAAATTCCATGAAGATTTATAACCAAATTTTCATTCTGAACTTCTCTACTAAGAGTGTAGCTCACTGGTAGAGCACTTGATTAACATGCAAAGAAAGAAAAACAGACAGACGTACAAACAGAAAGAAATTCTACCTCTGGTTAGCTCTGCCACCTTGACACATCCTAGAATCAACTAGAAAGAGAGCCTTTTGAGGAATTATTTATGAGCATGTCTATGGAGGGTTGTCTTGATTTTTAATTAATGGAGGAAAGCCCAGCCCATTGTGGGTGGTAGGCACAGGGTCCTGAGCAGTGTCTTTCAACATTAAAACCCTCCTCTTTCAGAAACTTTCTGAATGTACATTATTCTTTCCTAAAATGTGACCCTCTCTAGCCATTATGGTACTTTGATCGAAAATCACATCTTTGGTTTGGGCTTCTATAAATTCTCAAGGATAGAACCTAAGTAATGGATCTATTTCTTGTCCAGGAAGTAATTGCCTAGATATGACCAACACATGAGTCTCACCATGGAGTGATCAAGCCAAATTATATAAGCTACATCTACTGTTTTTAAATACTGAGAGAACTTCTGTAGTGAGCAGACACTTTGCCCCAGTCCATGACTGGGATACAGAGTTATATGCACTTTATTATTATCCATGTAATAACTGGGAATACACAGAAACAGACTGTATATCAAATTATGGGCTCGCATCCTCAGATTGAAGTCTTGACTCCCAGTACTTCTCAATTTGATTTTAGTTGGAAACAGGGTCCTTTTAGAGGTAGTTTGGGCTGAAACGAGCCCATCGGGTAAGCTGTTGAACTGTAGCTCAGTCTGGCACACACTTGGCCCTTGATTCAACCTCTGGTACCTCATAAACCAAACATAATGCTACAGACCTCAGGTCTGATACTGAGAGATCAGCAGGGCAGGCCCTAATCCAATATGGGGAAATCCAGACATGAGTGAGCGACGACGTGAAGAAAGAGACGCTGGTAAAGATGACTTTAATTCTACAAGAAAAGCTTTAATCCAACCTTCCCCACAGACCTCCACAGGAACTAACCTTGCTGATACCTCGGCTTCAGACATTGGGCATCTGAAGTGCAGGAAAATTCATTTATCTGTTTAAACTTCCCCTCTTGTGGCCATTTGTGGTAGTAGCTCCGACATGTTATGACAGGCCCAACCCATAATCTTTTTTTTTTTTAAGCTATTTGGAGAAAGAAACACTCTTCACTTTTAATGTCATTTTTTCAAGCCTCTGTTCACCCTCATTACAAGCCAAACTAGAGCACACAAGAAAACAATACAGGGGATGGTTGAGCCATTTAAGACACTGCATTCAGGTCACAGTCTTCCCTGGTAGACGTGGGTTCAAATCCCACTCCTGACAAGAAAACAATGCAGAATCTGAAAACCACAAAAGGAGTTGCTAAGGGGATTGCATAAGTGATCTCAGCGGTGATCATTAGGAGAGACCAGTCTGCCATGACAAGGAGATGTCTATAATCACCCTGGATTCTTCCCCTGGGACAGATCTCTTTTGCCATGAGGTCAGGACCTAATATGGGCACTTCACCCCTCACTGTAGAAATGACATCCCTGAAGATGAGAATTGTGTGGGGCCAGGAGTCATCTGATATGGTTATATGCAAACTAGGGATAAAAACGAAGGTGTATACTGGAAAGGGAAATGATACTGGTTCTGATACCTCAGAGCATCCATCAGAGCCCTTGGGTGACATCAGAGAAGTCACATTCATAGGAGTCACAACAGAAGCACAAAAAATAAATTGGAGGCTTTTGAACTATGTTGTTTCAAAAAGCAAAAATCTATTAATTCTAGTGGCTGTGCATCATCAAAGGCACCAAAGCAGACTTCCGCAAAAGAAGAATTACATCCTTAGCTTGGACAGTGAGAACGGCAAAGCAGATGGATAACTTTTCGGCAGAATATTTTTACTTATTCTTTGACAATTCTGTAGTGTAAACAGCATCTCTTGATCTTATGGGCCCACACCTTCTCCCTCCCACCCCCTCCATCCTCCTTTCCAACAAATGTCCCTCCCACCTCCAGGTCCTTCCTACCATACCTGGCCAGATGCCATTATCGCTGACTACTCAGCGAGGGCCTGACTTAACTGTAATTATTCATCTGAGGCTTTTGCAGCCCTGTGTGCTAGCAAAGCCAGTGAGATGAAGGCATCTTATTTGTAGGCTTCTAGGCAGGGAAAGGTCACTAATGTTTTAGATGAGAGCAGAGTTTCCAGGAAACTTGATGTAATCTAAATCACTTTTAAGATTTTGGACTACAGTCTTGGGAAATTGTGGTCTGGGTGAAGTGGAGCCATGATGGGAAGAAAGAAAACAGAAATTGCCTGTCGAGTTCTATTATTATGGAAGGGAAAACAAGACCAGAGTGTATCAGCGAAGTAGTCAAGGCTTAGGAGAAAATGGGAAGAGGGAAACTCTGGGCTCCTGCCATTAAAGATTCTATAGCAAAATGAGTCCCTCTGACAGGTAATAAACTTCCTACTTGCAGACTCGGGCAGGGACAGTGTGGTGGACTCAGCTGTGAGCAGTCTGAGGCAATCTGGGGAGGGGTTTAGTAGAATTTCCATTGATTCTCACTGGTAGGCAAGATGAACAAGTCTGATCTCATTTATGTTTTCAGATCAAAAGGAAAGTCAGAAGATGCATATACAAATTCTTCTCTTAGATTTTTATTTTTAATTATGTACATGAGTGTACATGCATATGAACATATGTGCACACGAGTACAGGTGCCCATGGAGACAAGAAGAGGGTGTTGGATCCTCTGGAACTGGAGTTACACATGTTTGTGAGCCACCTGATGTGGTGGGAATCAAACCCAGCAGCAAGTGCTCTTAGATGCTGAACCATCTCTCCACCCCCACGTTGTTTCTTAATGAGTAGAGGTTATTAGAGAGGAGGGTCTGTGCCGGGAAATGAGGTTGTATACACAGATATCAAGAAAATCCCTGCTCAGAAAAGAGAGGTATCTCATCTCACAGAAAACCTGACGGACATTAAGAGAAGATAAGCTTCAAAGGAAAACATGAGGATGAGAAATGGCAGGGAGAATCTAAGAGCCAGAAAATAAGGAGAGAGACTGTGAACTGGCATCTCCTGTGCAAAGCATAGACACTGTCCATTCATAAACCTATGGGAGCTGCAATGTCTGCATTGTCTCTTCACCATCAACAGTGTGGGCCATCAACAGTCAGGCATGGATTGGGGAGGAAGAAAGGGACTCCAGACTTCATTAGTGAACTATTTGCTACCAATAGATTCAGAGAGAGGAAAACCTTTGCCTGGTTGTACCACCTGTCACTCCACCTGGTGTAGGTAATAGTGGCTGAAGAATGCAGGGTTCCTCACGCCAGGCTGTGGGTAGTTGTCTGGGAATGCTCTGGATTCCTCCAAGCTGGAAGTTAGGCCCAGCTGCTGTGGCTCCACAGTTCCTCACGGCACAGTCCCAATGACACGAGAAAATCCATGGGTTTTTACAGGCTTTAATGTCATGGCGGATGGTGGATGGATCTGGATGCACCCCCAAAACTCAGGGCAGACCTGAGTTAAATAGGGAGGGAAAGAGGGGGGGCTGGGAAGAAATGCTTAATTGGCTCCATCCTTGCTGGGAGCCAAGACCCCTTTCTGCCTGAGAGCAAATGTCAGTTAAGTAAACAGCCTGAGTTAAGGAATACTTTATTTATTGCCCTTCTGCCAGGGAGAAAATATTAATCAGATAAGCAACTCGAGCTGAGAAATGTTTTAATTGCCTTCTTGCTTGTGAGAAAATATTTAGATAAGTAATTTGGGCTAGGAATTCTTGTGGGCTTAGAGAACTCTGCAATTACGGGGTGACTCTGGACCCTGACTGTCAGATGACCCTCCTGCCTGCTTGCCTTTATAACGGCAGCCTGAACAATAAAATTTAAGCACTAGATCAGACATTCAGACTGATGCTTCTTCCTTGTGACTCTTGTCTCTTCATTCTTTCACCCCCTTTCCCTAGGGTCTCGTCGAATCCCCCCACACCCTCTGGCCTTCAGGTACCTCATTAGTATATAAATCTCTTTAGGGCCTGAGGCCTGTTTATCATGCCCTCTACCTGTGCCCAACGTGACTGAAGGGTTCAGGTTGAATGGAGATTAGATCTCGTGTCAGGAGCCTGAGTTCTGGGAGCATGGCTGAACACCCACAACCCAAGAACCAGGATACCCTTCCACAGCCCAACCACCTGGCTGCCCTGGATAGTGTGGATACAACTGTCATGCAGATGACTCTGATTTCACTAAACATAATACAAAACAAAATATATACAAAACAAAACCAATGTCCTGAATCTGGGAAGGGGGCTGGTAGGAATAGGGTGGAAATAAGAGATGGGTAATTAGAATATATTGTGTACACTGTGAAACTGGAAAATACAAAAATTATCCAATTAAATAGAAATGGACCCAAGAGAGATGTTTACAGGAAGAGATATTGTGAAGGAAAAATTTCTGTGCATGGAATGTTTCTGAGGCTAATAGGAAATGGGTCCCAACTACGGTGTTTGAATCTAAACAGTTATGTCAAAGACATATTCATTTCAGTATCCTTGAGGATGGGAAATAGATATGATGTGACAAAGGTCTAGATGCCAGTCAGCATCTAGATGATTCTTACGTGACACTACATATATACAAGTGGGCAACTCTTGTCTTGCTTGTCTTTAATTGTTCTTAACATTTCCAGGACATTTTGTGGATGTGGATGAATATTCTTCTGAGTAAATATCCTGGGATCCAGGTGTTGTGTGCAGATCCTGTTATATGAAATTCTCATAACAGGGCATATACACAATGTGGAGTGGACGTAACTTGGCATAAGTTGTCCTTGATGTGAAGAAATGGAAGGTTTTTAACACCTTCATTAAAGAGAGTAAGGGAGAAGGTATCTTATCTGGTTTCTTGGGTAGTGTGGATTAGGCACTTTATAAGTGCCTAAAGCAAATATAATATAGCAGCCTTAAATCTGGAATAATTTGAGCCATATTGGAAGCCACAGAACAGTTTGCCAAATCAAGTAGCGGAGATATCATTTATAATTTTTGTTTGTTTGTTTTCATACTAGGTAGAGTAAGGATTATACTTGGTCTCAAGGACTAGAAAAATGGCCTTCTGTGTCATCCAAAGTTTCTCCTGGAGGTCGTGTTCCCTGAGGAACCACTTTGTTCTTTGTTTTTGTTTGTTTGTAATAACAAAGATTAAACCGAGGGGCATATTAGTCATGTATACTGCCACTGAGCCACCCAAAGCCCATGTTCCTTTCTTACAGCACCCACAGTACTCACCCTAGTATCTCTTTTAGTCAATCATCAATCATCTTTTAACCTTCCTCTCACATACCTCAATAGAGTCAAAGAATTTGAATCCTCAAAGATTGATAATTAATTCCTTGAGCCCAAGGTACCCTACAACCTTCCATCTTTGCTCAGTGTAGTGGTTGAAGGAAAATAGCACTATTAGGCTGTGTGGCCTTGTTGGAGGAAGTGTATCATTGGGGTTGGCCTTTGAGCTTGCAGATGCTAAAGCCAGGTCTAGTGGCTCACTGTCTCTTTCTGCTGCCTGCCATCCAGGTGTAGAACTCCCCAGCAGGTCAGCCTGGGTGCCGCCATGCTTCCCCTCTGAACTATAAGTCAGCCCCAATTAAATGTCCCTTATAATAGTGGCTGTGGTCATAGTGTCTCTTCAAAGCAATAGAAATTCTAACTAAGAAAGACTCAAAGACAATAGATAAGACCCTGGGTGCTTGGTGAATTTGGTATGAAGACCTCTTGGCTGTCTAAAAAATTACACGACATAAAAAATTTTAAAGGACAAATGGTCACTCATTACATGAGAATTAGGCATGGCATATCTCCTGAATCCATAAAGAACCCCAGCAAGAAGTTAAAGACCTGTCCTTCTGTGAAGTTAAGAAAAAATGTCTTATACAGATCTCCCCCCAATCCAATCACAATGTCTGTCTGTGGCTGGAGACAATAGGAGAGCAGGTTGGTGGGTGTAGAGCTGGCTGATTCAGAAGACAGATGATAGAGATAACAAAAAAGGCATTTAAAATAGGTAGCTGTCAAGATCCTTAACAGTCATGGCCATACCTTCTATAGATCTATAAACCCTGCAGCAAGTGTTGTCAGCACTGGCTACACAGTTATCAACAAAAAAGATTCCAAAACCTCTGAAAACACCTTTCTCTGCTTAACTTTAAAACAAAATTGTATCACAAGTGCTAGAACACACACACACACACACACACACACACACACACACACACGAACACAAACATAAACACTCAATTAAATGAGACTCTAGATATGAGGACACAATAAAGTAGGCAGGTTGTGACGTACTCACATCTCTCACATATATCAGGGTTGATACTTCATCCCCAGGAAACTTTTTAACAGGCAGTTCATTATAAACTGCTGGTGAACATAAGGAAATACAAGCCCTTTCCAGACTGGATGACTCTAAATTTTTGAAGCCAAGTTGGTTTTAACATTTAGATGATTACAATACACTATTGGGAAGAGAATCCAACACCACAGAAAGCATCATTCGTGGGAAATCTTACCAAAGTTGGTGATAGTGCCTCCAAAGAGACTGTGACATGCTCTAAGTTGCAATGTCTTTGTATTCTTAAAACCTCAACTCAAAAGGAACAGGACAAACCAACGTCATCTCAGGTCAAGCCAAGTTCATCCCAGGACAAGTCTCAAGATGTACGAACCAACCCGCAGCCGAGTTTTTCTCCCAGCACCAGCTCTATTTAGAAAGAAGCCAAAGGCCTGGATAAGACCAGAGCCATTCCTTTAACCAGGATGTAATCAGCAGACACTGAAACTGAAGACTTGCTTAGAATTAAAAATCGAAGCCTTGGATGCAATTTTATATTTGCCTGCTCTTTGTGTGTGTGTGTGTGTGTGTGTGTGTGTGTGTGTGTGTGTGTGTGTCTGTTTGTGTGTATACTACCTTTGAGCTACCTGTGGAACAGTCTCCTAGTGCTTCCCCCCACCCTTTTAGCTGAAAATATGAAAAACTGGTGATTTACAGAGAATGTTAGACTAATAGTTGGAGGCTTAGACCTTCTGCCTTCCTGACAGTTAATTCTTTGCTGTAAAAATATTCCGCTATAAACAGTCCTTGAACGGCTGCTCTGTCAGACACACATTGCTAGAGCTTGAACCTCTCGGAGACTCTAAATACCTAACCTTACTCCTGCCTAAGCCTAGGAGACAGTGTCTGGTCTGAGCTTGTTAAATTTAATCATTAACCAGCAGAGAGACTTGTCTTAGGCTGGCAATATTTTGTAACAGATATTGAACTCTTCCAGCCTGAAGTGTGAAGCCACCTGTTCTGCTCTGGTTCAAAGTCTGGCCACAGAGAGATACATGGTTGGACCACACAGAAAAATCAGGTTGACCAGAACAGAGTCTCAGCAAAAGTCCATAGCAAAGATATTAGAACATCACTTACCTCATTATTTGGTTCCAGGCACTCAGCCATGCATAATCTGTCCTTTTCCCCAGGGTGATACAGTCACACTGGCAAGCCTCATCTGTCAGTGGCTAGCTGAGGTAAACAGCTTTTTAGTCAAAATCACACATTAACACACCTTCAAAATGAGCATAGCTTGACATTAACAGACAGTGGATGCCCAGGGGCTTTCTGTTCACCATTTTCACCTTCTGAACAGGCCTTCCTTAACTCTGAGCTCACTGTGCCCCCAAAGCATGCATTGCCATCATGCCACCTTGAGTTTTGATGTAAAACTGAGCATGCCCAGGAATTAGCCCACCCCTAAAGTGTCTTTTATATGAATATGTATACGCTCTTCAAATACAATTTCCATACTCCTTTAGCCCAGAAGGCATTGCTTTGGAGTAACTCCCACTCCCTCACTCTCTGCTACAGGTAGGACATCTTGCTTCACTCTCCCACCCTGTCCTTCCTTGTTCCAGCTTTGAAATCACCATGATGCAAACCCATTGCATCCTGTTAAACAACCACAGCTTTAAAAGAATGAAACTTGTCTTGTATTTGGCTTAGCTTTGCCAGGGACACCCCATAATGCTAAGCACATAAGCATCTGCAAACAGAGGGTCCTGCCGACATGAGAACCTTGTTGGCTTCAGAGAATGCCAATCAACCAAGCACACTGGCTCTAGAGCTCAGGCCTTAAACCAGAAAGTTCCTGCAGGTATTCTTGACCCAATCTGGATCTCAGTCTACACTCTAAAGTTGTAGAATCTGGAGACGCTTGGGTTTCTCATATTGAAGCAGACAGGAACTTGAATGTTCTTGATCCTGAATTGTGATCTCATTCCACATGCATGGAACTGAAGCTCAGTCCCCACCCTCAGACAAAAATTAGGGGTTCATTCATTGGGTTTTAAAGAACAGGCTATATATTCCAGGCAAACAAGGTCCCCTTCTGAGATTGACAGCCATAAAAATGAATGTTCATATCAGGACATTCCAAAGAGAAAGAAAGAGGGCACATATTCTGCCCATCTAAGGAGGAATGATATATGTGGAGATAGATAGATAGATAGATAGATAGATAGATAGATAGATAGATAGATAGATGATAGATAGATAATAGATAGATAGATAATAGATAGATAGATAGATAGATAGATAATAGATAGATAGATAGATAGATAGATAGATAGATAGATAGATAGATAGATAGATAGATGATAGATATAGAGAAATGCAGGTATGCTTTATAGCTTACTGACTGTTATTAGCATAGTCAGTATTTTACTTTAATAGCCTCAGTTGGCCGGTGGGCAGATAGCTTTATTAGAAAAGTGCTTGCTGCAGAAGCATAAAGACCTGAGTTCAATGCCCAGGACCCACTTAAAACTGTAGGTGTGATGACACACACTTTTAAACTCACTACTGTGAAAACAGTAACAGTTGGATTCCTGAGTCTCGCTGGCCAGCCAGCCTAGCTGAGCTGATGTATTCTAGACCAACAAGAGACCCTGCCTCAAAACACAATGTGGAAGATGTTCTGAGGAAAGACACCCAAGGTTTACTACCTCTGGCCTACATGCAAATATATATGTATATATTTACATACATATGTGTCAATATATACATATATAATTGGACTGTCAATTTCATATATATACACATATATTGACACATATATGTGTGAAATTGACAGTTCAATTAATTTTTTTAAGAAAATAAATTTGAAGCAAATAAGATTTTTACTAGCTAAGATTTTTGTGTGAGTTTATGGTGGTGAGGTGGCTTTTCTGTGGAGGGTGTGATGACTTGATACAACTGATTATGATAAATCTGATTATAATGAAATCTGGCAATCCTGCCTGTCGAGTGCTCTGTGTGTGTGTGTGTGTGTGTGTGTGTGTGTGTGTGTGTGTGTGTGTGCACTGTGTGCACTGTGTGCACTGTGTGCCACACCTCAGCATCTCACTCAAGTAGATACTCTCATGACAAAGCACTGTAGTAGATGGGCTGAGTCATAACGACAGAAACTGATTCCTCATACAGTTCTAGAAGCCTGGGAACCCTGAGACCAAGCCTCCAGCACAGACAGACAGATTCTAGTGAGGACCAGCTCCCGGGATCACAGATGGCTGGCAAAGGTTTCTCCTATTTTATAAACACTCTGTTAGTTCTTTTGACAGTTCCATTGACTGTGGAGAAGCATTTTAACTTCATGTAGCCCCACCAGTCGGTTCTGGGAGCTGTTTCCTGTGCTGTTGGGGTTCTATCCAAGACTCAGTGCCTGTACTACATCCGTTTTGTTTCTTCCTTTAGCAGTTTCAGTGTTTCTGGCTTTGCATTAAAACATCTGATTCAGTTTAAATTGATTTTTGTGAGAGATCTGAGTCTAACTTCATTCTTCTACAGGTGGATATCCAGTTTTGACAGCATCATTTGTTAAATAAACTGCCTGGTTTGCAGTACTTATTTTTGACACCTTTGTCAAAAATTAGGTGTTTGTGTTTGTGCACTGTTATC
The DNA here is from genome assembly GCA_030674055.1 of Rhabdomys pumilio. Lineage (NCBI taxonomy): Eukaryota > Metazoa > Chordata > Mammalia > Rodentia > Muridae > Rhabdomys > Rhabdomys pumilio. The sequence continues at coordinate 11,404,280 of JANHMN010000008.1, read as the reverse complement.
TCTGGGCCTTCTGTTATGTTCATGGAAGACAACAGAGTAAAGCAGAGGAGGGGGTGGAAGGGTAGAGCAGGGAGGTGGGACAGAGAGACGGGTAAAGAAGGAGAGGAGGATCGACCAAAATGAAATGTTATGAAAACCTCATACAGATTATTATTGTTTTTATAAGGTAATTTTAATAATCAAAATGTTAAAATAAATACAAAATAAAATATATTTTGAGAGTAACAAGAGAAAAAGATGCATGGCAGTATACTAATTGTGCCATCTTCACAAAGCCTTGTCATATTATAATCAAGTCTTCATGGCTTTGCTGAGTGGACAGAACGCTGAGGACACACAGTGTCTGGAGTCTGACATGAAGGACATGTAATAATAAATATCAATTACAGGAGTTAATTTTTAGGAGAGATTTTGAAGCTATAAACAAGCCGTATTCTTTTCCTCATGGTTTGCTAATACAGATAAAAATAATTTTAACTGTACTCACGAATATGGGATGAACTGAGATGCAAGCATGATTTACAACTTAATCGGCTGAAACTTCGAAGGGACCCAGAACCTTAGCCTTCAGGTACAGAGTGACATCACTAGAGATGCCTGCCATAGTCTCCGCAGGCTGTGATTACTGTGTTTACACCTTCCAAAATTATAACCTAACACTTTCTTGTCTTTTATTAGGTATTTTCTTTATTTACATTTCAAATTTTATCCCCTTTCCAGGTCTCCCCTCTGGAACCCCCTATCCAATCCTCCCTCCCCCTGCCTATCCACCACCCAGCACCCACACACTCCCACCTTTCCGCCCTGGCATTCCCCTACACTGGAGAATCAAACCTCCTCAGACCCAAGGGCCACTCCTCCCACTTATGTCCAACAAGACTATCTTCTGCTACATATGAGGCCAGAGCCATGGGTCTCTCCATGTGTACTCTTCAGTTGGTGGTCCGGTCCCCAGGAGCTCCAGAGGGTCTGGCCGGTTGACACAGTTGCTCCCCACAGGGGGCTACAAACCCCCTCCGCTCCCTCAGTCCCTTCTCCAGCTCCTCCATCGGGGACCCTGCACTCAGAACCTAACACTTTTTATACGTTTTAAATAGTGTAATTTTTGTTTTATCATTTTATTCAATTACTAAACTTTTCAAATGTCTTTTATTCACTAAAATTTACGTCTAGCCAGAAACAATTTTGCTTTGTTCCTGAAGGAGGCGATTTCACCCAAACAAACAAACAAACATAAAACGATATAATTAATATTGATCGAGCTTTTGTATTCTTTTCATCAGAACCAGTGATGAAATATGCTTCTGCTAAACATTTTATGGTTAAGTCATATTGATTTATTGCTTTTCCAATCATAGCATGTAAAGCAGTTAATAAGTGTGATTTTTTTTTTACTTTGGCAGGAAGCATAAAGTAATTTTCCATTTCAGACTACAGAATTAGTACTAGAGAACTGTGGTTCAGTGAAGGAAATACTGAGAAGCTTCCAAAACCAACCTATACTCCCCTTCTCCTGGTTTATGCGGCCTTCTATACATCAATAAATTTACACCAAAGAAAAGCTTTTACAGCTCATGAAAGTTGGACACCTTCTGGCCAAAAACTACAGTTTCTTTTGCAGATTCCATTTCAGTATAGTGTGCACAAACAATCGTTCTATGCCCCCAAACTTGCACCTCCGGCTTGGTAATGTCAACCATCCATTTCTAAGCACTGCAGGTACCTAAAGTATGATCCTTTATGACCCCTCCCTTTCTTCAGTGCCATCAACCCAACTGTGAACCTCATTTTCACTACCCTCTAAACACAGTACAAAACTAATAGTCTACAGCCAGTGCCTGGTCTCTACTGGTTTCTACTGTCTCTACTGGTCTCTACTGGTCTCTACTGGTCTCTACTGGTCTCTACTGTCATTTGCCTACCCTATTGGGCTCTAGTTCACACTAACACTACACGGTTTGGCTTCACTCAGTCTCAGTGGGAAAGAGGTCTACCCTATACCAGTCTTCATTGGTTATTGCCATGCTTGTGTGCTCTCCCCTACCCTCTCTGTGTTCTCTGACACCCCAGAGCCATAATACTAACAAAGAGAACACATCAAAAAGGCCTCAACTGATCCTCAAAATATCAGAGTTGGTCAAAAGACATTTACAGCCAGCTTCCTTTCGATTCCCTTCCACCAGCATGACTTTAGTGTAGAGAGAAGCTCTGGAATCTACAGGAAGAAGATGAGAGGCAGTTGTGAGAATAGCAGAAAATCAAAAATAGATACGCAATGGCTTAGCTTAGTAAAAATGTCTCAAAACAAAATGAACCAGAGCAGAGTGATACAGAGTGACCCACTGGAGAGGGAGACAATGTAGCTAACCTCAAAATGCATGTTAGCTACTGAGAAAGACCCCAGTACTGTGCAACTGTGTGCTCTTTCTTCAGACTTTGTGAGCACCATCAGGGGCTGAGGTGAGTAGACAAGAGAAGGAGCAGAAGACAGACAATGCTGCTAACATTACTGAAAAGAATATTCAGCAAGATTGCCAAAATATATTCTTCTATACTATAGACAAAAGAGACCAGGGATAAATTTCAAGTATGAAAGAGAAATGATAATGTAATCTCATTACAGACTGTGCTTAAGATGATATGATGGGAAAAAGAAACAAACTCAAGTGGGAGGCAGGTAAAAGACATGCAGGGCCAGGCTATGCTCCCATGTTAGTTATTTCTGTGTGAGTAAAAATGCCATAAATTTATTTAAATCATGTTCCTTTTATTTTAATTTTTTTTAAAAAAAATTTAATGCCAAGAAACTTTCTGCTGAGTGTCTATGGCACTCCACAACTAGTCATACTTATGCACATGTGAAAGGGAAGGATCCACTTACTGGCATAAGGCATGATCCTGATCAGGTATTAAATATGGGGAAGAGGACATGTTTGTGTTTTTTCTGCAGGATAATGAAGTATCATGGTGGCCACCAGAGCAATGGGTGAGACATGCTGATGCTGGGACAAAGAATGATGCCGACCTGTGAGCTTGCCGAGTACCCTGACAATGGTGACTGGGAAGCTGTATTGGACATATGTTCCCATCCACCTTTGCTTACCTATACTCCTGATGGTACAAGCTGCCTTGTCTCAAGTTTTTAGACCTTGTGGGACAGAGAATCAAAAAGAGAAGTTATAATAACCCTTGCATTTTTCTTAAATGTGACCAGTTATTCGGACTCAATCATGTACTGGTCTAGAAATCAATCCAGTATTGGAAATAACAGTCTTCATTTGGAAGGCTGGTTCTGAACATTTTCAGAGACATATAACAATGTTAGCTGCAGTTCTCTATGATGTTATATTAGCAAGAGATACAGTTGGGACAGGATATGAATTTCAAACAAGTGTTAGTACGTGTTAAGGCTCTTTTAATTGTCAAGTTAAAATTACTTTTGTTTCTTCTACAGTATTCAATGTAAGTTGCATTGATTGTACACTTTCTAATAATGTTAGTGTGTTGAAACCTGACATGTCAGTTACGGAAGTCTATCAACCAGCTTTTGTTTTATTGTGAGTATTACAGAAACTTGCTCTTCTGAAAAAATTTTACAAGTACTGGAAGAAGGGACTCAGGCTTTAAGCAGAAGCAAGAAGGTAGTTGGTTTGATTATTGCTGGTATGACAGTTTTAATTACATTTATTGCTAGCACCACTGTTCCTGCAATTGCTTTGACACAAGAAGTTAAGACAGCTACTCTTGTTAATCATTTAGCAAAAATTATTACTAATGTGTTGAATATACAAGAGGATTTATATAGACATTTGGAACAACGAATTGATGCTCTTTATCCTATTCAAATTATTGGAAGGAGGTTCAGAGTTTAAGAGTAAGGAGGCATCTCGAGTGTCAAGCCTAAAACCATTGTATTCATGTTAGTTCTAAAATTTCAGTGGTAGTTATTATAATAGGAAAAAGTTTAAAGACACTTGCAGTGTATTTGGCATAATTCTAACACTCTCTGGATGTTTTAACTTTGCATAGTGAGCTTATGAATTTAAAGAATGCTGCTATTCTGAGCGTTGATACATCAGATACTGCTGATAAAATTACCCATGGCATGAGGTCAGTATTTCTATTTTGGTCAAGCTTCAAGAATGGCATATATAGCTTGATCAGGCTAGCCCTTTTTGTCCTGGGAATACTTTTATTCCTGCCCATCTCGTTAAAGCTTGTCTTTAACAACATCAACATGTTGGCAGCCAAAGTACATGGCTTGAACCTAAAAATGGACCCCCAGACAGAGTTATTAAATTAACAGGCTGGCAAGCTAAGGATAGGTAAGATTCTGCACAGAGCCTTACCAACCTAAGACAGAAGCACATTGCCTTTGATAATGCATATTCCATGACAGGTAAGAAAGGCATTCTTGTCAGGATAACCTAAGACAGGCTCAGTCTTGTTTATGAAATTAAAAAGGAAGAGAGGTAGAAAGCTTTTGGGGCTGCTTGGCAAGTATCTGACATGGGCCAGGGACAAGGAACTTGGCTGCTTGACAGGAATATTACATTGGCCCAGGACAAGGAAATGGGCTTCAGACAGGAATCTAACATTAGACTAGAACAAAGAAGTAATTTCAGGCAGGAATCTAAATTTTAGGCTAGAATAAGAAAGTAGGTTTCAGACATGAAAATGACTTTGGGCTAGGACAAGGAAGTTGGATCAGATATTTTGGTCATCCTGATAAGCCCTTAGAAACAGTGATCACAGGAGTGCTTAAGAAATTTTGTTTATTGTCTTGCTTGTTCTTTGACTATTTGTGTTTATTGTCTTGCTTGCTGCTTGACTATTTGCATCTATTGTATTGCTAGTCTCTCAACCTAGAACTGACCTTAATACTTGCATTCAATTAAAATGGTATAAAAGCAAAAAGGAGGGGGGTGGGGTATGGGGTTTTAGGGAGGGGAAATGGGGAAAGGGGATAACATCTGAAATGTAAATAAATAAAATAGCCAATAAAAAATTAAAAATCAAGGGAAAACAAAGAGAGAAACAAAAACAACAACAAAAAATGAATAGAAATCAGATGAAGTAATCAAACTCTGAAAAGAAAGAGTTTTAATAAGGGGTACAGGGAAAGATTCCTAGAGAAAGGAAGAAGAGAGAAACTGCTGTGTCATCAGAGGGATGTGAGGGAAAGCACTAGGAGGAGATGACAGATGGTCCAGCTCAACTTCAGAACACAATTTTGTTTCATTAGTTCTTATATCTTTATGTTTTCTTTATGTTCAGTGTATGTGTGTGCATGTTCATGTATATGTACTTGTATGTGTATGTATACATGTATGTGCATATGTGAGTGTATGCTATGTGTGGGTGAATGCTCACAGAGACCAGAAGAGGCTGTTGGAATCCCTGAAGCTGGAGTTACAGGGAGCTGTGAGCAGGTATGAGTCCTCAAGAAGGGATACAAGTGCTTTTAACTATTGAGCATCTCTCCAGCCCCCTGGTTTTTGTTTTGTTTTGAAGGAGATTAACCTCCCATCCTCAGCTTCCTCCTCTCTCCAATGAAGTCTGTGTGACTACCTAATAGCACAGAGTTAAGAATCTATAACTGATATAAATTAATACCACATCCTCAACTGTAAGACAGTTCCATTTGTCATGGCAATTAATGATCATATACAAATTATTTTAATAAGAATATCTTATGTTTTTATGCATGATTTCTTTTGCAATTCATTTAGACACTAAGCAACATGATTTCATATTCACTGATGAGAAAACTAAGAATTAAAATAAAAAGCTGGCTTGTCCAATTTCACATACTAGTAAATGATATATACACTCCTGACTCAAATCTAGGAGTTCTGAGCCTAAAATCTACAGATTTGACACTCAATTGCTTTTCTAAATAAAAAAAGAACTTTAACATTTTCTCAAAACCCAAGAAAGCATGGCCATCACCAGAACAAAGACTTGAAAAAAACAACTTACTAACATCAACTAATATCTCACTCTCTGTCCCTTTGCTCCTCGCTGATGGTTCCTCGTGTGATCACAAAACAGTAGTCCAAACTCTAAGCACTGTGCTTACATTCAAAGCCAATAACAAGAGGACAATGATACCAGTTGTTCTGTGTCTTTGTATGTGGTGTACATGTATGTGCACATGTGTGTGCATAAGTACATGAGAGGCCATAGGTCAACATCAAGTATCTTCGTCCATTGCTCTCCTTATTCAGTCTTAATGTTTTCACATTTATTTATTTATTTATTTATTTATTTATTTATATATCTATTTATCTATTTATCTATTTATTTATTTATTTATTTATTGTGTATGTGTAGGTGCATATATAGAACCATATGTATGAGTTGGTCAGAGGACAACTTATAGGAATTGGTTCTCCCCTTCCACCCTGTGTGTCCTAGGAAGCAAACTGAGGTGGGCAAGTGTCTTTTACCCACTGAACAACCTTGCCAGCCAGTCCTCACCTTATTTTTTTTTTTGAGGCAGGGTTTCTCACTTAATGTGCATCTCTCTTGTTCACCTGGAATGACTGGGCAGCAAGCCCTCAGGAAGCTCCTGTGTCTCTCTTCCAGTCTTGGAATTATAGACACATTCTACTACACTTAGCTTTCTACATGGGTGCTGGAAACCTGAAACCCAGTCTCCATGCCTGTAGAGCAGCCATTTGCTCCGCTGAGCCATTTCTACAACTCTCCACTTGTATTAAGAGTAGAACAAAAAGTTTCCCAAAAGCTCTCATGAGAGCTAAGTCTAAGAATGAGGCCAACTAGGAAGGGGGAACCCAGGAACTTGTAGGGCTCCACACATGAACTTGACAAACAAACAGAGGACAATGCTTGGGAACAGAAAGAAGGAATGGATATAAGGAAAACATTCATGGTGCCAGTCGGATATAAAGGGATTGCTTTTGCAGACGTGGGAAGCTGTGAGGTCAAATAACAGCTAATAGGTACTAAGACATTAATACCACCCCTGACCTCCACCAAGCTCAATGAAATCAGAGTGTAAGAGAACGAAGTACAAGGTCAGTCATGAGAACCCTGTTTCCATTCTCCAGACATCAAATAATAAAATTAACTTAAGACCTGAGGAGGTAGCAACATCTCCCCACTGATACTGGATCACTTTGTAATGTGGACACAGAAGTATGCTTAATTTCACTTGTGTGGACTCTATGAACATTTTGTTTTACCCAAAGTGTGTGGGACAATCTGCCAACTACTTTAGTCTCCTCTCCAAGTTGCATGGTCTAAAACACCAGCTTCTTAAAGTGGCCTTCTGGCAAGAGAACCTAGAGAAGTACCTCATATTTGGGATTGTCAGGCCTTCTGGTGTGGAGAATTAATTATGTACTAGGACTGAGAAAATGGAACATCACCTACAAATGTGACATTTGGGTCAGATCCCCAATTCTTCATATGGACATTCTAATAAACACCCTCAAACAAATGTTGGGGGAGGGTTAGAATCAAACCTTTCCATCTGGTTTTTTCTTGCCCTTTCAAACATGGAGGCAATATGTTATGAGAAGCCCCCGTGTTAGTACACTAATATCTTGGTAGAGGGTGCAGCAATTGACTGATAGCTTAGTCTCACCACCACCAAACTCCCTCTGCCCCCATTTCATTCACTACCACCTGTCCCTGCACCTGATCGTAAGTCTCTGATGGTTGAGATGATCTTTTATTTTGTCTTAAATTTCCCAGCATCAGTGAGTCTTTGGGGAAGTGTTTCCACAGGGTCTGCACACAGAAGCTGTGTTCCAGAGGTGGCCAAGATTGTACCTCTATCTGGCAGCCAAACGAGTCATGTGTAAGAGTCTCCAGTACAGGATTTAAAGACATGAAGGGCTCATAGAGAGCAGCTGAAGCTTGGCACCGTTTGTGAGAGGCCAAGAGAGGTCACTAGAGAAGGTGCAGCCTCAGTAGAAGCTGAAGGTTCAAGATTAAAGTTGTCACGCCGAGAAATTAAAGCATGGCACCATTAAAAATGTCCAAATGAGGCCAGCCCAGTTGCAGCAAGAGACCCTGGCCATTTTGGAGATGCCAGTACCATGGGGTGACCACCAAGAATGGCAGCAGGGGTGGAGTGAAGTCAGATAGAGCCTAGAAGACAAGCTGTGTGTGCTCCAGATGGCAGAGCCAGAAAGTGACCCAAGCCCTCTGGAGGAGCCCAGAAGATTGTGGATGAATCCCAGACATTGGACAAGAATTATTTACACTGTTGGAATTTGTTTTTGCCTTGTTAAGGTTGTGACTGTACCTTGGTTCTTCCCTTTGAAGTAAGAAAGTCTTTAATTTGTGTTTAATTTTAGAGGAGACCACAATTGAGAGACTGAACTTTTAAAGAGATTTGGAGATTTTATAGAAACTTCAGATTTTAAAGGCAATTGAATATTTTAAAGAGACCGAATTTTTAAGTGTTTGAATTTTTAAAGACTGTGGGGCTTTTAAATCTGGGGATTTTATATTTTAATGTAGATATGAATGTGTCATCTCGGGGATGAACAGGAAAGAAAAGGTTACGGCTTAACAGTAATGTATTTATGTGTTAAGTTGCCAAGGGGTCAGTTGTGTTGGCTGGTTTTATGTCAACACAAACTAAAGTCTTTTAAAAGGAGGTAACCTCAATTAAGAAAATGTATCTCTAAAACCTAGCTATAGATTATTTTCTTAATTAGTGATTGATGGGGAAGAAACCAGCCTATGTTGAGTGGAACCACTCCTGGTTTGGTGGTCCTGAGTTCTATAAGAAAGCAGGCTGAGCGAGCCAGTAAGCATCACTTCTCCATGGCTTCTACGACAGCTCCTGACCCCAGGTTCCTGCCGTTTGAGTTCCTGTCCTGACTTCCTTTGATGATGAACTGTGATGTGGAAGTGTAAGTCAAATAAGCCCTTTCCACCCTGGAGGTGGTTTGCTCATGGTGTTTCAGCACAGCAATAGTAACCCTAATAAAGATGGCTAGACTTCTATACCTTAAAAGGGATGAGGGTGGGCTGCAGAGAAACCCAGTTGGTAAAGTGCTCACTGGATGAGCATAAGGTCCTGAGTGCAGATTTCCAGAATTCACACAGAAAGCAAAGAACTGTGGCACACATTCCAGTCCTGAAGGGAAGCAAAAGCAGGAGGATTTGGGAAGCTTGCTAGTCAGCCAGTCTAGCCAATTGGTGAGTTCCAAATTCAGTTTGAGAAGCTTTCTTAAAAGATAAGGTAGAGGAGTTGAAAAAGATACTTGACATTAAACTCTGGCCTCCACATGTAAGTGTCCACACACACACACACACACACACACACACAGAAAGCATCTAGTCAATGGATATTGGTTATAAAAAGTCTGTAAAAATGTAGACTCCCAGGTATCAAATGTCAAAGGAAATATTTAAGCATCTCTCTGAAATATGACTATTAATTCTATACAGGAGAATGTTTTGGTGGCTTGAGGAGCCAGTGCTATACATGAACTCAGAAAGCAGACAGATGGATAGATGTCAGGCCATCTCAGGACGATGAGTGAGATGAGTTGCTGATGACACACGGGCAGTTTGACCCCATGGTGTTTAAGAAAACAGTTAAGGAATGGAGGAACCAATTCAACACAGGAGATATAAAAAGCACCAGAAGTTAAAAACATAGGTAGAGCCTGTTACAGTAAATGTGTGTATCTAATCCACTGGAAGAATAAATTAATAAAAGTAGGTAGAAGGATTGAAAAATTTTTGTCAGGTTGAGTTAAATTCAAAATACACATTATTATGGGTTGAGCTATAACCTACAAAATGAATTTGTTAAAATCCTCACCCCTAGACACAGTACCTGCTAGTGCCGGATTCCTTCCAGTTTCCAGTAGCTTCTCTCCTAAGATCCCACTCAGCCTTCTCTGTGGGAAGGCTTCTGTTGGCTCATCCTATTTGTTCTCCACAAATGTCCAAGTCCATGTGACTGGCATAATAGATACCAGTGAATCCTTACCACACATAAGGATCGCCTAGGTACCTCTGAAAAGTGCCCCTGTCCAGAACACACCCTGAGCAGAAGCACACGGGCACATTCTGGGTGTCAGTGTGTTTAAACCAACTCCAAGTAGTTACAAGTGCAGTCAGGCCTCAGGACCTTTGGTCTGGAGAGGAAATAAAATCCCTAATATAAATGCTCTTAGCATTTCTGTTTTATCTCCCAGAACAAATGAAATTGAGTCAAGTTGCTTTGAGTAGTGACCTTTCACCCTCAGTTTTGTGCCTTTTGTAGTAAATTCATGGTCTAGAAGTAAACAAGCTGAGGGAGGTTTACTAGAAACAGAGCTGCAAATTAAAAAGTTAGAAGCAGGCCAGACAGTGGTGGCGCACACCTTTAGTCCCAGCACTTGAGAGGCAGAGGCAAGTGGATTTTTGAGTTCGAGGCCAGCCTGGTCTACAGAGTGAGTTCCAGGACAGCCAGGACTACACAGAGAAGCCCTGTCTCAAAAAAAAAAAAAAAAAGTTAGAAGCAGATACCGTTAAAAGCCAGAATGCTATCAGAAAAACAAATTTTATGCTCAAGTAAAACACATCCCGGGAATCACCTCCTCCCACCTTTGCGGTCTGTTAGTGTTTGTTCTGAGCTGAAAGGATCAGTTTTGTAAAGAAAGCATATTTCAGACTCAGTCTTCCCAGGAAGCCATCTACATTTTCTGTTTAAATGACATCCTTTATGATGTATGAATTTCAAAGAGGCAACATCCAAACTCATCTCAGGTTTGTTAGGGCATTATTATTCATGAAGACCTATTTGAGGATATCTGCACGCTTCCTTCCCGAAGACTCAGGACCCCTACTGTAATAAACAAGTCATTTACATGGGGGAAATGAAAAACCTGCCACATCTGCCAAATGAAGGCAGACGTGCCTGGGCATAGAGGGATTGATGGAGTGAGATTAGAGAAAACTGAAAGCTGGGTTAAAATATATCAAATCTGCCCAGCAGCAGGAAATCTACCAACAACTAATGGGGATGGATATTAGTGCCTAGATCATGTGGCTTTTTTTTTTTTAAAGAAAGAATGTATGAAGGCTCTAAATTCTAAGCTTTAGCCAAATCATAGGATGCCTGCCTCATGCTGGCTAGCCTAGTCATAACAATTTCTCTTACTGCTTCCTCCCCCATGGGTGTCATCTGTGTCTGTAAATATAGATCCCCTGCCCTCTGCATCTCCTCCCTCAGCATCTGAGAGAACAGCTTTGGCCTAAGACACTGGTCACCAGTGGATTGTATTGGAGGACACCCCAGTGCAGCATGCTCCACCCACCTGTCCTGTGTTCTCATGTGTGCCTGTCCTGGACCACATTCCTCCGAACCTTCGGCTTCAAGTTCATTTATTTGCTTCCCCCATCCCTTGGGTGACTCACTTCCCTCATCATACACTGTTCTAAACCCTTACGGATAAAACTCATTCCTTCCACTCTCCAGTGGTCCCCACACCCCCATGCAGTTGGTATCTCTGAGATTTCAATGTTATAGGTGAAGAGTTGCACAGAGATACTGAATGCAGCATTCCAGGTCAAACCATGAGTGGTGGACACACGGTGTAAATACTAGCTTACTTCTGGCTTCTAAGTTCAGTTTCTTTCTTTCTTCTTTTTTTTTTAAAATTAACAGCTTTATTGAACTGTATTTCACCTGCAATCAGATCCTGGATGATAACAAGGTATACAGCATCATTGATGAAAATAACCAAAGACTTTTACTAAATGGACAGAATGTACAATTCTAGCTTTGCGAATATCCATAGTTATGCAACCTGACATACAATATATTTTAGTTTATCCCTCACCTCCAATGCACATGCCTGTCAGAAGCCATTTCCTATTTTTCCCTTCTTCTCATCCCCAGTTCTTTTTTTTAATTGTATATTTTATTTATTTACAGTACAGATGTCATCCCTTTCCCCATTTCCCCTCCCTAGAACCCCCTATCCTATAACCCCTCATCTTTTATGTTTTTATACCATTTTGATTACATGCATGTAATAAGGTCAGTTCTAGGATGAGGGTCTAGCAATACAATAGATGAAAGTAGTCGAGAAACAAGCAATACAATAAACACAAATAGTCAAAAAAAAAAAAAGCAAGACATTAAACCCAGTTACGTGAACACTCCCATGAGCACTGTTTCTCAGGATGATAAAGTATCTGAGCATACTTCCCTATCCTAGCCCAAGGTCATTTTCATGTTTGAAGCCTACTTCCTTGTTCTAGTCTAAAATTTAGATTTCTGCCTGAAATTACTTCTTTGTTCTGGCCTAATATTTAGATTCCTGCCTGAGATTACTTCTTTGTTGTAGCCTACGATTTAGATTCCTACCTAAAATTACCTCTTTGTTTTACTCTAATGTCAGATTCCTGCTTGAAGCCTACTTTTTATCCTTGGCCAATGTCATATTCCTGTTAAGCAGCCCCTTTCCTTGTCCTTGGCCCATGTTAGCTTCTTGCCAAGCAGCCCCAAAGGCTCTCCACCTCTCCCCGTTTTTTATTTCATTAAGACTGAGCCTGTCTTAGGTCATTCTGACAAGAATAGCTTCCTTACCCGTCATGGAATATGCATTATCAAAGGCAATGCATTTATGTCTTAGGTTAGTAAGGCTCTGTGCAGAATCTTACTCGTCCTTGGCTTGCCAGCCTGTTAATTTAATAACTTTGTCTGGGGGTCTATTTTCAGGTTTAAGCTATGTTCTTTTTCTGCCAACATTTTGATGTTGTTAAAGATAAGTTTTAACACAATGGGCAGGAATAAAAGTATTTCCAGGTTTTGTCTCACTGCCCTGAGTATTAGAAAACCTTGATTCTCTGAAAAAAGCTTGAAAGTGCTGGAAGAAGTGAGTTAGGCTTTAAGCAGAAGCAAGAGGGTAGCAGGCTTGATTTTTGCTGGTATATCAGCCTTAATTACATTAATTGTTAGCACCACTGCTTCTGCAATAGCATTGACACAAGGAGTTAAGACAACTATTTTTGTTAACCATCTAGCAAAAAATGTTACTAATGTATTGAGTATACAAAAGGATTTATATAGGTCTCTGGAACAATGAATGTTGCTCTATAACCCACTCAAATTATCTGAAGGAGGTTCAGGGTTCAAGAGTTAGGAGCCATCCCAAGTGTCATGACAAATATTGTTGGAGTAGTATTACTTTTGAAATTCACAATGATTGTCATTATAATTTTAAAAAAGTTTAAAGACACTTGTAGGATATTCAGCATAATTCTAACAGCTCTCTGGGTGTATTAACTTTGCATAATGAGATTACAAATTTAAAGAACGCTGCTCTGTTGACCTTTGATACTGCAGATAATGCCGATAAAATTATCCATGGCCTGAGCTCAGTATTTCCATTTTGGACAAACCTCAGGAATGGCATATATAGCTTGATCAGGCTAACCCTTCTTGCTCTGGGAATACTTTTATTCCTGCCCATCATGTTAAAGCTTATCTTTAACAAAGTTCAGTTTCTAATATCATCAACACATCTTTCTGACTCTCCTGTAGCTGAGTCACGATCTGCTCTAGCATTGCCCTGGAACAGTTTAAATCAGGCCATTCTCTTCCCATTTCCCCATGCCTCCAGGCTCTGCAGCTTCTGATGTTACATATTTCAAAATAACTAAAAGACATACTAAATGTTTCAGGGGAAGAGATATTCTAAGTATCCCAATTAATCATTTGGTAAAGTATGCACAAGATACACCATGCTTTACCTCACAAATAATTAAAAGAACAAAAATAGGAGCTGGGGATATAGCTCAGTTGGTAAAGTGCTTACACAGCACACATGAGGTCCTGGGTCCATAAACCATGTTCGGCACATACCTGGCATAGAGTGGCACATGCCTGCAATCCTAGCACTCTAGAGACAGAGGCAGGAGGATCAGGAGTTCAAGGTTTCTGTACTAGCTGGTTTTGTGTGTCAAGTTGACACAAGCTACAGTCATCAGAGAGTAAGGAACCTCAGTTGAGGAAATGCCTCCATAGTATCTAGCTGTAAGGCATTTTCTCAATTACTGATGAATGAGGGAAGGCCCAGCCCATTGTGAGCGGTGCCACTCCTGAGCTGGTGGTCCTGGGTTCTATAAGAAAAAAAAAACTGAGCAAATCATGGGAAACAAGCCAGTAAGCAGCTGGACTCTGTATCAGCTCCTGCCTCCAGGTTTCTGTCCTGACTTCCTTTGGTGATGAACAGCAATGTGGAAGTGTAAGTTGAATAAACCCTTTCCTCCCAACTTGCTTTTGGCCATGGTGTTTCATCATATCAATAGAAACCCTGACTAAGACGGTTACACTTGGTTATCTGGAGTAGGAGGCCATCCTGGGATAAGTGATACCACGGAGGATAAAGAAGAGCTGAGGGAGATGGCTCAGAGTAAGAATGCTTGCCCCACAAGCATAGGGACCTGGCTCAAATTCCCAGGATACACGCTGATGGGGGCTTACCATGGGGACACAAGCGAAGACAGAACTTCCCTTTTCTCTACAAGCCTGTGGATAGTTCAGAGGAAAATGATGAAGCCCCATGAGCCCTTTCCTGACTGATTGGGATTATATCTAAAGATGAATTTGTTTTTGTTTCTTTGTTTGAGGCATGTCTTAGTTTATATGTGCACATGTGTGTGGGTATCTTTATATGCCAGGACCCTAGAGCTAAAGCCACACAACATGAGTGCTGAGAATGGAACTTGGGTCCTCTGAAAGAGCAGCAAGTGCTCTTAGCCACCGAGCCATCTCTCCAGTCTCATTGTCTGCAACTCTGGTTATACACTCAATATTTTGCTCAGAACCAAAATAATACTAATCTGGTATAAAAGTCCGGCCACTGCCCACATGAAACTCATGATGTAGCTGGGAAGGCAAGTGGACCAGCTACTTTTCTCACCCCTGTGACAGAATGCCCCACAGAAACAACTTGACGGGGGAAGGCTTTATTCTGGGACAGTTTCATGACAGAGAAGGCGTGGTAGCAGCCATGGCAGTGGAAGCAGCTGTGACCGTGCACTCTGAGTATGTGTTTGAATGAGGAATGCACCCACAGTAAGCATACTGCTTTTGTGCACTGTGTAAAGTTTACCCTTGTGTTATTCAAATGCTAACTTCTCTGACCTCATATCTTGTTTCTCCTCTAAATGGCTTTGTTGTGTTTATTCTTCAACGCTCCTGTCTCTAATTTGTATAAATATTGCTCCTCATTCATTCTCTGCCTTGCCAGTAAAAGCCAATGAGCCAATACAGAGCTTTAGAGAGAGTAGGGTAGAACTTCCTGTTCCAGGAGGGGCAGAGAAAGAGAGGAGCTGACTGGGGAAGCAATGAGGAGAGGTTGAGAAAATTATCAGGATTAGAGAACGAGATTAGCAAAGGGTTAAAATGTAAGCAGGATGAGAATGTTGTCTGGGAGGAAACCTGACCAGCTTGGAGGTTTAGACTGGAGTAATGATTGCTCAGTATTTGGCTCAGGGCAATTTTAATAAATCTTAGTCTCTGTGTGGTTACTGGGGAATTAGCTGGTTAAGGGATAATTGCTGCCACACTAATTTTATGAATCTATATTAATGTAATATAAATTCAATACCCACATGTGCTAATCTATTTGAACACTAGTCCCCAGGTGGTGGTGTTCTTTGAGAGGGTTAGGGAACTTTTCAGCATGCTAAAAGAAGTACACCGAACGGGGGAGGGGAGGGATTTTATAGCCTGACCCACTTCCTCGTCTCTCGCAGCTTTCTGTGTATATATGAAAAGTGACTGGCCTGCTTCCGGCTGCCACCGCCATGCACACCCTGACTTCTTCTATATATCTTCTACCATGATAGGCTCTATGCCTCTGAAACCACAAGTCAAAATAAACCCTTTCTCCTCTAAGTGGCTTTTAGTTGTGGTATTTTATCATAGCACCAAAGAAGGAATTAATACAGAGAGGCAGCTGACCACATTGCCTGGAGAGTCAGAAAACAGAGGGTTCTGGATGCTCTATAGCTCATAGGCCTATACCCCGGGACCCATTTCCTCCAGGGAGGCCCCATCTCCTCAAGGTTCCATAATTTCTCAAAGCAGCCCCTCCTGTGGGGGTGGGGCACATGTCACGTTCAAATCATAGCAGCAAGCCAAGTGTCAGAAGTGAGAATGATGCTTAAGATTTCTTTACAGTACGAATATCTTATTAACTTATCCAGTAAATGTGAATGGGGATAAATACTATGCTGGAATGAGAGAACTAGAGACTTCATCAAGATGTTCACAGCTGGCTTGGGGCAGCCGCCTCAGGATGATCAAGCCTCTGAGTCCACCTGATGAAGGCTGTTGGTGACAGCCCATCCAGGACAGCCCAGAACATTTATTCTCTCCCTGTTCTTGGCAATAGACATGACTGGTTGCTTCAGGTTCCTGCCTCGACTTTCCCATATTAATGGGCGATAGCCTAGAACTGTGGTCTAAAATAAGCCGTTTCTCCTCTACAATGCTCTTTCTCAGAGCACTTTTATCACAGTAATGATTGAAACTAGGGCACCGCCCAATCGACAGTTATGCAGGGATTTCTTAGTTAAAATCCCTTGACCCCATTGTAGACAGTCCACCTGCTGTGTGCGTTGGAAGATGTGTCATATTGAATGGAATGATATTAAATGTTGTAATATAGAGAAACTCATGTAATTTTTTTCTAATATTAAAAACGATTTATCTTTGTCTGTACTCATAACACTAGTTCCTCAATCTCTGCATCAAACATTCTGGCATCTCCGCCTTTTTTTACAACTATAATTGTTTCTTTGATTCAGTGAAGAGAAAAAGAAGGACGATTTTCCCTCCTTTGGTTTCCCTGTAATACTACAACAAAGTTGTGTTGGCAAACATTTATTGAGGCAGGCAGTGTGATAAATTCTTTAAATGGATTATCTTGCTTAATCCTCTTAATAATCCTACAATAAGTGGCTACTGTAGGGAGCCTTAGCTTCAGATGAAACACACAGTGGCTAAGCAAGTTGCCAAGCAACAGGTACTTAGCAGGTAGTAAAGCTGAAATCCAGACTCTGGCAATCTGACCCCTCTCGGCCACCATCGTTTTCTTCTGAATTGAAAGATTTCCTCCAGGAGGAAGAAGCAAGATTCATGAGATTCAAGAAGCAAACCAACTTCTCCTGTCTGAGGAAGCTGATTCACGAGGCCCTTCCGGAGGTTGTGGAAACACCAAACAGTTTCAGTGGGAGGAGACTCTGACTCTGCCAAGCTGCCAAGATTTCTGGTCCTGTCAGGCTGCCTGCAAACCCCACAGAGCTCCCAGGGTCGCCTGGCTCTGGGTGATCAGCTCTGAGTCATCCCTGCCCCTGTAATTAACCCCAGAAAAAACTCATTGGTTCCCCAAGTTAGACTTTCGTAAAATCTTTACTTTGGTCTGTAGTGGGTTCCCTTTCAGGGGTGAGTAGACGTGGGTAGCTTCTGTCCTAATGTCTATACTCCGTGCGTGCAGCCACTTCTAAACACGGCTGTTCGAGCGACCAGGACGTGAACTTAGAGCGCACTGAAAGTTAACCACTGAAAGACAACCCACACCTCGGCAGTGAGCAGCAGCCAGACCTACCTACAAAGCAATGCAGACACAGCTTAAGCCTCAGCTTCCTGTCTCTCCTCTCTGCGCCTTCTCTTGGTATGGGAAGTTATTTTATTCCTGTACCGTTATTTTACTGTATAGAAGCTTAGTGGCGCCCCGTTTCCACTCTTCCCCTACATATTTGTTCTATTTTTTAAATCTCGTGTATGTGTAAATGTGCGGCATCATTCGTGATTTTTAAATTTTTATCCACAAATAGGTTATTTATAGATTATCATAAAGAGAGCAAAGATTTTGTATGGGATGGGGAGGGGGGTATTTTATAAAAATATCAGGATATGTTTCATAGAGTGAGGTATGGTCCGGTGGGAGGGGGTGCCTGAGCGAGCTATTCTAAGGCATCTTCTCCTGCCCCTGCCCCCAGGTACCAGCCATACAATGGGTATAGTGTAGAACAGTTTATTTAGGGCGTGAGGAGGGGAGTTGAGAACCGAAGAGAAACAAAGACAGAGACAGAGAGGGACCAAACAGCCCCTTTTATAGCAAGCCAGGCCTGCCTGACTGTTGCCAAATAGTAACTGCTGGGCAGAGCCTAGAAGGAATGCTAACAATGGGTGTACATGTGTTTAAAAGGCATTTGATAAAGTTTAAATAGTTTACTCTGGCAAGGAGGGTAAGGTGCATGCACCAAGCCTGATGCCTGAATTTGATCCCCAGAACCCACACGATGGAAGGAAAGAGTGACTCCCACACGATCCCAGACCTTCACGGATGTGCCATTCAGCTCCACACACGTGTAGTCATAAAGAGAAAGATTAGACAGACAGACAGACAAGTGATAGATAGATAAATAGATAGATAGATAGATACATGCAGACATACATAGATACATAAATACATAGATAGATAGATACATAGTTACATAGATGCATACATAGATAGATAATAGATAAATGTATTTTTGAAGAAATACAAAAAAACCAAAAACTAAGATCAACAAATTGTATGCAAATACATCAATATAGTTGATAAACATAACTAGAAGAAACACTGAATTTAAAGATAGGTTTCATTGAAAGCAATCTGCAATATAGAAAAGAAAAAGGAAACGTAAAATCCATTTATCTTTAGTCTCAAAATCTATAAAGCAAATATATAAATACAAGAGAATTCAGCCAAACTACTGTGAAAGAATAGAATTTTAGTGGCTCTTTCAATAACTAAAAAGAAAACAAAAAGCATCACTTTCTAAAAACTTTTGAAGCAATAAAATAAGAATCTAAACTCATGGCATTAACAGAATGCTGTGCCTAGCAATTTTTGAAAATGAAACTGAAGCATGTACATAAAAGCTGCATACACCAATATGAAAAGCCAAATGGCTAGGGAACGTTTCTAAAAGTCTTCAGCTCGAATTAGGTATAGTGCCTCAAGGCGACAATCCCAGCACTCGGGAGGATGAAACAAGAGGATTACTACAAGTCCAAGGCCAGCCTGGGATACAGAGTGAACCCTGCCTCAGAAAAAATTGTTGGAATACACTAAAAGTCTAGTGGAAACCAAAGCCATGCGGCAGTGCCATATCGGACCCTCCTGTGGTAGCTAGAAAGCCCAGAGACACTTAGAGGATCAAAGTTCATGTTTCCGCCATTTTGAAGAGTGTAGGAGGCTGAAACTTGCAAATCTTCTTCACCCAACACATTCACTGCACACAGAGAATTTTGATTTACTGACCGTGGCATAGCCAAACACCACACATGGGATGCTTTAAAAACAGAAATTAATTTTCTGTCTGGAAACCAGAAGTACAAGCCCAAGGTGTCCGCGGGTTTTGTTTTCCGGAGCCTCTCTCTCTGCCTCACAGATGGCCACAGATGGCTTCTTGGTACCTACCTACTCACATAGTACAATTCACACGGAGCGGTATGAGACACAGGTTATTTTTAAATATGCAGGGCAATATGCGTTATCCAAGTCATCCTGCAATTAAAACAAGAAAAGATACAGGAGTACAGCAAACAATGAGTTCAGCAACCGGTTCCGAGAGAGAGTCGGCATAGGGAATGCATTCAGGAAGGGGAAGCGAGGGCTCCGGGCACCTTGGTGCTCTACTTCTTAAGCTCCGGGTACCTGTGATATTATTATGCATATAATCTGATATATGGCATCCTTATCATAATAAACTAAAAGGTGTAAAGAATCGTGGCTTACCTGCTTTCTTTTCTCTTTTAATTTGATTTTTTATTTTATGTGCCTGAATGCTCGGCCTTTTTGTATATTTGTGCACCACGTGTTTCCAATGCCCGCAGAGGCCACAAGAGGACGAGAGAACCCGGAGAACTTGAGTTCCAGATCGTTGTAAGCCACCCTGTGAGGGCTGGGAAGTAAGCCTTCGCAAGAACATCATGTACTCTTAACCCCTGAGCCATCTCTCCAGCCCCCGTGCGGTTTTATTTCCTTGTGTAATATAATTGTTTAAGTCTTTTTGAGTGTTCTTTTACTTAAAAAGGGGTTAAAGTATTAACTTAAGATGAAGTGCTTACAGCAAGCAGGATGGCTAAGTGGGTAAAGGGGCTTGCCGTTAAGCCTGATAATCTGAGTTCAATGCTCAGAACCCTCGTGATGGAGGGAAAACTCCAACTCTCAGATGTTACCCTCTGGACCCCATATGCATCTTGTTGTACAAACAAACAAGTATTTAAAGTAAAAGAAGTGTTTGACTATCAAGATATAATGGTGTAGAAACCCTATTGAAAATGAAGAGTTTTTAAAAAGTATAATAATAAGCAAACAAAAGTTGATCTGGAAGAATATGAATTAGGAAACATAACACTGAACGCTGCCGTGATTTTAGATACTGTTCTATTTATATCTCTAAAATTCACTTAGGATTAAAAAAATATACCTTTCAAACTCAAGAGAAAATAGATTCCTTCTCATTTACCTTTTCCCATGGCCATCCACAACTCATTGGCACTGACCTTGGGAAAATATCTACTTAATACTTTCCTAAAATTGGATTTAAGCACAGACACCTATGAATAGCTCTCTTAAGAGTTTGAATATTGAATTTCTCCTGGTTGAGATCCAGAAAACCATTGGAAATGGAGTCAGCCAAGCTTGAGCTTCGGGCCAGGGAGAAATGACTGAGTATAAACAGATATGGCTAGAGAAGATGGCTCTGGGGAGAAGGGCATTGACAAAGACAATTCAGCTAATCTATAACTCCTCTGTGAGTGACTGTGATCCTACCATAGATGGTTCTCAGGTGGAGGGAATGTGAACTCCTGGAGACACCTGGTCAAGTGCAATGCTGAGCTGTGAGACACCAATATGTGATGACCAGTGAGAACTTCCACTGTGTATCCATAGATGAAAGTAGCCAATCACGTGCAGATATTGACCTCTACAGCGAGCAGGTGACATGAGTCTGAGACCCGAATAATGCTGGTAGAAAAGGAGTGTGATCTCCAACATCATTGGTTAACACTGGCCAAGAGTTCTGAGATCTGATCATTGAGAACTCGGCAAGACCAGACAAGGTTTGGAAGACACTTTTTCACCGAGATACACTAATACTGATGCAGAAACCCAACAACAGTGAGGATGGAGCTGGGTGGCATAAGGTTTCCATATGGGGATGTAGCAAAATATCTCTAAAGTTTGGTCACAAGGACAAATGACTTGGGCACTATCCTGACTGGTCCTGACTTCCTGGAGGTGTGCCCTTGCTGCTCTCTTCATCTCAGGGGAGTTCCTGGTGCTTCAGTAACTCAGATGATCTGAGAGCTGTGGAGAGCAGACACTGGGAACCCGTACCCCTCACTGATTTAGACCTTGGCAAATGATAGGCACATTCCTTGAATGGTAGGGTGATTAAACCAAGACAATGTTATTGGCACATGCTGTAAGCCTAATGTCCTCCCCTTGGCTTGGCTTCTCTCTATAGAACTCTGGTCTTCTCATTCAACCAGTTACATCCCTTAATATTTTACTATTTTATGTGTATAAGTGTTCACCTGAGTGTATATCTTTGTACCACCTTTGTTCCCATGAAGGCAAGAAAATGGCGTTGGATCCCCTGGAACTGGGAATATAAATGGTTGTGTAAGTGTCATGTTAGTGCTGAGAATCTAACCCAGATCCTCTACAGAAGAAGCCAGTGCTCTTAACCTCTGAGCCATCTCTCCAACCCCAGCACCTGCTCCATTAATCACTCACAGTTTCTCACTCCCAGCCAAGTCTAGGGAACTTGTCCTGGTTGTTAGCTTTATCAGGGGACTTGACTCAAACCTAGAATTATCTTGCAAGACAATTTCCATTTTAAAATCTCCTAGATCACACTAGCCTGTGGACATGTCTTCGTGGGTTGTCTTGATTGTTAGTTGATGTAGGAGGACACGAGCTACTACAGGCGGCAACATTCCCTAAGAAGGTGGCTGGGAATTGTGTAAGAGAGCAGCCTGCCATCCAGCAAGCGGTGTCCCCCGTTTCTCCTGTTGTGAGTGCCTCATTCATTTAAATGTTGCATAGAATAGAAACCATACCCTGCTTCAAGTTCCTACTTTGAGTTCTTGCCTTGACTTCCCCTCAGTGACAGACTAAAACCTGAGACTGTAAGCCAAATAAGCCCTTTATCCTCCATAGTTACTTTCGGTATTTGTCCCAGCCACAGAAATGAAACTAGTAAAGCAGAGGTTCGCTTTAAATTGATTGAGCCCTCACTATCCGAGCACTAGAAAATGCAGCACTATGCCACACTCAAAAGATTTGGGCAGAAGCCAGAAAACAATTCATCAGCAAGAGGGCTGTGGTTTATTTTCTCATGGGGAGGTCAGGTTAGATGGCCTCTAAGGACGTTTTTACTCTAAAACTATTTCATTTTCCTAGTAACCATGGAATAATCAGTGTCGTATCCTAGGTTTCTCAGTCTCTGGCTCTGCTGAGAATCAGGGCTTCTTGACATAGCACCATTTCCAGACACAGCTGCCGTAGGAAGCCAATCACACTGAGCACATTTTCTGGTACATATTAATATCCGTGAAATGACTATGTGTCTTACAATCAGTAGCTTGTCCTTGTCCTTGAGGCCTTAGATTCACTGGAATATATTAGGTCTTTGCCAGGCTCTTTCAATGCAAATACAGTTATCTGTTCTTTTATCCTATGATTTTCAAATGCGTGTGAGCTGCTGTCTTAGCTATATACCCACAGGCTTTGCATGCAAGCTTCTTTCTGTTTGACTAGGGCAAAAACTAAAATTCTAGTTATTCAACCACTTGGAAGAAAGATAAGCAGGAAGAAGACACCTACCGTGTGCCGTGGAAGCCTTCTGGCAAAGCTACTGTCATTCCCCTGAGCCGTTCAGGCTCATTGGTCACTAAATGAAACCCTTCCAAAGCCCAGCACCAGGTAAGCACTCATAGACATCACTCCAGCCTAGAATCTCTTACTTCTTAATTAGCCATTAGGCAAGGACCTGCAGCCAGCCTCAATCTCTCTTGAATTTCCTCTTCACTGAGGAGAAATTGGAGTCCAGAGAGAGATAGCAAATGATGTGCATCATTCACCAAGACACAGATTCCAGCCCCAGGAAATTCTGGGGTTCTCCCAGGCTGAGTCTGTGAGCACACGGATCTGCTGCCCGTGGAGTAGAGGTATAGAGTCTATAAGAAGGAGAAAGCACCTGAAAAACAAAATTACAATCTCCCTCTCTCCTTAACTGCTTTAATTTATTCCTGAGCCCCTGTGGCAGATGCACTCCAAGGTTACTCTTAGTAAGTCCCATGTGTGTATAATCCTCTCCCCTCAAATATAAATCTATGACAGGCTTCTAACATGGTGGTACACAAAGTCTCTGATGAAGTTACATAATATGGGGCTGGGCAAATGGCTCAGTTGGCAAAGTGTTTGTCATACAGGCATGAAGACCTGAATTCACATTCCCAGAATCCACATTAGAAGCTGAACATTGGCACATACACCTGTAATCTCAGCATTGGGGAGAAGGAGACAGGAGACTCCCTGGAACTTTCTGACCAGGCAGTCTAGCCAAATCAGTTCAGTGACAGACCCTGTTTTAAAAATAGGACCACAATGGAAGAGTTAGGGGAAGGGCTGAAGGAGCCGAAGGAGATTGCAACCCCATAGGAAAAACAGCAGCATTAACCAACCAGACCTCCCTCCAAAGCTCCCAGGTTGTAAACCAGCAACCAAAGAGTATACATGGGTGGGTCCATGGCTCCAGCCGCATATGTAGCTAAGGATGGCCTTGTTGGGCATCAGTGGGAGGGGAGGCCCTTGGTCCTGTGGAGGCTCGATGTCTGACAGAAGGGGGCTGCTAGAAGGGTGAGGTGGCAGTGAGTGAGTAGATGAGCACCCTCTTAGAGGCAAAGGGGGGGGAAGGGTTCATGGAGGGGAGACCAAGAAGGGGGGGATAACATTTGAAGTGTGTGTGTGTGTGTGTGTGTGTGTGTGTGTGTGTGTGATGTATGTATGTATGTATGTATGGTACAGAATGATCTAGGAATCTAGGAAGACCTAACTCAGCCTCAGGCCTCCATACACATGTCCACATGCACATATACACGTGCACAAACACACATGTACATAATATAAAAAAGTTACATTACATCAGACTCTATTTAATTTAACAGGCTAGAAAGAGAAGTCCTCTGCACCCTGAAGAAGCAAACGGCCTCGTGTGAACTGTTGATGGGAGGATCATGTGGCTTGGGGTTGCCTAGAGACACTGAAAGCTGCCTCCTGCCACTAGCAGACTAACAAGTTGTGGGCCTCAGGTCAGAGTGAGAGGAAACGAATTCTGCCAAAGGCTCACATGAAATGGGGCCCGGATATAAACCCAGAGGAGCCTCCAGATCTGACCCAGCACAGACTGCATACAGGAAGCGGTTAAAACAAAACTTGTAAGATGAAGACATGCTGTTTTCAGTGCCCAAGGTGTCGGGTGTGCAGCAAGAGAAAACAGAGTTCTCCCTTCCTCTTCACCGCCTCTTCCTGTCACTATCTGCAAACTCCCATTCACGTATATTAAATATATATAGGGAAGGGTGGGTACAGAGACAAAGACAGAAATAAGAGTCTACTCTCTTTAATGCTCTGGACTAGATTTCAAAGATACAGCAAGGATTAAAATAAATAACGTCTCGGGGATAGAGAGATGCTTCCATGGTTAAGAGTGTTGGTTGCTCTTCCGGAAAATTCAGGTTAGGTCTCTAGAACCCACAGAGAGGCTCACAGTTCTCTCCAGTTGCAGCAGATCTGGAGCTCTGTGAGCACTGAGTACATGTGGTGGTGCACACATGCAAGCAAACACATACACATAAAATAAAAACAAGTCTTTTCAAAAGAGAACACTACCAGGTGGTAGTGGTGGTGTACGCCTTTAATCCTAGCACCCAGGAGTCAGAGGCAGGGGGATCACTAAGTTCAAGACCAGTCTGGTCTACAAAGTGAGGACTGCCAGGGCTACACAGAGAAACCCTGTGTAGAAAAATATATAAAAGGGTGTGGGCTGGAGAGATGTCTCAGAGGTTAAGAGCACCCGCTGCTCTTGCAGAAGACCCAGGATTGATTCACAGTATCCATACAGTGGTCCACGGCTGCCTATAACTCCTGTTCCAGACAATCTGATGCCTTCTTCTGACCTCCCATAGGGTTCACACACATACATGTCAAATAGACAGACTGCTGGTAAAACATTCATACAGTAATTGAATAGAGAAAAAACACGTTTAATCATAAAAGATAATATTTCCTTCTTGAAATTTTCTCTTTAACAGAGAAAGGCACACAATGAGAATACAAACACTATTTAACAATAGGTAGTATGGGAAATAAAAACAAAAATGTGATTTAAGAAATACTCATATAATGAATATTCATTAATAAATAATTCATTAATAAATATTCAAAGTAATAAAATCCATGCTGACAAGCGCATGACCCAAAAATTATTCGTTTACCTGGTAAATGAACTAATGAATGAATCAAAAGCTGTTGTGCAAATAAAACAGCTTTCATTGGCTGGAAAACAAGCACCTACTGGAAGTCGGACTCTGATTCAACGGGGACATTTCTATCACAAATCTCACTGTGGTGGTCTGAATGAGAAATATGCCCAATAGGCTCATGGACTTGAGCACCTGGACCCCAGTTGGTGGCGCAGTTTGAGGAGGTTTAGAAGGGATGGTCTTGCTGGAGGAAATGTTCACTAGGGGTAGGGTTTGGGGGTTTTGTTATTTTTGTTTTGGTTTGCTTTTGTTTATTACCTTTAATTTTATTTTTTTATTCTTTTACAGTCCAGTCCTTATTCCCCTCCTGGTCTATCTTCCAACAGTTCCTCATCCCTTTCCTCCTCCCCCATCTCCAAGAGGATGCCCCTGACCCCACCCCGCCCTGCCAGGCCTCTCCGCTCCCTGGGGGTCTCAAGCCTCTGGAGGGTTAGGAGCTTCTTCTCTCACTGAGTCCAGACCAGGCAGTCCTCTGCTGTACATGTGTCGGGGGCTTCATATCAGCTGGTGTATGCTGCCTGGTTGGCGGCTCAGTGTCTGAGGGATCTCCGGGGTCCAAGTTAGTTGAGATTTCTGGTCTTCCTGTAGGGTCACCCCAATTCTCCCAGCACTTCCAAGTCACTGTGCTTACATTTGAGAATGTGAGCATCCTGTCCCAGCTGCCAGGCCTGCCTGCTGTCATGCCTTCCCGCCTCCATGATGTACTCTATCCCTCAGGAACCCGATGCCCAAATAACCTTTCTTCCTTAAGATACCTCGGTCTTGCCGGGCGATGGTGGCCCACGCCTTTAATCCCAGCACTTGGGAGGCAGAGGCAGGCGGATTTCTGAGTTCAAGGCGAGCCTAGTCTAAAGAGTGAGTTCCAGGACAGCCAGGGCTACACAGAGAAACCCTGTCTCGAAAAAAACAAAACAAAACAAAAAAAAAAAAAAAAAAAAAAAACCACCTCGGTCTGGTACCTTATTAACTCGACACCTTCTGCAATCCCCACAAAGACCAATGCTTCTCCTCCTCCCACTTTCTCTCAGCTGTACACAGTGTTAAAGAATCCAGGAGCCAAATTACAGAAGGAATGTCTAGAAGAATTTCAGCTTAGTGCTAACAGGAAACTAAACCAATGTGCTAACAGGAAACTCTATCAGTGGACATGAATTACAGATTACAGTTGTCTATAGAAAAAATAGCTTTACTGGGAGTTTGTTCAAAGTGGAAGGAGGAATTGAAGCAGAGACTATCTGCTTTCCTCTTAGAGTTGTTATGGGTCATTTCTACTGAGGCTATAAACGGGTCCTTTGGGGCCATTAAAGAGTTTAATAATGTGATTGGAGCTAGAATGTAAAAAGTGAACGATGAAATAATTTATAAGCCCCCATCTCTGGGCTCAGTTCAAAGGAGAGAACCCACACCATCTATTCAAGTAAGCTACTTCATGATGTTAGGTGACTGGCAGAAACACCAGAAGACGAGCTTCAACTTTCCAAACTTCACAGCAGGTATCACCTGAGGGAGCCTCTGACAGATAGAAAGGAGGCAGAGGAAGTAGGAAGCTGTCAGGATACCTGCTGGCTCCAGGATTATTCTCTGCCATGCATAATGGAGCATGTGCCTCCTGTCATCTACTCTACCTTACCAGTCTCGTGGGGGGTGAGAGCAGCTTGCCATGGTGGTAGACAACCATAATCCCAGAACTTGGGAAATTAAATGAAGCCGGAAGGTCAGAGGTTCCAGGCCAGTACTCCATTACGTAATGACTTTAAGGCCAGCCTGGGCTACAGGAGACTTTCTCAAGAAGACAGAGAGAAAGAGAAAGGAGGGGTAGATACAGGAGATATTCGCTTCCAGTTGTGTGTCCGTGTATGTGCATATGTGGAGACAGTAATGTTGGGATTACAGGGCCTCCAGCTCATCTAAGTCGTCTCAACGTGTCATCCCAACTTCAGTTTCTTCTGCAACCCACAAATGTTTGACCTTCACATGTTATCTTTGTCTATGAGCTCATCTATGTTGTAATGACTTCACACACACACACACACACACACACACACACCAGAATCTAAGACTGATTTTAATCATATCACCTCCATAGCAACAGAGATATCAGATTATTCTAGGACAGAAGAAACATTAATTCTCTGACTGAGCCTCAAAATGAAAATTTAAAAATCCAGGTCGTTTGTCAATTTTTCCTGTGTCATGGTAGGCAGCCAGCACACCTCTATGGTTTTATATTACAACTCCACTACTCTCTCTGTGTAAGACGTGGTTCTAAAAGGCAAGTTACTCCAGATGACCTTGGGATTTAAGTGTCAGGAGCCAACTTTTAGCAGAAAGCGGCTAGAAAGCAACTATCAGCTTTGCAGCCATCTCGAGCCATATACCCTGACATGAGGCTTGGTTTTCAACAGCCTACAACAGCTGAAGCACACTCTGATAAACATTTTGTTTATCCCGCAGAGCTTGTTTTGCTGTTTAGTGTCCACAGCTGTAAGGCACACTTGCTATCCACACCTGCAAGGTGCACAGTGCACGTGCTATTCACGCTATGCACGCCTGTAAGACGCACGTGGTATTCACGCACCTACAAGGCATGTGACAAAGTGTATAAATACCCCGGACTTCCCTTCAATGAAAGAGAGACAAAAAGAGAGACATGAAGTGAGACAATAAAGGAGACTTGAGACTTGATCAGAACCTCTGTCTTGTCTCCATTCTTCGTGTCTCTTGCTAGACCCGGACCCGCAGATAGGAGCAACAGAGCAGGCTGGGACATTTTGGCCCCAAAGCGTGGGGCAGAAGGGTCTGCAACACAGTAGCTCCAAGCGTGGGTCAGAAAGCGAGCCGCAACATTTAAATATCTTTCTCTCTCCCTTCCACGATCTGCCAGGAGCCCACTTATCACTTCCCACGAACTGCGACATCCTAACTACTTAAGTTAACAGATCATGAGGGCTTCAGACTCAACAAAGTCAGGGAGCCGCCCCGGAGTCCCACTGCCTGAATGACTGTCTAGGACCAGTTTCTACATTTCTCTAGGTTCAGTGCATGCCACAGAATTCATGTTAGTAACCTTTAATCTAAAATTTATTTAGAGGCATTATCAAATCACTGAGCTAGCCCTGCAGAAATGCCTAAGAGGACAGTGTAGAACTTGCCCATCTAGTCCACTGTCGATCAGGACATTTTCAGGGAGGCTGAAGCCTACACAATACAACTTGTTATGATTTAGGTGCTTATGTAATTTAAATTTTTTATGTTAAAATAATAATCCCAGGACGAGGTGGTGGTGGCCCAGACCTTTAATTCAAGCACTTGGGAGGCAGAGGCAGGCGGATTTCTGAGTTTGAGGCCTTCCTGGTCTACAGAGTGAGTTCCAGGACAGCCAGGACTACACAGAGAAACCCTGTCTCGAAAAAGAAAACTTACTCCCAGGCTGGTGCTGTGCTCAGGAGTTAAGACCACACACATGCTGCTCTTTAAACAGCCTGACTTCCTTCCTGGCACCCTGTTCCTCAACAGCTCACTTCTGCCTGCCACTCCAGATCCAGGACACTGATGCCATCTTCTGGCTGAAAGCTTACATCCAGAATCACAAGTTAGAGGAAAAGGTGGGAGCGGGGAGAAGGAGAGGACTGGGTCTGGCATGAGCTTTTGAAACCTCGAAGTCCATACCCAGAGGCACAGGCCACACCTTCTAATCCTGTCCAGGCAGTTCTACCAATTAGGGACCAAGTATTCAAGCATGATCCTATAGGGGCCACTGTAGTAGTATATTGTTTAATAAAGCCCGTGGTGGGTTCCACACTACCTGTCCCACGTTCTGCAATTCCTGAATGAAAGATACATATCTTGTCTTTATGTTTTGATATGTCTTAATCAGCTCAGTGGTTGGGCCACTTCCTAATCTCCATGTGGTTAATCCACCACCCACCAATAATCTTGAGTTATTACTAAATAAATCTTATATTCCATCTTGGCTGCCCTGAACCCAGTCAGGCAGCTCTCCACACACACACACCCCGACTCATACATGGGGGCTACACTCTGTCCCTGTCCCGTGCTCTCTCAGGCATAGCATCTCCTCTCCTCCACCTCTCTCAGCATGGCAGATCTCCTTCCCTCTTTCCTCTCTGTCCCAGGAATCCTGAAAGTCCTGTCTCTGTTTATCTTGTCAAGCCATTGGGCATTCTCAACGAAACTACCATACCAGGTAATCTAATGTGAGAACTCCTTCACTCACTCAGCAGCACCCCACTCAGCGCCAGTTTGGGTGACCTCTAGCCCCAGATAAAATCATCATAAATGGACCTGTAAGATTCAAGAAAGCATGGGAAATTTATTCAGTGAAGACTCCCCGGTATGAACAAAGTTTGGTGGTGCACGGCATCAGCCCAGCACTGGCTGGGTCAGGAGAAGAGCAAGTGTAAGGCCAGCCTGACCTATGTAATAAAACCCTGTGCCAAGACAAAAGGAGTTCAAGAGATGGCTTCGTGGTTAAGAGCACTTGCTGCTCTTGCAGTAGACCTGAGTTTAGTTTCCAGAATCTACACGAAATGGTTTATAATAACCATAACTCTGGCTCCAGGGGATCTGTTTGATGGTACAGGGTTGAGGTAAGGTAATGAACAGCAGAGGGTAACCCAAGGAGTTCTGATCTTGAGTAGCCAAACAGATATTCCTTGTCTTGATCGTTGGACCCGAGCGATAAATCTCTAGTCCGTTAGAAGTACATTCCTGAAGTGAAGAGTCATTGCAGAAGGAGAGGCAGAGTAAATCAAAGTCAAATCATGAAGAAGTTCTGAGGCAACAAGAAGTTTATGGATAAACAGAAAAAGGAAAATGGAGTTGGAGAGGTAGAGACAGCCCAGAAGGCACAGGACAGACTGGAGGAGTCGTTTTCTCTGTACCTTCTGGCTTTAGTCTCTGGGTTTCCAAGCCATTTTTCTGAAGTAATTGCCTGTGAATTGAAATATCCTCTCCTGACAGAAGGGTGGCTCATAAAGCTGAAGGAAGTGCTCAAACTTGGAAGATCCCAGTGCTCAGAGTTATGCAATTCTCAAGGTCCCTCCCCAAGGTTATATGAGCAGTAAGCGGCTGCTGAAGAAGAGGAGGCTAACCAGTAGAGCTTCCGGCACACTGGGCAAAGAACTCCAAGAATTCAATTTCAAGAGTCATTCACCACACTGAAGACAGCCTTGTGCTGACACAACAGCTGTATTTGAGTAGCCCATGCTCCTGTAAGCAGCCCCTCACCCACTCCCCAGTAAACTCACTGCTTCACTAAGCTAGACTTCAGTGGATTCCTTCCTTTGGTCCACCATCGGTGTGCTATCTGAGATAAAGACACTTGTCCATGCTTCCCCAGGGAAAGACACACAAGTGCCATACATCCTTCAAAACTGAAAATCAAAAGACAGCTTTCCTAATATTTAACACTATCAGAACTCTTAGCTTAAGAAGTTATCTGCTCCCAAAAGGAAGATACCACGGGAAGGGTGAAACTAGGAAATGTTGATTATGTGGAATCAGAAGTAATGACCTCAAATCCCATATCACTCTGCTTCCTTGCACAGTTAAGCAACTGCTTTACCCTCTACTGACTCTACTTTCTTGTCTCTGAAATGGGATCTGTTCCATTCATTTCCTAAAGGATCCCATGAGATCTCAAATTTAAAAGGTGTTTTTAAGTTAACATTTTAACTGTGCTAAAGGATGAGGCGCACACACAGCAAACACTCAGCAAGTACCCTGAGCTTGGTGGTAGTACCTGGAGAAGACTGATCTACAGATGGAGCTCCTGGGTCAGTGCACGCTGTTGGGAGGATGCAGAAAGCAGAGTGAACATGTAGAAGGCTGTTCTCCTGCCCTGCATCTGAGAAGCCCCTTTGAGTGACACCTCTTCATCCCTAAGCTGCTCTCATCCCTAAGCTACTCCAGACCAGCAGTGTCCACATCATCTGGGAACTTGGTAAAAAAAAAAAAAAAAAAAAAATTAGATGATTTGCCTCCAAACTTCTGTATTAGTCATCTACCATCTACTGCTGGGTAAAAACTGACTCCCTAAACTGGGTAGCCTAAAAGTGTTTTAATCTCATAATTGCCATGGGATGGTGTATTCCTTATTGTTCTGTTGCTGTGAAGATACACCATGACCAAGACAATTCTTATTTAAAAAAAAAAAAAAGCAGAAAAAAAAAGACCGAATTTAGTTGGGGCTAGCTTACAGTTTCAGGGAGTCAGTCTGCCAGTCCGTGTACTGGACACTATCTGCAGAGAACTGCAGAGCTCTGGCCCAATCGAGTGGCCAAAAAGTTGCACTTTTCCAAGAGGAGAGGGGAGTCAGCTCTGAAATAGGGAAAATCTACTCATGAGCTAATGGGCGGGACATTAAGCAGAGCTGGCAGTGGGGCTTCCGGCTAGGAGCCAAGGTCAGGAAGTGACCTTGGTAGGCTCGGGCAGCAGTGAAAGCTTTGGGAGAGTGCTCTCTTTCCCAAAAAGTGTTACGGTGCTTATATGACAGATGATCTCAGACAATCTTTGATGAAGTAACTCTCGAAACTTTATTCCTTGTGGACAAGGTCTTATAAACATTTGGGGATGGGTTGGGGTCTTAAAGCAGATGCTTTCTACTGGCTTGGTCTGAGATGTTAGGGATGCTTCATCTGCATTTGGGGTATCCTCAGGGTGCTGCCCTTATATGATTGTCACTGTCCTCTCCATGGCTGCCATGGTCAAGTGACAGGGCCAAGGTCAGGAGTAGGTGAAATGCCTACTGTCCTCAGGTCTGAGGGTACTGGGTTTCTGAACCCACTCAACCTTACGAAGTTTCCTGGCACAGTCGACTGCCTCACATTAGTCCATCATGGCAGAAAGCAGACAGGCACGGTGCTGGAGTCAGTAGCTAAGAGCTTTACATCTTGACCCATAGGCAGTAGGTAGGGAGAGAGACTAAGCCTGATGTGAGCTTTTGGAACATCAAAGCTCCTTCCAGTGATACACCTCCTCCATGTCTACACTTCCTAATCCTGTCCAAACAGTTCATCGGCTGAGGACTAAGCATGCAAATCTATGAGCCTATGGCGGCAATTTTCATTCAAACTACCCCAGGTGAAGATCTAAGCTTGACTTCACAGGATGCCCGTAGTTCAGCTCCTACCACATGGCAGCAGTCACAGTATGTACCAGTGGTCATCTCAAGGACAAAGCTCATTAGCATGGCTGATGCCAGGCCACTTACAGAGTAATTCACAACAGACAGCTGGCGTTCCTCAAAGAAACAGCATCAGAATCGTGATCTGTGTTACTTAGTCTTGGAAGTGACATTCAACCACTTTTACCATGTCCTATCTGTTAACCGTAAACCACTAGGTTCCACCCACGCTCAAGGACGTGAGCACCAGAAGGAATGATCAGAGGCCATTACAGGAGCTGCCTGCCAGACCTACTGAATCAAAAACTCATCAGCGGGACCCAGACATCTGTTATAACACGGTCTCCAAGTGACTGGTGCACAGTAAATTTAAAACCCACTGGACTATAAAGAAGGTACAAGGTTCTCCGTAGCTTTCTCAGTGGAATCCTTCCTAAGTGGGTAAAATGTTTTGCTCCCACAATCATATACCTCAGTATAGGTAGAGACCCGCTATCCATCCCATCAATGCCACACATATTTGTTCCATATTAGAGACTAGGGATGGAAACATTGAAAAACAAATGCATCCTGGTACCAAGACCCGCAGTACAGACATAGAATATTTAGAGAACTTACATTTGTGTTAGCATCAGGTACCACTGATGAGTGGTTGGCATACAGCTGCTACTGTAATTTTTTAAAGTATTTTTAAATACCACTCATTTAGCCTTCCCAAGAAGTCAGAAGAACATTCCATTCTCCTCATTAGATGAATGTGAATTTTATTGATTAGTTTTAATGGTCATCTTGCCACAATCTAGACTCACCTGGAAAGGGAGTCTCAGTGAGGGGATCTGTATATCAAATTGGTCTATGGACATGTTAATAGAGGACTGTCTTGATTATATGAATCAAGATGAGAAGACCTGCCAACTGTGGGCAGCACCAATCCCTATCAAGAGGATCCTGAACTGTGTAAGAGTAGAGAAATTGAGCTAATCACAAGCACGCATGCATTATTTCTTTGTTCTCCATTCCTAATTATGAATGTGTGTGTGTGTGTGTGTGAGTGTGTGTGTGAGTATGTGTGTGTGTGTGCGTGTGTGCCAACTAGTTTTATGTTAACTTGATAAAAGCTAGAGCCATTGGAGAGGAGAGAGTTTCAATTAGAAAAATTCCAAAATCTTCAAATTCAATTGAGAAAATCCACAAGCTTGGGCTGTTGTCAAGCCTACATTTTCTTAGTGATTAACAGTGGAGGGCTCGGCCTGTTATGGGTGGTACCAGACCTGGGCTGTTTCTATAATACAGCAAGGCAGAACAGAGCAGTAAACAACTTTTCTCCATGGCCTCTGCATCAGCTCCTGCTTGCAGCTTCCTGCCCTGTTTGATTTCCTGTCCTGATTTCCTTCAGTGATGAACAGTGATGTGGAAGCATAAGCCAAATAAAGCCCTTTCTTCCTGGGCTGGCGAGACGGCTCAGTGATTAAGAGCACTTGCTGCTGTTCTAGAGAATCTGAGTTAGGTTCCCAGAACCCATATCTGGTGGCTCACACCACTTCTAACTCCAACTTCAGGAATTCTGACAAGTTAATACCAATACATACATACATACATACATACATACATACATACATACATACACACACACACACACACACACACACACATACATACATACACACACACATATATACAAATACTAGAGTGCATATTTAAAAAAAAAACAAAATAATCTCAAATAAAACAGCAGAAAAAAATCTTTATAAATAAATATGTAACCTTTTCTTCCCAAGTTGGTTTTGGTGTTTCATCACAGACAGAAAATGATACCAGTAGTTGGGTTTCAATGTGAAAGACCTGACCATATTGTTTTTAGGGGGATTGTGGAAGGATTTTGGAAATTTGGGCTTTAAAAAAAGCTATTGTGTGTTCAAAGTTTGGTGAGCTGTTCTGTGGGAGCTTGGAAGATAATGCCAAGATCAGTGTAGATGGGGCAGGACTGGCTTACAAAGTTCAGGGGAAGTTTAAAGTCTCTCTTGGGACCCTTCTCAATTTTTAGTTGAAACTCTCTAGTTGTGGTCATCTGGGACTAAACAGTCAGCTTTAGGTTAATAAGAGACTAGCACCACAGAAGTGAAAACTTTGGGACGACGAACACTGGTCAGCTGGAGCTGAGAAGTGAGTGTGACTGAGAACACCATCCCTAAAAGGGAATCTTCCAGGAGGGCTTTCCTCAAAGTCAGTACATAGAAGCCAAGTTACAGAGTCAGCCAAGGATGTGCCTCATGCTGGCTGCTGAACGTGGTCGTGCGTAAGAACCCCCCAGGTAGCACTAGTTCTGGAAGCATGAAGGGATCGTAATGAGCAGCCGAGACCTGGCACTGTGAGACTCAGGAGAGGCCATTGGTGAAGGTGTCGCATCACTAGCAGTTGAAGCCCCAGGATTAAAGGGGTCATGGAGAATATTTGAGGCTTAACACAACGAAAAGAGCCCAGAAGAGGCTATTGAAAGTAGAGACCAGTTGCATCAGAAGACCCCAGAATTTGGGAGATGCCAGTAACACAGAATGACCACCGAGAACGGTAGCAGTTCTGGAGTGAAGCAGACCTACTACGCTTAGAGGAGAAGTTGTGTGTCTTGCAGAGGGCAGAGCCTGAGAAGTGGCCCAGGCCCTTTGGAGGAGAGCAGAAGATCGTGAGTGAATCACAGATCTTATACTGTTGAAGTTTGGTTTTGCTCTGATGATTATAACTGTGCCCTAACTCCTCCATCTAGAAATAAGAAAGGATTTAACTTAATTTTGGTTTTATAGAAGCCCACAATTGAAAGCCTTTTGATTTTAAGAGTTTGAATTTTTTTCTTTTAGAGACTAAACTTTGAATGAGTAAGACTGTGGGACTTCGTAAGTTTGTAAAACGTTTTATATTATGATGTGTATACCAATGTGTGATCTTGGGGACGAAGAAGAAAGGAAAGACTGTGGCTGAACAGTGATGTTTGTGTGTCCAGTTGACAAGGGGTTAGTTGTGCTGGCTAGTTTTACAGTCTGCTCCCCCAAGCTCCTGTCCTAGTGACTTCCCTGCTATGGTGAACTGCAACCTGGAACTGTGAGGAAAATACATGCTTTCTCCTCTAAGTCTCTTCATCGAGGTATATATAACAGAAATAATAATGATGAAACTAAGACAAGATGTTGAGGCTTGGGGGCTGAGTGACTTAGCCAGGGTCACACAGATCACATATATAATGTGGTTGGGAGTCATGCTGAGCTTCTAGATCTGATGAAAAACTAAGTATGTGCTAGAATCCTATACCCAAAGGAGCAAGGCAACATAAAATGACACTTTATGACTATGTCTATGTTTCTCCTGATGGTATTTCCCTCCTGAACACACCAAATAGTCAAGTCCTAAATCACACGAGCCACAGCAGCTGGGGACCTTGAAAGTTCTACTTGGTCTTTAGACAACAGCAAGAGTTCAGAGAATAAAGAACAAAACCTTCAGCCTCTCCCCCAAACCCCACTTCTCTTTGGTAGTTTCCAAACCACAGGACACTATAACGTGGGTAGTCACGATAAGGTAATCATTTAGCAAATATATAAACATATTTTCCAAACTAATTCTCAAACTGCTAAAAATGTCATTAAAATTACAGTGCCCTTGGTAAACTGCGGTATGATCTAAAAAGGCATGTAGACTGGAGATATAGTTGCCAATTAGGCAGATACATATATTGGTTTTATGAAATAAGTATCTCATTTACTTGTCTTGCGGTATTGAAGTAGGAAGAGGCTTTGGGGCTCCTCCAATAGTTTAGGCTAATTATCTGGTCACTATAACAACCTCCCAGAGATTACGATCTATAAAAACAGAACTATTTCAGAGAATTTCAGAGACAGGTGTGTACAGAAAATGGTTGAGCCTATGAGCCTTATCTTAAATATTCTCCTGCTTGATGTATCATATAAGAATGGATAGATGTGTCTACACATATATAATCTCCAGAGATATGCACATACCATGTGCTGAGTACCATAGCCACACATTGAGCCTGTTCCTCCATGTAATAAGGTCTGAGGTTAGCAACTAGCCTATTCCTGTAAATGGAGATAGAGTCTATGAGGGAGGGGAGGAGGGAGCATAGCCTCTGCAAGTGGGTTTCTCCCAGTGTGCGGTTGGTCTTTACAAACATAGGAAATGGGGTGGGATTTGGCTATGGTAATATGCAAGAGGAAATGATTCTCCTGGGGTCCTAGGAGCGAAGTGTAAGTGATAACTGCCATGAAGTAGATGGAGTAACTAATAGCTCAAAGAGAAGAAAACAAAAGTAGGGTCAGCATCCATTTCTTTTTAAGACTATGTGCATGTGTGTGTGAACACCTGTGTGACTTTACATACACCGTGTGCATGCAAGTGCCCGCATTGGCCAAAAGAGGGCGTCCGATCTGCTGGCACTGAAACCAGCTGTGATTAGAAACAGCCCAACATGAGCACTGGAAATCAAACTCAGGTCCTCTGCAAGATCAGTAAGTGTTCTTAAGGGAGTAAGGCAATCTCTCCAGCCCCTCACGTCTTTCAAAAGAAAACACATTGAGAGGGAGATGCATCGGCTAACTTGATCTCAGGATAGAGGTTCAGCAGATTAACCTTGAGTGTCCCTCCATGGGAGCGAGCTGGAGAGTTTACAGGTATAAATAAATTAGACAGAACTTGGATCAATCACGTCTGCTCTCCCCCTTTTCTCCTTCACTAGGATCTGAAAGCATCTCTGGGTAGGGAGTTTGCTTGGTGACCTCCAAGAAGTGTCTGCATCAGAATGATGCATGTAGCTTTGCCCAGAACAGCCCTAACCAGCGTTGTCCCAGTTGCCTGAGTTACAATCAAGATTTCCAGAGCTTCAGGTGACTCCTTCCACTGTGAATTAACTTTATAGGTTATAATTTCCTAGTACAAGGTGAGGTTTTTTTTTTTTTAAGTCTTTAATAAAATGTTCTGATGTGACTTGTTTTTGTGACTACTCCAACAGTTTTTGGTTTATGACCGGAGGTGACCGGAGGCCCTATACCCTTATGTGTCACTTCTTCCCTATTAGATAAAACAGAAATATAAGGTAATTTGGACTGTATTAGGGACATAAAGATTCTCAGAAACCATACCTTAGAGACATCATCAAAATGAAGAATGCAAAAGGAAATGATTTTTCTGGAGTTTGGCTTCTTATTTTTGAACTTTGTGCATAAAACAATTCCTTCGAGTCCTGCCAAGTGAAGTCTAAAAAGGGCCATATTCCTTCAATATTTATCAAACTTGATGGGGGTGTACGGCATGACTCTAGGCGCCACACAGACATAAAATGCATGCTGTGCCCTTCAGTAATATACAGTCTGCTTGTGAAGCACAAGGCAGTTACAGGAAAGATAAATGGTAAGACCAAGCAAACTCCATGAGGGACAGATAATTCCAGCACAGGAGGTCAAGTGCAGAGAACTGTCCCTAAAAGCTTTGGGGCAGGCAGGTGACTTACAGAGTACAGTTGAAAAACAGGAGTGACTTAGGCGTGTGAGGAGATGGGTTTTCCAGCAGGTGTGCAGTCAAGGGGAGGAGAACGCATTCGTGGTTTATTCTAGGGCTTGGCCAACTGTAACATCAGTTGTTGGCGATTAAGGATGATTCTCATGGGGTGCTTGCATGAACCCAGCATTTCTTTGACCTTACCCATTGCCGGAGCCCTCTCACCAGCAAGTAACTTGTGATGGGGGACTTGTGATGGGGACACACTCAGCAAAAGCACTGGTTCACCTTCCCTAGCTGCCTAGAATTTCCACAGCACCAACCCAACTACATGGCAGAGAGACCCTCAACTCCCTGTGACAAAAGTAATATTCTCAAATATTGAAACATGAATTCCAGTGCTAAGATACCTCCCTTGCCACATCAGAATACTAATGAGCTACAAAGTTATTAAAGCTTAGACTCATTGATTTGAATAAAAGTCACTCCCCTTCATCCTGCCCATTCAATTTTCCATTAGGTTATGGAAGCCTAACCAGGCTTTGGGTCATTATCAATTTCAAATCTCCATCCAAATCAAACAGAGCTGATGTCAGAGATGCCATAACTGTAGAGCTTTGATGAAATTCATCTCTCTCTCTCTCTCTCTCTCTCTCTCTCTCTCTCTCTCTTTCTCTCTTTCTCTGTGTGTCTTTTTCTCTCTGTCTCTCTGTGTCTCTCTGTGTCTCTGTCTGTCTCTCTCATGTGTGCACGGGTATATATGTATGTACATGTGGGGCATGGTGTGTGTGTGTGTGTGTGTGTGTGTGTGTGTGTGTAAACTTGGATATTGCTATTCAAGAGCTGTTCACCTTGTTTTCTGGAGCCAGCTCTCTTATTCAGCCAGAAATTCATCCATCAGGCTAAGCTGTCTAGAGAGCCCTGGGGACCCACTGTCTCCCCTTCCCCAGTGTGCACACCATGCCTAGCTTCTTTTCATGGGTTCTCTTCTGGGTATCAAACTCAGGTCCCCATGTTTGTACAGCAAATGCTTTCCAGCAGAGCTGTGGTCTCCTTGGCAGGGTTCTTCCTAAGGTGAGAATGATCATGGGTTTTTTTTCCTAAATCTGCCATGACCTCCAGAGCTGAACTGACCGTCTCAGTCATCTGTGCTCGCCTCATTAGAGAGAACAGTTGTGCTCTGAGCCACTAAAACAAAACACAAGGCCCTGATTCCCATGCTGCCCCAATCTGGACTCTCTCCTGGCCTGAGCACTCGCTCTGACTGTGCTTTGCTCTCGGGCCAAATTACCCCACTTGTAGAACACGGGGAATTTCAGGAGCGGGGTCCCCTGTGTGCTTCCCACATTTGGATCACTTGTCTGTGGCCCATGACATCCTCAAGAATGCTGGGCTACTTATGCTTCTCCCTTCACATTTGCTCCCCTTTTAATGACAGGCTCACGTGCCTTCCTTGTTCCCCTTGCCAAGTGAGGCATGGGGCTAGGGACTGGGAGAAGTGACCTCAGGTCAAATTTTGTTTTTTTTCTGCCAACCCAATTATGACTTTTGACTTCAGTTTCTTGTGTCTTCATGGAGACATGAGGCTAGGACAATCTTCAGATCACTCTTCTACCAACAGGGACAAAAAAAAAAAAAACAACAAAAAAAAAAAACAAAAAAAAAACAAAAAAAAAAACATCTGAGAACAGCAACAGGAGAATTGTGTCTTTGGCCAGTGTTACCCAGCTGTGAGCTTCAGGTAACAATCCCATTCTGCTTCTGAGTTCTGAGAAAAACACTCCTTTCTGGAGGAACCAGCCTGGGAATAGCCTGGAACCACAGTCCACCAGAACTATGAAAATCAATAAAAGATGAACTCTGAAGCTACTGAATTGGCCCAACATCCTGACCCACCCCTCTCTGTCAACCCCCTTCTCCCATAAAAAGCAGATGTCTACCACACACTTCCCGGGAGCCATTGGGTATTGTTCCAAACATAGCTTGTATCCTGCCTCTGCTGATGCTTAAGACATAATTTCGCCCCAAAGTGACCAGCTGCTACCCTGGACAAATGTGAGTCAGAGAATGAAATCCTGTTTCTAATTGGTCATCTGAACCCATTCTCTATCCTTGCCATGACTCTGTGCCCCTGAGAGACAGTCCTATGCATGGCATCAAATGGGCCTGTACATTCTCTGCTTTCTGTAGGGTTCAGTCGGCCCTCCTATCAGGACATACAAGAGGAGGGTGGGTTAGTTAGGGTATGTGTCCTCCTCCATCCATGTCAGGGTTTGACCTGGGCAGTGGTTGTGTTCCTTGGTGTAGGCCACCACTCCTTTCCGTGACCTCACACACAGCAGTGGCCTCAGCACCTTCACAGACAGCTTGTATCAGTTGTCAATTAAGGACTGAAGGTAGTAAAAGCTTCTCACGGAAGCTGACTTAAGGGTCTTATTTAAGTATTAAAACACCAATGGTATTAAGAAACCACTGTCTACCTACTGTGACAACTTGGGGTGCTACAAACTAAAGGGGCTCCCAAAGCAAAGTTCAAAGGACAACCAACAGTTAAATGTGTAAAAGATAAAATCTTAATTAATGAACTACCCAGGAGAGAGAGTTCTAATAGAAGATTTCACAACCAAGTGAGAACTCAGGATTCCAAAGAAACAAACTCAATCATAAAGTCAGAGGCCCTCCAAGGGACCATCCACAGGGAATCATTCTTTCTAAGTGGCCAGAGTGATAGAGTAGAGTACAGGGACACATTAAACTGATTCCCAGGCACAACTGGCCTTCTCCAAGAGCTCAATGTTAATATAAATTCTTCGGAGAAGACTTGTAGTCAAGCACTGTAACCCTGGAGCCCAGAATCACCAGACCCAAAAGAAGAGACCAGAAGTTCAAAATGGGCATTTCCAGTTAAACTTTTAGTACATTTACTCATTTTCACCCCTCCCAAACCTCTCATAGTTCTGAAACAGAGTCTCATGTAGCACAGAATGTAGCTGAGAATCATCTCAAACTCCTGATCCTCTTGCTTCCAACTCCCAAAGGGCTAGACAGCAGGAAGTCTAT
This sequence comes from Rhabdomys pumilio, assembly GCA_030674055.1. Classification (NCBI taxonomy): domain Eukaryota; kingdom Metazoa; phylum Chordata; class Mammalia; order Rodentia; family Muridae; genus Rhabdomys; species Rhabdomys pumilio. The sequence goes on along the minus strand of JANHMN010000008.1, from coordinate 11,362,962 downwards.
TAATTTCCCAGCCTTCTCTTCCTGAGAGAAAAGTCAAGTCCTCCCTGGCATCTCAGTACCAATACTGAAGCAGCGGGAGTGTGGTGCACTCCCCTTCCATGGGGACTGAGGCTCCTTTGTCCTACCCTCATGTCCTTGATGTAGTCCCCTCTTCTAGTTGGCTGACCCTAAATTGTTTCATAACACTTTGGTTTCAGAGTTGAGTCACCCCAGCAAATTAGTCTGAAGGGAGTTACAGAAATCTCCAACCCAAAACCAAGCCAAGTGCAGGCAGTATGGTGATGCCAGGATTTGCCGCTGGTTTGTGAGATGGGAGGGAGCACTCTATGAGGTGGCGATCCTTACCTGAGGGGTCCCTAGTTAACACAGGCAGGTGGGGTGAGAATTGAACCAAACTCTTGGACACAGCAGTCGGTTCTGGGGAGCTGGTGTGAAGATGTTAACTCTAAAGGGAGTGAGGAGGTCAGGGAAGCAGGGTAAGAGTCCTGCCCATTAGTACGTCAGAAGATCTCCCAGGAGCCTCCTGAGACGGTGACTACTTAGACATTGCCAAAGGCTGTTGATGTGTTTCACTTTCAAGACCAGGACCCCCTGAGGACCAAGACACAAGCAAGTGCTGCAGGCTCTTCAGGGGTTAAAAAAAAATGTGATTTTCTGAGCTGGCAGCAGCTGAAGTAGTGACCACACAGAGCTACTTACACTGGGAGTTTGGGCTGAGGAGGGGAAGCTTGCATGCCAGCCTATGGGGGAAGCACTGTGGTGAACCTGGAGGGCAAAGTTCCCTGGCATATCTCAGTTCGTCTCTGTGACTATGGTGTAACCAAGGAAAAGTAGACCTGAGCTGTCACCCTGAGCACATCTGTTGTTTCTCTTGGCAAAATCTACTGCGCCTCAGTGTCAAGAATGAGCTGTGGCAGAGGCCTTCTCACTGCCGTGAGGTGTAGACAGCTGGGTACCACGACCATAAGAATGTGGTGGAGAGACAGAAGAGGAAGAGAAGCAGAATGGTTTTGTGCACTATGAAGAGATGCAATGGCAGTGAGGAACAGGCTGATGTGAGAGCCCTCTGCGGTCTTGGCCCATGCTGCTGCTGTGGACCATGTCTGGATTCAAGGCCCTACTACAGCCAGGGTCTGTGTTGATGTCCATAGGCCATGTTACCATCAAAGGCCATGAAGACATCCGTGATCTGAGCTACCACCTGAAGCCATGTTGATGTCAGAGGGCCATGCTGAGCTTGAGCTGGGCCCACCGCTTGCCTGGGCAGTGCAGGAAAGCTGGCCCAGGTGGCATGGTCAAGGGAGAGCTGGCCCCCATGGCATGGGAGAGCTGGCTGGCTGGACAACTCAGCTACTACCCAGGCTCAGATCCACTCCCAACACTGGCTCCATCTATGAGTTGGAGCACTTGACGGGGCCAGGCCTGCAGAAGAAAAGCCACAGGGTCTCTATGACTTAGGACAACAGCAGGATATCCCAGAGGACTCTTAGTGAGGGTCCAGTATTGATGGTGTAGCAGGAGCCAGAGGCTTTGACCTAGACCAACAACTCTCGATAATGAACACTTGCACGTAAAGCTGTTTGGGGAAAAGGGAATAGTTTCCGATGTCACTACAATGAACAGGCACGTGATGTGGAGGCAGGAAAAGCAGAGGTGCAGGTGAACTCACAGCAGAACTGGAGAGCTGACAGCTGTGACAGGTTCGAGAAAAGATTTCCATAGATAGAGGAGAGCAGGTTGTTGCCCAGAGGTCAGCAAGATTTTTTTTATTTTATTTTATGGGGGAGGCATTACAAGGGTAGAGGGCAGATATGGAAGGACTGGGAAATTAGTGGGATTAGGGTGCATGGTGTGAAATTCCCAAAGAATCAATAATTAAAAAAAAAAAAAAAAAGAATGAGTTGTAGGAGCCTATAGGCAGCTCACAACTGCCTGTAACTCCAGCTAGCTCCAGGTGACCAATGCCCTCTTCTGCCCTCTGGGGGCGTCTGCACTTACATGCACAAACCCACATACAAATAAAAATATATCTTTAACAATAAAAAAAGTGGAGTTGTACAAAATTCAGAATGGGACTGTGTTCTATTAAGGACTGGAGATGGCCCCTAGGAGATGAAATATAGTCAGGATGTGCCAGTCAGGGCAGAACTGTAACCCCAGGTCTGACGTGGAACCATAAGGAATCAAGGTCAGTCTAGAGGTGGGCTGGAGAGATGGCTCAGTGGTTAAGAGCACTGACTGTTCTTCCAGAGGTCCGAAGTTCAATTCCCAGCAACCACATGGTGGCTCACAACCATCTGTAATAGGATCCAATGCCCTCTTCTGGTGTGTCTGTGTCAGCATATTCATATACATTAAATAAGCAAACAATTAAGTGGTTTTTTTTTCAGTCAGTCTTGGCTTCTACCTCATGCTTTTTAGAAACATCAATTTCAGGGTGATGTAAGCTAAATGTGTGTCTCTTAAATGATAAGGTTTGTGAAAAAACAAGACCATTACTGTCTTACACATGAATGTCTTGAATGCCCCCATGTTACACATGGGGCAGAAACACAGTTCTCAGGATGAAAATGAAGTTTAAAAAAAAAAAAAAGATTCTTACTTTTTATTTAAAAAACCTCAGCCCACTAAAAAACACTGTTAAGGTTGGATCATCCTAGTTACTGCTTGTAATCCCTGAACTTAGAGTTGAGGCAGGAGGTCTGCCACTAGCTCAATGCCAGCCTGGGCTATATGGTAAGTTTTAGGCCCTACCTGGGCTACAGAGCAAACCTGTTTCAGCCTACACTGTCATCTCTGCTAGCTGGTGTCCTGTGGGATGAGTCGCTGTGTTCAGGGTGATGAAATGTATGCATAAAGAAATGGTCCCCTCGGCAGAGGTTCTGGCTAGTCAACAAAAGGATGGACTGGGTATTAAGACTATCTTGTACCTCACTGGTACAAATAGGAATAATTATGCTCTAACTGTATTCTGAGAGAAAAGCTTTATTTTAACAGGAAGGGTAATATGTAGGAGGAACTAAGGGGAAAGGAGCACCGAGAGGAAAAGATGGAGTAAGGAGAGGAGGAGATGAAGTAGATGAGAAGCTTGGTAATGAGAGAGAAAAGGAGAGAGAAAGAGAGAGGGGGCATGGAGGCAGAAGTTCATGTGTCTCCACTAGTCAAAGATAGGTTGGGTATTAGGTTACACTTCTGATTGAGCATTACCATACGTATAAAGCCCTTGATTAACATTTAAAAAAAAAATTGTATAAAAGCCAAGTGGAAAAGGGGGGGTACGGGATAGGGGTTTTTGGGGGAGGGGAAATGGGGAAAGGAATTGGCATCTGAAAGGTAAATAAAATATCCAATAAAAAAAATAATTACAAAAAGAAAAAAAGAAAAAAGAAATGGTCCCCTGAATGTTAAAGCTGCTCACAGCACGTTCACTCAGCCTGGGCAGACTCCCAGTCTTCCCAGGCTCCCTGTGCCCTCAGTAGCAGTCCAGGCAGTCATGAACTCAGGTCTCTGTTCCCTTGTCTCCTAAACACCTCAAACCCAGCACTCCTCGCTGCCCTTGTACAGCCAGCTCCCCATCCCCTCCACCTCTTGGGGTGCTTGACTTCCCTTTGCAGACCTTAGGTGCCCTGTCCAAGAAGACTGCACCCAGCCTTCCCTCACAGGCTTCTCCCAACTTTTTAAAGCTATTCTTATTTTCAGGGTAGTTACACAACTTGAGAGTATTTTGTCTTCCCTACTCCAAAATCTAAGTTAGGGTTGGGCATGTCATAATTAGGGACAAATTCCTACCGAAATTTCTAGTTAACAAGCTCTTTTTAAACATGAGGTTTAAAAGCTCTTTTTAAACATGAAAGCCATTGGCTTTCTTGCTTCTTGCAGTGAACGTCCAAATTTCAAGCTAGAACAATAACAAGTCTTCACAATCATGTTCAAATCAAATGATAAATTTATTATCTGTCTCTGTAACACAATAAGTGAAAATAGCTCAATTTAGGACATTTTAAAACTTGCCCAGATTTCCCACATACTGAGAGACTAGTGTCAGACGCCAGGGTTGACAGTCTGGACTGGCTCTCAAGTCTATGAGATTTCTTCCACAGCTTTCAAGAATTCATGTTGTGTCCTTCAAAGCATCTTCCTCTTTTCAAATTCCTTCACAAACAGGAAAGAAGAAAAAAAGAAGAAAAAGTGATTTTCAAACTCTGCGTCACCATTAGGACCTCAACTCTGCACAGGTAAAATGTGTAAGAACAAGGAGCTTGCTTGAAAATCAACTACTTTCAAATCAGCCTTTGCCGGTGTCAATCTAAGCTATAGACAGAGCCTGACTTTTTCCTGTAAAGCCCGAAGCTGTAACAACCAGGGATGCTCTAACAGTCCTCACATCTTCACTGCAGAGCTCCTGCTTGGGGTCGATGGGCATCACTGTTTATCCAAACCTATCATGTTGTGCACCATATGCAAAAGGCCCTTTAATAAGGCAATGAAGACTTTCTCAGAGACTAAAATGATTCATTTAGTATCTGAACAAAATGTTGAGAAGCTTAGAAATGCTTGAAACAAACAAATGCCTTAGACAGAGGAAGAGGCTGCAGCAACAGCCACCGACTGCCACACACTGGAGCAAACCGGTAAGGCTCAGCAGAAAGCATCACAAACACATTTCCACAGCCTGTACTAAGCATTCCTCCTTCAGACCACTAAGGAATGTGCTATTCAAAGCAGATGTGCAAAGGCTCGGTTGAGCAAAGAGTCTGGGTTAGACTCCCCAAGACGAGGGCAAAGTTCACAACAAAGGACACTTTCACTTTTGAAACTGTTCCCATCTAGAAAAATAATTTGTCCCTATTTTCGGCTTAAGACATAGGGTTTTGTTGTTTAAGAAGCAAATGTCATCATGAGCCGTTGTTTTATCTACCTTTTGTTTTGTTTTGTCAAGGTTAAAACTCTCATAGCGTAAAGAGGAGAGCCGTGATACTCAAGAAGACACACTGAGATCACGCAGACTGCAGGAACAATCACCTGAGCGTGCACTACAGTGTCCTATCAGAAAGGAAAAGCAAAGACAGCTGAAGTGCAGCTCCCCTAATTGTGGTATGGACAGCACCACACAGCCACTCAGGGCACAGCCCTGCCCTCCTCAGGCACCCACCCCAGCACCTCTTTACTTCCTGCTTCTTTGCTGAATTGTAGCCCCTCTCTGGAAACAGATGCTTATGGAGTCAGGATGGCTATATCCCAAGGGCTCCCCTGAAAAACCCCAAACATGAAACACAAGGCTATAACCTCCTTCCATATCCCAGGCTGCAAATCAGGGTGCCTGTTACCTCTGAAATGTGTTGCACACCATGCCTTGTCAATGACAAAGGGGCAGATATCTTCCTTTACATCCTTTACAGTAGGGCCTCAGAACAGTAAGCTATGGAGAGAGAAGGAACACAGCTACTGTATGCTCACCTTATACATGGTGGTTCCCAGCTGTGCAGGGGACATGCTGACAACTACCCCTGCACTCTGAAGAGCAGAGATCTTCTCTTTGGCGCCACCTTTTCCTCCAGCGATAATCGCCCCTGCGTGGCCCATCCTCCTGCCAGGAGGAGCAGTTATACCAGCAATAAAGGACACTACAGGCTTGGCTTTTGGACCCTAGAGAGTGAGAGAAAGAGATGTTGTAAAAGCTTGAAGAATACGCCACACACACTAGACCTCACATCTGTGACTGCTGGCAAGCAGTAAGTGGCTTGGGAAGGAAAAGCCCATCACATAACCCAAACACTGGAGTATTCTCCTATGAGACTCAGAGCTCCACACCAACACAGAGGTTACTGAGCAGACACTTCAGCAGCCGGGTATCAGCACCGTCAGCACGCCATAAGCTGTTCCACACACACCCACCTGAACCTTTCTTTCCATAAGTAAAAAGCACATAACATACACCTGAAAACTGTTGTTTTGTGACTTGTGAAAATAGCTTAAGACTCAAGATCAATCAGCTTATTTTACTTCACATCTTGAGTTGTTACTATAATTTGTATCCTTAATAAATGTCCTCAAAGAAAAAGATGAGAAGTGATGGGACACAGGGAAAGACCCAAGACTTGCACTCAATCTCCTACTAAGGATGCAAGTCCATGGACCACGCAGATCACTAACATAGAGCTGGATTTCCTTGAATATGAAATAACATGGATGACAGTCACTATTTTTTCTTACCTTAAAATTCTACACTCTAAGAAAAATGATCAAGGTTGACTTTATTCAACAAGAAACTGCATTCTAGAACATAAACTTATTTACATTTTGACATCAAAAAGTTTTAAAAGCCCCCACAGAGAAAACAATTGTTAAGCTCTGGGCTTGCACTGTAGTTGAGGAAATAGTACCAAATATTATCAAATGCTTACATATCAATCCATCATGAGATGCCACACAGCAATACTTATGGTAGGTTTTACAATGGATCCAAGGAGAACAGGTCTGTAGAAGGCAGAACTCGTGCAGCATGGAAGCCAGAGCTTCCTTCAGCCACTTCTGCCTCCCAACACCCCCCTCCCACCACCACACACACACACACACACACACACACACACACACACACAGACACAGCAGCTCTCGAGTCATCTGGTCTGGGGACCCTGGGGATTTATAAAGTTACTGAGGATCTCAAAGCACTTTTGTTCATATAAATAAGCAAAGTCCATTCGCATATGTAACCTCTGTGTATCAATGCCATGGCACTAAATCCTGAGCTATTTATTCGAAGAAGTAATATCCAATAATACCTACTATATTAAAAATGAAAACTGAGGGCCAGTGAAATGGCTCAGTCACTAAACGCACTTGCCCTGAAGGCCTGATGACCTGAGTGTAGTCTCTGGAATCCATATAAAGATGGAAGGGAAACCCATAAAGTTGTGCAGTGACATCTACATGAGTGCTACAGTATGTGGGGACACACCCACACAGAAAGCCTAAAACCAACTTCTGTAACTATTTATGAATTCACTAAAAAAAAAAAAAAAAAAAAAAAAAAAAAAAAAAAAAAAAAAAAAAACTTTTTAAAATAGTGTCTAAAACATTCTGCTGAGACAAGTAACATTTGACAACTAATTTCTACACCTCTGGCTGCTTAACTTAAAAAATGGCTGATCATTTCTGCCTTTGCAATTGACCTGTTGTGAAAGCTCATTTAGCTGATGTACAAGAAGAAAATCCTGCCTCAGATGGACAGACGGAAAAGGATGACACGCTTTAACTGCCTCCCTGATGCCTGGGACTATTCTCTGATACTACACAAGCCTCTTCAAGTGGCCATCTCAAAGGTCACAAGAATGCTGCAAACTGAGACAGCAGCCATGAACATCTGCCCTTTGTCCTTCTCAAGTCCCCTCATCTGCCTTGGTGGGTCTTTGATCCGCAGTGGTTTTATAACACAGACTGTCAAAGCGGAAAATACCAGTTCACCGGATATGCATATCTTCCACATCGGTGGGTCTTAGCCTTCCTAACGCTGCGACCCTTTAAACCAGTTTCTCACGATGTGGTGACCCCCAAGCATAACGGTATTTTCATTACTACTTCATAACTGTAGTTTTGCTGCTGTCATGAATCATTATGTAAATATTTTTGGTGACGGGATTCTGACTTCTACTCTGCACTTTGCTCAAAATGTTCCTCGCCTTCCTCACACATAAGCAGCCCGGGGAGGAGGAGCAGGGAGAAGGAGGATTGTGAGAAGCCCCAGAGGATGTCAAAAGAGTCTGAGGTCTAACTGGAGGCCCCTGGGAACCTTTACAGAAACATCACGACACTGCAGCTCAGCTCACCAGGACTGCTTCCCTATGTTACCGCCTCACACACACCCAGCTGTGCCAATGGGAAGACAGAGGAGGAAAGCTAAGGAATGTTCAACAGAAACACGAACGCTGTGGGGGGAAGGGAGTGAAGGAAAAGTAAGGAAAGAGACCGGAACTTAGGGAGAGCTGGGTCATATCTTACAACTCCTGTGGAGCTTCCAATCTCCACAGAAGACAGGAACACTCAAAGCCGTCCTTGCAAGTTCCAGAAAGCACGAGTAAGAGAAGGCACACTGCACACCAGGCCTGCAGTGACATTACTGGCACCTTTCACACTGCCGTGGTCTGTGTTTCTCTTCTGGCATTTCATTCATTTACTCCTCAGGTTTTTGGGTTTTTGTTTTGCTTTTTTGCCCCAAATGCTAAGGGGAAGCTATTCCCTCTTTTTATTTGTTATCTTATTGTGTATGAGTGTTTTGCCTGCGTGTATACAGGTTCACTGCATATGTGGCTGGTACCTGTGGAGACCAGAAGAGGCACAAGATCCCCTAGAGCTAGACTTGCAGATGATTGTAAGCTACCATGTGGGTGTGGGAAGCTGAACCCAGGTCTTCTGCAAGAGCAGCAAATGCTCTTAAGCTGTGAGCCACCTCTCCAGTCCCACGTCTCCTCTTGCCTGGCCTCCTCTCCAGTCCCATACCCCGCTGACCTGGCCTCTTAAAGACCACTCCTAACCATCATCAACAGAGAAGGACACTTGACTCAGGCATTGCACATTTCTCTCCTCAGCTCTCAGGCACATTTACCAGAGCACAGCCAGAGTAGGCCTGCTCCCAGCACTGTGGCACCTCACCGCTCAGCTGCCAAACGCCAGCAAAGTTCCCTTAGCTAACTGGCATAGCAATACAACAGCACACCACTCCTTCACATTTTAACTCTAAGGCAGAGGCAACAGGGGAGACTTCCCCAGGAGCATAAAGAAATCTTTTCTGCTTGATCTGTGGTGCTGAGGGCTTTCTACAAGCAAAGACTAAAGCTAACAGGAGGCAAAAATAACAGAGAAAGACAGAAAAGAAAGGTTCTTTAGAGAATCAACTTTGCAAAAGCCAGGAACATTTGTTTCCCTTGGACTCTAGAGCACCAGGGACCGCAGATGTAAGCCTCAAATGAAATCTGGGCTTTGGGCTTCGGGCTTCTGGCCTGAACTCTCTCCGTTCAGCAAGAGGCTAACACTTCAGCTACACAATGTTGGGTGACTCCTGTGGGGAGGGTTCAAAGTGGGAAGCTGGGAACAAATGAACCCAGAAGCTACAGTATTATGAGTATTACAGAATAAAAAGCCTAGATTTAAAGTGAGCGTTCATGTTTTCTTGAGAAATGAAATCTGTGAAAAATAAAGACAACCTCTGAAGCAAGCCCAGTGTCTGTCAGGAGCAGACAGCTGTGGTCTTCCAAACACAGACTTACTGAGTTATGCTCCTTCAGAAATTCAGCAGCGTTTTCTTCAGCGTGACCACCAATTTCACCAATCAGTATGATGCCTTCTGTGCCTGGATCATTCAGGAAGACTTCAAGGCAATCAATAAAATTAGTCCCATTAAAAGGGTCCCCTCCAATGCCTGCAAAGATCAAAGGATGTCACTATCAGTCAAACGTAAGGGTAAAGTGTACAACTTATATTAAGAAATGCTCTAACTGTTTTTATCCTCTGTACCCCTTCTCTTTAACATTTTCAGATGAAGCATTCTTCTTCAACATTCAAACCTCTCAAAATGGCTCTTATTTATGAGACTGGACGCAGGTAAATGGTGACGGGTTGCCCACGCTCACAAACCCAGTCCTCTTCGCATAACCCATAAAACTACTCCACACTAACATGTGTGCCCTGAAAGAAATGGTGCTTGGGGCAGTCAGTGTCTCTTACCACTTGTCCTTGATTCTATTTCTTTCAGCAGATACTTAATAAACCTGCAAACACTGCTCAGAAAGAGAGCTTTTTGCATTATGTGCACCACAGGAAAAGATAAAACAGTGCACAGAGAAATTCTTGACAAGTGTGTGCAGAGAAACTGCTAAGTTTAAAGACACACAGTCAGTAAGCAGCAGGGTGGAAGGCTCCGTGGCCTCCTTCCTGTAGTTGGGAAACGGCAGTGCCTGCACACACGCCTCTCCTCTGAGCACATGACATTTAAGAATGAGAACCTGGACAGCCGTGAGGCAAAGGGTCCCTACTCTCTGCTTGTTGATGTTTTTTGTTTTTACATTATAAACGTATTGGGAATAGAAGTGAATTTTCACTTCTCAACCCATCTTTGAGAAATGAAGCTGAGATCAGGAAACAGCACTGATCAGGACGCAGCCAGGCTCAAGTCCTGTGCTCAGCTTCACGAGGGGCAGACGGCCACTGATGAGTGCCCAACCCTGTGCTACAGCATCACTACCCTCCATCCCATGGGAGGAGTGGAGCCTTGAGAAGATGGAATTGGCAAGTCTGTTTCAAAGCCAGTTCTGAGTTCCTATCACACCAGATCTCACACCTAACACTGTGTCCTGAAAGCGGAAAGGCTCGGTGCGTGTTTTCATTTATTTATTAAATATTCCAGGAGTCTCTTTTATCATGTTTATTACAAAGAGATATTTTTGAAAGGCTTTTAAGATATATTCTGAGGATTTGAAGATTTAAAAAAAAAATGAGAATCTTATCTAGTTTTTGGCAAAAAGAACAAAAAGACAGGTAATTTCAAAATGTAAAGCCTGGCCTGAGTTTTTAAAGTGTCACACAGTCTACCTAGAGAAGCCTCAGGCATGTAGCTGTCTTCAACCTGGACTCTGCCCAGTAAGGTGCACACTGCAGCCTCAGCTAAGAGGAGCACCCGGGGATCCCCAGGGAGAGACAGTGAAGCAAAGAATTCAATAACTATGAAACACAGAAGATAACTGTGATAACACGATGCCCAATTTGAAGTGCCATTTCTTCACAATAAGCAACATCAGGGAAGCTTTGGGCATAGCGCCCGCCTTTCTGGTCACCTGCCGTACAATGTGCACTCTTAACCTAGAATCAAATCTTGAGAAACAGAAAGTGCCGCTCCAGCAAATTAACCATGAGACCATAGCACCTTCCCACTAAAAGCCATCTGGTGTCCCTGTCACTGTAGCATTCCATGAGAATGCTACGCTCCCATAAAACACTCTAGCCAAGCACTCACCAATACACAAGGACTGCCCCAATCCAACTTGGGTTGTTTGGTGAACTGCTTCGTAAGTCAGAGTACCAGACCTGGAGACGATACCTTAAAAGGAAGAGAGTGAAAACTATCAGACTGGGGGTGGGATACCGCCAGATGGGGATAACATTAACTAACACGAGACTGTATACAATTTCCATCATGGTTTGCCACTTAGATCAACAGTAGCTTCAAATGAAGAGGAAGTATGTCATTAGTTAGGGTGTTTTATGACTTTGAAACCAATGCCAAGACAAAGACACACACACACACACAAAAAAAAAAAACCTTAAAACCTCTCTTCCAAATTTTTCAGAGAGAATAATATCATTATGACCTTGGTAGGCATTGCCTAAGGCAATGGAACAGACTGGTTAGGTACCCATCACTAAACCACGAATAAACAGAATTACTGTATGCAGCAATACTGTCTACTCTCCTGCAACTACTTTTCTAAGAATTTTCACACTATTCAGTGTAAAATTCAGCCAGTTTCCCACTTAACTTCCTTACTGCATCAAGCCTGTGGTGAGAACACCTAACTTCACAACCAAGATCTATGGGAAAAGAGCAGCAGACCTGACCCTGACCTGACCCTGACCTGACCCTGACCTGACCCTGACCTGCCCCTGCCCTGCCCTGCCCAAAGGCAGCGAGTCCCTGGCAGCAATCCATGCAGTACTTACCGTACAACAGACACATGATGCAGGCAGAGATTCCTAATTCTACACAAGCATAACTAACTTTACTTGTTACAAAATATTAAAAATCTTAAATGTTAATTAAAACACATCAGAGCATGACTGAAGCTTGGACAGCTCTGGCATGTTCACGGGTTACTGAATCTCCTACTTTGGGTAAGATCTCATCCTAACAGTACGGCCCTCCTACTGTGGCCAGAAGAATTCTTGTCTGACTAGAACAAAACCATGAGCATCAGCTAACCATGACCTCAGCTTCAGCACAGCGCGGTCAGTCTTAGGCCAAATGCAGTGTGTTTCAGCTGTACTTAGCTCATCGTGACTGTGTACTCACCATGGTCACGATGTACGCAATCTAGCAAACGCACCTTTCCATCCTATGTCCTCAGGCACACAAGACTGCCGATTCCCCACATAAAACTGTAAACTGGACACAAGCATGGACCGTCCACACACCACCCAGACGTTCTTCTAGGTGAGTTCCACTCAGCTCCCTGACAGCTCCACCTCGTGGAGGAACTCTGCACTAACTCCCTAGCCCAGCACAGACATGGCCTACTCCCTAAATGTGTTTCTATCATTTCCTTCTCCTAAAGGGCCTCATGTTCCTTCATGCTTCCCTACCTTTCCACATCTGACAAAAACCCGCCAACTACCTATCCCAGCTACACGAAAGCTTGCGTGCTGCTGCTTTCCCACACAGGTCCTTCCTGGACCGTCCCAAAGGAATGAGATGGGATCCCGTTCCCCCGTTTCTGCTTTCTATGTCCCTGTTAACAGTGGGATGTCCAGAGGTTACACCTCACATACCACAGTGTAGCCCTAAGTATTTTCACCTAAGAACAAGTATCGACGATGTCCTACTGTGCTAACTGCTCTTCTTTCCAGTACTAGTTACGGTGGTAGGTAGAGAGCACTGCCCCCACCTCCCCACCTACCGCAACGGAGAACAACCTAGCCGAGTCAAAGGCAGCTGCCGACAATCCAAACTCAAGCCTAGAACAGCTAACTTTGCAATGTGGATCGAAATAAGGAAATGTGGTTAGTTCCATTTCCTTAAGGAACCAAGTAGCAGTACAATTTTCCCAAAGCATTTTGAGAAAGTTTGTGAAATCCATGAAGCAAAATAAGTTTCAACGGACACAGAAATAGTAACAATAAAAATGTTCCTGGCTCACTCTTCCCAAGTGAACCCCCAGATCAAGAATAAAGTTTGCCTTCAGATGGAATGGTGGCCTCGTTCTTTGTGACCCCAAACTTATTTCTAATACTTTCAGTGCTCAGTCCACGACTCTGGCTCATCTGCCTCAGACCCTCCTATGGGAAACACATGCTATCAACTGTTTTTGGAGGCTTTTGGCTACTGGGTCTTCGGCATTCTCCAAAGCAGCTAAAGAATCCAGTTTGGAAGTCTCTGGACAATACTGAGAGAGCCAGCCCAAGGAAAGTCCCCAGGGACCAGGGCTACTCTGTGCACAGGCCAAAGGGAAGGGAGACTGTGGAGACTCCAAAGCAGTCCTGTGGGAGTCAGGGTGTCCTAGAGCTTAGATGTGCCTTGGACATGAAACTCAGTGCAAGAAACATCCCTGATGGGGGTTGAACACAAGATAAACCAGGATGGGAAAATAATTCTATGTTATCTGCAGTTCCCTCAGAGAACCTGGGAAACCTTGGGTCAGATCTGGTGGAGGGAACAAAGCCAGTCTTGTGACATGGTCAAGTCTTACTGCCTTATATGACATCATCCAGCTGCTACTTTTCTAATTGGGTAAAAGTACAAGGCTACTAATGTAGTAAATTAGGATTAACTACTTTAACAAGTTGGTTCCCAAATGAATTAAATTCCTGCCTACATAGGCAGTCACAGATCCATCTGCTCTCAGTCCACATAACATTCAAGTGGAGTAAAGGAGGCCAAGCAACAACTTATGCCTGGGGCGGAGGAAAAGCTAAGACGCATCCAGATGAAGCACACAGCGTCCACAGTTGTAATACATGCAAAGTCACATGGGACCGACACCGTGCTGACTGTTAGCTGATTGCAAGTTATCCAAGAGCATGTAAAGCAGACTGCAGGTTCATCACTATGGAGACCAACATTGGGGCCGAAGGAAAACAAGGAGTCCCATTGACAGAGGCTCTTATGAGCCCAACAAGAGATTCCAAAGAACTTTAATCTGAACATTTCAAAATCCTTTCCAGACTTCAGTCAAGGACTTACTTTTCTCCCTACATCTGAGAGCTGGGGTCTTTTAAATAGGCCCTCAGAAGAGGTACCCAAATACTGCCACACCTGACACCCCAAATTCAGCTGCAAGAAGCCAGATCAGTCATCTCAATCCCATAATGAAAGTTAGGATTACTTCTGCAGAGGGGGCAGGGATGATAAGAACATGAGGTAAAAATGGTCTAATTTGGGGTAAAAAGATCCCAAGGAAAAGTAAGCTGTTTCTTTATTGACTAAAAGCCAGGGACGTCCTCTTGGTAGCTTCCTGCCTGCTAGAGGCCAAAGATAGCACAAGTGGTTTGGGAGCTCTGATCTCTGAGCTGGTCCTACACGATTCTCATTACCTCTTTAGAAAAGCAGACTGTTAAAGCAGCAATGAGGGCCTGGTAAAAGAAAACCACTCCAGGTCAAGAGAATGGCAATGCCAGGCCTGAAGGCAGACTTAGCATTCCAATAGGGCCAGGTAAATCTCCAGACCAACCAACTATGGTGCTTATCCACAGGAAGGTGGGCTCACCTTAAACCATGCTAGTGGAAAACCTACCTCAGGATTAGCTTCTTAGCCAGCATTTTAATGAGTTTCAAGAAAACAGTGTTTTAAAGAAAAACAGAGGATAAATACAAAAAGCAAACAGAAAAAAAAGCTGAATAGTGGTGGCACACGCCTTTGACCTCAGCACTTGGGAGGCAGAGGGGAGCAGATCTCTAAGTTCAAGACCAGTTTACAGAGTTCCATGACAGTTAGGGCTACACAGAGAAACCCTGTCTTGGAAAACAAACAAACAAGCAAATAAAAGAAAAAGGAAAGAAAAGAAAAAAAAACAAGGGATTGATAAGAAATGTCAAATATGCATCTTTTCAATCTAATCTCATAAAATTTGTGTTTCAGGGCAAGGAATTAAAATTCTTTTCTCTCTCCCATCTTGGATAACTTTTATGTGACTGTTTTAATCCTCTCCACCCAGTAAAAGCTTTGTCCATATAAAAGCACAGAGCTCTAGTCTAGGAATTGGATGCCCGGCAGCAGTGACCTTTTCTCCTTGGAGCAGTGACCCTTCCCTCCTCCTCCAATTCCCCCAGGCATTCTTTTCAGATGAGCCAACAGAATCGGAAGTGAGGACAGATCCCAGGCGGCAGGGACAGGACAGGCAGCACCTGAGTTAGACTAAAAGCCAAACTCACTTCCTGCCTCTGTGTGTGTGTGCTCCTCCAAGTGCACCCTCTGATCAAGAGTAAAGACTGAAAAGGTGCTCTCTGACTTCACTCATCAGGGACATCACAACGAAAGCCAATGTGACACCATTTCATCCCCAAATGAGCAAGCACAAGTCTGCTGGAGACAAGAACCCTAGAGGACGAAGAGTAACTGGGACTCTCTGCTGACAGAATACAAAACAACACATACAACTCCTAGAACTATCTGGCAACTTCTTTAAAAACATACTTAATGTGTGTTCTTATAAATGCTGCCCATCAGAAATCAAAGTGTATCTACAACAAGGCTTGTATTTCAGTCTTGTCCCTCATGCTCAAACGTGAAAACAGCAAGAGATGACCACTAAGAAAACAGATACACAAGCAGTGGTGAAGCCATAGAGCAGACAGCTACTGAGCAGGAAGCTGGTGCTCACCGTGGACACAGAGCACACAGAAGAACACAGAAGAACCCGGAGTCCGAGCAGAAAGGAATCACTACTCTCCTCCCCCAGATGCTCACTGGCTCTGCAGAACTACAACTGATTCTCAAATAGGCCCATTATATTTGAGATCCATCACTGACTCACAGTAAAAAAAAATTAATTTATTACAGAGACATATTTACTTACAGTCACAGTCACTGTGAGTTGAGCTAGGAAAATGGAATTTGTATTTTGTAATCTACCAGGAAGTAACAAGCCACTCACCTATCCTTCCCTTCTTGTGGATGTGGCCGGGCATGATGCCGATCTTGCATTCTCCAGGCTGGAGGAAAGTAAATTGCAGTTTTGGAAAAGTTCCAAAGAAAATTCTAACTCCAAAGTCACACGTGCACACACACACACACGTGCACACACACACACACAAACATACACACACACATGCAGACACACACATTCGCGTGTACTCACATTGATGACACCCGGGCAGTTTGGCCCAATCAGTCTCGTCTTTCCCTGGCGTGTCAGTTTGTGTTTGACCCGTACCATGTCCTGCTGCGGAATACCTTCAGTAATGCACACAACCAACTGAATCTCTGCATCAATTGCTTCATCGATGGCAGCAGCAGCAAATGGAGGAGGGACATAAATGACAGACGCCGTCGCTCCTGTTTTCTCTTTGGCCTGAAACATTAATCACAATCAACTGAATCATAATAAAGTATATTTAACAGCCTAATTCGATTAATGTTTAGAAAGGAGTCACAGGCAGGCTCTCCTCATCCCCCCATTCTGTAGTCCATGAACTAGTCAAAAAAAAGCAGAATCCAAGCAGAGTCTCTTCTCTGTCCTGAGTGTCCTGTGAATGTAAAGGTTCTGTACATCTTACCCTATCAAAGGACTGAGAGCTTTATAAACCTGAGAGCTCTGCCCACGTGCTCCCTCCTCCCTAAGGCTATGCACAGCTTCACTCGTCCTCCCCAGACTCACAAGATGCAGTGCCACCTATCCAGCTTCAAGCTCTGCTTCTCCTTAGAAGAACCAGGGCCAGGGAGCCTGTCTTCCGAATCTAGTCTTCAAGCATCTATTTTAAATCCATGGTAAATATTACCAACAAACAGTACGTGTTCTTTTTCATATAGATTTATTTTTACTGTGTGTGTGTGTGTGTGTGTGTGTGTGTGTGTGTGCGCGTGCGCATACACGCGCTTACATTCATATAGGTGCTCTCAGAGGTCAGAAGAGGATGTTGGATTTCCTAGAACTTGAGTTATAGGCACTTGTCAGGAGTCCAGTGTGGGTGCTGGAAACTGAGATCTTCTAGATGACCAGCAAGTGCTGTCTCACTGTGGCCATTTCCCCAGTGCCTAAGTGGAGCGTTCTTGACATTTCTTACTTAATACACACTTACTAGAATTCAACAAGTCAAACCAAGTACATATACATACACACATAGCCACAGAGTAAGAATGTTGGTTAAATAAGCATTAAGTTTTAATGTTGTCACCCACCACAGTGCAAAGCCTTTACAGAATGTCAATCTAGTCTGCATTTGGTCATAGCCTGATCCATATGTGGCCTTCGCACATCCATCTTCTGTTTTGTTTTAGGTTTCTTTGCTGTTGTGGGTTTTCTAAGGCATTGTCTCTCTATGTAGCCCTAGTTGTCCTGTAACTCACTATGCAGACCACGCTGTCCTGAACTCAAGAGACTGCTGGGATTAGAGGCCTGTGCCACAAAGCCCAGCTTTCCACCCACCTCTCTGTGTGGCCATGCCTCCAACTCTAATGAAATCCCATAGCCACGGAGACTACAGATGCTCTGACTGCAAGAGCAGTGGCGCCCGTTCCACAACAGGCCTGTGAAGGCTCTGAGCAGGATCAGTCAGGCTTCAGGAGATTCCTAAACCAGAACATTCCAGTTTACAAACCAAGATTCTGAAGCCTCGAGGAGTGGCACATGAGGCCTCACCCTTCCCCAAAGGACTAACAGCGGTTCGGGTTTGCTGTAGGAACAAGTGTCATCTTCTTCAGTGCTGTACCCACCTTCCATCTTGTTTGAGACAGATCTGTTGTTTACCACGGCACACACCAGGCTACTTGCCCCTGGAGCCTCCAGGGGTTATCCTGTCCTGGCCTCCTATCTTCTTGGAGGGGCCCGGGGATTACAGTGGCTTCACATGGGTGTGGGGAATCTGAACTCAGGTCCTCATACTTGACCCCACTGAGCCCCCAATATTATGGTAAAAACATGTAACATGAGATCAGTACCACTGAGTTTAAGGCCAGCCATGGCTACCTAAAGACTCTGCCTCAAAACAAACTACCAAACAAAATATAGTAAATTCCCACACTAAAATCACATAGCCAGGAAATAGCAGAGTCAATATTTAATCATGAGTATATCTGATTCCAAAGTGCAAAATGATTTGCTCGGTGCAGCTACAGCAGGTGATTCTCTATCACCAAAATGTTTTTGGAAGGTTGTACCAAGGGATTTTACACAAACTATAAACACAGAAGTACAGAATATACAGGCACATGTAGGGGAAAGACCACAGACAGTGTCTTCAAGAATCATCCCCAAATGAGTCCCTGCTCCTACAGACTGGGTTTTTAACCACTATTGTTGTGGATAGCCCCAGTCTCATGTTTTGATGGTAGTTTCACTCCTGGGAGGGGCTGGGGAGGAGGAGTGAATCTTGTGAACCTTCTGTCCAATTGAGTTTGTAAAATAAAGGCTAGCGCCAGTGATTGGGCAGTAGAAGGGGAGGAAGAGAAAAAGGCTTAGGGGAGGAGTCGGAAGAGGAGGAGGAGTCAGAAGAGGAAGTTGACGGGAGAGAGGCTACAGAGGTGAAAGCGCAACGGAGGAGAAGAACATGGCCTAGGCTGGGGTCACCACAACATGAAGAACGGTGTTAAAGGACCACAGCATTAGGAAGGTTGAGAGCCACTGGACTAGAGGATCATGGGTTCAAGACTATATTGGGCTAATGAGAAGACCTGGTGGGGTGAAGAAAGCAACAACAGAAGGGAATTAAGGAAAAGATGGAAACCAAGGTCAGAACCATCCAGATCATGGGCATGTAACATGTCACTGAAAAAACAAATCCCCAGATTCTCTTATCTTTTGTTTGTTTGTTTGTTTTTTGTTTTTTTCAAGACAGGGTTTCTCTGTATAGCCCTGGCTGTCCTGGAACTCACTCTGTAGACCAGGCTGTCCTGGAACTCAGAAATCCACCTGCCGCTGCCTCCCAAGTGCTGGGATTAAAGGCATGTGCCACCATTGCCCGGCCAGATTCTCCTATCTTAAGGTTGTAAACACTTCCAGACACTGGCAACAAGTACTGTACACAGGGGAGTCAGAGTACACAATCAATACTATTCTTCTTCATTCACAAAGTTCTTTGTAAAAGATGAATGGGAAAGTGAGAAACAGTATTTGTCAAAGAACTTAGCATATCCAAATTTCACATCTGCCTGGGTCACAACGAATAACATATAAACTGATTCAACAAAACTAATGGTTTACAAAGTCTAAAAACTGAAAGGAAAAAAAAGACTGATTCACCTAAAAACCTGTATTTGTAACTTCTACATTTTTAACTTCCTGAAAAAAATCACTTTAAAGAAATCAGGAACTGGTGAAGAAAGCAGATCCCCACCATATGTCAATCTGAACACTATTTGATGGCACAGGACAGTCCAGGTCTGCCACGTCTCAGCGGACTTCAGACTGCATCAGCAGCCAGCAGCATCCTGGGCTTCCATAGAAGGGTGCCTGGATGGAGGGGTACGTAAGGCCGGGCTGGGGCGATGTGCAGGAAGCCCCCAACACCATCCCTGCCTGGCAGTCCACTCTGAAACAGAGGGTTTCTGAAATTGCTGCTGACACCTTTACCACCATTCTGGAAGAAAGGCAGGGAAGAGGAAAGGAACCAGATAGAAGCCAGGCCATGGAGCTTCCTTTAACAGATGAACATCTTTTACAAAAGCCACTACTGGATTTTACCACAATCCCAGTTTCTCTAGGTCACTGGATATAAGGCAAAAAGCACGCAGTTAAGACCTCTACCCAGAGGATGCCTGTCTCTGCCCTGTTTCTTTTTCTCAGAAACCGTTACTTACTTCCTTCACAGTATTAAAGACAGGTAAGCCCAGGTGCTTCTGGCCACCTTTCCCTGGAGTGGTTCCTCCCACGAGCTTGGTGCCGTACTCCAAAGCCTGCTGGCTGTGAAAGGTTCCCTGTGAGGAAAAAGCACAAGAGCCATGAAAGAGGAAAGGAAGACAGCTGAAAAGCACCAGCACTCTCAGCAACAAGGGGAAAGAAAACCAAGCATGTTAAGTGCTCCCAGGCAAGAGCCCAAGCCAAGCCCTTTCACCTACTTAGTAAACACTGCTGCCAACCCTCAAGTAAAACCAGCTTCTGCAAAGTCAAAACAGCCATTGGAAGAGCCCTTTTCCATTCCCTGCTGAAACTAGCTGCCGATCTGGAACACTCTGTTACTTGTTTAAAAGGCCATCCCATTTTTCCTGTTCCTCATTTCCTTGTACCCCACTCTGCCCAATTGCAAATCTATGATGAATCATTGTAGCTATCCAACCCTAGCTCTTTCCCCTTAAAATATATATATATATCAAAGGTACAGCTTGCTTTACTCTAATTCTAATTTACTCTAATTTTTAATTTTACTCTAATTACACTACCATCCTCCATGACATACATACACACGCATAGCCAAACAGTAACTAAAGAAAACCCAAGGCTGTGCCAACCAGTCTGTCTTTAACTAGGGATCAGTCTCTCCTCAGTGGGCCTTTTAGACTTCCCTGCCACTTCCTGCATTCCCTGTGACTCACTTTCTCTGACAGCATACCTGGTCTTTGGGAACACTGGACTTCCTTGCTATGGGAGACCATCCTGCAAGGTATTTGACAGTATTTCCCAAATTCTTCCCTCGACATGTATTACCACACTCTCCCCTAAACCCACCAAACTGTAACAAGGACAATGGCTCTGGAGATTGGAAGATCCTTTCCCACTAACATTTAGGCCTCTGTTTCCTCCTGTTCTCTCTGATTCTCTTCTCCATCTCAGTCAATGCCTTTTGGGATGCCACCGTTACCAAAGCAGCAAGTAGAATCTCTATGGTGACCTTGCCATTCATATCCCTCACTAGCCAAGACCTCTGCCTACAATCACACACTCATGTGCCTACCTAGCATCTCTCCCTGGAGAGCGAGTAGGCACCTAACTGAACACTTCTAACTTATCCTGATCACTCTCCTCTCAACCTGCTCCATCTGCTGACGACAGTCCCAGAGATGCTCAAAGTACGAAGTCACACTAGATTCTGCTCACTCTTGAGCCAGTAGTAAACCTCACCACTCTATCCTCAAAACAGCCAGTCTCTGTCCTACCTCTTGCTGGGAACTGTGTTGGCTGATGTCACCTCAACTCTTAGAAGCTTATTGTCCTTGCTCCCTTTGAATCTATTCCCCATAGCAATAAGAGTTATCCTGTAACATCTGAGGAAAATCCCCCCATCTCTTTCTAGTTCATTAACTGTGAAAGTTAACACATACATACCCTGTTTCCTCATGGCAAACCCCATACCTGTGAGTCCTCACTAGCCTGGAGCTTCCACGGCACAGGCCCGCCCGCCCGCCTGCGGCCTAGCTGAGCACTATGCATAAACCGCACCTCCCTCCGCAGGCACATAATCCACTCACAATCTCCTTTAGATCCTGACTCTGAGAGCAAACCTTCCCCACCACTTGATATAAAATCTTCTCCCCAATTCTGACCACATGACTCCACGCAGGATGGACACTCTCCCCCCTCCCCGGCTTGCTCTTCCATAGTGATTAAACTTTCTGGTGTACCACATCATTTAGTCATGGGTTCTGTGGCTAGATTTCCTCCTCTCAGGGGAGAGGCACAGCCCATGAAGATAGGAATGTCTGCCTACTGTTCTTGTTGCAGTATGGCACCGAATCCAACACATTACGTATAGCAGACACTCAACAATGACCGATCATCAGTGGAAAGGTCTATGTGGTCATTCTCAGGGACCTGACAGTGATGAGCCAACTACTCAGGTTCTTAATTAGTTAATGCATAAAAAGTATGGCTTTAAGAACGTTAGAAATTGTTCATTTAAACTTCTCTTTACACTAACAAACTCAACCTACGCAAACTAAGCAGCAGTTTAAAGCTAGTGATGTCGTTTTAGAAAGAGCCACAAGTCAGTCAGTACCTGGCACTCTCTAATCAGTGCTATCCTATGTACGGTCTACAGGCCAGCTGGTCTAAAGTGACAAATGAGCAAGACAGAAGGGAAAAAGATCCCAAAGGAGAGAGAACAACAAAAATCTAATTAAAAAATAATGATAATGTTTGCAAGCAGTGTGAAACTATTTTATATTTCACCAAAGTGCTGATCACATTAGATCAACAGACCCTTTTACTCCAGAGAGTCTGAGAAGCAATGGCCTAGATGTCCAGGCAATGGACTATACTCCCAAGTAAACGCCAATGAAGTCATCTTTTTAGTCCTACTGTGTTATTAAATAAAGGTAATGCTTCCATTCAAAATCATCGTTTTCATGTTACCACCAGCCAGCACACAATTTAGAGTAAGAATACTTTCTGCAGCCAATGTGCATGGCTGTCATGCATCCTAACCACAGCATCCCTCATCTATGAGAACAAGGTATGCCTGACAATCCTCAAGCTTCTGTGGCTCTCAGCCTCACGATCCAGCCAAAACACCTGAGTCATTAAAAGTCACAATCACTAAAAATGCAAACACAAGGAACGTGAATGAGAAACAGCTTACTTAGAAGGAACTAAAAGACCCCAAAACTAACATTCAGGAGGCAGATCACTGTGAGTTAAAACACTAAGAGTTCAAAGGCTGGAACTATAGTGAGTTCTAGTCTACCTGGGCTACATATTGAGACTCTGTTTCAAAAAATAAAGGAAAGAAAAAGAAAGAAAAAAGGAAGGAAAGAAGGTGGTTGAGGAGGAAAAAAAAATAGCAAGACCAACCCCAGACTCAAAGACTTGAATAAATCATTAACCAATTTAGGAAGCAGGCTCAATTCCAAATAATGCTGATACATGGATATCTTACACCTTACCAAGACATCAGAGGTTAAAGTGACATAAGAACGTCATATAAAGTTCAACAAACAGAAAAAAGAAATTACGTATAACAAACATCCTCAAGAATTTGATTATAGGTTGATTATGTGCTATTATAACACACAAAACTAGACTGCTGCCTGGAAAGGAGGAGGTGGAGGCACTGGACACCTCCTTCCCTCGGGATGTGCATCTTCCTTGTGAGCATCCTGTATGTGAACACGACATCTGTAACATCTGGCTGGCCTTCTGCTAGCACCTGCAGATTAAGACCTGGCAAGCTGGTCTGTAAGAGTTTGCCTGCATCTCCTTTGGTGAATTGCATTGTATTAGAACAGTTCCACAGTACAAATGTGGTAAAAGACCCATTATATAAATATAAAATACTTGTACATGAGTTTGTAATGAAACACACAGATCCCCAGAAATAAATCTGAAAAGCAAATACAAGCCCTGCCCTCTCCAAGGCTACCTCTTCACTGACAACTATATAACTTTTTCTAAGCTGAGAAATACTTAAGTTTTATCATCTCGTTCCTCAGAAAGAAAACTGGGGTACCTGTATCTTTCATCTGGAGGATATAGGCCAACTTAACGGAGGATTCCCGGTAAGCAGACTGGTTGGAAAGAGGGAAAGGAGACTCGTGATGGCGGTACTGCAGAATCAGACCGTGGGTACATCTCAACTACACGAATTCTAGGGCAGAAGTAAGGAGAGGAGAGGTGCGAACAGAAGAGGAGGACGACCAAGTCGGTACTCCAGGGCAAGTGTGCCCTCTGGCTTCCCCGGAGACAGAGGAGGTGGTGGGAAGTTGTGCTGGCTCGCCTGCCCACACCTGCCAGGACTATCTCTAGTTGTGCATTTCCCCACACTGAGCTGTGGAGGCCACATTTAACACAAGCTTTCCTTTATAGCCTATTTACCTAGTGCTCAAAGGAACAGTCATCTGTTGTAGGAAGACCAGGAGCATGGTACTCCTGTGTATTTCTCAAGCTAAGTTTAAACACAATGTCCACTTTACAGAATTACCACACCACCCACCTTCTTCCTGACACACAGCCCCTCTTGGACAGTATAGTTCTACGCCATCATATATTACTACCTTTGTGTTACTAAAAATAGAAGTCAGTTTTCTACATCTATATCTTCACTTTAAATAAAAATGTAGATGCACATACCTGCTTGCCTGTGAAACCCTGGCAAATGACCTTCGTATTTTTATCAATATAGATTTGTTTCCGAGAGGCTGTGTAAGACCCGTGTCGTATCCCATTCTGCTGCACTGAAAGTAAAGAAAACATGACAACATTATAGTCTCCCCATACTTCTGAACCATGAATTAAATTTAATGACCCAATTTTTTAAAAACAAAACTCTTCTAATCTAAGAGCAATGCTGTGATCACAGTCAACTTTAAACCACATCTTAAATGAGACAGGTGAATTTGGGCGCAAACACAAGGAACCTGCCCTGCGCCCAGGACCCTCTTTGTTACCTCAAAGCACAATCTTCTAGCACTATCCGAACTGGGAAAGAAAAGCTGAAAATTGTAATTTTCCTTCCCCACAAAGGAACCTGGGATTAAAATTCAATGGTATCAATGGAACTCTGGAATCCTTCCTACTAATGTCTGTATGTGCACACTGCACTCGGGCATGAGCCTGTGAACAGCAGCTGAGCTAGGAGGTACACTTCAGGATGTAAGAGCTACTCTTTAGCCCATTCCTCAGTAAAAGCAACGCAGGGAATGCTAAGTTCTGGTATAAATCTGGTAAAACACAACCCGATTGGATCCCCTCTGATGTAGGATTCAGAACCTCACATATTAAGCAGAGAAAATAAGATGAGTTCCAAAGTAGATGAGAAGATAAATAGGAAATAAAGAAAAACCACGCGCCTAAGTCATTTTCGGCAACCCATCTCAAGGGAGACTGAGAGCGTCCAAGTAGTTACTACAACCAACTCCTATGTCAAAAATCAGTTCAAAGGGCACAGGGCTCACAATTAGGAGGGGCCTTCCAAACCTCCACAGGGCCACTTAGCCTGTCTTCTCTACGGCCCATCCCTGCCTCTTCAAAGCAGCCAGGCCTTCTACCTACCTCTGAGGAGCCCATAAAAGCTAGCTCCAGAACAATCTACCTCCTCATGTATTTCTCAGAGCCTACCCATACACTACCACGCTTTCCAGTCTTAAGTCCTCCTAGGCCACAACTTAAGAAGCATTTCTATAAGAGGTATCTGAAGACCTCATGCCCTAGGAAGAGACAGATGTCAGCTTGTACCTCTAGAAAGCATCCTGCACATATACAGATAACTGCACTCCTGGACCAGACTATGCTGAACAGGGAGCTGTGGGGGCACTCTGCAGCAGGGTCTTGGCACAGGGAACAGTCGAGCACCTGACTTGAGCAGAGGTACCACAACAGGGATTTATAGCTTGTAAGGCTGAACCTGCTGCACTGTACAGCCGAGTACAAGGATGTTACTCAGATCATCCTTGCCCTTAGCTCATGGACAACTGATAAAGGCCAAGAAACACAGTAGATGATAATGGTAGAACAATGAAATGGAAAATGAACACGCTAAGTTAAACAGCAGGCCAGCAGGAAGTTGGCCACCTCTGAAGGCTCAAGCAACTGGCCAGTATAGCCTTGGAACTGTTCCCATAAGCGGCTGGGATCACTCTCAAAAACCACACAGGTCTGTGCTGGTGTTTATGTCCTGCTGGTCTCCAGTACTGTAAACAAGGCCTTGCTTTTGATCTCCTGAGCCTTGTCTTCCAGCTAACAGCTGCTCACAGGAAGGGTGTGGCATTAACATGAAATGACACCTGTAGGCATCAAAGTACCTGCTATATCCCTGAAATCCTTCATTAGCACAAAGGTCAATCTTCCCCTAAAACAGTGGTTCTCAACCTGTGAGTCACAACCTCTTCTGGGGGGAGGAGGCAAATGACTCTTCACAAGGGTAGCCTAAGACCATCTCGGTAAACACAAATATTTACATTACAATTCACAACAGTAGCAAAATACAGTTATGAAGTAGTAATGAAAATAATTTCATGCTTGGGGGTCACCATGACATGAGGAACTGTGTTAAAGGGTCACAGCATTAGGAAGGTTGAGAACCACTGCCCTAAAAAGAGAGAGTATACAGTTCACACTTTAAAATCAAGTAAGTCCAGCCAGGTATGCTTTCCATATGCATTAAGAAAGAGAAAAAGAGAGAGACAGAAGAAAGGATGAAAGGAGGGAGGGAGAGAGAGAAGAAGGAAGATAAAGAGGGAGGGAGGGAGAGAAAGAGGGAGAAACAGAGGGAAGAAAAAAAGGGAGGAAGGAAAGGAGAAGGAGAAGGAAGGAAGGAAGGAAGGAAGGAGGGAAGGAAGGAAGGAACGAAGGAAGGAAGGAACGAAGGAAGGAGGCAGGCTGGCTCATCACCAGCACAGGAGCTCAGAAATTAGCTTGCAGATCCTACTCCTTTACATGGGTGTCATGGATTCAGGCCATCGGACTTGCATGGGATTCAGGCCATCGGACTTGCATGGGAAGAGCTTCTACCCACTGAGCTCTCTCACTGGTCTGTACTCACACACATGGTGTACACAAATAAACTAACTCTGCATACACATGCTGTGCAGTGTTCACAAAGAAACTGGGAACCTTTTCATATAGGCACATTGGTATGGGGAAATCTCACTGTGAAAATACAGGTAATATTATGTACCTCACTGGCTGATGTCTATAAAGTTTATATACAGCATGTAAAACAGTGGCTAGGGTACAGTGTGTGGGGTATGCATCACTAATTACTACCTTACTATCATCACTGTTGCAGAGAGAGCAGAGCGAATGACGGTAAGAAATCAGTGGCTGCTCTGTCAGGTTCGTGAGTGCTTAACACAAGAGCCAGGTCCTACCCACAGAAGCCTCCTGGCTCTGAAACAGAACCAAATGTTACCAAAGACGCACAAAACTATAAAAGGACAGACTGAAAGAAGATGCTCAAGGAAAGGGACAGGGTACCGAGAAAGATGTTTTCCACAGAGGAGACAGGTTTGTCACTCAGTCCTATCGCCCACAGGTAACAACTATACCTCTGAAAATGGCTGTGCTGTTAATGTATAGGTAACAACTATACCTCTTTGAAAATGGCTGTGCTGTTAATGTATAGGTAACAACTATACCTCTTTGAAAATGGCTGTGCTGTTAATGCTAAAGCCAAAGAGCACCTGCCACACGGGACCGGAACATGGTCTTTATAATTAGTTTAGCCCTAACCATTAACCTGACTCTAGTCATGAAAACACTTCTCAACTCAACCCTGAAAACTATCCCCATTCCTCCTTTACTGTTATGTACTCGTGAATTCAACATATGTAAACTCACTAACTGTATTGGCCTACCTGCAGCTGATTTAACAAAATAACTGACTTTTAACAAAGTAACTAATTTAAAAGAAAACCAGTTTGTTCAGCTTACACTTTAGGGCAGCCTTATCTGTCCAGCCTCTGGTGAGGACCCCTCTGCCTGTATATAACATGGCAGAAAACCAAGAAAAGTAACAGGATAATCAAGTTCACGGAACAGCCATGCTTGGTAACTCACCTCAGGAGGAGAGCAGACTACCAGTAATCTCTTCTAGGCATGGTGATCTCAGTGATCTCAGAGCTCACCACCTCACTGGAGGCTCCTAGCATGGGAACTCTTGGGGAACACTCAAACCTGCTCTATCATAGCATTAACCATGAATTATATATATACAAAACATAGGCTATTGTGGTCCCCAAATGAAGAGATCTTCCTGTGTGACAAAATTTTCCTGGGGAGATGCAATACACACATCTACTTACCCCAGATAGGGAGTCCAGGACAGACCAAAGTACAAACACTAACAAAGTCCAACTTGGTGAACCACTAAGTTTTACTGGGGTTATTTACAGGAGTATGGGTGAGGGGTTACTGACTTCAGCAGAAATGACTGCTCACCAAAGGCCACCCAGCATGGATGGGAACCCACCCAAGCTGGGAATTTGGAGCACATTGCACAACATGTAGCAGCTCAACAGGCTGGACAATGCCCTTTTCTGGTGCCTCAGTTGGTCTAAACCTCTTCCAAGCAGCTTGGCTTGTTTCTGCTTCTTCTGGGAATGAGAGTCTTCTTAGCAGCTTCGCTCCCTTCTGTCTGAGGGGAAGGCTCAGCTTTTACTGCTTACTCTAACAGTAACTCTGGTCAGTTTTAGGGACTTCCTGAAACTACTCAGAGATGTTTACCTTCCTGCTTAAAGAGCTTCATCCTGCAAGATGGACTCGTTTAACTGCAGAAGGAACTATCACATAATAAACCTACAATACATGGGAGGGCCTCATCAACTACTCACCTCAAATCCCAACTGACTATTCAGATACAAAACTACATATCCACTTACATTGATGATACATTCAACACTATTGGCTTAGTTCATTACAATCACTATGTTTTGTAAAATTTAAAGCACTCCTGTTTTTTAAGCACTAAGTATGAAAATAGTGTGTATAACGGTGTATAAAACAATGAGTAGACGTCCAGATTTTAGAAATGTTATAAGGTAAAAGTCAATAAATTGGTCAAACACAACAAAATACCTGCCCCATGGCAAACTCAAAATTATTCTCCTTCACCTAGGAGAAATCATTTTAAACTTCAGTGTTCTATGAAGCAACTTTGAGGCCAGAAAATCAAGTCACTTTTCTCTGGGCTTCATCAATGCATTTGGATACAGGCTTCCATTTCTGAAATGAAGGCTGAGTTCCTGGGTGCAAACAGCAACAGAGACTAGAAAGGGAAAGATCACTGGTGAGTCTCCTTTCCCATACACTTCCAAGAGCTTCCCTGAGCTGCAAATAAGCCTGTGTAACTTGGCAAAGACAGGAGAAAGGCAAGTAGCAGCTCTGAGCAGGATAGATGCTTCCTCCACAGACCACTAAGAATGCCAAAGGTCCTGCTTCTCACATGAAGGTTCAAGTTTCCTAAGGCACACATGTGAAAAGACACTGCACACACCAGCAGACCTGGTTTCTGGGACTCCTTGGACACGACATGGGAAATTTTCTGGGTTTGTTTCCTCATTTGCCAAAAAAAAAAAAAAAAAAAACAGTAGAACTAACTAGACTGTAAGATCTACTTTCTGACATCAAACTATCCTAATTCTAAGGATCAAAATAATGCCTGTTATTATTAGCTATTCTGAAAGATGTGATTTACAGTAACTCCTGGTTGGTATTTTTTTAAAGACTCTAGCAAACTTTAGGTTTCTTGTAAAACTTTATTTCAATCTCAATGTTGCTTATAAAATTCTTACAAATTCTCATCAGAAATCATTCTCCTTTTCCATTATCTATTCTCCCCACATCAGCAGGATTGTCCTCTTCTTTTATAAGCCATTAAAATGTGTTAGGTGGAGGGCAGCTTAGCAGTTTCTTAGTTGCCCTCCAATAGAGTCCTGTAGCACCTAGGACTGTTTGTCTTTTTATCTTTTTTAACTCAAATGAACATTGCAAAACTTGGGCTCTCAACACACTATGTGCCATCAGGTAAAATTTAAGAACGGAGTGGAGGTGAGATACCCTATCATCTTATTTTAACCTAAGAGCCTAAATAATTTGTGACAAGAAAAAGGAGAAGGGGAAGAGGAAGAGGAAGAAGAGGAGGAAGGGGGAGGAGGAGCAGGAAGAAGAGGAGTAAGAGGAGAAGAAAGCAGTGGCAGCTTGGAAATATTGCAGGTGTGAGAGAATTCCAAGGTCTGCCAATTTAGAGGTTTTTAAACATTAAACAGTCACCTGTAACCTTAGTACTAATGCTACTAACACAGAAGTACCCTTGTTTTGATTCCTCAGAGTTTTAACAGCATGACTCCGATCTGAGATGACTCCAGCAACAGAAAGCTAAATCTCTTCTAGGTTTTCGGTTTTGCAGTCTAGAAAGAAAGGCCTTCAGTTCTGTGGGGTGAGGGTTGGCAAGTTTTGCTAAGAATGAACTTAAGGAACCAAATAATCTAAAAATTCTTCTTCTGGGAACACTTGTATTAAGACAACAGACCTTCTGGATGGAGGCTAGGCTCTTTCAGAGCCTTGGACCAGCAAGACCTCAGCAGAGAAAGACACTGGCACCTAGGTGAGCCGCTCTTTGTGGGTGTTCCATTAAACTGTCTAATGTGCACATCTGGTGTTCCACATCTTAACCCACAAACAATTCCAAGTAAGCTGGATTAGGCTCACACCCAACACACTAGTGTTCAAACTCTACCAACCTCAGAAAGTACTGGTACAACTAATCTCTTTCTTCTGTTCTATCTAGAACACATTCAAGTATCCTTTTAATCAGTCAAGAAGGAGCTCCAGAAAACTTTCCCAAATACACTCAACTCTTTCGCATTTGGCAAAATTATCAAGTCAGACCTTTGTCCTCAAATGATGTGGCCATGAGGTACAGCTACTGGGTGCACGCTTATCCCTGAACACTTGTAGGATACTCAAGACAGAAACTAAGTCTCACCTGCTATTTGATGCTAGAAGAAACAAGATGTCACAAGGAAAAGAGAGTTACTTGAGTGTCTATTTCTGAGTTATAAATTGTCTCACCTATGCTACACAATGAAACCAAACCACTCATTACTTTTTAACATCTCTTAGATCTGGATAAATCTGACATCCAATCACTCAACACAACTTTAATTGGCAATCATTTCTCCTGTTAGGGACAGGCAGGACAGTGCTGTGCTTCACAACCCGCCATCTCAGACTCACTAATACTAGAGAGATTTTAGTTTGTTTTTGTTTGTTTGTTTGTTTGTTTAGTAGACTTTTGTTTGTTTCGTTTTGTTGAGACAGGTTTTCTCTATGTAACAGCTGTGGCTGCCCTGGGACTCACTTTGTAGACCAGGCTGCCACAAAGACCCTCATACCTGCCTCTCTGCCTCCACAATGGAGGAATTAAATGTGTGGGCCACTACATCCGTCGAGAAATCATTTAAAAACAAAACAAACAAACAAAAAAAAAAAGACTATTGAATGGCTAGCCAGACCTCAAACACAACGTAGCTGGTTCCAAAGTTGTTTCCTAACGTACCTAACACAGAGACTTTGAACGCAGCAATAAATTTCAAGAGTCAGCATAGCTGAGAGAGTAGCAACCCTGAGAGATTAGTTCTCAGAAACTGAAGAGCTCACTAGAGCCTCGTAAAGAGCGACAGATCATTGGTGAAAGTGCTTGCTAGCCCCTCCGCTTCTACGCTCCTACAGGGCCACGCTGACTCCGGGTGCAGAAACCATCTTTCCGTTGTCCCTACCACTCCACAAACGCTCAACTCCAAGTACAGAATCTTTCACAGCCTCTTCAACCGGAGGCTCAATCTCCCAGCAGAGTTCATCCTGGACCTCTTCACCCTTGGCTCCAAGTAAGGGCCAGCCCAGACGCCACCTCAACCTTACCCCTCGTCACTAGAATATGTTCCCGGGTGTGAAGGGCACCCTGTAAACAGTCCGTCGGCCGATCCACGACCCCATCGGACAAAGCCCCCTCCACCACCGAAGTCTGCCACTGGCTTTGGACCCATGGCGACCTCGCCCCTTCCGAGGGCCCGCCAGGAAGAGCCCGGGCACCGCCGGGGCCAGATCCTGGAGCCCGAGGCCTACGGAAGCATGGAGGACAGAGCCCCGCCGGCACGACTCACGGAGGAAAGTGCGCGACAGCAGGCGGGCGACGGCGAGACCACTGCTGCCGGAGACCATGGTTGCAGTGGCAGCCGCAGCAACTACCGCTGCGGTCATCCCCCAATGACACTCTCAGGACCCCGGGACCTTGGCTTGGGCTCAGGCTCGTGCAGAAAGGTGTCTAGAGAAGTAGCCTGAATATCTTGTTCTCCTCGAGGGGGGGTCTCTTCTCAAACATCGAAAGTCACAGGTGAAAAAGAAAAAAAAGTTGTCGTTTGAAAAGCAGACAGTATCTTTGTTCTTCTCTAAACGTGGGTTTGGGTAACCATAAACATAACGGCAATGTGGGGGACAGCCCATGCGAGGCCCGGTCGGCACGTGGTGTTGTGGGAAATGTAGTTTTCGAGTAAGCAGCGTGCAGAAAGGGAAGCGATAGCAAGCGGTTTAAATGCGGCGTGGGCACCCAGGAAAAGCAGTGACAAACACTGAGGAGAGAGACGCCAGCAGCAATGCCAAGTGTCAGACCATGGTCCTGCACCTTGGTTTTTCTGACCTGTTACAGAGAAGATAATACCTCCCCAACTTGCCTTTCCTGTAAGGTTCCAAAAAGTCCCCCTGGTAATTAGGTCCGAATTCACACTAGATGCCGGCAAAAGGCAAAAGAAAGGACAAAAAGAGCCTAGAGACGTAAGCCCCTTAGCTGACGGTTTCCTGAAACAGGAATTTCTTTATTAAACAACGTACTGCCTTCGACTAATGCTAAATGTATGGATGCCTCTTTCTAAAATCCTAAGGACTACAATTCGAGATCGAATACAATTTTTGCCCTAGTGGGACGAACTATTCACTCCACTTTTTCAAAACCTCAACGAGTCCTGGAGACAAAACACCAAGGTTTTTGCCCAAAACTGCGTCCCTAAGATTCCTTATCATTATAATCAATAAAGCTATTTTAGCTCAATAAGGTCGTCGTTATAATTCGCACCAGTCTCAGGCTGGGCATGTCTACAAGCTCCTTACTTGTCTGGTAGATCCTGCTCTTGTGGTAAAGTTAAATATCAATGCTTTCCAAACAGGTCCGGTGTGAACAATGGTTTTTAGGGAGGAATTTTTTCACTGAACCTTTACTTAATAATTAAGCATTTTATTTCATTTATTTAAAAAAATGTGATATATATAGAAAGATAGATAGATAGATAGATAGATAGATAGATAGATAGATAGATAGAATATGTGTGTGCTACATTGAAAACAATATGCTGATTGGACCAAGTGAGTAGTGGGTAGCAGCCAGTTTGAACTCATGGGTAACATGTAAATCCAACCAAAATTCAAGGGCCTTCTACCTCAGTGAAATTCTTAGGAGTCCAGTGGTGTGGAGCAGGCAGAGATATTCCTTCTAATGTAAAGGATAAGTTATTGTACTTGGCCCCTCCCACCACCAAGAAAGAAACACAGTGTTTTCTGGGCCTGTTTGGATTTTGGATACAGCACCCTCTGCACTTGGGTGTGTGACTGCAGCCCATATACCAAGTGACTCAGAAAGCTGCTAACTCTGAGTGGGGCCTGGAAAAGAAGAAGGCTCTTCAAAAGGTCCGGGCTACTGTACAAGCTGCGGTACCACTTGAGTCATGTGATCCAGCAGACCCAATGGTAGTTGAGAGGTCAGTGGCAGTCAGGGATGCTGTTTGCAGAGCCTTTGGCAGGCCCCTATAGGTGAATCACAGAGGAGACCTTTGGATTTCGGAGAAAGACTCATTATCATCTATAGACAGTTCTTCTCCCTTTGAGAGGCAGCGCTTGGCCTGCTACTGGGGCTTAGTTTGACAATGGGACATCAAGTTACTTTATAACCTGAGCTTCACATCATGAGCTGTGAATTATCTGAGCCACCAAGTCGTAAAGTAGGCTGTGCACAGTAGCAATCTATTAATAAATGGAAGTGATATATATGTGATCCGGCCTGAGCAGGTCCTGAAGGCACAAGCAAGTTACATGAAGAAGTTCTCCAAACGCCTATGGTTTCCACTCACATTGCAATGCTGTCTGCTGCCAAGCATGCACCTATAGCCTCATGGGATGTTCCCAGTGATCACGTGACTGAGAAGAGGAGACTGCGGCCTGGTTTACTGGTGGTTCTGTACTATGCAGGCACCACCCAGAAATGGGCAGCTGCAGCTGAAAGACCCCCAAGGGGACCCTCCCTCAAGTCTGAACCGGCGCTCACCCACGGACACACGAGAGACCTCCTTGATGCATTTGCATAAGGTAGTTTAATAGCAAGGGCCCTTGGGTTGAAACCCGTCCCACGCAGGAGACAAGGGATTTCAACCACGAACCCCAGAGGCATGGGCTATTTATGGGTAGGGGTAGGGAAAGGCGGGAAAGTTTGGCGTGTTTACACACGATTGGTTATTTCAAATATCAGCAACTTGCAGAGGCGGCAGGATGGCTAGCATCCCAGACCTCCCAGAAAGGGAGGGAGAGAGAAGTAAACAATGGATGGCTCATTATTCACTTGGGCTAGTTAGGACTTGTCTGGGGCATGTCTTTTTATTTTTCTTTTGGTCACCTTGCCCCTGGAGGGGGCATGTCTGTTTTAAGCTGTTTTCAAATTTTATTTTCACACAGCATCGCAAACCCTTTTGGGGACAATTCTGAAAGACGCCAGTGAAAGGGAATCTTCACAGTGGGCAGAACTTCAGTAATATACATGGTATTACAATTTGTTTGGAAGGATAAATGGCCAGATTGTACTATTGTTCACGATTCATGGGCTGTAGCCAGCGAGTTGTCTGGATGGTCAGAGACGTGGAAAGAACATGATTGGAAAGTTGGTAAGAAAGACATCTGGGGAAGAAGAATGTTGATAAAAAGGATGTGAAGATACTTGTATGAAGTTCAATAATCAAGTAGACAGGGTGACCCAGTTCTGGGGGCAATCAGCCTCTTTCCCCAGCCATCCCTGTCACTGCTCAATGGGCCCATGAACAAAGTGGCCATGTTGGCAGAGACAGAGATTGGGAGTGGGCCCAGCAACATGAGCTTCACCAAGGCTAGCCTGGCTACAGCTACTGCTTAGTGCCAGATCTGCCAAAACCAGAGACTGGTACCAAGCCCCAGATACGGCACCATTCCCCAGGGTGACGAGCCAGTGACCTGGTGGCAGGTTGACTATATTTAACCACTTTGTCTGTGGAAAGGATAACACTTTGTCCTTATTGGAATGGATACTCATTCTTGTTCTGGGTTTTCCTTTCCTGCATGTAATGCTTCTGCTAAAACCACTATCCGTAGACTTACAGGATGCTGTATCCACCATCATAGTATTCTACATCATAGTATACTTCTGACCAAAGAAGTCACTTTCCAGTCAGAGAAGTGCAACAGTGGGCCCATGATTATGGAATTCGCTCATCTTACCATGTTACCCACCATCCTGAAGCAACTGGTCTGATAGAAAAGAAAATGAGGACACATTTACAATGCCAGCTAGGTAGCAGCAGCATGGAAGACCGGGGCAGGGTTCTCCAGAAGGCAGTACATGCTTTGAATTAGTGTCCAGTAAATGCTGTGGTTTCTTTTATAGCCAGGATTCACAGGTCCAGGAATCAAAGGGTAGAAAAGGAATGGTTGCACTTGTTATCACCCCTAGTGACACACTAGGAAAAGTCTTACTTCCTGTTCTAGGAAAGGTAAGTTCTTTTGGCCTAGACGTTTTCAATTCAGAGAAGGGAGTACTCTTGCCAGGAGATACAGCAAGCATGCCTTTGAACTGGAAGCTCAGGCTCCCCCCTGGCCACTCTGGGCTTCTCATGCCGGTAAGCCAACAGGCTAAGAAAGGAATACACAGTGTTAGGAGGGGGATTAGCCCAGATTACCAAGAGAAAATCGGATTGCTTCTCTACAACGGAGGTAAGTCAAGGTATGTTTGGAGTACAGACAATCCTATAGGGAATCGCTTGGTGCTTCCATATCCTGAGATTAAAGTCAATGGAATGCCACTACAGCCCAATGCTGAGATTAAAGTCAATGGGAAGCCACTATAGCCCAATGCAGACAGGATAACAGCCCAATCCAGGCAGGATGACAAAGGGCACAGATCCATGAGGAATAAAGGTATGGGTCACTCCTTCAGAAAAATAACTAAAGACCTGCTGAGCTGCTTACTGAGGGTTGAGAAAATACAGAATGAGTAGTAGAGAAAGGTAGTTATAAATACCATCTAAGGCCACACGACCAGTTGCAGAAACAATGATTATAATTACATGAGTGTTTCTGACATATTTTGTTAAGAGTGAGTTTGTTCAGATATTTGTATTTTCTTTCCTCGATTTCTTTATCATGTAATGCAATATTGTGCTGAAGGTCTTGCAGGAGGAATGAAAAATGACTTTAAAACTCATAGAATGCAGTCCACCAGTTAGCCCAGTCACAAAGGGAGCACGTCACAGAGGCGTGGCCTCACCCTGTGTACCACGTGTCCTGAGGACTCCGTGCTGTTCCGGAGTTTTGTTCTGTTTGTTGCCTTTGCATCCTTCTTAAGGTAAGAATCATATGAAAACTCTAAGGGGGCCTCCAGCCCCTCGCTGGGCAATATCACTCACAAGAATAATGCTTGCTCTCTTCCAGGCATCGCTGTTGGAGCAGATCAATGATTCAATCACCACCCTAGAAAAGAACTTTGAAATGGAGATTGTCAGCAATGTCCACCACCCTTAGGAAGCATTTCTAAAAATTAAATTGTAAGTGAAACTAGGTTAAGATGTTTTTGCTACTGACTCTGATGAAGAAAATCTTAGGGAACGATCTGAAGTTCAGAAAGCACACTCTTAATTAAGGTAGGAACTTTTTAAGGTCAGGGAACAAGAATGATGGCAGCACTGGCTGACGTGACTTTCACTGAGGCTGGATTGATGATTGATTTCTTATACCTATTTTTACCCTCAGCTTCCTGATATGATTTATTAAGAAGTGCTGATGCATAGATATGCATTCTGAGGATTTTTAAAAGTAAATATGACTGATTTTTTTATATAAAAGTTTAGATTTATGATTCTTTTAAGATTTTTATAAGATGACTTTCAAAGATAAATAATGAAATAATTTATCCTTTCTTTGTAACCACAAATTGCTGCCATCTTGTAAGAGAAACTGGCTGAGAAAAAAAAAAAACCCTTGTTTGCTTATACTTTGTTAATCTATTACAAGTTGCTTAGTTATGAATGTACGTGGGTTCTCAGGAATAATTTGTCTTCTTTACCTGTGGCATTGGTGAACATACTGCTTTTTCATAGTCACTCACTAGAAGAAAAATAGAATGTCATCACATTGTAACTTTATACTACTTGAAAGATTTTGCTGGAATATATAAGCTACAGAAGGAAAATACAGTGTGGTTGGAGCTTGCTCCATCCACCAACTGTATGTATGTATGTATGTATGTATGTATGTATATATGTATGTATGTATGTATGTATGATATATGTATATATGTATGTATATACATATGCATATATGTGTATGTATGTGTGTATATATGTATATGTGTATACGTAAAATGCTTTGAGCCTGCTTGCTGGAGCTTTGCTTCATCCATTCAATGTCTGAATATGTTTGTCTGTCCATCCATCTCTATGTATGTATTAATGTATGCATGTGTGTATGTATGAAGTTATTGGAGTCTGCCTTTTGCTGCAACCACTCCGTGTGTATGTGTAAGAGTTTTCTCTCTCATTTTTTTTCTTGCAAGTCCCTAAGAGTTAAAAGAGTCTGAGCTTTTTGCTGGCTACAGGGAGTGCCAGCCCCAGTGAATCAAGCTTGGTTTTCTCAGAGTAAACTCTGCTGACTAATTTCTCTAATTGCCAGCTGCTGTAGGCAGCAGCCCCCATTGGTCACTGTCTGGACCGACCCTTGTCAGCCCCTCTTGGTGCTGGCCACCATTAGCTACTATCAGCACTTACCCCAATCGCTGAGGCCACACCTCACTACCTGCCTCAGTTTACCCCCTGGATATCAAGCAGGTCTTTGACATCCCTGACATTTTTTGACAATATTAATTAAGAAAATGTTGGTTATTATATTTAAGTTCTGAGATACCAAAAGAATGTCCCTCAAAGGGCTAGAAATATAGCATAGGACAACACCTGTTTTTAAAAATATGGATTCTGAGAAATTGCACCTAGGTCCTCATGCTTGCAGGACAACCGTCTTACTGACTGAACCATCTCCCCATACCTTCTATGGTTCTTAGTAAGATAGAAATTCTTGCTCCAAAACGGAAGGAGATCAGGGTAACACAAATTGGAAAGGAAGAAGTCAAAGTATCTTCATTTGCAGATCATATGACAGTATATATAAATGACAGTATATATAAATGACAGTATATATAAATGACAGTATATATAAATGAACCTCAGAATTCTTCCAAGGAACTCCTACAGCTGATAAACACTTTCTTTTTTTTCGGGGGGGGGGGTTGTTGTTGTTGGGTTTTTTTGTTTTGTTTTGTTTTGTTTTGTTTTGTTTTTGTTGTTGTTGTTGTTTTGTTTTTTGTTTTTTTTCGAGACAGGGTTTCTCTGTGTAGTCCTGGCTGTCCTGGAACTCACTCTGTAGACCAGGCTGGCCTCGAACTCAGAAATCCGCCTACCTCTGCCTCCCAAGTGCTGGGATTAAAGGCGTGTGCCACCACCGCCAGGCGATAAACACTTTCAGCAAAGGAGCTGGATCCAAAACTAACAACAACAACAACAACAACAATCAGTAGCCCTCCTATATGCAAATGGACTGAGGAAGCAATCAGGGACACAATACCCTTCACAAGGCCTCAAATCATATAAGATATCTCGGGGTAACTCTAACCAAGCAAGTGAAAGACTTGTATGATAAATCTTCAAGTCTTTGAAGAAACAAATTGAAGATGGAACGAACTCCCATATTCGAGATTGGTAGGATTAACATACTAAAAATGGCCTTCCTACCAAAAGCGATCTACAGATTCAATGCAATTCCCATCAAAATTCCCATACAGTTTTTCACAGATCTTAAAAAGACAATTTTCAAGTTCATATGGAAAAAGAAAAAACTCAGGAGAGGTAAA
The DNA here is from genome assembly GCA_030674055.1 of Rhabdomys pumilio. NCBI lineage: Eukaryota > Metazoa > Chordata > Mammalia > Rodentia > Muridae > Rhabdomys > Rhabdomys pumilio. The sequence goes on along the minus strand of JANHMN010000008.1, from coordinate 11,324,438 downwards.
CAATCCTGAACAAGAACTGCGTGAGGTCTTACTATTCCTGATCTCAGGTTATACTACAAAGCTATATTAATAAAAACAGCATGGTTTTAGCTTAAAAGTAGACATGTTGACCAATGGAATAGAATTAGAGACCCAGACACAAGCTACACACCTATGGACACTTAATTATGATAAAGGACTTACATACTAGGAAAAAGCATCTTCAACAAATGGTGCTGGCCTAACTGGATGGCTACCTGAAGAAGAATGCAAATAGATCTACACCTATCATCCTGCACAAAATTCAAGTCCAAGTGGATCAAGGACCTCAAAATATAACCAGGTACACTGATCCTAATAAAAGGGAAATTGGGGAACAGCCTTGAACTCAATGGCACAGAAGAAAACTTTCTGTACAGAACATTAACACAAGCACTAAGATCAATAATTGATAAATGGGACCTCATAAAACCGAAAAGCTTCAGAAAGGAAAAAGACACTGTCATTCAAACAAAGCTGCAGCTTACAGAATGGGAAAAGATTTTTTTTTTTACCAGCTCTAAATTTGATCGACAGCTAATATCCAAAATATATAAAGATCTCAAGAAACTTTGATATCAATAAACCAACTATTTCATTTCAAAATGGTATACAGATCTAAACTTTATAGAGGAAAGTCAAATTTCTTTCAGAAACACTTTAAAAAAGTGTTTGGCATCCTTAGCCATCAGGGAAATGCAAATCAAAACCACTTTGAGATTCTGTCTTACACCCGTCAGAAGGCCTAAGTCAATAATACAAGAAGAGCTGGTGCTGGTGACTAAATGGAACAAGTGGAGCAAGCGCTCCTCTGTTGCTGCTGGGGATTCAAACTTGTACAGACACTATAGAAGTCAGAATGGCAGTACCTCAGAACCATGGGGGCCAATGTGTGTCAAGAGCCAGCTATACTACTCATGGGCATATACCCAAAGGATGCTTCATACTACCACAGACACTTGCTCAACCATGTTTGCTATTGCTCTATTCATAATAGCCAGAAACTGGAAACAACCTAGATGATTCTCAACAGAAGAATGGGTAAGGAAAATGTACATTTATACAACGGAGTATTACTGAGCTCTTACCCCTCCAAAAAAAAACTGACATCTTTAGATTTGCAGGCAAATAGATGGAACTAGAAAAAAAATCATTCTGGGTGAGGTAAGCCAGACCCAGAAAGATAAATATGTATTCACTTCTATCTGAATATTAGCCATTAAATAAATAATAGCCAAGCTACTGTCCTTAGACAGAGAGGTTAAGCACAGAGGAAGGGACTAGAGGAGACACATGGATCTCCCTGGGAGGGGGGAAATAGAATAGAGTTTATAAATGGGCAGGATCTGGGGGAGGGAAGGGTGAGAACAGGAGGACCAGGTGAGAAGGAGGAGAGGAGATGGGTTTGAGGGAGAGAATGAGGGGAGAGGCAACTAGGCCTGAAGAGCATTTGAGGGACAGTATGGAAACCTAATGCAGGAGAAACTTCCTATAATATATTAAAGTGATCCTAATAAAGTCTCTAAATAATGAGGGAAACTCAAAACCTACTGGCCATCTCTTGTCACTAAGTTGAAACTACCAGTGCCAGGATTGGGTTTCATCCAATTGGGTTGTTAGCCAAAAGGTCTCATGGGGATCCCCAAACAACCCAGGGTGTTGCCAAGACAATAGGTTGCTCTCCACAAATTGGCAAAACCCCATTGCTGAAGTCACACCCACACAAATTCAGTGAACATGGAGAGGTTGAGCTGGTGCCTACATAGAACCCTCAACCTATGTTCTAGTTTCTATGACACAGAAAGGTACTCTCTCTGCAGCCTACCTAAAGAGAAAAGTAAACAGCAGACCAAACACAAAACCTTTGATCTACAATAGGTCCTACCTGCAATATATGCTACAGCAACCGTGGCACAGACCCTATGGGAGTAACCAACTGATATTTAATTTGACTGCCCACTCTATGAGATGGAAACCTTGCCTGACATTGCCCAGGTGATCAAGAGCCAGAGTCTAGATAGCCCAGAGATCTAGGTTTAAAGCAAATATTATTGGTTAAGAGAAGGAAGAAGAAAGAAAGAAACAATAAGATGACTCCTAATGACCTTATGCTATACTCATAGAGCAGTGCCACCATCAGAGAAGCTTCCGTCTGTAGCAGATGGGAACCAATACAGAGACCCAGAGCCAGACATTATGCAGAAAGAGAGACCTTGGAACGCACAGGTCTAACTAAATAATATGTCTCTATCAAATCCCTCCTCTCAGAGCTCAGAGAACCCAGTGGAAGAAGAGGCAGAATGAGTGATGAAGACAGAGGTGACAAAAGACACTAGGAAGACAAGGACCTCTAAAACAACTGAGCAAAGCTCATATGAACTCACAGAGACTGAAGCAGCAATCACAGAACCTACATGGGTCTGCATTCTGCGTTTGCAGAGATGCTATATAGTTCAGTTTTACGGGAGTCTTGAACATGTAGACAAGTAGACCTCTGGTTCTTGTGCCTGCTCTTAAGGCACTTTTCCTTTGTTGGTTTGCCTTGTCCGAATCCAATGTGATGGCTTGTATTTTATCTTATACTTTATTTTGTTATGTTTTGTTGTTATCTCTTAGAAATGTGTTCTTTTCTAACAAGAGGCAGAAAGAAAGCAGATCCAGATAGGAGAGGAGGGAGGGAGGAACTGGGAAGAGTAGAGGGAGGTAAATTGTTTCCAGATTATTCTGTATGAGAAAAGAATCTAGTTTTTAAAAAAGACTGGGAGGAGAAATCCTTGCTCTGAAGATGGTCGTCTTAGCCTTCTCTCCTGGCATCTACTTTACCACAGGGAATGTCATACGTCTCGCTACATCAAGATCAAGGCTATATCTTGTCTAGTAATGAGAACTACTTGCCTTTAGAACTCTTTAGGTAGAAAGACAGCATAGGTCTCTACATTTGGTTCTTTCATTGTCTTAGGGAGAATGTATATGTATATGTATAATGTACATATATGTGTAGTTTATTATACATTATGATATAACATATACATATGTATGTATCTGTGTGTATTATGAATGAATGATGACTTATAGATTGTGGTTCAGCTAGTTAAACAATAACTGTCTACCAAGGGAAATTCTAAGAATTTTTATCTCAACAAAACCATATAAAGGGCTGGGATGATAGTTCAGTTGGTAACACAAAAACCATATAAAGGGCTGGGGTGATAGTTTAGTTAGTAAACTGATTATCTTGCAAGCAGTAAGAACCTGAGTGCAATTCCCCAGAACCCACATTTTAAAAGCCAGCCATTGCACTATGCTATAACCCTAGCACTAGGGTTGCAAAGGCAGATATCACAGCTAGGACTTGCTGATCAGGCAAGTTGGTGATCTCAGATCAATAAGGCAGACGTTGCCTCAAAAAATGAGGGATAACACCTAACAGATGCATACTAGAGGCCAGCCAAAGAATGCAAAACTCATGCCAGGGTGATATGCAGATGAAGTTTCATATACAGAGGAATCAAAGTTGGGTTTATGAAAAACCCATCAAGTTCACACAAAGAGCTGGCATTCCAGGGAGTATAAACTCTGAGGAGAGGACCACAGGCAGACCATCCCAGGGGTTTTATACTAGCCTCACCATCCTCCTGGAGGCTCTGAGAGCAGTGGAGTGAGGGGAAAAGAGAGGTAAAAGAGGAGAGAGAAAGAGAGAGACTTTCCTCCCCAGCCTGAGTGTAGTGCCATCATGGGTCACGCTATGGAAAGGGACGAAGAGCTTTATGCTAAGTATAAAAATAAAGTTTGTGATTAGGTCAATTAAACTGGAAACTAGAGCTCGGAAAGGACAAGAATCTGGTGTGCTTTCTGACTGATCAAGGCATTTCAGGTTTTTGCATATAACAACAACGAGGATTCTATATCTTACCTTAGTTTTTATTATAAGCCCTAATTCTGCCAGAATTTCCCATCTGTCAGGCCCAAAGGGTACCCCTCAAAAGGGCATGTCTTAGGGTTTTACTGCTGTGAACAGACACTGTGACCAAGGCAATTCTTATAAGGACAACATTTAATTGGGGCTGGCTTACAGATTCAGAGGTTAGGTCCATTATCATCAAGGCGGGAACATGGCAGCATCCAGGTGGGCATGGTGCAGGAGGAGCTGAGGGTTCAACATCTTCATCTGAAGGCTGCTAGCAGAATACTGACGTCCAGGCAGCTAGAATGAGGGTATCTTAAAGCCCAGGCCCACAGTGACACACCTACTTCAACAAGGCCACACTCACTCCAACAGGGCCACACCCCTAAAATTGCCACTCTGTGAGCTGAGTATATACAAAACCCCTATAGGGCAGACCCACTAAGTGTCCAAAATTTAGTCTAGGGTCAGCTCAACAGGAACTACAGAAGGATTTCCAGGGGTTAGATAAAGCCCAGCAGTCCCCAGGAACTTATGAAGTCAATTCCCCTCTACCTAAAGGAGCCATCATCTCTGGCAAAAGGGATCTATGGCTCTCCAATTAACATATACCCACAATAAAGGAAATGACTCCCCAATTAACATATACCTGTGTGCCTGTCAGCATTTCAAAGTCCGAGCTAGGATCCTTAGTCTTCACGTGGGTCCCAAACAACCAAAATGAGGTTATCCCAAAACCTGTTGCCTGTACCTGGGATATGTTCTTCTAGCTGGGCTGCCTTGTCTGGCCTTAGTGAGAGAGAAAGCACCTAGCCTCACAGAAACTTGAAGTGCCAGGGTAGGGGGATACCCAGGGGGCATCCACCTGCTCAGAGGAGAAGGGGAGGGGGAATAGGGGAAGGATTGTGGAAGGGGGTGACTGGAAAGTGAAGGAGACAGTAAGCAGAATGTAAAGTGAATAAGTAAAAAAAATTAAATTTAATTTAAAAAAAAGCCCATACTAGCATCCTAGCCCTGCTCACTGCCTCCTTGACCCAAAATTCCCTCCAGCTCATGTGCTTCTCACCTGCCAGCTATTTATCCTTCTTATACCCAGCTACATCTCCTTCTTATAACTTCCTGCTTTTGCTTCTCTCTATTCTCTACCCTCTTCTAGTCCCCGCTCCCTCGCTACTAACCCTGGCAGTGTCCAGTCTGCTGGCCATGTTCAGCCTACTTCTTTCTGTCTGCCCTGGACCCTTCCAGATGATACTGTTTATTTATTCTCTCTCTCTCTCTCTCTCTCTCTCTCTCTCTCTCTCTCTTATGTATATTAAAACCTTCTCTTAACCATACCACAGAGTCGTCGTGGCATCAGTTTATACAAGATCCCTCTCCTTTCACCACAGTGCAGACATAAACACGGACGCTCACAGATACACACCCAGAAACAAACTGGAGAAGAGCAGAAGAGTGAATGTTAGTGATGGGAGAGTCGAGGAAATGCAACAGGGGGAGGAAAACCTATTCACATTACAGGGTATGTTCCTCCTATGAAATCGGTACACTAATGTTTCCATGTGCACTCACCCGGGGAAGTCTGAAATAGCTACATGGAAGTGGAATGCAAAGAACCTTCTAGGTCTGTTCTGTGAACTTTCAAAAAATTTTAAAAATAATAATAGCTTTTATAAGAATAGCCTCCTACAGAGAGTAACTACATCAGCAGCAGAAATGCACGCACACTGGGAAGGAAGCCTGTTTGTAGCTAAGAGGAACTGTGGCCTCCGGGTGAGGAGCCAGCGTAAGCCCTCAGACCTGCCACTGTCACTATAATCCAGATATCAAACGGAGAGACCTCTTGGTCTGAGGTCTGGAAGAGAAACACCGAGTGACACAAATCACAAACACCTCAACCCAGACAGAACTTCAGCCCTGGAAGATCAGAGGAGATGACTCTGAAAGGCTGGGATCATTTTTCATCTCAACTGCAGCCTAAGAGAGAGACAGAACGAGCCACAGCACAACCCCAAGGGTGAATGGGCTGAGTCCAGGCCAATCCGAGTACTCTGTCTCTGTTTTTCCTCTCTCCATTCCCTCCCGACTCACCACATACTGTCATCTCACACAATGATGACAGCTTGAAAAAAGCAAAGACGACAATATTTAGGAGTGAAAAAAAAAGACTTTATTTTGAAGTAATAATAGATTTACAGGAACCAAAACAAATTTTAGATTTTTAGAAAAAGCCATGGATCCCCAGGAGGTGGGATTCGTCCTTATACAGCCACTGACTGGTGCTGAAAGTCCCAGCAGGTTCACACTTGGCTTCTTCTGACACCTCAGCACCCCGCCCCGGGATAGGGGTGGGGAAAAGACACCTTGGGACTGTCTAGTGAGAGGAAAGTCTAGCATTATTGACACCTTTGCAGGGACATTTTATTATTTCCAGTCAGAGTTAAGTCTCAGCTGTCCCTCTCCCATCGTTTTGCATATTACTCTGGTGGCAAAACATTGATGACCCGGGGCAGACTTTGTTGGAATAAAGGAGAACTTTATCAGGATAGTGAAGAAGGGATTTGCTTGGTCTTCTGGGCTCTGGGGTTTGCACCATGCGGCTGGAGGTAGGGTAAGTATCTGGCAGTGGGTGGTACCACTGCCAGAACAAGACTGAGCAAGGCTGTGCTTCGAGGTGCCGTCAATAAGCTGCATGGTGCCATTGGTACTCAAGGCAGCACCCAGCATTGCCTCCTTTCCCACCTTCCCAGTGTGAGTTTTCTTTCCCTTTCTTTCCTTTTCTGTCCAATAGTTCTTTCCATAATGCCAAGCCTGGTGCCTGTTAAGTGGTCCAGTTCAGTGTTCAGCTCAGCTGTTTCCCTTCATGCCCAGAACATCCTCTGTGGGACTTCCTACACCTTCCACACTACCACGACCCCCTCTTACCATCTGCAGGACACGACCCCCCTCTTACCATCTGCAGGACGTGCAATAGTTCAGGCTGTGTAAATGTATTCCTGACTTTCTCCCTGGACTCCGGTCTCTAGATTTATATTTCCATGAGATGGAAACAAAAACTTGAAAGTGTTTGCTATGCTTATGCTACCCTCTTTAAATCTTCACTCACTGGTCAGGCGTGGCTGCAGGTTTGTAATTCCAGAACTTGGGAAACTGAGGCAGGAAGATAATGAGTTTAAAGGCCTGAGCGACATAGGAAGTACCCTTCCCCCCACCTGTTTGTCTCTTACGCGCACACGCGCACGTGTGTACACACACACACACACACATTTTCAGTCATTGAAGGACAAGATGTTTAAGTTGCTAAGGTTTTTAAAAGAGGTTAAAGTCGTCCTGGCTGCTGAATACCTGTAACCCCAGTGAGCACGGAAGTGGGGTGGGGAGTGAGGTCCTTGTACAAAGCTTCACAAAATGACCATATTAAAAAAAAAAAAAGTTGGCAAAGGAAAAGGCCAGGGCACACACACCCAAGACTGATTAAAACTGGCTGAAACCATTGGCAGAGGCACTGCAGAGCGGATGAAGGTGACTTGTGCCTCACGGGGATACTAAAACACACAAACCTAGGTGGAAATTTAAGTGGCTGATGAGACATGCGATTAATGAAGTTATATGCAGAATCACACAAAACAGACAGAGCATGCTCAGAAAAGCCCACGCTATGCAAATGAGCTCCAGAGTACGAGCTATGTTACATAAAACCCTAATCCTTCCTTCAGTGGAGCTATTTGGGCTAGTGAGCTCGCTCACTCTCTTTGCTTGGCCCATTTCCTCTCTTGCAGTGCAGTCCTTCTTTTTCTAGATTTTAAAGAAAGATTTAATTTTTAATTATGTGCGTTCAATGAATGCAAAGCTTGTGTAAACCATTAGAGAGCATTAGATTCACCTGAAACTGGAGTTTAAAATGGTTATTCGCCTCCCCCATGTGGGTGCTAAAAACAAACAAACAAACTAAACCCAAAAAAACGAGACTAGCTAGGGTCCTCTGTGAGAGCAGCAAGCGGTCTTAAGCAGACCGCTGAGCCATCCTTTCTCCAGCCCCAGTCCATCATTTCTCAGCAGCTTGTCTTACATTGCCTGCTAAGTGGAGGTCACAAGTAAATCACCAAGATCTTCTGAAGAGAAGGTCTTTATTATAGATATGAGGGAGAGTACAGGCAGAGCCGTCTGGAAGAGTCCAGAGCAGGGAGAGAAAATATAGACAGAACTGGCCATGAAAGGAGAGACAAGAAGGAGGAGACGGGAAAGCGAGAGAAGAAGAGAAGAGGGCAAAGGAGATTGAGAGAGAGGACCAAGAGAGAAGGGAGCCAAGAGCAGAGAACCAAGAGAATGCACAGCTGAAATGGAAGTGTTATACAGGAAAGAGTAGCTGTGGAAGCAAAGCCCCCTGGGCTGGAGAGGTTTAGCGTAAGGGGCGGGGTCAGAAGAGGTGAGGCGGGGTCAGAAGAGCAGAGAGCCACAGGTACCAGTGACCTTAGCCAGCGCTAGCTCTAGTATGCTAATAGGCACCGCAGATAGCCATTTGTCCTGAGTTCCTCTGGGACCAGCTGTTGGGATGCTGAGGCAGGAGGGTCACAAATTTAAAGCCAGTCTGAGATACATAGCAAATCCTAAACCATCTTAGAATAATACACAGTCAGACCTTGTTTCAAATCTAGCTTTTGTTTTGTTTGTTTTAAGTTAAAACTGTGATTTTTTTTTTCCTAACAGTACCAGTTTTTGGGTGAGAAAATGGGAAGTTCTTCACCCCAATAGCTGGCAGTTTTCCCCTCTCTTTACCTCAAATGACCCCTTCTTCCCCATTAGTTCTCATACAACCCTTTTGCTCCTCAAGCTTTCCCAAAATAGCTTAATGTTTTCACAATTCTGTGCCATTACGTACAAAATAATAAGGACGTCAGTGCCTTGAGAGGCCACCAGTAAATAGCAAGGTGCCGAGATAAATCATTCAGCTTCTTGACACTTCCCCTCCAGCCCCACGCATCCCAGATCCACTGACTGCCTGTGACTTCTAACTCAAGCTGCTCTGATCCAACTGCCCAGATTGCAACTGCTTCTGCCTGGATCCCGCTAGAGAGAGGAAGGGGAAATGTGCTTTACCTCCCAGGGCAGAAATGTCAGGGGAAAAGCCTCCTGCAAAGAGAGGTGCCAAGGTCAAAACGGAACAAAATTATGTTGGCTGCTGGTTAATAGCTAACTAGCTGGTCCCTTGATTGCCCACAAAACTTGGCAACCTCCTAGGTCTATGTGGCTGTTTGCCTTTCCCACGGCAAGGAGGGAGGGGTTTTCTTTCACTGTAAACACGGCTGACAAATAAAACACTGAGCAGACAGGACAAGCATGGAGCAAAAGGAAACTTTTCTGTATGTAACCACCTAGCAGGGATGAGAATATTCCGAAGAGACGCTTGCTTTTAATCTTCTTTGCCTGAGTATTTAGACAAGTGGCCCCCCAGGAAATTAGAATTTCCCATGGAGTCTAATGCTGGAAGCAGGAAAAGGCTGAAGCCAGTCAGAGAGGAAGCCTGTCTCCCAGAAAGAGTTTTCATTTGGTTCAGACTTAGACTGCCATGCAAGAGAGCCTGGAGCCCAGACAGTGGTGGTGGGATCACACTTTGGCCAGGACTGCTTAGTTACACACACCTCTTACTTCCTATACAAAGCCAAGCCTCATGTTGGAACCCTGAATATGGACTTGAGGAGTCCTGGACTTCTTCCCCTATTCTCTCCAATGCAGCCACATTGAATAAGTCTCACTGTTATGCTTTTTTTTTTTTATATCATTACTTGTTCATTTAAGTGGCCTATCGAGGATGGACGGTCAAGTCTAGCTTGCTAGAGCTTCCCAGAGTCTATACTCTGACACTAACCAGCCCACAAGAAAACAAATCTACAATTATCTTGCTGGTCTCAGTGGTTCTGAAGGAGCTTAACGATCAGAACCTATTCAGTAAATAGGCAGCAAAGCCCTCTGCTGTTGAACAAAACCAACTGTGAACAGATATTTAAACAAAGCGGCATACTGACCCAATAAAACTTTATTTATAAAACCAGGTAGCAATCTGAATTCAGCCCAGAGTATACAGTTAGCTGACCTGTGCTCTGTGTTGCATAGACAAGACATTGTATGTGTATACTGTACTGTTTGAATATAGATACTATAATTATATAGACTGTGTTTTATATGTTTGTATAGACAGTATACCATTCTTTTGAACAAAATGGTGTAATATATATCCATGACTCACATTTCATTAATTGTATTTTACACACTATCCATTCAGTACAGATAGCTTTACCTCATTACCTTATTGGCTATATCAACCTATATTATATTTTACTTGAACACTCCCTCCATAAAGAGGTTGGAACAAATTCCTTATATAAATACCCTTGCACTTTTGATCAAATGCTTTTAAAAGCAGATAACTGTCTGGTGCCCTTGTAGGCCAGAAGAGGAAGGAGTCCGATCCCCTGGAACTGGAGTACAGGTGGTTTTGAACTCCTCTGTGGGCGCTGGGACATGAATCCCTGTCCTCTACTCTTCACTGCTTAGCCATCTCTCCAGCTCCGTGATCCAGCTTTCAAAACCGACAGACATTGCAAAATTCTCTCTGAAACACTGTACATTCTGTGGGCAAGAAATTTTGGCCAAGTTCAGGTGATTTCAATTCCTAAAGTAAAGAAGATGCAAAAGAGATGGCAGTAAACTTCTCTGAAAGACTCTACACCAGTGGTCCCCAACCTTTCTAATGCTGTGACCCTTTAATACAGTTCCTCATGTTGAGGTGACCCCCAACCATAAAATTATTTAAATGCTACTTCATAACTGTAATTTTGCTACTATTATGAATTATAATGTAAATATCTGATATGTGACCCCCCCCCCAATGAGTCATGGCCTACAGGTTGAGAAGCGCTGCTCTATAGGAAATGGCCACCCAAAGACGGAGCAGCAACACAAGGAGTTCAAATGACCCGAAGGAAGGCAGGATGCAGTACCATTGGCAGGCACAGCAGCCCTAGGCCCAAAGGTAGGTGGCGGAGTGAAATGTTGAGACTCACATATTCAGAGATGGACTTGCCTGGAACTGGCTAACAGGGAAACTTGCTTAGTTTTAAGGAGTGATGATAACATAAGGATGTCCAGAGGCATGGCACGTTGTGGTCAATCAGAAGACACTGAGCCACAGTAGCAGGGACAGGAACAGGGACTTTGAGTTTGGAGATACTTAACATAGACGTAACATAGACATAACAAACATAGAAAACTTAATATAGACATAACAAACATAGAAAAGAATCATTTTTCTTTTTAGAGTTTCTTGTAGCTCCTCATTGCTTTCTGACAAGCAGAAGATTGGTCACTCTCCGTTCTGACAGCCATTTTTATTGTGGAATTACCAGAAAAAGTTCTGCAAAAATCTTGTATATAGACCTAAGACACAGGATGTCTAGAAGGGTAAGGGCTCAGAGAAGAAATATAAAGAGAAGAATACTATTGTCCTCGAATGCATTAAAAGAGATCACAGGGACACTACAGACATGGCTCTACCACAGACAGGGTTTCTTACCATAAAAGTCTTCCCACAGAGTCATAAAGTAGCACAAGTTCCGTAGGAGAAACACAGTCAGGCATGGTGGTCAGCTTCTAATCTCAGCACTTGGAAGACAGAAGCAGGTGGATCTCTTGAGCTCGGAGCCAGCCTGGTCTACGGAGTTCCAGGACAGCCAGGGCTACACAAACAAACACTGTGTCATAAAACCAAGTAAAAGAAAGAGAGAAAGAGAAGAAGGAAGGAAGGAAGGATGGAAGGAAGGAAGGAAGGAAGGAAGGAAGGAAGGAAGGAAGGAATGAGGTTCGGTCTTTTGCTATATGTTGTAATGCTAAATACTGACCCCCAAGGCCTGGCTGCCCCCAGGGAAGAGAGAATCTGCACATACATTGCTCCTTAACTTAAAACTATTAGTTGAATAAAGATGCTGACACCCTATAACTGGTCAGAAAAGAGGTAGGTGGGGTGTTGGTTTCCTGGCTGGGAGTCTGAGGCAGTGGGGATCTGGAGAGAGGAGAAGATGCTATGGGCAGGTGTGTCATGGAAACATGGCCATGAGGAGTGGCCAATTGGAGTTAAGAGCAGCCCAGTTGAACATGACAAGTCATAACTCGGGGTTATTGATGGGGAAGTAGATTCTAATAGCTTAGAGGTCAGGCATCTACACAACTCTAGTGTGTTAAAGGCTTGTTATAAATATAAAAATTGTGTGTCTTTAATCTGGAAACTGAATGATCAAAGGTCGGGTAGAAATCCCTGACTGAGATTAATTATTTGCAACAACAAGAAAGAAAGAGAGAGAGAAAGGAAGGAGGGAAGGAAGGAAGGAAGGAAGGAAGAAAGGAAAGAAAGAAGGAAGAAAGGAAGGAAGGAAGGAAGGAAAGAAAGAAAGAAAGAAAGAAAAAAGGAAGGAAGGAAGGAAAGAAGGAAGGAAGGAAGGAAGGAAGGAAGGAAGGAAGGAAGGAAGGAAGGAGAGGAAATGCCTACTTGCTGGGCACCACTCCTAACTTGAGTACTCTAGTGACCCTTTTTCCATGACAGCCCTTAAAATTTAACACTCAGAGAGTAGTTGCTTTTGAAATGTGGTGCTGGCTGATTCAGGAGTTAGAGCCTGTGGATCTGACAAGTTGCAGATGACATCAATGCTACTGCCCACAAATCACACTAGGAAGAGCAAGGTCTTAAGCCGGAGATGCTGGGACTTGAATGCACATTGGAATCATCTGAGGAAGAAGGAATGTTTCCCTTCCAAAAAGTTTTAATTCTCAGAATACAACTATCCAAGACTGACCACGGTTTATCAGTTATACATATTAACAATGCCTCAACATTGTAAGAAAATGTAATAATAATTATCTTCTTTCATAACTTCTGAGAAACTAATCTCTCAAGTTTTTTTTTAAAAAACTACCAGAGAGCCACAATTCCTAACTTACTTTGTAGTACATGTATTTGACCACAAGATGTCGCCAAAGGAACAAACTATGCATCAGGAATCCTTGCAAAACAACAAGGCTCCCCCTTCCTTTCCACACAAAGCTAAGAGCACATTTTAGAGGCCACCTTCCCAGTTCTGAGGAAAAATAGATCACAGACACTTTTAAGAAGTGATCACATCTATAGAAAACAATGTGTATGCACAATCGTGATCACACTTTCCAGAAGTTTTACGGGACCTAGAACTCAAATCCTACCTTAACATTATATGGCTCCACTTCCTTCCTTCCGTCCTTCTCAACAGCTAAGCATATCTCTTGCCTCATAAAAAAAAAAAACAGAACTGGCCCTAAATCTTCCGATTTGCTCACTCCACCCTCCATCTTTCTTTCATTGTGGTGGAGGTCAGACTTGCTCTCCCCTTCCTTCCACTGGATGGGTTTGGGGAATTGAACTTACGTTATCAGTTGTGGCAGCAAACCTGCTTAACCATTGAACCATCTCTTGGGCCAGATATCATTTCTTTTCATCGGAGATTATGTTACTCTGTTCCCGATCTGTTCCACCCTGACTTTTGCCAAAGTTTGTACTTTCTGGTGCCAATTTTACACCCCTTTACTTTTCTGCTATTTAGAATAGCATAAGGTCTTTATTTTAAAAATACAAAAAGCCAAAGGCTATCACACGGATATATCTCATGAACGCTCATGGTTTTCTAACATATGCTTTCTGAGTTTATGTGGAGTCAGTGCTTATAAAAATACAGTTATATTTGTGTGTGTGGACGCCATGGGTGGTGTTTCTTGGGCCCTGTTTACCTTGGAGAAATGGTCTCTAGTTGGCCTGAGGCTTACTGATTAAGCTGGGGTGGCTGGCTAGAGAGACCCAAGGATCTGCCTGCTTCTGTTTCCCCAACACTAGCATTAGAAGGGACCCATGGGTGGATTCTAGGCATCAAACTCAAGTCTTCCTCATGCTTGCAAGGTAAGCACATTACCAACTGAGATACCACCATAGCCTCCTCGTCTTTTTCTTTTTTAAAAATTTGCTTTTCGTAATGGTGTCTACTTGTACTTTCTAGGCTAGCCTGGAATCTGTGGTGAATCCCTGCCTCAGTAAATATATATCTCTATCTCTATCTCTATCTCTATCTCTATCTCTATCTCTATCTCTATCTCTATCTCTATCTCTCTCTCTCTATATATATATATATATATAGAGAGAGAGAGAGAGAGAGAATATATATATATATATTCACTAGGCTGGATAGTTCTGTTAACTTGACACAAGCTGAGTCATCTGAAAGGAAGGATCCTCAATTAAGAAAATGCCTCAAAAGATGGAACTGTAGTTAAGCCTTTAGAGCAATTAGTGACTGATGAGGAAGGGTAGCTCTGGATTCTGTAAGAAAGTAGGCTGAGCAAGCCATGAGGAGCAAGCCAGTAAGCAATGCTCCTCTACGACCTCTGCATCAGCTCCTGCCTCCAGGTTCCTGCCCTGCTTGAGTTCCTGTCCTGACTTCCTTCAGTGATGAACCATGATGTGGAAGCATAAGCCAGATAAATCCTTTCCTCCCTAAGTTGCTTTTGGTCATGGTGTTTCATCAGAGCAGTGGTAACCACAACTAAGACAGTCATCATCTTAAGTAAATTATTATTGTTCCATGGATAACTATTTCATTCTCTATAACTTTACAATGTTTTTTCCTCTTTCATCCAAAGATGTGGTTCTTAATGACCTGAATTATCCATAAAGATGTTGTAGCTATGCTGGTCTGGACACAACTTTTGAATTCTATTTTACTAGGTTTGAAATGACACCCAGAAATCTGTATGCTTAGGGAAGTCCTATCTGTGACTGAAAGTATAAAATTAAAATATACATTTAGTTAATTGTAACCTGTGTGACTGAGGCTGGAGAGATGGTTCAGAGGTTAACACTGCCATCTCAGGGTAGAGTCTTCTTCTGTGTAATGAAATAGCTTAGGAGCAGGTAGTGAAGGCTGCCGTGCAAATGAGACTGAACTTTAAATGCTATGCTTGTCAATTCAGTGTTGTGTTTACCACATCGAGACAAACGTGGGTGTAGATAGAACAGCAGACTCAACAGAGCTCATGAGGAAACAAATGAACTGGAAAGCTGGCAGGAAGAAATGATAAGAAATGAAATATTAAAAACAAACAAAAAGGTAATGACTGAAAAATGCTGGAGAGAAAGGCAAGATCATACAGGATCCAGAAGAAAGGTCTAAACTCAACTGAAGTTTAGCCCAAGACTGGAAGGAAAGAGAGGATGACTTAGGTCAGTATTTGCAGCGATAATGACAGATAAGACATTGTCTGAGAATTTTCTAGAACAAAAAATTAGATCAGGCTGAGGTGTCTAAAACCTGCCTGAGTTGACAATACTCTAGCAAAATCAGGTTATGCCGGACCTCATAGTATCCCAGCCACGGATGCATAGAGCAGAGTGTGCTTCCTGGACAGCTGAGTCCAGTCTATGAGCTTCATGAACTGAAGACTAGGTACAAAGACTTTGGGAATATTTTGGATTTGTACACAACTAATGTTAACGTTGTTCCTAGTGTTTCTAATCTCTGTTGTGGCAAGCAACGAAACTCTTGGAGAAAGACTGAGTTTCTCTCTCTCTCTCTGATAACAGGGAGAATAAGCTGTTACATTTCACAGCTCAAGTAACCTGGGAGAAAAAAAAACCATAGGGTGAAATGAGAGATTGTGGCTACCAAAGAAGGGGGACGTGGGCAGCATCTCTGAGGCTGTGGTGGCATATTTTATGTCATTCATTCATTTACTTATTTACTTGTTTATCTACCTGTGTAACCCTGGCTGTCCAGGAACTCGGTTTATAGACCAGGCTGCCTCCTGAGTGCTGGGGCTAAGTGTCTATGTCACCATGCCTTGCTGGCATTTTTTTAGTTTTAATAGCAAACAAGTAGCTGGGCAGGTGCTGTGGTCTGACCCTGGTCCACACAGTACAGGGTGCTGGTGCTCTCACCTGTTACTTCTGCTCCCCGGGCCTCTTTAGAAACATGGCATCTTTGGCTTGCATATCTGTTTCCTAGTCACGTTCTGTTGCTGAAACCAAACCAAACCAAACCAAACCAACCGACCAAACAAACAATATGCTGATCAAAACTTCTTTAGGGGAAAAAATAATTTATTTGGCTTATACTTCCAGGTCACAGTTTATTATTGAGAGAAGTTGAAGCAGAAACCATGAAGGAACACTGCCTGCTGGCTTGCTTGGGTGTATGTTTAACTGGCTTTTTACATAGCCTGGGACAACCTGCAAAGGGAGTGGTGTTGCCCACAGTGGCCTTGGCTCTCTTACACCAATTAACATTCAAGACATTCTTTCCACAGACATGTCCGAAGTCCAGTTTGATCTGGGTATTTTCTCAATTAAGGCTGCCTTCTAAGATGACTGTGTCAGGTGGCTGTGACAAGTTGACTAACTAGGGCACTCTGGGTATTTTTCAAAATCTCATTTAATAATTCAATAATAATAATATAAAAAAGCCAGTTTTGGGAGTGGGGAGAATGAGGATGTGTTGATCAAGGGGTACTAGGCTGTCCCTAGCTCTGAGAAATAAGGTCTGGTGTTTATTGCGTATTTATTGTATATAGTTTTAAAAGCTAAAAGAGACCATAGAAAATGTTTACACAGACCGCAGCAGTTACTGTAGCTGCTTTCACAGCCCCTGTCAGGACTCCAGCCACATAAACCATGCTCCCAGGTCATCAATGCATAGATGTATCTTCTGGCTCTACCACGGTTAAGAAGATAAAGTCAGATGTACTTGATTTCTTAGGCACCAACAAAATAGGATTTGAGGAAAAAGATATTGCAGCCGGTGAAGACACTGGGAAGTACAGGAAAGAAAGTATACCTGGAAAGCAGTTGGCTGGCCACAGGTGCCCCTTGCCACCACAGACTTTCAATGGAAGCCACATACCTTTTTTTTTTTTTTTTTTTTTTTTTCAAATCCCAAGAAACCAATGTCATTTATATATATTTTTAAGGCTTGGTGCATGTGGTGGTTTGAATATGTTTGGCCCATGGAGTGGCACTATTAGGACTATTAGGACATGTGGCCTTGTTGGAATAGGTGTAGCCTAGTTGCAGGAAGTATGTCACTGTGGGGTGGGCCTTGAGATTCTCCTTTTAGCTGCCTGAAAGACAGTCTTCTTCTGGCGGCTTCAAATCACGATGCAGAACACTCAGCTCCTTCTCCAGCACCATGTCTGCCTGCATAATACCATGCTCCTGTTATAATTGATAATGGACTGAACCTCTGAAACTGTAAGCCAGCCCCAATGAAATGTTTGCCTTTATAAGAATTGTCTTGGTCATGGTGTCTCTTCATAGCAATGGAACCCTAAGACAGACAATGCACTACCAAAAAATTAATTTTGTCACATTGTAAAATTATGAATTCAGGTGCCAGAAAGATGGCTCTGTAGTTAAAAGCATTGACTGATCTTCAGGGGATCCAGGTTTGATTCCCAGCACCCACAAGCAGATCGTCGCCATCTCTAACTCCAGTTCCAGAGGCTCTGACCTCCTCTTTTTGTAGAGTGAAAAATTATAAAGACCATTTTATAAAATATATACAGGCTCACTAGTTTCAGGAAGGTGGAACTGAATGTAGGATTTCAGGCCTTCACTGCCCCGATACATTCCTCAAGCCTCAGAGAAGAAAATCCACCTGTGGGTGGGGTAGGCCCAAAGCAGGAAGACACATTCCTGGCCACAAAGAAAAGTAAAAAGGCATGCCCACACAAGTCCTAACTAGCCATCCTGCCGCCTCTGCAAGTTGCTGATATTTGAAATAACCAATCATGTGTAACCACGCGGAAATTCCTTCCTTTCCCTACCCCCTACTATAAAAGGTTCCTTAGCCCACCACTCGGGGTCAAACTGTACTCATGCACGAGTGTGCAGTTTGAACGCTGGCTGCCAGCTCTCTTCTCTAATAAACCTCTGCTAATTGCATCCAGGTACGGTGTCTTGGATTTTGTGGGTGTTCGCGACTTCCCGAGACTTGAGTAAGGGTCTCCCGAATTTGGGAGTCTTCATTCTGACCTCCAAGGGTACCCAGCAGGCGTGAGGTACACAGACATGTGTGAAAGCAAAACAATCAGAAACATAAAGGAAAATTTAAAAATGAAAAAGAATACTTAATTTTCTTCAAAATAGTGTCAATGTGTTCTGCTTTTCACCTCACTCAAATAACATGAGTAGAAAACACAATTTTTAGAACCAGCGGTGGGGCTGGCGACTCATCTTGGCTACCAAGCCTGGAAACCTGCAGTTTGATTCCCGGGACCTACATAGTGAAAAGAGAAAGCCAGCTCTCCAGTGTCATCCATCGACTTCCACGTGTGGGCCATGGCGACACACAGTCACACGAAAGAAATGAACAGACAAATAAATAAATAAACATGTTCATGCAATATTTTTAAAAAGAAAATCCATTGATGTTAACACATTTTTTTATTTTAATTATATTTTTATTTGACCCAATCTACCTAAAAATTTTGTAATAATACAAAAAATTAGTGGATATTTTACATTATTTCTTACATTCTAAGTCTTTTTGGTTTTTTTGTTTTGTTTTGTTATTTACTTTTGTTTTTTCTTTTGTTGAGATAGGATTTCTCTGTGTAGCCCTGGCTGTCCTAAAACTTGCTCTGTAGACCAGGTTGGCCTCTACCTCACAGATTCACTGTCCTCTGCCTCTGCCTCCCAAGTTCTGGGTTTGAAGGCGTGTGCCGCCACCGCCAGGGACACTGTAAGTCTTGAACACTCTGCTGTACATTTTATCTTACTGATTTAGTTTGAGACAGGGTCACAATATCCCAGGCTAACGGAATATGATCAATGACTGTGACTTTTAAATCACTGCCTCTAACGTCTGCGTTAGGCATATTATCTGCAAAGACAAGACCGTATGTTTAGAAATAAATATACTTTAAAGTGAAGGAAAACCAGTGTTTTAAATTTTAAAATTCTAGAAACAGAAACACAGCAACAAATCAAGCTATCCCTGCCCTCTTTTTAGAAACGCTGGCACGTTATACACAGTGGCAAGCTGTTTTGAACAAACTGAGTAAACAGCAGGCAGGGAGTCCCGGAAAATCCAGGCTGACAGCCTCGAGGCCAGATGATGTCCAGAGGTGCTGCCAAATGGGGCAAAGTTGAAATTCCTGTGAGTGGTGAGAGTGGGATGTGACACCTCAGCCTACTGAGGCATAGGGCTTCTCTCTCTCTCTCTCTCTCTCTCTCTCTCTCTCTCTCTCTCTCCATCCCCCCTCTATTATCCGCCCCCCACCCCACTTCTCCCACCCCATCTCGTGTTCTCTGAAATTCAAACACTTTCCATCCTGGCAGATCCCAGACGGTGGTCTTGTGGAAGTTTGAGTACAAAATCCTACCTTCCTGGAAGCCCTCTCCAGCCCACAGCATGCACCCTAAAGTTCACGGTGGGGAGCTGCAGGTCTGGGAAGGAAGAGCACCCCATATAAGGACGTGTGCAGAATGCCAAAAAGTGAGGAGAGACAGACTGAGAGCCTGAGGCTTCCTGGTTTCCCAAGGATAAGCTCTGGGCCCAGGACTGCCCTTCTAATGCTCTGCACCGTGTTGCTTGGAGGCCTGAGCATGCCCAAGGGGTCTTTCCTGTTTATCTTTCTCCTAACATCAGACCTTTGTCATTTAGTAAGACCTAAATTAGTGTGCACTCATAAAATGTATCATGTTAAATTTATGAGCTTCTAAAAAGCCAAGTTGATATATATATATATATATATATATATATATATATATATAT